>OX352761.1:87506778-88129278 GCA_947095585.1 Nephrocerus scutellatus | reverse complement strand
CTCGCGACCATTTGTGTTGTACATGTACAAAAATGGAAGGGACCTACAATTTAAGTATATATATTTTTTCCGATATCTTCTTTCTATATATTGTTACGAAATTTAGGCTTACGTGTTCGTAAAGGATTTTGGAAATAAAACACAGCCCAAGTTTACTTATTTACAAATAACAACTTTAATAAACAAACAGTAAAAATAATTCAAGTTCACAAACTTTCAATCTTATAGACAGAAATATCGAGAAAAGACCAGAAAATTGTTGCCTTATTCCCTTATTACAACTAACGATACTCATATGTAATGAGTCATCTTCTAAAAATAAACTACATGTACAATCATGTCGGGGCAAACCGCACAAACCGGTTTGACTACATTTTTGACCAGTACATAATGATTTAAACTTATAATCCGTTACATTTCAAATAATCGAATAAACCTTACAGCCTAAAAGTATGCTATTCATAAGTGCTTGATTCTAACTCAGTGCCTATTTTTAGTATGCATCTCCGCTACTAACTGCTTTTCGTAACATTACCCCACTTTAATTCTGTTCGTCCCAAACAGCACTGCTTTTAATGTTGTACCTTGTCAATCTGGTGATGCAGACAACTTTCTTTTGACATCTGGGGTTTTGCTGAATCTGATATACTCCGTCGTTGTTCCTCTTGTATCCCAACTTTGCTGTGGTTTCTGTAATTTCCCTTGTCTTGTCTTGAAATTGTATAGCCAAATGAAATCTCCTTCGCGCAATTTTTCATAGCTCGCACGTAGGTGATTCCGTGCTTTCATTCCTTCGTTACCATTCACGCCGTTGTTCTTTACTGTTCTATGGACATTAATCACCATTGGTCTTCGATCGGAATCCTTTGCATCTTGCCCAACTATTGGCGCTACAACCTTGGATTAATGCGTTTTCCCTCTAAATGTTTGCTGCGATCTCCTTCTAGCAACACATTTTTGACACGTTCGGCACTAGCTTTCAACATCTCTGCGGCAATTGACCCAAAAAAAAATAAACTCTTACTTTATTCAGTGTTCTTTTCATTCCCAAATGTTCGCCCGATGTTCCGGTGTGTGTTTTATGAAGAACCTTGTTCACCAAATTCGTTGGTAACACTACCTTTGATTTGGTACACCGACTATCGGCAGATTCCCATTGCTTTACTAGTAGTCCATCTTTCAATCTTCTGCCATTGAGCTAAGTAACTTTCAACTGTAGGACTTTCTGTTGCAATATTCACGATACTGCGGTCTCCTCATTGCTACATTCATAGAAGCACTGTAGCAATTGAATCATCCTGCTCTTGTTCTTCCCTTAGCTGCTCTATTGTCAAATAATCTCTCATCTGCTGGACCGTAATTCGTGAAACAGCTGAACATTTCTGGATTTCCGGTCTTCTACTTTGTTTGTACTCGGGGACACAACACATCCGCAATGATCCACCATTGTTTTTGCCGGTCATGCTGAGCGGAACTTCTATATTAAGCCATCTAAGCACTTGCTTCCTCAAATCAAGTGATACCTGGTGTGCCATCATAAAGTCCAGACCCAATATGCATTCATCTCCCACTCGGGCAATAATAAACCGACGTCGAAACCTTAATCCTCCAAACTCGACTGTAACCTTGACTGCTGCAGTCTCTCCTGTGGCTGTCCTCAACTTGTAGTGATGCACTCTGTTTACTTGCTCTCCAGACACCATTTCAGGACTCACAATTGATCTGGAAGCTAATGTATCCAACGTAAACATACATGGGTTTCCTTGTAACACACCACTAACAACCAAACTGTCGTTTCCAAGTTTGGCAATGTTCACCGTAATCTTGGGGCTCTCTCCCCTCTTCACCAGCTTACGCCCCGTATAGCTGGTGTAACTTAGTATTCCTGGTTTGTACCGGTTTTTACCGGTCTTGGTTCCTTGCAGTCGCGCATTAAATGTCCAAGTTTCTGACATCTGAAGCATTTTGGACGAGAATTGGATGTGAAATTCCTGTCGGTCTGGAAGCGTCTAGGCTTCGATTGTCTGATCTTCTCATCAATGAGGGCTTCTATTTGTGTGATGTCCGCAGTTTCCAACCTGCGCAATTCAGTGGACAAACTAGCTCTAGATGCTTCGTATTCCAAAGCCGATGCCAACACTTCATTCATTGATTTTCCTCTGGCTGTAGTCCTCAAATTAAGTTTTAATTGCTCATCTCGGATAGCATTGATGAACGCATCCACTTCCAGTCCGTCCAAGATACCACCCGGAACTCCACAAAAGACTTGTCGTGCGAGCTTGGTAATTTCCCGTTCTTATTCTTGTAGTCGTTCTCCTCGATGTTGTTTCTTCATCTGGAGCTGTATTTTGCTTAGCTCCTCGGTGAGACTGTCTGTAAGGCAAGTCCAACTCTTTCAAGATTCTTCCGGAACTCATCTCGGCATTTGAAATCATTTGCAATACATCACCCGCCTTGCTCCTCAACAGCATGATCAGAGAATTTAGCTGTTCTTCCGCACCCCATCCGTTGTGTTGTACAGCAGCTGCAAACTTGTCTTCGAAATTTTCAAAAGCTGTTCGGCATTGAACGCAGGTGGCTTTAAAATTCCTTTCTGGTTACTAGAAGATTCTGGAATGACTCTGGTACTACTTTGTTGAGTGTTCTCTCTGAAAAAATGGGTACGATTGTCCGACAGGGTCGAAAATCTTTCCTGTCATGTTCGTCTTGAGCAGTTTTACTTCTTCTTGAAATGTTGCTTGAATTTCATTTATTAGCGTTACTTAAATTTCGCCCATTTCACCTCTTAGCTTTTCTTTAATAACATCCAACTTTTGATTTTGCTGATCAAATTTGAAATTTAATTCCTCTTTTAGTTCTGGCGCTAATGTTGATTTTGTCGATTCAGCTTTTAGCTTTACTCTTCAACTTGTCGCTAGTTTGAAAATTCAAAACTTGCTTTTGCTGGTCCAACTTCTCGTTTAGCTTGGAACTTAATTCTAGATTTATTTGTTTATTCTTCTGACTCAGTTGTTGCGATTGTTCACTTTGCCGGTCGAGCTTGCTGTTCATTTGCTCATTTTGCGGCCTTATTTGAGAATTCAATCCTTTTCTTAACTCGTCACTTTGTTCACTTTGCCGCTGCATTTGTTCTCTCTGCTGGTCAAGATTCCTATTTACTTGCAACATCGCCTCCATATTTGGCACACGACCCTTTTCTTCCGAAGTGGACGATTTTCGCTCCACTCCGCTTTGAGAACTTGGTACAATCGGAGGAATAACTTCAGCGGTGCTTAGTCCTCGCCTTCCAAGTTCTTCTTTAAGCTCCTGGGAAATAAAGGGTTTAATGTTCACTGCATTTTCCATTTTATTATTTACTGTTAATCGATTTGTAAAATTTCACTTAATTTATTTACTGTCTCAAAATTAGCAAATAATTTATTGTTCAACGATTTGCAAAATTTTATTGATTTCAGATATGTAAACTTTTAATGTCTCACAATTTGCAAAATCCCACTTCTGACACCAATTGTTACGGTTACGAAATTTAGGCTTTCGAGCTCGCAAACGGTTTAGCCATCGAAATATCGCAATGCAGAGATCATTTCTCTCTGGAAACTACTCAGTAAGAAAAACGGGGAAAATTTAAAATTGGTTTAAGCGTCACTGCATCGCAACTAGAAGAGCACTTTAAAAATGTCCTGAATCCTCCTGGACCTAGTAATCAACCTAGGATCCAATATGCAGTACCGAATAATATGAATGATCACTTGGATGACCCCATCACAGAAGAAGAAGTAAATGGCTGGTTAAATAACTGCAAAGACCGCAAAGCACCCGGTAAGGATGGTATACCAGTTGAATTTTACAAATATGCAAATAACGATCTGATTAAACTTTTCACAAAAAATCCCAAAAACTTTCAAGCAATCAGTGATCTTCTCCATTCTCAAGAAAGGTGACCCCAATCTGGCAGAAAACTACCGTGGCATTGCATTTTTAAACTCGTCATTAAAAATTCTAATGGGTGTTCTCGCTTAACGTTTTCAAATCTGGGTATCCCAAAATCATTAGCTATCTGAGTTTCAGGCGGGGTTTTGAGCAAATTACTCAACAACGGACAAAATCTTCATACTTACAACAGTTGCGCTGAACTACATTAGAAGAAAGAAGAAAACAGTTATGAGATTTCTTTGAAACAGTAATGGGGGTAAAACAGGGATGCGACTTTAGCCCACAAGCATTTGTGATGTTTGTAATGTTTATTGATGACATAACAGATGCTCTATGTGGAGGTATAACAATTGGTGGAATTTCCAATAAAGCTCTGCTATATGCAGATGATTTAGTCCTACTTGCGGACTCACCGGAGAGCTTGCAGAGAATGATAAAATGTTTACAAAAATACAGCGAAGAGTGTAGACTAAGGGTCAATATAACCAAATTCAAGGTCATGGTGTTCAGAAAAGGAGGAGGACGATATGCGAGAAATGAAAAGTGGTTTTTTGCCGGTCAAGAGCTAGAAATAGTTAAATCCTACAAATACCTCGGTATCAATATCTCCAATAACATGAATATGGAACAATATCTCAAAAAGAAGCTTACAACAGCGAAGTCAGCTATTAGTGCGGCTTGGAAAAATTGTCTGGAAAATAAGCACATATCCTTAAGTGTAAAATATCAGATATTTCAAGCGGTTTCTAAACCAGTCTTGCTGTATGCGGCACAGGTTTGGGGTTATAAGATGTATGATACCGTGGAAAAACTGATGCGTTTCTTTTTGAAACGGATAATTAAAAATTAAAAAAATCACTATTTATAAATACCATAAAACATCATTTTGATTATATATTGAAAACGCTCGCCTTGAACCAGGAAAGGTTGACTAAACGTATAGCGGAGTACATTATAGAGGCAAAAATACTTTGGTTAGATGAATGGTAGTTACTTGCAGATTCAGTGCCTATTTTTAGTATGCAGTATGTACATTGCGATTTATCTTAGGATTCGAATTCCATCATCTGCGCTACTAACTACTTTTCGTAAAAATATATAAAAATTAAATGCTGTTCGTAGATAGCCGCATCACTTGAAAATGGCTGGACCGATTTGGCCCATTTTTATTTTAAAATGTTGGTCATAGTCTGAGTAAGGTCCTTACCGATTGGAATTGGAAAAGTTGCCCAAAAAATTCGGGAAAAACTTAAAGTACTCTTTTCCATGGCTTTTTTATGAACTCGCGACCATAACTCACGATTCGAACGATGGATTTGCAGAATTCTTTTTTTGTTTTGTTTGCTATGGTCCTGGGAAAGAAGGACAATTACAAAAGAAAATCGAAAGATTTGGACAAACAGCAAAAATCATGATTATTTTTATGCACTCTCGATCATAACTAACGATACCGACGACATATTGGTTGATTCTTTTTTTTTGTTTTGTTCGTTTTGCTCCCGTAGAAAATTTAGCACAAGAAAATTCGGGAAAATTACAAAAGAGAGTAGAAAATTTGGAAAACTATAAATGATGGATATTTTTTGAGGAAATAACTCAATTGAATGTTTTCGGTAAAATGAAAAATCTGAAAAACGCATTCTAGGCTTAATTAAAATAAAAGTAAAGTAAAAAATGGGCACCGTGGCTCAGTGGAAATGAGCATGGCTACTGAGCAAGGGGTCCCTGGTTCGAACCCCAGTAACACCAAAAGTATTTTTCACGGAATGGGTGACAAGCGTTCCGAGAGTAATAACTTGTCTCGGAAAGTTTCTCTCTCAATTCGCCATTTGGATGCGGCCTTAAATTGTAGGTCCCTTCCATTTGTGTCCAAAAATATACATGCGCAACACAAATGGTTGCAAGAAGCTAGGCCTTGGATCGCAATGGTCTGTCGCGCCGAATATTATTATTGTTATTAAAGTAAAAAATGGTTTTACTTTTATGTTAGTTCGCGATCTGTCCAACAAAAGTTGTTATTTCATTTATATTCTAATAGATTCGAATAGTTGGCGCTAAGTGGGCAAATGTCGTTTGACAGCTGATCCATTTACATCTTCTTTGCGACCTTTCAACGGATCCAAATGATTCCGACCGACATGCTATTAGACTTTAAGCGCATGCAGTTTCGGGTGCGGTTTGGATTCGCAATTATAATAAACAAATCACAGGGGCAGTCGTTGAGTGTTTGTTTGCAACATAACAATTGAAAATCTCGCATGGTCAATTGTATGCCGCCTGTTTCAGTGTCGGGAAACCAGCAGCTTTGTTTGTTTACAGACCAGACAAGAAAACAAATAAAAAACGGTGCGTGTCACTTTACGCGCGGTAAAAGTGTAACTTATTTGATGTTGTGCCAAAACGACCTCCGCAAGACCCCAAAAGACAATTAAAAGACCCCCAAACCCCCAAAAGAATCATAAAAAGACCTCCGAAATACTCTAAAAAAATCACAAGACCCCCAAAAGATTCACAAAAGACCCCCAGAAGACCCCCAAAGGACCCCCCGAAAAGCTTCCAAAAAACCCTCAAAACAATCATTAAAGACCACTCAAAAACATTAAAGACCCCCAAAAGTTACTCAAAAGACTTCCCAAAACGCACTCAAAAGCTCCCAAAAAGACCCCTGGAAGACCCATAAAGGATCCCCCAAAAGACTCTTAAAAGACCCACAAAAGGTCCCTCAAAAGACTCCCAATTTACCTCCAAAATATCTCCAAAAGACCCCTCAAGACTTTTAAAAGATATCCAAAAGAACCCCAAGAGAACCTATAAAAACTCCTCGAAATACCTCAAAAAGACCCTCAAAAGACTCAAAAAACCCTCAAAACACTCCCAAAAGACCATCAAAAGACCACCAAAAGATCTCCAAAATACCTTCAAAAGACACTCAAAAGACACCCACAGGACCCTCGAAAGACCATACCGAATTCATACAAATCGGTTGAGAAATTACTTAGTTCCGAAAATTTAAAAATGTAACACAATAATGTATACTCAAAAGCGCAACAACAAAAATGTCTTGTATCGTAATCATATCATTGAGTTAAAACATTCATTTAACGAAATAAATAAATCACACATTTTATGTGACATCTCCTAGAAGAGGTATATTCCTTGTGTGGGAATTTCAATTGGAAGAACGACCCGACACTCTTTCAACAACACAGGCACTAACATAAAAGTAATACGACACCAAGGGATGGACATTCATTTGGAAACTATCCATTCCCGTTGATCCACATTTGCAATCGAAAAAACCGAATGACAAACGATGGATGCCTCTTTAGTTTAAGTATATATAGATTAAGAAATTGTTAAGTAACTCAGTCTATTTTGTATTAGTAATATATTATAATATTAGTAAAAATAAAGTTTTAATATTTTAAAAAAATACATTTTTAAATTTCTTTTCCTTCTTAATTGTTACCCTTTGGAACAATTTAACTCATTGCAATGAACGAAATAGTGATGTTGAAGCAAACAATCACAACAAACAAATGCTTTGTTTCGATTAGTTTGTTAAATATTGATATTGCAATCGAAATTAAAATGTATATAACAAACCTTGAGACTAATTGTAATTTCAAATTTAATGGAAGAAAATAATTTGGTTTATTGAAAGTGCGACAATAAAATGTCTGTCGGGTCAGCTAGTATATCAATAGAAAAAAAATTCAGAAAACAGCAATAATCAAAATTTTTTTATAGTTATGATCGAGAGATAACTGACGATAGGAGCGACATATGCTCCCGGAGAAATTTTTAGCAAAAGAAAATTTGGAAAAATTACAAAAGAAAGTAGGAAAAATAAGAACACGATAAATTGGATAATATTTTGAGGAAATAACTTAGTTGTATGTTTTCGGTAAAATGAAAAATTTGGAAAAACGTCTAAATTAAAATAAAATTAAATTTGTTGATTTGCGATCTGTTCAACAAAAGTCGTTATTTCATTTCTATTCCAATAGTTCTGCGATCTGTCAACACATCCCAATGGCTCCGACCGACATGCAATTAGACTTTAAGCACTTGCAGTTTCAGTTGCTGTTTGCATTCGCAATTAAAATAATCAAATGACAAGGGCAGTCATTGAGTGTATGCGGCATTAACCTTGAAAATCTATACTTCTCGCATGTTCAATTGCCACCTGTTTCAGTGTCGCAAAACCATTAGTTTTGTTTGTTTACGCGCCAGACAACAAAACAAACAATACTTTCAGTCTTAGCCTTAAAATGTCATTCTGGCACGCGGCATAATGCTATTGCCACTACGTATTATTACAGAAAGTTCTATAATTAGATGTTAAGGGTATGTCGTGCGTTTAGACGCTTTGTTTTCGAAGTAGATCTCTGAATGTCTAGCACCTAGAACATCGTTTAAGTTTGCGTTTTATGGATAAAAGACGCGTTCATGCATTAATCCATATTTATGTAAAAAACGGGTGTGTCTGTAATATAGGTACGGATAGATGACGTGTACATTTCTACAACGCTTAACTCTCTCAGGAGGAGTTTGTAATCTATATTGTTGAAATTATTTTCCCAATACACCTTTTCGCACCCTTAAATATTTGTTATGACCGATATTACTGCCGAATACACAATTTTGAAAGTCGCTGAGATGAATAGTCACGGTGAGACAGCCCTATCCTCTCTAGGGGTTGGGTGGCAATGTTAAATAACATGTATACATATATAACATAATACCATATAACAAAAAACAACCCATAAAAATACAATTTTTCATGTAAATTCTCTAATAGGAGATGGGTATGTGTTAAAATTTGAAGAAAATCGAGCTAATTTTTAAAAAAATTATATGGGCACTCCTCGGACCTCAGGGCCTCACTCCAAAAACTTTACAAAAAACTTTGTCCATCGGAGATACAAACGTATATAAAATTTTAAAAAAATCGGGTTGTTTTTTAAAAAATTTGTTGGGGCCCCATGACCCTCCAAACCCTGTCTCCAAAATTTTTTGCAAAAAGTGTTGCCCATCGGAGATACACACGTATTAAAAATTTAAAAAAAATCGGGTTAATTTTTTTTAAAAAAATTTTTGGGGCCCGGGGTCTCCAAATTTTTTGCAAAAAGTGTTGCCCATCGGAGATACTCACGTATATAAAATTAAAAAAAAATCGGTTTAATTTTTTTTTTAAATTTTGGGGCCCCACGACCCCGGGACCCAGGGTCTCCAAATTTTGTACAAAAAGTTTTGTCTATCGGAGATACACATGTGTATTAAATTTGAAGAAAATCGGGTTAATTTTTTTAAAAAAAGTTATGGGGCCCCACGAACCCGGGCCCGGGGTCTCCAAATTTTTTACAAAAAGTTTTGTCTATCGGAGATACACATGTGTATTAAATTTGAAGAAAATCGGGTTAATTTTTTTAAAAAAAGTTATAGGGCCCCACGAACCCGGGCCCGGGGTCTCCAAATTTTTTACAAGAAGTGTTGTCTATCGGAGATACACATGTGTATTAAATATGAAGAAAATCGGGATAATTTTTAACCGATATTAGGGGGGGGGGGGGGGTTGGTGACCGATATTAGTGTTGATGTCATGGTTTTCGGGGTCACTGAGTTGAATGGTGATGTGAAGAAAGCTCGATGGTAGGGGGTCGAAAACTGAGGGGGGGGGGGGGCAACCGATATTAGTGTCGATTCTATGGTTTTCGGGGTCGCTGAGTTGAATGGTGATGGTAGGACAACTCTATGGGGATGGGGTCGTTAACTCTGGGGGGGGGGGGTGGCCGATATTAGTGTTGATTCTATGGTTTTCGGAGTCGCTAAGTTGAATGGTGATGGTAAGACAGCTCTAGGGAGATGGTGTCGATAACTGAGGGGGGTGGGGTGACCGGTATTAGTGTGGATTCTATGGTTTTCGGGGTCGCTGAGTTGAATGGTGATGGTAAGACAGCTCTAGGGGATGGGGTCAATAACTGTGGTGGTGAAGGTGGGGGGGGTGACCGATATTAGTGTTGATTCTATGGTTTTAGCGGTCGCTGAGTTTAATGGTGATGTTAAGGCAGCTTTAGGGGATGGGGTCGATAACTGTGGTGGTGACCGATATTAGTGTCGATTCTATATTTTTCGGGGTCGCTAAGTTAAATGGTGATGTTAAGACAGCTCTAGGGAGATGGGGTCGATAACTGAGGGGGTAACCGATATTATTCAAAAACGGATCGGACCCTCTACAAGTTAATTTAAAAGATTTATTTTTATTGTTTCAATAAAACAAAATGCAATAAGTTTTATTAATTAGAATAATTAGAATAATATAATCTTCTTTCTTTTATCTTATATATATACAGGGTGTATCCGTTAAGGTGGCAAATACTTAAAGGGATGATTCCTTGGTTAATTTCGTGAAAATATCGTATTGGAGTGGTGGGGGGGTCTATTTGCACCCCCTGCTGTGTACGTAGCGTTTTAATGCGAAGAGATGTACTTTTGACCTTACATCACTTCACACCCCGTAACTCTTGAACGCTTCTAGCTACAAGGCCACTGTTGGTAATTTTTGAAAGAAAATTAAATTTACATATAAGATCAAATAATAAACATTTTTTTAAATTCTTGAAACCGTTACCGATATAAACGTCGTCAAAATCCAAAAATGTTTTTTCTTTTCTTAAATTTTATTTTCAAACGCGAATATATCGAAAATCGCTCTCGGATAATTTTTTTTGACAAATGCAATAATAAAGCCTATTAAATTTTCTACAAATCCACCTCACAATATTTATGCATTCGGTCAACAGGAGCAGGGTTAAAAGTGAATCTTTGTAAATGAACGAAAACGTACTTTTGACCTTACATTACTTCACACCCTATAACCCTTGAACCCTTCCAGACACAAGGTTACTATTAATCTTTTTTGAAAGATTAGTACATTTTTAAGATCAAACAATGTACATTTTTTTAAATTATTTTAGCCATACCGATATAAAGGTCGTCAAATTCAAAACAACATTTTTTAAAATTATTTTTACCAACACGATTATTTCGAGAAATACTCTTGGATACATTTTTTTGATAAATACAGTATTGAAGCATGTTTAAATTCCTACAAATACATGGCAAAATATTTATGCATTCTGCCAACAAGAGCGAGATAGTGCGGGTTGTGTTACTACTACTACGCATAAGAAGGGTTGCATGGCGTCCTAGTGTTCCTGCAGCAACAGTGCAACAAAATTACACGGGCAGTGGATGCACCCTTACCACTTCACTCTAGTGCATAGTCTGCTTCAAAAGGACTTACCAAGAAGGACCTAATTTTGTGAGTCGATTTCACAACATCGAATGGACACATAAAATTGGTGGTCAAAATGGACACATGCAAATGGTGTCCACTCACAAAATTAGGTCCTTTTGGCTATGCCCTGTTAAAGCAGATTATGCACTGGAGTGAACTGGCAAGGGTGCATCCGTTCCACGTGTAATTTTGTTGCACTCTTGCTACGGGAACACTGAGACGTCATGCAACTCTTCTTATACGTAATAGTAGTAACACAACCCGCACTATCTCCCTCCATTTGACTGAATGCACAAATATTTTGATATGAATTTGTAGGAGATTGAATAGGCTTTAATACCTCATTTGTCAAAAAAATTTATCCGATAGCATTTCTCGAATTAATCGTGTTTGTGAACACGCTATCGCTTAAATAATTTAAAAAAATGTACATTGTTTGATCTTAAAAATGTACTCTTTTTTCAAAAAAGATTTATAGTAACCTTGTATCTGGAAGGGTTCAAGAGTTATAGGGTGTGAAGTCATGTATGGTCAAAAGTACGTCTTCGTTCATTTTAGAAACTTTCACTTTTAACCCTGCTCCTGTTGACCGAATGCATAAATATTGTGAGGTGGATTTGTAGAAAATTGAATAGGCTTTATTATTGCATTTGTCAAAAAAAATTATCCGAGTGGAACACCTTGACCAATTTCAAACAAACTTGGATTTTCAAGATCGCCGTGGTCAATAGTGCTGGATATAATCCTATTGGGTGATCGGGTGTTTTTGGAGGGTGAGGCTTTCCTCCAGTTATACAGAGTAGTTGAGAGGGTTTGGGGGTGTAACCAATATTATTGGCTGTTTTTGGGGTCTCTGAGGTAAATAGTGATGGTAAGATATCTCTATGGGGGTGGGGTCGATTGTTTATATTAGTGCCGATTCTATAGTCTCAAATTGTACACCCATGCAACGCCGGGAACTTAACTAGTTATTTCAGCTAATCCTGAAAACTAGTACCCAATTTTAATCAGGTTTTCACCATTGTCTAGGTTATGTAGGCTACAGTTTTGTGGTCAGTGCGGGGAGGGGGTCATTGTGGAGGTGTTAGTGGGTGGGAAGTTGGCTGGTGGCAGTCTGGTGGGGACAGTGTAATGGGGACAGCTGGGCAACGCTAGGTATTTCAGCTAGTATAACATAAAATAATTCACATCGTAAAAAACAAAAACAAATAAAAACCAAAAAGCACTTATTTAAGCCAGCTGGCTGGTCAGATTTTCTGATCAATTTTTAACCCACTTTCCAAAGCCCGATTTTATTGAAATTTTGCACACATGTACATTTTCGGTAACAATACTTTCTATTAATTTCAAAGAGATCGGGCTGCGGGATCGGGGGGCTCCCATACAAATTTTCCATTTACGGCATCAGATCATATCATACTAAAGGGTTATTCATTTTGCGGTTTCAAAAGTAAACGTAAATAAAACACATATAAAATATTTTTTATCATGATATTTCTTTTTTATTATAAAGTTTGAACGTTGACATTATGTGTGAAACACTACATCATTTAAATGACCACCACGCGAATTGTTGCAAGCATCAATTCTTTTGAGGTAATTTTTGACCACTTTTTGACACATATTGGGCGGTATCTCAGCCATAACTTGACGAATATTGGTTTTTAAGTGCTCAAGAGTTAAAGGTTTATCTGCATAAACACGGTCTTTCGCGTAGCCCCACAAAAAAAAGTCAAGCGGTGTCAAATCGCATGATCTTGGTGGCCAGTTGATATCGCCACGACGTGAAATTACGCGGCCAGGAAATGTCTCTTGTAATAAAGCCATATTCGCTCGAGTTGTGTGGCATGTGGCACCGTCTTGTTGAAACCACATATTTTCTAAGTCGTATTCTTCAATAGCAGGCAAAAAAAGTCGGTTAGCATATGACCATAAACCTCCGAATTGACGGTGACAGTCGTTCCATTGTCGTTTTCGAAGAAGTAAGGTCCAATCACACCTCCGGACCAAAGAGCGCACCAAGCAGTGACTTTTTGTGGATGTAATGGCCTCTCTTCAATTACTTGAGGATTCTCAGAACCCCAAATACGACAATTTTGTTTGTTAACATACCCACCGATTGAGAAATGTGCTTCGTCGCTGAAGAATATTTTGTTCGAAAAATCGCCGTCCACCGCCTGTTGTTCAAGCACCCATTCGACGTATCTACGACGTTGTGAATGGTCAGCTGGCTTCAGTTGTTGTGTGAGCTGGATTTTATATGGATGTAGGTGTAGATCCAAATGCAAAATACGCCATAATGTGCCGTAAGACAGTCCTAATTCCTGAGAACGACGAGGAATCGACACATTCGGGTCTTCGGCAACACTTTCACTTACAGCAGCGATATTTTCAGTGGTACGAGCGAAACGATGATGCACAGGCCTTACAATATCTGTAACCGATCCAGTCTCTTCTAATTTCTTCACAATTTTGCCAATTGCTTGCGTAGTTGGACGATTATGTAAACCATAATCTCCTCTTAAAGCACGATATGTGGCTGTGGCAGAATCACCATTTTTGTAGTAGGTTTTTACAATTTTCAAGCGTTGTGCGATAGTTAAGCGATCCATTTTCGTAAATGTCAGACTTTCAACTGAAAAAAAAAATTGTTTTAACAACTTAGTTTGACAGATGTCGAATTCCAGCCCTATACTTTTGAAACCGCGAAATGGATAACCCTTTATAATGACTGTGTTCTGTGTGCGCTGTGAGTGATGCGATGTAGGCAGCGCTGCTTGCTTTACGATTGGGTTTGTATTATGTTGTGAGGAATAACACAATTGCAAGTCTTGAATGATTTACTTTATTACATTAAAATATAAACCACTTGATTACTGGTTGTTACCAATTGAACGAATACCATGCGACTCCATGAGAAATATTATACAACGAAATACACAGTAGCTACAACTAACGGTGCGGCGTATCAACTCGACTGTACATTGTCTGCGAGTCAATGTAGTGTGGACGAAGTACATCACTCTTACATACCTATATTATGTACAGTGATGTAGAACATTACATTCCTCCACCTGCGGTTGGAACATCTCCAGATGATTGAGCTCGAACTCTCTCGGAACGGCGAAGGTCATCTGGGTTGGTTGGTTCTTAAACTGGTTTTGGCTTCTTACATCTTGATGGTTTTGTAGTTTGTGGATCATCAGGTTGTGAAATGTCCACTCCAGTTATGTCAGTCGCTACTGACGATGGAATAGCTGCAGTTGGCTCTGTTGGTGAATTGGTGACCTCGGATGATTCTGGTTGATTATCACGTAATCGCAGCTGATCGATGTGACGGCGGATGACGTTGTCATTTGTAGTCTCGACTTGGTATGAGACTGGTCCAGTTGTCTTGGTGACAACCGCCGGGATCCATTTAGGACCTGCCGCGTAATTGCGGGCCCAAACGTCTGACTTCTCAGATAGTATTCTAGTCTTTCGTTCAATACCCGTTTTTCCTTTCGACACCGAAATTGTGTCGGGATGTAGACGAACAAAATACGTCCCTATTCGACGGTTGAAGAGAAGCTCGGCTGGACTTTTCCCAGCACTAGTTGATGGCGTTGCATGGTGATGATGCAGGAATGTTGCCAAACGTTTACGGATATCACCACTAGATTCTTTCTTCAAATAATCTTTTGTAGACCGTACCATTCGCTCCGCTTGTCCATTGGATGAAGAATGGAAAGGAGCGACAAATATGTGACGAATTCCATTTTTCTTACAGAAGTAATCGAAGTCAGCTGAAGTAAATGCGGTGCCGTTATCGCTTACGATAACTTCGGGAATACCATGTGTTGCAAAAATTGAACGGAGCGATTGAATAGCACACTCTGATGATGTAGACGATACTCGTTGAACTTCGAGCCATTTAGAGTACGAGTCTACCACGATTAAAAATACTTTCGACTGGAATGGTCTATATGTATCTATATGTAACCTCGACCAAGGCCTTTTTTTCCTCCCAGAAATGTATTGGTGCTTGGGAGTTTTCGGATCGAGATTCTTGGCAAGGCGTACAGGAACGGACGACCCTTTGGACGTCCTCATTAATCTTAGGCCACCACACATAGCTCCTCTGCCCTGGGTGGGCAGTATGCAGTGCGCTGAGAATAGTCTGATGGTAGCATGATGGAATAATCGTGCGCTGGCCCCATAGAAGGCAATCCTTGATGCAACTTAGTTCATTTTTCCGGATCCAAAATGGTTTGAACTGGTCTTCCACCTTTTCAGGCCATCCTCTCATGCACCATGAAAGTACGCGCGAAAGAATGGGATCTCTATTAGTAGACTTTGCGGTGTCCTCTGCCAGAACAACTGGATGTTCAAGCGATTCGATCAGCATCTCACCTCCTCTTCCTCGTCGATTGCTTGTGCGACCATATTAGGCAGACGACTAAGGGCATCTGCGTTTCCGTTCTCCTTGCCTGGACGGTGACTGAGGCGATAATGGTAAGCATTCAGGAATACGCTCCATCGCATCATTCTTGGGGACAGAATATTCGGTGTCGGTTTATCGGGGTTGAATAATCCTAGGAGCGGTTTGTGGTCGGTCACGATCGTAAATTCACGGCCATAGACAAAATCGTGGAAATTCTTAACGCCGGCGATTATTGACAAGGACTCTTTATCAATTTGAGCATATCGACGTTCGGTGGCCGTGAGTGTCCTAAAGTTGGGACTTATTCGTTGGTGGCGGTGAATTCCGGATGGCCTTAACTTTGTCTTCGGTAGGACGAAGACCACTGGAGTCGATTCGGTATCCCAGAAAATCGACAGAATCGCATTCAATCACGCATTTATCCTTTCGAAGACTAATCCCTGCTTAATCAAATCGTAGAAAGATTTGGCACAATCTTTGATGAAGTTCATCGTCGGAAGAAGCGATGACAATTACGTCGTGAAAATATGGAAAGACCCCTGGAAGCAGATTTTCTATAAAGCTTTGAAAAATACCTGGTGCCGTGGAGATTCCGAACTGAAGGCGCTTCACCTTAAAAGCCCCTTTGTGAGTCGCGATGGTTTGGACCATGGCAGTGTTATCGTCAACGGTGAGTTGCTGGTAGGCTTGGGCCAAATCCAGCTGGGCAAATATTGATCCTCTTGGCATCGTAGACAGCAAATGGGTTGCTGACGGAATTGGAAAAGCATGCACAGAAAGAGCTTTGTTTACTGTAGATTTATAGTCCCCACAAATCCTTACTGATCCGTCAGATTTAATCACTGGAACGATTGGTGTCGACCACTCACTGTAATCCACAGACTCCAAAATTCCCTGGCTTAACATATTTTCTAGTTCCGCTTCGATAGGTCCACGAAGAGAGAGTGGAACTCGTCGTGGTGGTATACGAATTGGTATGATGTTTGGATCCAACTTCAATGAAACAGGCGGACCGTTAAATTCTCCAAGCTCATTGGAAAACAGATGTTCATAAGTTTCCATTATCTCCGAAAATTTTGTGGGTCGGATAGAACACACTCCTTCGATGGAAATTCCTAGTGGCTCGAACCAGTCGAAACCCAAAATGTTGGTTCTATTTCCGGTGGTCACAAGTATGTTGCATCGGCCATTATATTCGACATCAACTTGAATACGACCAAGAATCTGTATCGGATTCCGTTGAAAATCCCTTAATTGTAGCCCAGATGGCTGTAGAGTTGGTGGTGATTTCCAAATAGATCGAACGGTCGGTTCCGATATAATTGTGTATCTGGAACCCGAGTCTACTTCAAATTGGCAAGGTACCTTGTTTATCATGATGGTTGTGTCCGTCCTCATCTCCTTTGGCATGACGCTTACCCTTCTTGAAGTTCATTTTTTTTCGATTACTGTTGGCGGGACAAGAACGACAAACTCGCTGTAGATGACCTATGCGTCCGCATAATGCACAAGTGCTGCTTCGATATTTGCAGGTTGATCGCAAATGGTTGTCCCCGCAGCTTTCACATTGTAAGGAAACACGTGGTTGACGGTTTTGTTCATGGTAACTGACCCTTGTGGACTGGGCAGGAGCGGTATTAAATTTCTGACGCGATTGTTGAATACTTTTCACTTGGCCGGACTGCTGATGGGCTTCGGTAATGGCTTTGTGATCCTCTGACGAAGTTTCAGCAGTGATAGCGTATTCACAAACTTTCTCTAAAGTCAAGGACTTATCAGCTAGGAATTGTTGTTGCAAGGCCGAATTGCGGATTCCACAAACGATTGGGTCGCGAAGCGGTCGAGACTTCCGGATGGAAAATTGCCGAATTCTTGGGGACAGAATATTCGGTGTCGGTTTATCGGGGTTGAATAATCCTAGGAGCGGTTTGTGGTCAGTCACGATCGTAAATTCACGGCCATAGACAAAATCGTGGAAATTCTTAACGCCGGCGATTATTGACAAGGACTCTTTATCAATTTGAGCATATCGACGTTCGGTGGCCGTGAGTGTCCTAAAGTTGGGCCTTATTCGTTGTTGGCGGTGAATTCCGGATGGCCTTAACTTTGTCTTCGGTAGGACGAAGACCACTGGAGTCGATTCGGTATCCCAGAAAATCGACAGAATCGCATTCAATCACGCATTTATCCTTTCGAAGACTAATCCCTGCTTAATCAAATCGTAGAAAGATTTGGCACAATCTTTGATGAAGTTCATCGTCGGAAGAAGCGATGACAATTACGTCGTGAAAATATGGAATGACCCCTGGAAGCAGATTTTCTATAAAGCTTTGAAAAATACCTGGTGCCGTGGAGATTCCGAACTGAAGGCGCTTCACCTTAAAAGCCCCTTTGTGAGTCGCGATGGTTTGGACCATGGCAGTGTTATTGTCAACGGTGAGTTGCTGGTAGGCTTGGGCCAAATCCAGCTGGGCAAATATTGATCCTCTTGGCATCGTAGACAGCAAATGGGTTGCTGACGGAATTGGAAAAGCATGCACAGAAAGAGCTTTGTTTACTGTAGATTTATAGTCCCCACAAATCCTTACTGATCCGTCAGATTTAATCACTGGAACGATTGGTGTCGACCACTCACTGTAATCCACAGACTCTAAAATTACCTGGCTTAACATCTTTTCTAGTTCCGCTTCGATAGGTCCACGAAGAGAGAGTGGAACTCGTCGTGGTGGTATACGAATTGGTATGATGTTTGGATCCAACTTCAATGAAACAGGCGGACCGTTAAATTCTCCAAGCTCATTGGAAAACAGATGTTCATAAGTTTCCATTATTTCCGAAAATTTTGTGGGTCGGATAGAACACACTCCTTCGATGGAAATTCCTAGTGGCTCGAACCAGTCGAAACCCAAAATGTTGGTTCTATTTCCGGTGGTCACAAGTATGTTGCATCGGCCATTATATTCGACATCAACTTGAATACGACCAAGAATCTGTATCGGATTCCGTTGAAAATCCCTTAATTGTAGCCCAGATGGCTGTAGAGTTGGTGGTGATTTCCAAATAGATCGAACGGTCGGTTCCGATATAATTGTGTATCTGGAACCCGAGTCTACTTCAAATTGGCAAGGTACCTTGTTTATCATGATGGTTGTGTCCGTCCTCATCTCCTTTGGCATGACGCTTACCCTTCTTGAAGTTCATTTTTTTTCGATTACTGTTGGCGGGACAAGAACGACAAACTCGCTGTAGATGACCTATGCGTCCGCATAATGCACAAGTGCTGCTTCGATATTTGCAGGTTGATCGCAAATGGTTGTCCCCGCAGCTTTCACATTGTAAGGAAACACGTGGTTGACGGTTTTGTTCATGGTAACTGACCCTTGTGGACTGGGCAGGAGCGGTATTAAATTTCTGACGCGATTGTTGAATACTTTCCACTTGGCCGGACTGCTGATGGGCTTCGGTAATGGCTTTGTGATCCTCTGACGAAGTTTCAGCAGTGATAGCGTATTCACAAACTTTCTCTAAAGTCAAGGACTTATCAGCTAGGAATTTTTGTTGCAAGGCCGAATTGCGGATTCCACAAACGATTGGGTCGCGAAGCGGTCGAGACTTCCGGATGGAAAATTGCCGACGCTGGGCGATATAGTCAGCGACTTTCTCTTCAGGCATTTGTTCTCGTATGAAGAACTTAAAAGACGCAGCAATCTCGGACGGAATAGGGGAAAAGTGGTCAGTAAGGCGTTTAATAATGTCCTTATAAACTACATCACTAACCTTTTTGGGAGCTATTAGGGATTCTAATAGCTCATTCGTTGTTCCCCCACACAGTGTCAGGAAAATCGCTCGCTTTTTTGTGGCATCCACGATGTCGTTTGCTTCGAAATATAATTCGAATCGTTGGCAATACCCATGCCAGCTTGCGCCTTTTTAAATTCTCTATATTAACTTCGCGTGCACGTGGCTGGCTGGCTGGCTGGTCAGTCTTTCTGATCAATTTTTAGCCCACTTCCCATGGCCCGATTTTATTGAAATTTTGCACACATGTATATTTCCGGTGACAATACTTTCTATTTGAGGCCCCTCGGACATCGGGTTCGGGGGGCTCCCATACAAATATTTTACAAAATTTACCCGATTTTCTTTAAATTTTGTACACATGTGTGTCTTCGAAGGAAAACACTTTTTGTAAATTTGGAGCGATCGGCCCCTTGGGGACCCCAATATACAATTTTTAAATATCGCTATATCGCATCAGATCACGGCAAAGTCTGAGCTCTGTGCTTTGTGAGCAGCGCTGTTCGCAGCCGCTGTGTCATTTGGTGGATGATTTTGCCACAAAACGAGCGCGCAGTGTGTGTGTGTGTATCCCCGATTAGAGAATTTGCAAGAAAAATTTTAATTTTTATGGGTTGTTTTTTTTAACTTCGAATTTTTCCATGTTCCCAATTGGTGCCATGATGAAAACACGTGCACACACAATTTGTCCAGTATTAACACAAATTTATTTTCGCAAAATGTCCCAATTAATGTTATTTAATTATTTTAATTAGAACTAATATCCCATCCTCGTCGCCAATATTATGTTGTGAGTAATAACACAATTGCAAGTCTTTAATAATTTACTTTATTACATTAAAATATAAACTACTTGATTACTGGTTGTTATCAATTGAACGAATACCATGCGACTCCATGAGAAATATTATACAACGAAATACACAGTAGCAACAACTAACGGTGCGTCGTATCAACTCGACTGTACATTGTCTGCGAGTCAATGTAGTGTGGACGAAGTACAATATGTACTCTTATATACCTATATTATGTACAGTGATGTAGTACATTACAGTTTGTTTTGTTGTTGAGTTGCAGCATATAGTATAGAGATATCAAGAGGAAGTAGAACAAATAGTTTTATACAAAACTGAATGGTGCAGCAATTGAAATGTGTTGTACACTCAGATGTGTGAGTGCATTCTTAATTTGTGTTTTGTACAATATTACGACTACGAGTACAAAACCTTTTCTATAAAAAGCCCAACTGTATGCATACTAATGCTGTAAAAGAACCAAAACCTTCTCTATAGAAAGCCCAACTGTTCCGATCGTACACAGAGGCATGCTTAGATTCATCCAAAACGTATTTGTATTAGTAATCAACTAAAGAGCAAAATCCATATAAAATTTTTCTGTTTCCCACTACCACATCTTACGTTTCTCGCTCTTTGCAACTGCTTATTTTTTGTACACTGTATTCACATCCCACAAACACACATGCGTTTTGGATTGGTTTACAGCATTAGTATGCGTAGAGTTGGGCTTTCTATAGAGAAGGTTTTGAAAAGAACGCGAAATATTTATGTATTTCTGACATGTGAATACAGAGTAGAAGAAATAAGCAGAGGCATTTTATGAAACGCGCTAACTGGCGAAAAACGTAATTTGTGTCAGCGAAACGCATAAAATTTCCTATGATTTTTGCTTGGCTTTTGCTCTAATTTAATTACCAATCAAGAAAATAGTTGGGCTTTCTATAGAGAAGGTTTTGTACGAGTATATGAACAACTGGTTACGCACTCACACTGCTTTACAGCTTAACTCAACTCAAAAGAAAGAATTTTAGTGGTACTTCGTACGTCGTTGTGTGCACGTCGTACCAACCGTGCGCTGTGGCTGCTATGTTTTCACCACAAAATGGGTAATTTCACCACAAAATCGAATCTCCGATCAGAGAATTTACAAGAACAATTTAAATTTTTAAATTCGCTTGCCCATGGAATGTCTGTCTGTTGGTCGGTCGGTCTGTTTGTCGTGGAATCTTGCGATTAATTTTTAACCCACTTTCCAAAGGCCGATTTTATTGAAATTTTGCACACATGTGTATTTCCGGAGACAAAACTTTCTATTAAAATTTGGGGCCCCTCGGGTCTCAGGGCCGATTACATTAAAATGTTATATACGCGTGTATCTCTGATAGACAACACTTTTTATAAAAATGTTGAAGACCCCGGGTTACAGGGTCACGGGGCCCAACAAAATTTAAAAAAAAATTAACCCGATTTTCTTTAAATTTTATATACGTCTGTTTCTCAATGGACAACACTTTTTGTAAAAATTTTGGAGACCCCGGCCTCCGGGGTTGTAGTCCCCATATAATTTTTTTAAAAAAAATTAACTCGATTTTCTTCAAATTTTGTACACATGTGTATCTACGATGGACAACACTTTTTGTACAAATTTTGGAGACTCCGGACCACAGGGTCTTTTTTAATTATTTAATCCGATTTTCTTTAAATCTTATATACGCGTGTATCTATGATAGACAACACTTTTTGTAAAAATATATTTTAGAGACCCCGGGCCCCGGGGTCGTGGACCCCATACAAATTTTTAAAAAAAATTAATTAATTAATAAAATGGGGCCTGGGGGCGGGGCCATAAATTTTTTTTTAATAAATTAGCCCGATTTACTTTAAATTTAAAACATATGTGTAACTCCGATAGACCGAACTTTTTGTAAACATTTTTGAGTTTATATTTAAATTTTTTCCCCATACAAATTTTTTTACACAGGTGTACAGTTTTTGAAATCTAACATTATTTTTATTAACCCGGTTCAAACTTTGCACATATATGTATCTCCTATTAGAGAATTTACATGAAACATTTTGATTTTTATGGGTTCTTTTTTTTAATTCATATGAAGAACTAAGTCCATTAGTAGAAGAAAAAATGTGTTCTTAAATTGTAGCATTTCGTAGCAATAGTTTCATCAAATAAGCATTTTCTTTTGCGCAATGTAATAAGTTTGGCTTCTTTAATAGCTTTCTTGAAGTGTAATGATATTCTTGCAATTGTATTAGAAATGCTTCAACCAAATAAATAGCCGTAGCATTTGTAGCATTTTATTTATTTTATTTATATTATTAAGAATACAATTTTGTTAAAATTATTGAAAGAAATTGTATAGAATTTGCTTTTGAAACTGTTTTTGAATCATTTGATACTACTGCTAGTTGTTCTTAAGTTTTATGTTAAAATTTCCCAACGTTTAGTAAATGCAGCAAACAGAGTCTGGACGCTTTTGTATTGGCCTTTTATATTTGCCCCATTATCATTAGGTTTTTCTATGCAATTTTTAATTTGGTTTTTTTCCGGGGCCAAATTGCGAGGTGCCTAGGTCCAACCGTGGGTCAATGGTATTTAATTGAAAGAAAGCTAATAATTTTGTAATTAAATTGTAGGTCTCTTCCATTTGTGTGTAAAATGCACAACACAACACAAATGGTCGCGAGAGGCCAGGGCTCTGTAGCGCCGAATTTTATTATTATTATTTTTTAGTAAATCTATATATATAAAAGTGAAACTTTGTATGTGTGTATGTATGTATGTCCGGTATAGACTGCCAAACCCTTCAACTGATCGCGTTCTAACTTTGCATATGGGTTTTCTACCATAAAAGGTACTTAATAGGCATATTTTAAAAGTGGTCAGACTCCTAGGTCAAGGGGTCACCATACGAATTTTTTTTATTGTTTTTACAAATTGCATGTTTTTATGAACCAATCGCGTTCAAACTTGTTCTATAGTTCTCTGGGCTGGTGAGGTGGTCAGTTGGTGGGTTAATCAGTTGGTGTGGGTTCAGTGGGTGCGTTTAGTCTGTGAATGGGTGGTCATCTGAGGTCAGAGGTCCGTGGGATGGCGGTCAGATGGCTGTGGGTCAGTGGGCGGGAGGTCAGTGGGTGTAGTGTCAGTGGGCGGGTGTTAACTTGGTGGGGGTCAGTGGGATGGGGCAGTCGGGAAACGCCGGGTATTTCTGCTAGATATATTATTGGCAGTTAGGGGAAAGTTATAGGTATAGATGGAAGGGGAGAAAGTAAAATTTTAACATGAGATTTACAAACGTATTTTTAAAAAAATGTCAACGTAAATTATTGGCAGGTGAGGGAAGGTTATAGGCTATAGTACTCCCGTCACCCGGGGGGTTCATGTGTGCGGGTAGCAAAGCGCCCGGGAACAGCTAGTCTATATATATAAAAGTGAAACTTTGTATGTACGTATGTATGTATGTATGTATGGATCTATGTCCGGTATGGACTGCCAAACCCTTCAACCGATCGCGTTCTAACTTTGCCTATGGGTTTTCCATATATAATAGGCACTTAATAGGCATATTTTGAAAGTGGTCTGACTCCTAGGTCAAGGGGTCACCATACGAATTTTTTTTATTGTTTTTACAAATTGCATGTTTTTATGAATCGATCGCGTTCAAACTTTGCATAGGGGTTTTATTATATAATGAACACATAATAGGCATATTTAAAAGTGGTCAGACTCCTGAGTCAAAAGGTCTCCATAAGATTTTTTTTTATTGTTTCTACACATTGCATGTTTTTAGGAACCAATCGCGTTCAAACTTTGCGTAGGGGTTTTATACCATAATGGGCACTAAATAAGTATATTTTGAAAGTGTTCAGACTCCTGGGTCAAGGGGTCACCATATCACAAATTGCATACAGGTGTTTTAAAAAAATTAACCCGATTTTCTTCAAATTTTATACACATGAGTCACGAAAACTGCATTTGTGTGATTAGTAGTTATTTTATTTTACACACAGGGAATGTAAAATGTTAATATCAGCCACATTTTTAAACTGAATTTTATGAAATTTTTAAGATATATTATTGACAGGTAGGGGAAAAATATAGGTTTGGATGGAAGGGGAGAAAGGTAAAATTTTAACATGAGATTTACAAACGTATTTTTAAAAAAATGTCAACGTAAATTATTGGCAGGTGAGGGAAGGTTATAGACTATAGTACTCCCGTCAACCCGGGGGTCCATGTGTGCGGGTAGCAAAGCGCCCGGGAACAGCTAGTTAAATATATAGATAATAAAAAAACTCCTTGTAACTTTGATACTGTTTGTAAATTGTTCCCGCCAACACATACATATATTTTAATGGGACACTTAATTGATATCATTCCACATCCACACCACACCATGTAAAAAGTTTAATGAATTAACCTTCAATTTGAAATTTTTTTTTCGCATTGTAAAGTAAAGCATAGTAAAATAATTAAAAAAAAACCCTCTTTCGCATTTTAGCAAGAGTGTGCCGCCTCTTGTGTTGGCTGTCAATCCTGCCAAGGGAATACATCTTTACCTATCCCAGCACTTAATTCTGCAGACTTTGACTGTGAAAATTGCTTCGACACCGCTGTCAGTGTCCTGGGGTAAATATGGTATTACATTAACTGATTATTTTCTACACAAAACTACCTATTTCCAGTCCATCTCAAACAAATTCACAAACAAATTTAAGCAGCTACTGGAACTCTGATGAAATGGCGTCTACATTCCCAGGACTGCCACCATTAGACATTGACCCTTTGCCAAGTTTATTCCCATTTTCACCATCTGGTGCTTCATATAAGTAACTATAATCTAAGACTTTAAAATAAAAATTACTACAATCGAGGTTTTATGGCGTATTTTTAGTTTTTCATCAAATCCGCACCAGGCGTCACTCTCATATACCGTTCATCCGCAGCTGATAGTATCACCAACTCACAATCAAACTCAGGCACAAAACACTTCAAATAATTCGGGAAATTCCTCAACTCAGTCGTGCTACTATGAGACAACACCTGCGTCCACAACACTGTGTAACCAACATACAAGCTCGCCAATGTTTCCTAGTATGAGTGTTAATGTTAGCATGAACATGACAATGCATGGTTATGGAGCGGACGCAACAGTTCCTATGCAATGCTCCCAGGTAACTTAGTTACTTATATTTGACCTGTCGTTACTACTCGTTAGTTACCTTTCCTTCTTCGCAGATGCAATGGACCCCACCGAATTCCTCATCTGTTAATGTCCTCTACCCGCCATTATTGAGTCCATCTCATTATTCTGGAGCTGCAACATATTCTTTTACTGCTGACTTTCGACCACCGGCAATTAATAATCCACCTCCCGCAGTTTCAACAGCTTCCGAGGCTCTTCCAGCAAAGCTATCACCTCCTCGAAATTTCTACACACCCACGCAAATTGGACAAATTTACTCACCAACAAAAAGTCCACAATACACACAGGTTAGTATATATAAAGGTGAAGGAGCTAAGCTGAATTAAGGTACATTCATTTATTATTTTCTTTTCAAACGCGCACAGATACGCGACACAAAATCATTTGGTAGCGGTTTTGAAGATGAAGACAGTAACGAAGAAGGCTCTGAATCCAAACCAAATCTCTGCAGACTTTGCGGAAAAACCTACGCAAGACCAAGCACATTAAAGACGCATTTGAGAACGCACTCAGGGGAGAGGCCATACAGGTTGGATAAAAAATCTGGGACCTGTACCACAACCATTGTCAAACAAGAAAAATAACATATAATTTTACATTTTTACCACAAAACGATAACATTACTGCGGACAGTTTTCTCATTTCACTCATTCCGCAGAACAATCCACAAAGCAACAATTGTTATAAAATACGTGCTAAGTTTTTGTTGTAAACTAACGTGCGAGTTTGAATATATTGTGTCATATGCATAACTATTTACTTGATTTCGTAAGCATAGAGTTGCTTGTTAGTTAAGATTAGCAATACTCATTAGATTCATTGAAAACGGGAGTATTTACCTAGTTTGTGCTGTCCTCTATTGATCTTGATAGTTTATATGTCAGCGGATGTTCATGTTCCAATTGTATCAATTACCATAGTTATTTTCTCAAGTCTTCTTAAAAGTTGTTTATCGTGGTACATTCTAAAACTTCAGCCAGCAGCTAAACTCAGTTAGCTTTCGTATAAAAGAATTCCGTTCTTTTACCCTAATCGCAACAGCCATCAGTTTAAAAAAAAACAAATCTGAAGCTTTAAACTGCGTATTCGCAGTTTAGCGAAATAGGCAAATCAGAGGTATAGATATTTGTATACAGAATCGAACCAAGGACAGATACTTGGAGAACTTCTACAGTAAAGTACTTTCTGATGAAAAACTGTTTTTTATGGACAATTGAAAGAAACTGGGGTCAGGTCCTGGCTTCCCGCAAAAAGTCTCTTCACCGGTCCCGATTTCAAAAACTACGTATTGTTTTAATCAGGTATGATGGAAAATTATAGTTTATTAGCTTATGAAGAAGTCCCTTATTCCATACTGTATCGGATGTCTTTTCTATGACTAACAAGACAAGATCTGTCGACTTTTGGCTTTCAAAATTTGTTTGGACGTGCTACCAATTCTATAGATATGGTGGGTTGTGAAGTGATTTTGTCTGACGTTCAACGGAAGAAAGTTTTTGGAATCCAATTCAATAAGTACCCGTTTTTTCAACATAATTTCAAAAACCTTACTCAAGCTACTTAGCAAACTTATGGACCTATAGCTACTGATAATGGTATTTTTCCAGGTTTTAGAATTGGCACAACTTTTTTATAAATCAGGAATGTGTTGTAGTTTGAGACATGCATAGAATATAAGCGTAATACACACGTATCTGTATAATGGCAAATTTTTTATACCGTCAAAATCTGTGTATTTTTTAACCCTAAAGGGTTTTGAGAATAATTTTGACATCGTCAGTGTTGACAAGTTGACTAATTTGGCACACTGTGTTACCATTAAATAATCTATCGATGGTATTACGGACGGCTTGATCATGCAATACACTTCCCATGTTGTCTGTAATATCGTGATTTACGGAGAATGACTTGGCTAGTACGTTGGCTTTTTCCTTGTTTGTAATGACAGTAATGTTATGGCTTGTCAAAGGTGGAAGATTTGAATGTTTTTTCTTGACAAGTCTAACAATGTTCCAATATGGTTTGGCATGTTTGTCTAATTTTTTTTCCACGATAAGGTTTGAAATTTTGGAATTTCTTGTTTGACACGATGGTTAAAATAATTCATTAAATTATGGGAAACTGGTTGTCTAGTTATATGCCAATTTCAAATTTTAATGCAGTTTAAAATTTGTTGTGGCAATTTTAAACAGTTTTATACGGAACAAATAAATAAAGGCTTTTTAAAATTAAGTTTCCGCCAATAACCTCACCCCGTAAAAAATTATTATTACGGAACCCAAAACCAGCCTCGGATACACTGATGAACGACGACGACCACGGCAACTAAAACAGCTAAACGATTTAAGAATTCACATGGAGCGTACGCTCACTGTATAGAGCTCGATCTGGACAGCAGCTGGCCGATCATCATCATCATATTTGACTCTACAGCTGGGGTCAGGTCCTGGCCTCCCGCAAAAAGTCTCTTTACCGGTCCCGATTTCGAGCCGATGTCATCCAGTTTGGCATCCCTAAACTCTGGGCGTCCTGTTCAACGCCATCCTTTCAACGTAGGCTTGGCCGGCCTCGCTGTCATGTTCCATAAATCCTACCGTAAAGGACTTTCCGAGCAGGATCGTCTTCGGTCATACGAGCTCATAGATCTCATCATTATAGAGTCTCCGAAATCGTCCTTGCTCACATACGGGGCAAACAATTCTCCGTAAGACTTTTCTCCCGAACGCGGCTGAGAGGTCAGAATGCTTTTTGCTAAGCACCCAAGTCTCGGATCTATATGTAAGTACTGGTATGACCATTGTCTTATATATCAGCAGATTGGATGTTATGGTTAAGTTCCTGGATTTAAAGAGTCTTGACAGACTATAGTAGGCTTTGTTGGCTTAAAGGACCAATGTTGGATCTTCTACTCGCAGACGTGACCACCATGTACTTTGTTTTGTTCTCATTTATGTGCAGCCCCAAATTTCGTGCCGCCTGCTCTATGTGGATCTTGGTGAGATCTGACATCAAGGGACTCAGTTCGTTCAGTATGAGTGCCCGGGCGTAGGTACACTACAGCCTTGGCAGCACATCATCCGGAACCTCGAACCCTATCATTTGTCACTAGGATACCGTGCTATCCTAGGCCATATGAAATATAACTATTTCGTCTGTCCCAATCACAGACCTGTACAAATTGTACGAAATGAACCACTAAATACGAAGACTTGCCCATAAGGTAGTTCTAAGTACCATTAGTCCACTTCGGGTCGCAAAGTACGAAGACATTACTCATCCCGAGCATACTCTTTAATATCCCGTGGTAAAGCCCAACACCCTTACCATGAATAGGTTAAGATGCAATTGGAACCCCCACGGGAATATATATGGGGGTACAGGATGCCTCTTCGCCAGTCTTCTGGTATCGCTTCTTAATCCCATACTTGCATTATTATTTCATGGTGTAATGTGGGGCCTCCTTTTATTTTATCAGTTCTGAAATAATGTTAACAGACATATAACATCGCAATACAAAAACTTAAATGCTAATTGAGCGATAAAGTTGAACTGTTCTGTTTTACTCTTACATTGTGACATCCAGCCTGTTCCTAAAAAAGGCGAAACGTCATCTCTTTCCTCGTACCGACCCATTGCGCTAACGTATATACTTTCCAAGGTCATGGAAACCCTGATCAATCGTAAGCCTATGCAATACCTTGAATAACGTGAAATCCTTAGTGAACAGCATTATTACGGAACCCAAAACCAGCCTCGGATACACTGATGAACGACGACGACCACGGCAACTAAAACAGCTAAACGATTTAAGAATTCACATGGAGCGTACGCTCACTGTATAGAGCTCGATCTGGACAGCAGCTGGCCGATCATCATCATCATATTTGACTCTACAGCCGGGGTCAGGTCCTGGCCTCCCGCAAAAAGTCTCTTTACCGGTCCCGATTTCGAGCCGATGTCATCCAGTTTGGCATCCCTAAACTCTGGGCGTCCTGTTCAACGCCATCCTTTCAACGTAGGCTTGGTCGGCCTCGCTGTCATGTTCCATAAATCCTACCGTAAAGGACTTTCCGAGCAGGATCGTCTTCGGTCATGCGAGCTCATAGATCTCATCATTATAGAGTCTCCGAAATCGTCCTTGCTCACATACGGGGCAAACAATTCTCCGTAAGACTTTTCTCCCGAACGCGGCTGAGAGGTCAGAATGCTTTTTGCTAAGCACCCAAGTCTCGGATCTATATGTAAGTACTGGTATGACCATTGTCTTATATATCAGCAGATTGGATGTTATGGTTAAGTTCCTGGATTTAAAGAGTCTTGACAGACTATAGTAGGCTTTGTTGGCTTAAAGGACCAATGTTGGATCTTCTACTCGCAGACGTGACCACCATGTACTTTGTTTTGTTCTCATTTATGTGCAGCCCCAAATTTCGTGCCGCCTGCTCTATGTGGATCTTGGTGAGATCTGACATCAAGGGACTCAGTTCGTTCAGTATGAGTGCCCGGGCGTAGGTACACTACAGCCTTGGCAGCACATCATCCGGAACCTCGAACCCTATCATTTGTCACTAGGATACCGTGCTATCCTAGGCCATATGAAATATAACTATTTCGTCTGTCCCAATCACAGACCTGTACAAATTGTACGAAATGAACCACTAAATACGAAGACTTGCCCATAAGGTAGTTCTAAATACCATTAGTCCACTTCGGGTCGCAAAGTACGAAGACATTACTCATCCCGAGCATACTCTTTAATATCCCGTGGTAAAGCCCAACACCCTTACCATGAATAGGTTAAGATGCAATTGGAACCCCCACGGGAATATATATGGGGGTACAGGATGCCTCTTCGTCAGTCTTCTGGCATCGCTTCTTAATCCCATACTTGCATTATTATTTCATGGTGTAATGTGGGGCCTCCTTTTATTTTTATCAGTTCTGAAATAATGTTAACAGACATATAACATCGCAATACAAAAACTTAAATGCTAATTGAGCGATTAAGTTGAACTGTTCTGTTTTACTCTTACATTGTGACATCCAGCCTGTTCCTAAAAAAGGCGAAACGTCATCTCTTTCCTCGTACCGACCCATTGCGCTAACGTATATACTTTCCAAGGTCATGGAAACCCTGATTAATCGTAAGCCTATGCAAGACCTTGAATAACGTGAAATCCTTAGTGAACAGCATTATGGTTTTCGTAGGCAATGTTCTATAGGTGACCTGATGGCTTATCTCACTGAAAAGTGCAATCAGTCAATTCACAAATTTGGTGAAAGTAAAGTTGTTGCACTCGATATTTCCAAGGCATTTGACAGAGTCTCGCATCAAGCTCTTTTGTCGAAAATGAATGCATTTAGAATTAATAACTCCCTGCTCGATTGGACTAGTAACTACTTTTCTGACCGTTCAATTCAGGACGTATTGGACGGACTCAAACCTAATGTTCACCGCATAAGCGCCGGTGTTCCCCAAGGCTCTGTTTTGCCTCCGACACTCTTTCTGATTTTCATTATTGATCTCCCGTCCGCCACTTCAAATCCAATCCATTCTTTCGCTGACGACAGGAATCTTAGCTTTTCATACGATTTCACGCTTTCTGCACGCCCCTCTTCGTCGCAAGTGGAACTTGAACAACAACGTATGTTAAGCATGTTAAATTCTGACCTTGACAGCATAACAATAGAATTGAATTTAACGCTTCTAAAACGCAATGCTGTCTTCTGTCGTCCAAGCATAATATTAACCTCCAACCTTTATCCATGAAAGCTTCGTTGAAACGACCACATATTTGCCATCGCTAAGAATGCTGCAAAATGTTTAGGTTTGCTAAAAGGGTGCAAGATGTACTTCACTCCTTCGGATCTGGCTACTATTTACAAGGCATATATTCGCCCTAAGCTTGAATATAACTGTATTGTCTGGGCAGGTGCCCCCAAAACCACATTGCATCTACTAGACAGCGTGATAAAACTTATTGGTGACGTTAATATCGCGGAAACAATCGAATCGCTTGAACATCCAAGGAATGTTTCCTGCTTGCCACTTTTTTATCGCTTTTTTCACAAGCGATGTTCAAAAAAAGTATCCAGATGCATCCCGCCCATTCTCGAACCCATCCGTAATACTTGTGCCTCAACTCGAGCCAACGGATCTACAATTAGGCCTATCTTCGGACGTACTAACCAATTCAGAGATTCTTTCTTTAGCATCACTACAGTTATGTGGAATTAGTTGCCCGATTCTGTGTTTCCACATTTATATGATCTGCAGTCATTTAAGAAACGCGTGCATAGACATCTCATCTTTTCCTTTCCTTAATTTCCCACGCCCACGCTGTGCTAAGCACTATAAGGGTGCAAATCCCTTTATCGTGTGTATATTATAAAAAAAATCAGTAATTAATTCCATTGTGAGTGCAGAAAGTGCTTCATGCGAAAATAGCATATTGCCATTATCAGCAAGTAACGGAAATGCACTCTTCTGTTTTGTGATTGCTGGCTCAAATAGCACAGTAGGTTTTACTACAGCAGCCTCTCTCTCTGCCCATATCCCAACATTTGACAGTCGTGACACTGCGTGACTTGATTTCGTAGTTTGCGTTGAAAATCCCAACGAACGCGAGTACGCACGATTTCAGGAAAATTTCTCCACAAATCACTGATTCGCGGCAGGCCAGTCTTTAGATAAACTACTTAGAAAGTTTCTACATATTTATCATGCTTTTCATTTCAATTTTTTACATCCTTGCACTTTAGACCACTAAAAATAAGTACATTTCTTAAATAGAGGTGTCTATTGCATGGAAGAACACTACTTTGAGTAACCTTTCACTCTTAAGGTTATGCATGAAAAAAACAACCCATACAAAATTAAATTTTTCATGTAATTTCTCTAATAGGAGATAGGTATGTGTTTAAAATTTTAAGAAAATCGGGCTAATTTTTAAAAAATTTACATGGACACCACACTGGTCTCAAGGCACGATTACTTCAACAAATTTACAAAAAGTTTTGTCCATCGGAGACACACATAAGATGTATAAAATTTGTAGAAAATCGGGTTAAGTTTTTTGAAAAAAATCTATGGGGCCCCACGAACCCGTGATTAAATTTGTCAAGTATAAAACTTTTATAAAAAAGTACCCGATTTTCTTCAAATTTTATACGCATGTGTATATCCAATGGACAACACTTTTTGTAAAAATTTGGAAGTAATCAGGCCCCGGGGTCGGGGCGCGCCCATTAAAATTTTGTAAAAAATTACCCGATTTTCTTCAAATTTTATACGCATGTGTAGTGTGTAGTCTCCAAAATTTTTACAAAAGTGTTGCCATCGGACATACATACGTATATACAATCGGTTTAATTTTTTTAAAATAATTTTGGGGCCCCACTACCGCGGAGCCTGGGGTCTTCAAAATTTTTACAAAAAGTGTTGTTCATCGGAGATACACATGTATGTAAAATTTATAAAAAATCAGGTTCATTTTTAAAAATTTTATAAGGCCACCCCTCGGCCCTCGTACCTGAAAAAGTGGGTTAAAAATTGATCGAAAGATTCCACGACAAACCGACCGACCGACATCCGGACGTGACACGGGCAAGCGAAGTTAATAAAGAGAATTTAAAAGTTTACATGGGCACCACTCGGGCCTTAGAGACCGATCACTCCAAAAATTTTATTCACAAAAAGTTTTCTCCAATTTTCACATGTCTTTAAAAATTGAAGAAAATCGAGCACCCCTCGGGCCCCGGGCCCGAGCACTCCAAAAATTAAAAAAAAAATTTGTCCATCGGAGATACACATGTGTATTAAATTTAAAGAAAATCGGGTTAATTTTTAAACATTTTATAAGGGCCGTGGGGCCCCACATTTTAATAGAAAGTGTTGTCTCCGGAAATACACATGTGCGCATTTCAATAAAGTCGGGCAGCTGAATATTTACATCTCCGATGTCAGAATCACTGTTAATGTGAGGGGACATTGAAGGGGAGTCCAAAATTTTTTCTAGGACCTTTTAACGCGAATTCATATTAGAAATATTTCCATACAAAATATTTTCTGTGGACATCGACTTTCCAATTCACAAATAGAGCTTGCGCGCTTCGATATTTTTGTTTATTTTATTGATAGTTGTATGTTGTACTTTGATGAAAGTCTACACAGTACTGAGCCAATCATGTTTTGCTCTTAATCATCATCCTGACAAACGTTAACCTAAATCAAGGCAGCAGTATCTCCAACATACCTACCTTAGAAAGATTCACATCTTTACTTGAGGCGAAAATGCTACCTCTTGTTTTAGTTTAACACCTATAAATGTTATTACATAACTAAAATAACGTCTTTATTGAATTCCAATTATCCACTTAATTACTTAACTAAAAACGGTAGGCTGTGTCGTCTACACGGCCGCGAGGGTTTTGAGCGTGACAACGTTAACAAACATTTATATTCAGAGAATATGAACATTTTTCAGCGAACGTTTGTACATTTGTACGTTTGTACGGCTGTTTATTTTTTATTTTTTATTTAATTTTATTTAATTTTTATATATGTACATTTAACTTAAATTAAAGTGTATATCTAGTTTTCCAGTTTATGTTGTTATAAAATAATTTCCGAGTTTAAACCTTTTAATTAAATTCAATTAGTAATGTAATGAAGAAATTATTAAGGTCAAAGTGAGGTGAGCAGAGAACCAACCAACAGAGACTATACTCTCACTGTATCATTACTGCACATGTTTGTTTCGTTCTGCTCATGGTATGTTACTTGAATGTTATTGACATTTGGTATTGTAGAAATTATAAAAGAAAAGACAATCCAAAACAAACGGATAAAGTAGCAAGGTAGCTTGCAACTTCTTAATTCTTTATGCCTCTTTATATGTTACATACTAGTAGTACTGTTTTTTTGTAATTGATCACAGGATTTGGTTGGACGCGAGCAAAAAGGCGTACAGGATTGAAAAAATGAAAATTTCATGAGCTGCACGCTTAGTGCTCACGAACTGGTTATTGATGAATGTCTATAGAGGGTTTTGACCAAAAAAAATTTCTGTGTCTACTACAACTTTCGTTTCCTGCTGATTCATTATCAATGCTCAATAGTTTGAATGATAAAAATCATCGCAATGATGATTTTATTAACACTTAGTAATGTAGAAATGATTAAATAAATTTTTTTTTCTATACCTAATACTAAAAATATGGCAGTGCTGCGACTTGCACCGTAGCTCATCACATACGTCATCATCACATCACATTAAATGAAATAAATTATTTATAAGCGAATTTAAATGGCTGCATATTGCATATTGGATATTACATATCACTGCCCAAACACATTAATCAGCTTTTGGTTTCAACTCATAAAAAATTTGAGTAGTTTTATATTGTGATGATGTTGTTATGGGGGTGAATCAATGGCACTGCGACCCTTGTGGATCTATTGCGCCCCCCCCCCTCCGACTAGCGCTGCAGGGACGGTACCTGCCTAACCCTACAGCACTCCCTCCATACCAATGGCCTTTAGGAACCTAATGATATGGAGAGGTTCTAATGAATGACGTACAAGCTCGGAGAATGCGTGAGTTCCCAGCTGGCTCCTTCTCTGGCGGATCGTTGCTCCGCAGTCGTTGAGTAGATGCCACGGGGTTTCCTCTGCTTCTCCACATAGCCTGCAGCTGTCATCCTCCTCTAATTTAATTTTCTTTAGGTGTCCCTTCAGCCTGCAGTGCCCTGTTAGGAACCCCGTAATGATTCTAACATTACCCCTACTTAGTCCTATTATTGATCGGGACCTCTTTGGGTTATAGCCACCCAACAATTCCTTCGCTTGCCGTAGACCTGGGAGTTCCTCCCATCTTAATGAAGCGGTTTGTTTACCTATATTGCGTAATTCTTCACGCATAATACGGTACCCAATTCCACAAAAGGGTTCCGGCCCTACAAGCGGAGTTTCTGCCCCTTTGTTTGCGAGCTGGTCCGCTTGTTCGTTACCTTCTATACCGGTGTGTCCCGGCACCCAGTACAATTTTACTTTGTTGTTTTCACCAAGTCTGTTTAACCTTGTTTTGCATTCTTCCACCAGTCTAGACGTGGTGTGGAATGCATCTAAAGCTTTTAGCGCAGCTTGGCTGTCTGACATGATGGCTATTTCCTGCCTTATGTATTTCCTATCCAGATTGAATTGAGCGCATCTTTCGATAGCGTGAACTTCTGCCTGGAAGATACTCGGATAATGGCCCATTGCTTCAGAGTACTTGGTTCGTGGCCCTATTACCCCCGCACCTGTGCCATCCGCCTTCTTTGATCCATCCGTATACCATTTTATAGTACCTGGATGTATCTTGTAATCTGTTTCAGACCTGAAGTCCGACTTGGTGCTTAGTTTGACTTCATAGTTCTTTTTGAACTCAAGTTTTTGCACCATGTTGTCACATGGCATGCATGCCATAGGGGTTAGCTTGGCTAGTGAATTCCCTAAGCTCCCCGCTCTGCTGCCCGTGAAGCAGCCAACCTTGGTTAAGCGTACAAGGGTTTCATTGGATTTGCCCTCTACCACTATATGCAGCGGGAGTAGCCCAATGATTACCTCCATACCCGCCGTTGGGCAGGTTCTCATAGCTCCTGTGATTAGGACACAGGCTAGCCTTTGTACCTTCTCCAATTCTCTCCTTGTGGTGCTTAGTTTGGTTCTACTTGCCCATGCCACTGCTCCGTATGTGATCATTGGTATAACTATCATAGTGTACATCCAGTGCATTATTTTGGGGCTTACTCCCCATGATTTGCCTGCCACTCTTCTGCACACCATGAGTGCTTTCTTAGATTTCTTTATTACTGCCTGCTGATGTTTATTCCATAGCAGTCTCTTGTCTAATATCAGACCAAGGTACTTGACCTCTTCGCTGATTGCGATCACTTCTCCATTGAGGGTTATTGGTCGCATTCGCCCCAATTTCCTTCTGTTGGTGAAGGGGACCAGTGTGGTTTTGCTTGGGTTCACCCTAAGTCCCACCTCTTGGCACCATCTGCTTGTGATATTTAGTCCGTTTTGAACTATGTCACATAGAACTTCCTCGAACTTCCCTCTGGCCACAATGACTATATCGTCCGCGTAACCCTGAGATACAGTTCCTGCTTCAGCTAGTCGCCGAAGTAGTTCATCTACTAGGATGCTCCACAGTAGTGGGGAAAGTACTCCTCCTTGTGGACACCCTCTTGTTGTGTTAACCATAATGGTTTTGTCACCGACTATGGTTTCTGCTGTTCTAGTGATTAGCATCTCCCTAGGTGGTGGAGTGAGGACCGATGGCCCCCTCTTCGCCCCCTGGGGAATGACGACGGGAGGTCTATGCCCTACAACCGCCAGCTTCATATCGTCTACCTCCTTCCTCGCTAGTGCGGGTTCTATGCCCTGCTCTAGGAGTCGGAGATAGTGCCTAGTCCCCGCCCCACTGAGACCCTTTCTCAGGGGATCATCCACACCTCCTGGTTGCCCTTTTGGCGGGTCAGGAGGTCCCCTCCTCTTAGAGCCTTTCGGCTTAGATTTGGGGACTGCTCCTAGCGTCACCTTGGGGACAATGGCCGGCGGACGATTGGGGAGAGACCCCGAACAATCCGCTGAGGGTGTACCCAACTGCGGCGTCAGCTCTTGCTGCCTACTGGTGGAGGCTTCACCCTCGGGTTGGCGGGATAGCCCCAGCCGCGCCTTAGGGTTCCCCCCCCCCACCGCCCTTCGTCAGTCTTGGGGTCATGCCCCCTCGACCGATATCGGGTTTCCTACGCGGGTCAAGGTGAGGCTTCTGCTCCGCTCGAACCGCCACTCTGCTGGTGCTGGGTTTCGGTTCAGGATCACGTGTCGAATGCCCCAGTAACCCCCTTGCCGTAACCGCACCTCTGCCCCTAGCTGGTCTGGAGGTCATGCCCCCCCGGCCAAGCCTGGGTCTCTCGCAGGGTTCGTCGCGAAGCATCCGCTCAGCTTGATCCGCTGCTACCGACGCGGGCATGCCCTGCGTCAATTTGTTAAAGTTTGATTAATTATTTTTTTTTTCTGTCCATTTGATTCCCACGAGTAATGAGGAAAATATTACCTCCAGCACAGAGCCTCTTGTACTGGAGGGTCCGATACGCATGGAGGGCGACAGGTATCCACGGGCTCACGTTCGCGATAGCCGGTTACCCCTGGCTACCAACCAGTCCACTGGGCACGGGTCGCATCACACCACTGGATTAGGGGGCGGTAGTTCTTGGTTCGTTACTCATCAAACCTGCTAGCGAGGGAGGTCCCCAGCTTGCAGTATGACTCTTTGCAACTTAAGCCCTCACGCCAGCGTCAAGGCCCCTACCATAGTGAGGGTTTTATATTAAATTATAAGAGAAAAGAAGTGAGCTTTACTAACACATTCATCGAAATGGTATGGTAAGAATGTCGCTTTGATATTAGCCAATTATTTATCATTAAATTTCTTATGCATTGTTCTCTTATTTCTGTAATTGATCGAATAGTTATTGTATGATGTTTGATGGTTGACTCAATGGTCGATGGTAGATTCGTTGTTCAGTGTTCAATGGCAGACATCCAACTTACCATCGAACATCAAACCAAACATCGAATATCAAACCAGCAATCGAACACGACTCTAGTTACTGTATACATGAGTAAAGATAAGTTAATGTTGTAGCCTGTAAGATGTATCGGATAATTAAAGAAAACACGACCACGTTTTGCAATCTTAACAAGTTCATCTTCTTTATTAAAAATATCGAGAGAAAGAACAACTTACAAAAATAACGAGTAAGGATATGTCATATTTCATTGGGGCTGTTGCCATGGGGTGTTGCCATATACTAAATTGAACTTAAAGATCAATTCTCCCACGCTTAATCAATACTAAGGGCTATTAGTAGAATCCAAAACATAATCCCTTAAATAAGCTGGTGGTCTACGCTGACGTGCTGACTCCACAGGAATAGTATCATTCGGTGGCTGTACTGCTGGAACTGTAGAAATGCCGGGAACATTTTTGCTTGATCCTGCGATGGCTATAGGTTGTTGGAAGATTATTTGTTGATCTGATTGTTGATTTGCTGGTGTTGCCTCCGTGTTCAATTCGTTGGGTTGAAGAGACTCGTCCGGTGTGTAATTTGCTAGATTTTTATTTAGAACACTTGTAGCACGTAGCTGGTTTATGTGTCTTTTAAACGTAAATCCATTATCCAGTTGTACAGTATAGTGAAGACGACCCAATTTTTTAATAATTATACCTGGTCTCCATAACAATTTATTTGCAGCGTAATATCGTGCTTGAACCCTTTCTCCCACGCTTAGTTGCCTTGATGGTATATCGACTGCAGTTTTTGAAAATTTAGTAGGTTTCAGTGCGTCTAAACGAATTCTAATTTGTCTTCCTAGATATTGTTCTGATGGCGATTTACCATTCTTGAGTGGTGTAGCCCGATATTTGAAAAGAATTTCTCTTATTTTGTGGGCAATTGTTGATGGCTCATTGTTCATTGCAGCTAGTTTGTTTTTAAGGGTCTGAATGTTTCTTTCTGCTAAGCCGTTTGTTGCTGGGTGGCCTGGTGCAATGAATTTTTGAAAAATACCGGAGTCTTGACAGAAGGCTGTAAATTATTTGCTTTTAAAAATTATGGCATTATCGGAAACCATTACATCTGGAAACCCATTTCTGGAAAATATGTTGAGTAATATTTCTTTAGTTGAAGATGAAGATGGTGCTGCTGTGCATACTCCTACTTCTGCCCATTTCGATTTGGCGTCCGTGACTACGAGAAATTAGTGTCCTTGGTAAGGACCAGCATAATCAATGTGAATCCTCTGCCAATTACTGTCTGGTTCTTCCCAAGTGTGAAGAGAAACTTTCGCTGGACTGTTTTTAGTTGATGCACATGAAGAGCACGATCGAACGAAAAATTCGATATCTTTATTAATTGATGTCCAATATACATAACGCCTTGCTAGCTGCTTCATCTTTGTCACTCCAATATGGGTATGATGGAGCTCCTTCAGAACAGCATGCTGTAGGGAAATTGGAATAACTACTCTGTTGTCTCTGAATATAATATTGTTGTCGATGGTGTATTCTGATTTTGAATCCCTTTTATTGCGCAAATTCGACAAAATTGTTGATAGTGTTTCATCGTTTCGGGTTTCGTATTGCAGTGTTTAGAAATTTATTTTATTTGAACTAATTTGATTTATAGATTCAATGTAAATTAAATGCACTTCATGATCGATAGAATTTATTATTTGAATATTCGAGTTTTGTGGAGCTCTGGAAAAACAATCGGCGTTAATGTTTTCACTACTGCTTTTTGAAATTACTTCGTAGTTATATCCGGTTAAAAATGCTGCATAGCGCTGTAAGCGAGCTGAAGTCATCTGAGGAAGTTTTGAATTTTGATAAAAAATTCTAGCTAATGGCTGATTATCGGTGACTAGTTTGAAAAATCTTCCGAAAAGATATTCATGAAAGTGTTGAACAGCATAAATAATGGCTAATGCCTCTCTGTCTAGTTGGGAGTAATTTTGCTCAGATGAAGTTAGAGATCTAGAAGCGAACGCGATTGGTCTTTCTTCCCCGTCTAGTAAGTGGGATAATACGCCTGCTACTCCTGTAGGACTTGCGTCACATGCAAGTTGAATCGGCAATTCTGGATTGTAAGGCATCAATACACGATCACTAGCGATTTCATTTTTGAGATTTACGAAGGATTTTTGACAGCTGATCGACCATTTGAATTTTGAATTTTTATGTAAAAGTTGACGCAATGGAGTTGTAATCGTTGAAACGTTTGGAATGAATCTTGAATAATATGTGACTAGTCCGAGAAATCGCCTAACATCATCGGTAGAACTAGGCCTTGGCATTTCTAAAATGGCAGAAACTTTGGATGGTGACATTAAAACTTTATTATATTCAATCGTGTGTCCCAAAAACTCAATTTTACTTTCGAAGAATGAACATTTAGAACGATTTAAATGTAAGTCGAATTTTTGAAGTTGTTTAAATCATAAATCAAGATTTGATTTGCATTCAGGGAGTGATTGGCCATGTACAATAATATCATCAAAGTATGACTTTGTACTGGGAACATCTCGTAAAATTTGGTCGATTATTCTATTGAAATCAGCTGGAGCCGTTTTTATGCCAAACGATAGACGATTCATTCGGTAAGTTCCCCTATGTGTCGAAATAGTTTGTATAATACTAGATTATTCATCAACCGGAACATGCAGATATGCTTTGTATAAATCAAGTCAACAAAAGTATTTTGAATTTCGAAGGCTATTGAAAATCTGGTCTATTTTCCTGATAGGGTAATGTGCATCTATAAGGCGTTGATTAACACCAACCTTGTAATCAACACAAAGTCGCACTCCTCCATCAGCCTTGGGTATCACTACTAAAGGCGAACCCCAATCACTACTTGATGTTTTTGTTATAATGTCGGTCTTTTCTAAATGCTCTAATTCATCATCCACACGTTTTATTAAGGCATATGGAATTGGACGTTCTTTCGAATAAACAGGTGAAGCGTTGGGACGTAACTTTAATGCAATCTTATAATTTGGTATGCATCCTATTTTCTCGTCAAATATGCTCGCGTATTCGGACATTAATCCTTCCATATTGTATGAATTATTGAAAACATCAACAGACTTCTTACCTGAATTAATTTCATCTAGATCGTTTAATTTAATATTAAGGCGTCTTATCCGAGATCTCCCTATTAGAGCTGCACATCCGTCTTTGACTACGAACAAGTCATCTGTAATTTGTATCCCTTTGTACTGAATGTTGACGCTGGCTTTCCCGTCTGGAACGAAGGTATTCTGGGTGTAGGATCGGAAAACAATATTTGTTGGCATTAATTGTGTTGACAACTTTAGCGCATTGAATTGATGTCGAGGCAAAAATGTAAAAGCAGATCCTGAATCCACTTCAAAATTGATCGGTATTCCTTCGATGTTGATATTTGCGTAGTATCGTTCTGAATGCTTGACTGGTGAAAAATTATTATTGTAGATGTCGATTATTTGGTATGCACCATATGCAGTCTCGCCATGTACTACTTGAACTTGATTTGTCGATGAGTTGGGTTTCGAACGACCCAAAATTGTCGAAATACAAACTTTAAATACGTGTCCTTTTTTCTAACAGCCCGTACATTTAAGTTTGGAGGCTTCTATATAGCAGTGGTTGTTTTTTCCACAACGCAGACACAATCCGGCAATACCCAGTTCTTGAAAGTTTATTTTCGAAAACTTGGATCGTTGAAATTGTCGAACTGGTTTGCTGAAATGTTTAGACTTGTAATTAGTTGAAATTTTGTTAATTTCTGGAACGATACTGCCCTTTGTTGGATTGGAGGTTTTATCCGATAGCTCTTTGGCATCCATTTTTGCGGCTTCGAGCACCAATGCTTTTGCAACAATATCATTGAATTTAGACGTGGTTGATTGAAGAAGTTGTTCCCGTGTGTTATTACCGCTAACTCCACGAATGAACTGTGCCCTTAGAAAAATATCTGCGACTGAACTTTTGCAATCACAATTTGACACAAATTCGCATTCGTTTATGTCCGTTCGAAGAAAAGCAACAAACTCGGAGATTGATTGTGTTTCCGACTGGTACTTTGTAAGAAAACGATGTTGTGCTACCAAACAGTTCTTTTTGGGAGAAAGATGTTTGTCTAGCATCAGCAATAGCTCATCGTAGGTCAGCTCGGCAGGTGCTTTTGGTGCAGCCAGTGCACTTATGGTGTTGAATGTTCTGGAACCTATTGAATTTAAAAGAAGTTTCTTGCAATACTCGTTGTTTGAGGTTAGCTCCTTCATCTCTGTATAGTTTTTGAACCTTTGAATGTAATTTTTATATGATTCTTTGGTAACATCGAATTGTTCAAAGTTTGGAACCAATACTGTGTTTTGCATTCTGTTGGATTGGGCGTCGGTGCCAGTTGTGGTGGTGGTTAGCGCGATCAGTTGGTCCATGATTTTTTTTTGTGTAGACATAAAGTCTGCAAACTGCTTTGTATCCATGATATGAGCTGTTTAATAATTTTATAATTTTTCTTCTTATTTCACTCTCGTCGCCAATTTGTTGTAGCCTGTAAGATGTATCGGATAATTAAAGAAAACACAACCACGTTTTGCAATCTTAACAAGTTCATCTTCTTTATTAAAAATATCGAGAGAAAGAACACCTTACAAAAATAACGAGTAAGGATATGTCATATTTCATTGGGGCTGTTGCCATGGGGTGTTGCCATATACTAAATTGAACTTAAAGATCATAACAGTTAAGCTAAAAGAAAAGGAAATAGCAGCAATAGCAACGTCGCTTGCAACTTGTAAATGGCCTTGCTTTTTTTTGTAAATCAAAAAAAAAACAGACGAGTTTGACGACTTTGATTTTGTCGCGCTTCAGGCAAACGATTCTATAGCCACATTACAGAATTTCCATAGGAACAAGGGTTGTAGTCGCATCTTAGACCTACAAACCGAATTTAATACGAATAGCTTAAGAAATGGCTTGGCCCACAAAATTCTAGACCCTATTGACCAGATCCCAGAATTTCTATAGGAACAATGGTAATAGTCGCATCTTAGTCCTACATACCGATTTTCATACGAATCGCTTGAAAAATTGCTTTGTTCCCGAAATTGCAAACCATAATGACCATATTCCAGAATTACCATAGGAAAAAATTTTATAGTCGCATCTTAGCCCTACATACCAAATTTCATGCGAATCGCTTGAAAAATTGCTATGTTCCCAATATTCCAGACCATAATTACCATATTCCAGAATTGCCATAGGAAAAAATGTATAGTCGCATCTTAGCACTACATACCAAATTTCATGCGAATCGCTTGAAATTGCTATGTTCCCGATATTCCAGACCATAATGACCATATTCCAGAATTGCCATAGGAAAAAATTTATAGTCGCATCTTAGCACTACATACCGAATTTCATGCGAATCGCTTCAAATTCTGCTTTGTTTCTGAAAGTCCAGACCATAATGACCATATTCCAGAATTGCCATAGGCAAAAGTTTTATGGTCGCATCTTAGCCCTACATACCGAATTTCATGCGAATCGGTTCAAAAATTACTTTCTTCCCGAAATTCCAGACCATAATGACCATATTCCAGAAATGCCATAGGAAAAAATTTATAGTCGCGAATCGCTTGAAAAATTGATTTGTTCCTGAAACTCGAGACCATATTGACCATATTTCAGAATTGCCATAGGCAAAAGTTTTATAGTCGCATCCTAGCCCTACATACCGACTTTCATGCGAATCGCTTGAATAATGCCTTAGTTCAAAAAGTTATAGTTCCTAATGACCAAATCCCAGTAGATATTAAAAGTGTGACATAACAGAGAACAAAAAAGCTGTTAAAAAAGTGACAACAGAGGACAAAAAAACTATTAAAATAGTTCCTTTAACAGAGGACATTTAACATTCGACTTTTTGAATATGTACCCCTTAAACCTTGTAGTGAGACGTTGTCACGTCAAAAGTAATCTTTTAACCGTCCAACCGTTTTCTTTCTCGAAACGGTAAAGCATTTTAAAATTAAGCCCGATTGCTCCTCTTTCCTTGTACACTGTTTCTGAATTCATACGTACGGTCATCCACCAATTTCGGGAACTTGGTAGCTGATTCAAATTAAAACACTGTTGGCTAACTCGTCTGCTATAAACCTTCGTATATTACACGGTAAAGCATGTATTATCGTATCGTAATCACCAACTTAAAAGAACCTCGTTTTCTGGTACAAACTTTTATGTACTCGCGACACGCATCAAACGCGGGATCTCAGAAATTTACCATGGGACTAAGCTGCTCAGATCTCTAGGTCATGTAAACGTTGGTTAAAAAGAACCTCAAATAAGTCTAAAAACACTTTTACACTTATCACAAGCGCCACACTCGACTAGCAACACGCGTGACACGTAGGATTTCCCTACAAGACTAAGCTGTCCACAAATCTGCAGCTCTCTTGGTCGTGTAGAAGTTGGTTAAACGTTGGTTGAACAAACGTTAAATTGTTTGTCTATTCGTTTCGACTTGTTTGAGGTTTGTTTGTTTAGGGTCAAGTTGAATTTTTTTTTAAAAGCTAATACTATACATGTTATTTTAAGTAAATACTTACAAAATTATGAACGCGAAAATGAGTATTTGCTTGGAAATTCGCTAATAAAAGTGTTTACTTGTTTTTATGCATATGACACATATGACACGATGGTCAAACGGAACTACTTGTCTGGCGACAAAAAAGATCTGGCCCAAGCTGGATCCGAAACGCTCCAAGTATTTGATTTCTCAAAAAAGACTGCACATCGGTGCTTTTATAGGTGTCATCACGGGACACTGTCTCATAGGAAAAATTGCAGAAAGGCTTGGCGTCTTCTCGAACAACTTCTGCAGAAGCTGCATCGACGAGGAGGAGAAGGAGAAAATTATCTAGCTTCTCTATACTCCTCCCTCTTCCAAAAACGTAAGCTTCATCTAAGAGCTTTCTTTTACAACGACCTTAATAATCTAAGAGAAACGGTCATTAGTAGAATCTTGCGCTTCTTACGAAGCTCCAACTGGTTCAAACTTACCAAGTAGGTGAGAAAATTTTCTCTAGATCCACGTTGTATCTCAAAGGACTAGTACCGGTCTAAGTGTGTTGGCATTTCGACCGACAGCCACTTCAACCTAACCGAACCTAACCTATGCATAAGACACATTATCTGACAACTACTATCAAATACTGCAGTGGATTTGCTTATAGCCAGGTTATCAACACAGTTCCCTTTCAAGCTGTGCTTATTTATACATATTATTATATATACAAAGAACTTCTTTAGACACATTTTTAACAAATATCTGTTGATATGTTTAATAATTGCTTTGTGGTGTATATGTCTCTGATGCTAAAAATTTATTGCTTTTAAATATTGTTATAGGTATATTCTTTTTCTTCTAGATGTCCCGATTGTAATAAAAGCTTCTCTCAAGCAGCCAACCTTACAGCTCATGTACGCACACATACAGGACAAAAACCGTTTCGATGTCCTATTTGTGATAGAAGGTTTTCGCAAAGTTCAAGTGTAACGACGCATATGAGAACTCATTCCGGTGAGCGTCCGTATCGCTGTCCATCATGTAAAAAATCTTTTTCCGATAGTTCAACGTTAACCAAACATTTACGAATTCATAGCGGAGAGAAACCTTATCAGTGTAAGCTGTGCTTGCTCAGGTAAAATAACACTAGCTAAATGTGGTTTTATTTTAGATTATATCGCACACAATCCGCAAAGACTAAAACCTGTATATAAGTAAATTCATTATTAACACATATATAAAAAATTACGTAAGATGTCTTTCCTTAAAAGTGTTCGAGAATACTGCTGCGTGCAGCTCCACTAGTTGGTTTTTTGCACCGTGGATCTAGTGGTAAGTGGGTTGGACCACTGAGCGGGTTGTTTGATGCTCGAATTAGTTATATTTTTCACGATCCCACCTCTCGCGAATGTCAGAAAACTGTCATGGAAAGTTTCTCTATTCGCCTTTCGGATAAGGCTTTATTTATATTTTGTGTGCAAAAATATAACACGCACAATACAACGAACGGTTACGAAAAGCTAGGCCCTGGACCACACGGTTTGTCGCGTTGAATATTAAAGATACTAGCTGTAAAATCAATACATCCCAATATATACATATTATTATACTGTACATATGATAACAACTTCAACTGTCAAACCAGTAATAAATTAGCATTCATACTCATCACACGCTTCTCTTTATTGCATTGATATTAGGCCACCACATGGTGTCAGATGTGGGGCTTAAAACAAAAAAAAACAACCCATAAAAATTAAAATTTTTCATGTAAATTCTCTAATAGGAGATGGGTGTGTGTTAAAATTTGAAGAAAATCGGGCTAATTTTTAAAAAATTTACATGGACACCACACGGGTCTCAGTGCCCTATCACTCCAACAAATTTACAAAAAGTTTTGTCCATCAGTGATACACATGTGTTAAAAATTTGAGGAAAATCGAGCTAATTTTTAAAAAATTTATATGGGCACCCTTCGGGCCTCAGTTCACTCCAAACACTTTGCAAAAAGTGTTGTCCATCGGAGATACACATATATATAAAATTTAAAAACAATCGGGTTACTTTTTTTTAAAAAAATTTTGTGGCCCCACGACCCCGGGGCCCGGGGTCTACAAAATTTTTACAAAAAGTGTTGTCTGTCGGAGATACACGCGTTTATAAAATTTGAAGAAAATCGGGTTAATTTTTTTAAAAAAAATTTATGGGGCCCCACGAACCCGGGGTCTCCAAAATTTTTACAAAAAGTGTTGTCCATCAGAGATACACATGTGTATAAAATTTGAAGAAAATCGAGTAAAATTTTGTAATATATTTTTATGGAAGCCCCCCGACCCCGTGGCCCGACGGGTCTCAAATTTTATTAAAAAGTGTTGTCTCCGGAAATACACTTGTGTGCAAAATTCCAATAAAATCGGGCGTTGGGAAGTGGGTTAAAAATTGATCGCAAGATTCCACGACAGACGACCGACCCACGGGCAAGTGAAGTTAATATAGAGAATTTAAAAAGAGTGGAAAGTGCTCAAGAATTTAATAAATTTATTAATTATTAAATTATTAAAAAAAGAAAGATTTACGGAAAACATCAAAAATGATGTGAAGAAACTTAGTAGAAATCTTGTTTAGCAATACATTACGATTTTTCGAGAATATTCGCAAGCCACAAAAATGACGCACAAAATGGCGTCAGGTATAAAACTACCGAAACATTTTTTCGTCAATTAAGATGTGGACACGAATCAGGTTTGGACAGAGTGGAAAGAAGCATTTCAATATTACACAATTGCAACTGAGTTAAATAAAAAATCTGATGAAATTCAAGCAGCTACGATGTTAGCTTTTCTCTGTTAAGCAGCTCAATGCGTAATAAACAATCTGGGTGTGACTAACGAAGAGAAAAAGGACACGAAAATAATATTGTATAAATTGACAGCACATTTCGCACCATCACGTAACAAAACCTATGAAGGTGTCAATTCCATCGGATCAAGCAGCAACAAACAGAAGTGTTTGAAGATTTTTTTCAAAGACTTCAAAGCCAAGTAAAACGTTGCGGGTATAGAGTCGAAGACGTAGATGAATTCACAATGGATGAAATAGTAGTGGGAATTAAATCAGAACAAACTCGCAGAAAACTTTGGGTCGAAGATAATTTGAACCTCGAAAAAGCATTGTGGTCTATGTGATAAGGAACACGGATAAAAACAATGCCCAGCATTCCATACCAAATGTAAAAAATGTGGTACATAGGGTGCCCTAAATGTTTTTAGAAAATGGTAATACTAGTGTTTTCCGATGTAAATCTATATGTCAGTCAAAAAGTTTATCGCTTCGCAACATTTTTTTTATTTACTTGAAAAATCGAATTCAGTGAAAAAATGGAACTATCGCGTAAGAATTAGTAACACCAGCGTATATACGATCTTACATGAACATTTAAAGGTGCGGAAGCTATGTGCACGTTGGATTTCACATTTTTTGACAGACGCGCAAAAAAGGTTCGTATCGATTGGTGCCGCCAAATGCAACTGCGAACCATTTTGCATCACGGTAATGCGAGCTCACACACATCACATTAAACAAGCGAGTATTTAAGCACTCAAACGATCGAATTGATGGGTCATCCTCCTTACAGCCCCGACTTGGCATCCAATGACTTCTTCCCGTTCCCAACAATTAAAGATAAGATGCATGGACATCGATTTTTTTCGCCTGAAGAACGGTTGAAGCGTTCAAAAACCATGTTTTGGAGCTATCATCTTCGGACTGGAAAAATTGTTTCGATAAATGGTTTGAGCGTTTTTTTTGGCCGTGGCATCAAGATAAATGATCAAATTTATCGAGATCATGTGTTGGAGGGAGCGTTGAAGCCTTGGGCACAAAAAATTTCGGCCGCAGGGCCTGGACATTTCAACAGGACTTGGCGCCGAGTCATAAAGCGCGCGTCAATTAAGATGGGCTGAGAAACAACGTTCCGCGGTTCATTTCCACTGCCCAATGGCCATCAAATTCACCGGATGCAAATCCGCTAGATTTCTCGGTTTGGGGTATTTTGAAGAGCAAGGTTGGGACAAAAAATTACCGAAGTGTCGATCATCTCAAGCAAGCGCTTCGCCGGGAATAGGCCAAAAAAACGCAGAGCCACTTTCGTGCTGCATGCAAAAGCTTTGTCGGCCGTTTGAAGGCCATAATTGCGGCTAAGGGTGGCCAATTCAAAAACTGCTAATGCAATTTGAAAACTAAAATATTTGTGAACATTTTTTACTTTGATTCAATAAAATTCATCAAAAAATAAAAATTCTGTGGCGTTTTGTTTTGTATAATATATATAATATAAATGTATACAATAAGAAAAGAAAATAAAGAAAGTTGCAGCAGTTCAAGAGTCAGACCCGGATTCTGAGTCAGCTGAAGATGAGACTGATGATTATGCTCACGGTTAACCTTGACACGAGCACAGAATGTAATGCAATGTGATGCATGGTAATCTCATGACTATACTAGGTCGAGACATCTGCGAAAAATTGTTAGTGATTCGTGTGCAACAAATTCAAAAAATTGGATGTTGCAATACATACTGTTACGAAATTTATACCTTCGAGTTCGTAAAGGATTTTGCAAATAAAACACAACACAAGTTAATTAATTTACAAATAATAACTTTAATTAACAAACAGTAAAAATAACACAAGTTCACAATTTTATATACTGGACAACTTTTAAATGCACACAAAATCACTTATACTTTACAATATTACAATAGCTTTATCTATTTGCAAGAACTTTAACAACTTCATTGGTTAAATTCCAAATAACTAATGAATGATTTGCAGAAAACGCCACCTTTTATACTCATTGAAAAGTTACAGTGAAACAGTATGTTCATTGCGATTTATCTTAGGATTCGAATTCCATCATCTGCGCTACTAACTACATTTCGCAACATTACCCCCAACTTAATCCTGACGTCCCGAACAGTTTCAGCACTCTTTTTGATGTTGTACCGATTGTAAATCTGTCGATGTGAACAACTTTTATTTTACAATTTAGGGCCTACCCAACTTTGCAGTAGATTTGGAGATTTACCTTTTCTTCTCTAGGGATTGTATACCCATAACAAATCTTCTTCCTGAAATCATTCACTGTTTCCACGCAAGTCATATCGCGTTTTCATCCGGTTGTTGGCGTCCACTATGATGTTCCTTCCTGCAGCATGAACAGCGATCATCCTCTGTCTTAAATCACTAACGTAGTTCTCCTTTGTTGTCGGCTCTACTGGTGGTCCAAATTTAATGTCGCATGGTAGACGAAGTTCCTTGCCAAATACAATCATTGCTGGTTTTGGAGTTTTGTTGTGTTGTTGTGGAAAGCGCTACGATAACCCATCATAAATAATGGTATACCACGATCCCATTCATCTTGGTTGGCATTAACTTCTTTTCGCAGATACACTTCCAGCATTCTGTTGAATCTTTCGACCATTCCGTCTGACCATTCGCCCATTTACTGAAGTAGTCAATTCACATGAGTATAAGCGACTTCCATCTCTTATTTCTGGGAATGAACCAGCTATGTCCATTGCCACCCGCTCAAATGGTGCTCCAACATTGTACTGTTTTGCGCTTTGACGATCAGCCGATTCCCATTGCCTTACCAGCAATCCATCTTCCAATATGAATGACTGCCATTGAGCCCAATTAAAATTAAAAATTAAAATTAAATTAAAATTAAATTAAAATTAAATTAAAAACTTAACTGCTCTTTTGTCTAACTATCTTCAACCTGTAGTCCTATTTGTGCAGCTACCTCAGAGCACTTCTTGTTTTCTTGCCTTGTGCAGTGTTTGCATTGGGGTGCACAAAGTCTTCTTGATAACTCATCGGCATTATTGTGCATAATTCCTTTTCGGTGCTCTGTTCTGAATGTGTATGCCTGGAGTCGTTCGATCCATCTGGCCGCTTGACCATATGGTTCCCTCAACTGCATTAACCACTTGAGAGCTGCATGGTCAGTTCGAAGAAGAAACTCCTGACCCTATAAGTACTTTTGGATCTGTTTGACGCTATCGACAACAGCTAGCAATTCCCTTCGCATCACACAGTAGTTCTTCTCGGGCTTAGCAAGCGAACAGCTGTAGTACGCTATTACGCGCTCATTTCGTTCTTAATTCTGCGATAGAACCGCTCCTATTCCCGCATTGCTCGCGTCAGTGTCCAGGATGATAAGTTATCCTGCCTATGGATATACCAACATTGAAGAACTGCACAGCTTTCCCATCAGCAATTCCAATGATTTTTGATGCTCGCTCGACCATTGGAACTTTTGGTTTTTCTCAGTAAGGCGATGAAGGCTTCGTGCAACATCTGCGAAGTTAGGTACAAACCGTCGATAGTAGAAGCATAGCCCCATCAGAAAACTTCGCAATTCATGTAAATACCGGCCATTCGTTAGCAGCTTCCAACTTCTTGGGATCCGTGCGGACTCGTGGACTGAATACTGGCCTAAATAATTCACTTCATTTTTAAAACGGCTACATTTCGGCGGACTCAACTTTAATCCGGCAGCTTTAATGGTTTCGAGAACATGCCGAAGATTATTCACGTGCTCATTAAAAGTGCGACCAAAAACAATGATGTCATCCAAATAGACTAAACACATGTCTTCCAGCTAAGGCCTCGCAAAACATGTTCCATCAACCGCTCGAACGTGGCAGGAGCGTTGCTTAAACCAAATAGCATTACAGAAAATTGATGCAAGTCGTTTCCTGCAGTAAATGCTATCTTCTGCTTGTCGTTGTCAGAATTGCTACCTGCCAGTATCCGCTTTTCAGATCCAATGTACTGAAGATTCTGGCTCCCGATAAGGTGTCCAGTGTGTCGTATATACGTGGTAATGGATAACTATCCTTCTTGGTGATATCGTTCAGTTTCCGATAGAACCATCTTTCTTTTGAACAAGTACCACATGTGAGCTCCATGGGCTTTTGGACTTCTCTATGATTCCATCACGTTACATCTTCTTAACCAGTGTTTCTGCCTCTTGTTGATTAGCAAGTGGTTATCGTCTTTGCGCCAGTCGAATTGGAGTAGCAGTTCCTGTATCCATTCGATGTCGCACTATATTGGTTTTACCCATGTCGTTGTCGCTAACAGCAAACACGTCGGCAAACTATTCTAGCACCTTTTATGCTTCTTGTTGCTGTGCTGCTGGAAGATGTTGACACAGCGAACGAATTGTCTGCTTCCTTTCCTGTTCCTTCTCTTATTACCTTCGGTGATGGGCTAACTTTCATTATTCTCACTGGTATTTTGGGCTGGAGTTTCACTAGAGTTCTTGTTGAAATTTCTTTGGCTATAGTCCTCAAATGAAGCTGAACTGTTCATCTCGAATAGCATTGTTGAACGCATTCACTGCCAATCCGTTCAAGATACTAGCCGGAACCCCCAATAGGCTTGTCGTGCTAGCTTAGTTATTTCCCGTTCTAATTCTTGAAGCCGTTCTCCTCACTATTGTTTCTTCACCTGCAGCTGTATTTTGCTTAGTTCCTGTGTGTGAGACTGTCCATAACGGAAGTCCAACTCCTTCAAGATTCTTCCGGAACTCATCTCGACATTTGGAATCATTTGCAACATATCAGCAGCCTTGCCCCTCAACGCTAGGATCATAGAATTTAGCTGTTCTTCCGCACCCCAGCCATGGTGTTGAACAGCAGCTGCAAACTGGACTTTAAAATTTTCATAAGCTGTATGGCCACCGAACGCAGGTGGCTTCAAAATTATTTTCTGGTAACTAGATGATTCTGGAATGACTCTAGTACTGCTTTGTTGAGTGCTTTCTCTGACGAATTGGGGACGACTGTCCAACCGAGTCTCAATCTACTTAATTTTTCCTTCAAGACCACTCACCTTTCCTGCCACGTTCGTCTCGAGCGATTTTACTTCTTCTTGAAATGTTAATTGAATTTATTCTAACCCTTTTTAGGGTTAATTGAACTCCATTTATTTCCCCTTTGAGCGTTTCTTAAATCCCGCTCATTTCACCTCTTAGCCTTTCTTGAATGACGTCTAGCTTTTCATTTTGCTGGTCAAATTTGGAATTCAATTCCTGCTTTTGTTGATCGAATTTGCAATTTAATTCCTGCTTCAGATCTTGGCTCTGCTGTTGATTTTGTCGATTCAGATTTTGGCTTTGCTATTCCAACTTGTCAGTAGTTCGAAAATTCAAATCATTCTGCTGGTCCAACTTCTCGTTTAGTTTCGAACTCAATTCTTGATTGATTCTTGACTGCGATTGCTGCTGCGATTCTTGCTTTTGCAGAATCAACTCTTTTTTAATCTCTTGATTTCTGTAAGATTAATTGTTCACTGCACTTTCCCTTTTATAATTTTCTGTTTATCAATTTGTAAAAGTTCACATAATTTATTTACTGTCTCAAGGTTTGAAAATCACCAATTAATTTGTTGTTCCACGATTTTTAAAATTTAACCATTTGTCTGTCTAACCATTTGCAAAATCCCACTTCTGACACCAATTTCTACGAAATTTAGGCATTGGAGTTCGCAAAGGATTTTGCAAATAAAACACAACACAAGTTTATTAATTTACAAATAATAACTTTAATTAACAAACATTAAACATAACACAAGTTCACAAATTTATACTGGACAACTTTTAAATGCACACAAAAACACTTATAATACTTGTACTTTGCAATAATTCTCTTATGTGGTAGCTTTATCAATTTGCAAGAACTTTTACAACTTGACTGGTTAAATTCCAAATAACTAATAAATGCTCTGCAGAGAACTCCACTTTTTATAGTCATCATATATGGCTCTACCACCGGTGTCCGGTCCTGGCCTCCCGCAAAAAATCTCTCCACCGGTCACGATTTCGAGCCGATGTCATCCAGTTTGGCATTCCTAAACTCTGGGCGTCCTGGTCTACGCTATCCTTCCAGCGTAGGCTTGGCCGACCTAGCTGTCGTGTTCCGTAAATCCTACCGCAAAGGACTTTCCGAGCACGATCATCTTCGCTCATGCGAGCTATGTATTTTGTCCGCCGGAGCCTACCGAGCTTATTCTCTTCACAATGTCGACATCGCGGTAACGCTCGTATATCTCATCATTATAGAGTCTTTGGAATTGTCCTTCCTCACATATGGCGCTTAGTCGTCAGAATGCTTTTTGCTAAGCACCAAGTCTCGGATCCATGTGTAAGTACTGGTATGACCATTGTCTTATATACCAGCAGCTTAAATTTTATGGTGAAATTCCTGGATTTGAAGAGTCTTGACAGACTAGAGTAGGATTTTTTGGTTGTAAGAAACCGTGCGCGTTTTTCTGGTTCCATACTGTTATCGGCTGCTACAGTTGACCCGAGATAGTTAAAGGATTGCACTACTGCAAATTTGCGCTCCACTTTTTGAATTGAGGGACCAATTTTGGATCTTATACTCGCAGACGTGGCCCCATATTTCGTGGTGCCTGCTCGATCTGGATGAAAGCTTCCTATACAGCTCTTTGGTTTCTACCAACGATGTCAAAGTCAGTATCTCAATGGATTTATAGAGGATTGTTCCTCTCGCCGTTACCTCAGAGTCTCGGATAATTTCTCCAACGCCAAGTTGAAGAGGACGCAGGCCACTCCATCCCCTTGTCGGAGCCCGTTATAGATGTTGAATGGACTTGATAGTGATCCGGATATTTTTACTTGGCTTAGAACTTTGGTCATGGTCAACCTACATAGTCTTGTCAGTTTATTTGGGATGCCGAATCCTCTCATGGCTTTATAAAGTTATACTCTGGCTATGCTATCATAGGCGGCTTTAAAGTCTATAAAGATGGTGTAGTGAGTTTTGAAACTCTAGACATTTTTCCATCACCTGCCTAAGGGTGTAAATCTGATCAGTTGTTCATTTTCCTGGGACGAAGCCACACTGGTATGGACCAATGATGACTTTAGCGTATGGCGCTATCCTGTCTTGAAGGATAGAGGAGAAAATCTTATACGCGGTATTCAACAACGTTGAATACTGCTGCAGGTTTTATATCGCCTTTCTTATGTATTGGGCACAGGATGCCTCTTCGCCAGTCTTCTGGCATCGCTTCTTCCTCCCACACTTGTACTATTAGTTCATGAATTGCTTGGTGTATTGCGTCATACCGCGGACTCTTTGGTAGAACTTCCGCGCATGGTGCGGTCCTAAAGTTTCTTCTACCAGGCTTCTTTCTTTCGCCGGTAAACTATTTTTTCATATCTTCTGAGCTCTTTATATTCATCTTCGCGAGCCCGCCTTGCATTGTTTGCATTGCTCGGTACGCAACATTCTTATGTTCAGTCGCTAGCTTACGTTCGTCATCGAACCAGTCGTTTCGATCTCTACGACTACTGCCTTAGATGAAGTCAGCAGTACTAGTGACAGTATTCTTAAGGCGTGTCCATTTCTCTTCTACGCCCGGCATCTCAGCCCAGGACTTACTCTTCCTGCATATAGGGTGAGTCCTATCGCTTGACCGTTTTTGTTTCTGGTCTCTTCGTTACGAAGAGCAGCCGTGTTAACTCGAATCTGATTCGCGGATGCTGTCTTTATTGATGATGCAACCCGCGCTCGGAGCACCATACCATTGGCACCTCGGTACGTTCGTACCGTCATCAGGTTCGGGTTGTGGCGGCGGTCTATCAACACGTGGTCTGTCTGGTTGCGAGTGGCTCCATCAGGAGATACCCAGGTTGCTTTGTGGATATTTTTACGCGCAAACCTTGCACTCGCAACGACCAAATTATTTCTTGCTGCCATCTCCATGACTCGTTGTCTATTGTCATTAGTGTTCTCGTTTAAGCTATGGGTGCCAATATACCGCCTGAATACTGGCTCCCTACCTATTTTGGCATTCATATCCCCTAGAACTATTTTTACTTCATACTGAGGACAGGCATGGAGTTCCCATTCGACTGATTTAAAGAATTCTTCTTTTTCATCATCTGCGGAATCCTCTGTAGGTGCGTGAACGTTTATGAGGCTTATGTTTTTAAATCTGCCCCGCACGCGAATGGTGCATAGCCGTTCATTTACTGCTTTAAAGCCACCTTTTATACTAATTGAAAAGTTCCCAGATACTTCCAATCTTTTAGACAGAAAGATCGAGAAAAGATCAGAAAATTGTGGCAAACCGCTCAAATCGGTTTGACTGCATTTTTGACCAGTACATAATGATTTAAGCTTATAAATCGTTACAATTTAAATAATCTAATAAGCCTCACAGCCTAAAAGTATGCTATTCAAAAGTGCTTCATTTTAATTGAGTGCCTATTTTTGGTATGCAGTATGTATATTGCGATTTATCTTAAGATTCGAATCCCATCATCAGTGCTACTAACTGCTTCTTGTAACAATACGAATATGACATCGACTTATTGATAGTCCAAATTTTAAAGTTTTACCACCCAGAAGAATTTCACATGCGTTTAAAAATCGAATTGGATAAAATGGTGAAAATTAAAGCAATCGATCCAATAAAAGAACCTACACAAGCAGTTAGTCCATTGGTAATAGTGAAGAAAGGCGACAATAATCGAAAAGATTCTTGCAAATTCCAGTAACTGAAAGAACATCCAAATATTTGGTGATTCCCGGCCATAGGGGTGATTTAGGTACTTGCTTCTACCATTTGGTATATCTCTCTCCAGACCCAGAATACACGATATATTTTTATTTGCTAAAACGAAAGAAGAGCTACGGGAAATTACGAAGAAAGTTTTAAAAAGACTGGAATAGACACTAAACAATAAAAAATGTGAATACGAAAAAGAACGAGTCGAGTTTTTAGGACATATTTTTACTCTAGAAGGTTATGAAGAAGCAGAAAAAAACAACCCATAACAATTAAAATTTTTCTTGTCATCGGGGATACACACACTGCGTGCTCGTTTTGTGGCAAAATCATCCACCAAATAAAACGCAGGGGCAGCGAGCAGCGCAGCACACAAAGCACAGAGCTCAGACTTTGCCGTCAAATTTTAATAGAAACTATTGTCACCGGAAATATACATGTATATACAAAATTTCAATAAAATCGGGCTTTGGGAAGTGGGTTAAAAATTTATTAGAAAATCTGACGAGCCGGCCACCCAGCCACGTGCACGCGAAGTTAATATAGAGAATTTAAAAAATAAAAGCTATTTCTAAGTTGAACAAACCGACGAATGTCAAGCAATTGCAACGACAACGACTACTTGGTATGATTTCTTATTTACATAAATTTATACCGAACCTATCGGATATTACCGAACCATTACGAGTGTTTCTGCAAAAGGAAACATCTTGGTTTTGGGACGCGCAACAAGACGAAGCATACACAAAAATCTTAAATACTCTTACAATCACACCAGTTTTGAGTTATTACGACGTAAATGCGGATGTAAAGTTATCTGTACATGCGAGCTCGAAAGCGTTAGGAGCATGTCTAATACAAAAGGAGCATCCTATTGCCTATGCAGCACGTGCGCTTACAGGTGTTGCCGAAAACTTGTGCAAATATCTGAATACTACATCGGTTTTTTTCAAGAAAAAATCAACAATTTCGATTGGAAAAATTTTTTGAGTCGATGAAAAAGAAAATATTTAAACAATCACACGCGCAATAATTAAAAGTTTAATATTTACCATAAAATTATTATTCAGCAATTGTGATAATAAAGATTTTTGTGATTAGAAAATATTAACACGCAAAACAGAAAACTCGGATTCCGCGAGCGATTAGGTGTGGTCGTGGCTCGCAGTTGTGCTGGGTTTGCAGCAAATTTTTTCTTTTTCTTAGAAACAGTTTTTCAATGTGCAATTGATAATGGCGGATGGCAGTCGATCACCTCTATTGGTGCCAAAGGTGCCCCCTGTTAAGCAATCTTCTCTTGAAAAAATTAATCTTCCGTCTCATTTATTGAGTGAGGCAGAAAAAAAAAGATAATTAAAGCAGTCACATTCGATTGGAATCTTGATGACGCTGACCTGTCTAACCCCGGCAGCGATAATGTGATATATTCCGAAAATGTGATGGATACTAATTCTATAATCAACTCCGCTGGTGTTAGTGCAGCAAATATCAATAAATGCAGTCAGAGTCTGCCTCTTAGTAACTGTGTCATAATTGGACACGCCCTTAATAACTCAAAAGTTGCTGGACAAATTAACTTCCAGCCTGGCACTGAAGGTGTTCTTTACAACCAACTTTCTAATGACGCAAACAAGTTTTTGGCGGTGACGGCCCGAAAAAGACGTCAGTACGCACCGATTGTGGTGTCAAAAAGGGTGGCCAGGGAAGGCGTCAACCCTCAAAACCGTTTTCATCCTTTGGCTGAGAATAATGATGAAATCATCTCGTCGGGAAACACCCAAGCGAATTCAAGTGGTATAAACTCCAACCGCAATTCAAGTGGCAACCCTGGAAGCTCTCGCAACATTTTAAGAAATAGCAACAACGGCAGTCTCATTAATGACAACGAAAAACCAGCCTTCAATTCTGAGCCTTGGTGTCCTCCCATCTTCACAACAGGAGTCTCTGCTAAAACCATTATGGATTTTATAAGTAAGACTAACAAAAATTTAAAGAATGTAAAATTTATTGCTAATGGCTTTGGGAAGTTAAAAATATTTGTAAAGGAAGTTGAATTGCACAGCCTCTTTGTAAGAAAATTTAAGGAACTTGGCATTGCTGCCTACTCCTTCACCCCTAAACAATTAAAAAAATATAATATTATTCTTAAGGGCATTTCTAGCGATTTTTCGCCTGCTGAAATTCAAAATGAAATCTTAAATTTGGACCCCTCGTTGAAGGTCACTGTTAAAAATTTTGAGACCAAATGGTCTAAATTAAATGACATTCCACTTGACCTATTTCTTTGTACTACGGAAGATAGGGAAAGTTTCATGAAACTTAAACAATTTAAATCTTTTCTAAGACATAAAATCACTTGGGATTCCATTAAAAACTCTGATACAAAACAGTGCTACCGATGCCAAAGATTTGGCCACATGGCTTCATATTGTTGTTATGCTATAAGGTGTGTAAAATGCCTTAAAGATCACGACATTGGAGCTTGTGAAATTAACCAAAAAACAGAAACTTCAGTCGCATCTTGTGTCAATTGCCAATCGGAGGGTCACCCTGCGAGCTTCAGAGGCTGTCCAAAAAAAGCTTTAGCTGAAGCTAAAAATAACAAACCCATTTTCCAGGGTCCAATTATAAACTTGGCTAACAGTTACCAAGAAAATGTCATGTCTTTTGCGGACATAGTGAGAGGCCACAAAAAAAATCCTAACATTCAAGAAAGTTCCTCTTTCCCTCCGGAACTCCCTAAAAATGACATATCAGATTTTATGAATGAATCTAATAGACTATTTGGCTTGCCGATAACCAGCCTAATTTCCAAAATCAGAGGCTTCTGGCCTAATTATAAAAAAATGGATGAATCTCAAAAACCAGGTGCATACCTGTGCTTTATTGCATCTCTTTCCCCCTCCTCACAATGAATATCAACGTTATCAGCTCTAACGTCAACTCGCTCTCCAAAGAAAAACAAATAGAAATTGACCTTTTACTAAAATATACTTCCCAACTGCAATCTTATTGCAAGAAACTTGCCTTTTAAAAAACCTTAGGAAATGCTGTTTTAATAACAAATATGATTTTATTAGAAATAATGAGGGCCGAGGAACAAGAATTCTCCTGCAGAATTCCGTTCGGTTTGAACAAAAACATTTTTCCAATAATCTAATATCAGCAACTATAGCATCAATTCCATTAAACTCACAACAAACTGCTAGTTCGTTAGCACTCGTCTCAATCTACGTTCCCTGTAATGCTGGTCTCTTGTTGCCTTCTGCACTGGACAACCTACTTGTTTCTTTACAGTCTTTTAACTACATCATAATTGGTGGGGATTTTAACTCTAGACATCCCCTTTGGGGTTGACTCAGTTACAAATCAAAATGGCTCTATATTAACCTCTTGGTTCCAAGACAATCATTTTCTTGACCTGGATATTGTAGCGGCTTAAGGCCCAACTCGCCCTAGCTCAGGCTCTCATATCGATTTTTTTATTATTTCCTTTAACCTCAGATGCGACAACAACATTGCATGTTTAACTTTAGATTTAATTTCGGATCACTTTTCTGTCTTCATTAATATCCAATTAACACAAAATTTTACACTTCCAGACTTTCCTCAGTTTTCTGCTAACTTTAAAAACACCAATTGGTATGCTTTCAATCGTTCACTTTGCAATAATCTTTCAAACATAGAAATTCCTACGACCAGAAATTTGTCAAACTCAGAAATAGATAGCTTTATCGAGGCAATTACTGTAGCAATAACCACTTGTATGGATATTCACAGCAAAAAATCTTCGTTGCGGAAAAACTGGTTTAACATAACAGAAACAACTTTAAATTTATTAAAAACTCGAAAAATATGGAAACGAAAACTAAAAAGAATTTTCCACTACTTTGGGGATCGCATTAACCAGCATTATACTGAGTTATCCGCTCGCATTAACTGCCTTAGTAAAATCATTAAAGATAAGATCCGGTTAGAACTAAACGAAGAATTCAGAAAGAAATTAAGCAGCCTAAAACCTTCCTCAAATGTCTTCAAAGTGATCGATCAAATCACGGGACGAAAAAGGAACTCGAACTCAATAAATGAGGTCTTATCATATGGCGACAGAAACTTCATCGCCTCTTCTGAAAAAGCTAAAGCGTTTGCATCCTTTTACTCTGATTTGTACTCTCTAAAAATTCCACTCACCTATCCCGAATCCTCTCTAGAAGTTACAACTTTTTATAGCTCGTTCTCTGTATGGAATGAAAATCTTCAAATCTCAAATTTCTCATCCTCGTATAGATCTGATGACACCAATGATGAATGTTTTACCTTCTCCAATCGTGTAGAGTCAATTATATCCTCACTTAATAATAAAAAATCTGCTGGTCCAGACAAAATCCCTAATTTCATCTTGCGCAAAGCAAAAGTTGTATTAGCCAAATTTCTAACTCCAATACTCAATAACTGCCTTAATAGTTGCTACTTCCCAGTGAAATGGAAAAAAGCTAAACTTATACCAATTAAAAAAAAACAACACTCTAAACACAATAGACAATTTCCGACCTATCTCTCTTTTATCTAACTTAGGTAAAATCCTTGAAAAAATAATTCATTCAAAAATGCTTTTTTTTTTTGAACAAACTAACCCTTTACAAGCTCAACAATTTGGTTTCAAACGTGGCCACTCTACAGAGCATGCTCTTCTTTATTTCCAGGACAAAATCTTAAACAACCTAGGAAATAAAAATTGTACTGTTGCTTGTGCCTTGGATTTAAAGAAAGCATTTGACTCGGTCTGGCATATGGGCCTAATCTTTAAACTTAACGAACTAAATCTACCGTCATATCTTATTAAAATAGTTCAAAACTTCCTCTCTAACCGCAGTCTTTTAGTTCTCTTTGAAAACGAAACTTCCTCCTCAATCCGTATTAATGCAGGCGTCCCCCAAGGCTCAATCCTTGGCCCCCTCCTCTTTAACATCTATCTGTATGACTTCCCAATTCACCATCTTAGTTCTGACGCCATACTATATGCAGATGACACCATTCTTTTAAGTCCCAATGAGAGACCGCATGAAGCCCTAAATTCAATTATATCGCATCTAAACGTGGTAATTCTTTATTACGAAAAATGGGGTATTTCCTTGAATTTGAATAAATGCAAGTTAATCTGCTTCCGCAATTCCTCTGGCAGAGGTCATCACCTTGCAGTACGAGAGAGTCGTTCCTTAAATCTTTCCATCTAGGGTAACCAAATCCCTTTAAAAAAATCAATTAAATATCTAGGTATCAATTTACATGAAAGACTCAAAATGAATCCGCATACAAGGAAAGCCTTGAACAACAGCAGAGCCGCTGCTGCGAAGCTTAAAATTTTACTTAATTCTAAACATGTTGAAAGTAGAACTAAGCTCCTTATGTATAAAACGCTAATCCGGCCCCTTATGGCCTATGGTTCCCTTATCTGGTTCCAAATCACTCCTAATGTCGCATTTGAACTTCTTAGATTTGAACGGTATATTATTAGGAAGTGCATAAATAAAAGAGGTAGACCATCCGGAAAATGGTACAGCAATAAGTTAATCTATGAAGACTCTGGTATATCCCCTTTGTTTGACTATCTCATTTTCCTTGCCAACAGAAGAATATCTGCACTACAAGATCATGACAACCCTATTCTCCGTAACATATATACTAATAATATTAACTGGTCCATTAATGATAGGTACTACATATCGCCAATCAGTATCTCCAATGTGGGCTCCAATGTCTTTTTTCAAAACCCCGATAGTGACCGCTTGTTCACTTCCTCTTTTTACAAAAAACAACTACCTAACACCTACAGAGGCTAAGCAATTCATTTTCTAAATAATAAAAAGCATACAAAAACAAATTGAGACTGACAAAATAACATATGTACAAATGTACAAATAAAAATTTTAAAGAAATGTTATTGCATACAAGTAACCTTGTTCCTAAATATTAATTAATTATCACTATAAGTTCCTATACTAAATAGTCTTATGTAATGTGATGATTTTTAACAAAAAAGTCATGTATATAAATTGAATATAGTGCTATAGTTTATTTGGGTTCTCTACCATCATAATCGTTCACTGGTATCAGTAATTTGGATAGAGATACCTATAGGTGTTCCTATCTGTTGTTTTAATTTTTTCACCATCTTTATTATTTATTTCTATTTATTATTTTTTTTTATTATTTGTTCTAGGTTAAGTTATATATTAGACATCGTCTTTTTGAGTGGACGTAATTTAAATAAAACGAAAAGACTCAGTCTTAAAAACCTCAATGTACTCTAAAATAAAACTAAATTAATATCTAAGTTGTGTAGCCTGACCAATTCTAAGTCGGCAAAATATTCATAAGTAATCCTAAGTGACTATGTAAACATAGAATTAAAAAAAATGTATAAAAAACAAAATCTCAATAAAGTACATACATACATACACGTGCGCTTACAAATACTGAATAGAACTACCCGCAAATTGAGTTGGAAGCAACATCTATGTGTATGTGTACGGTAAAAAACTGCGAATAGAAACAGATCATAAGCCACTAGAAACAATTTTCAAAATTAATAAAGGCTCCAGCACGTTTACAACGGATCTTATCGTCTATAAGAAGGGTACACAAATACCAATTGCATATGCCTTGAGTCGCGCCTGTAATTATTCAACTGATAGAACAGATCAATTGAGAGAAGAAGAGTCAGTAGAATACAAGGTGTTTGTGGTGTTTACAACGTCTGAACTCACGAATCATTATTTTGTCGAATTAACCAACAATAATGTCAGCGCACACGAAAATCAAAAACAAAAGAGCCGTTGCAACAAAAAGTAGTACCTGATTACCCATTCCAAAACGTATCGACAGATTTGTTTCATTTTAAGTGGAAAGAATACATAATGATGGCCAATCATTATTCCGGCTTCGTTGATTTTCATCAATTGAAATCGACAACAGCAGCGGAAGTAGTATTACAAATGAAAAATTGGTTTTCAATCCATGGAATACCTGAAATTTTAGAATCCATCGGTGGACCAAAATTCACTTCAAATACATTTAAGCAATTTGCAAACAAGTGGCAATTCAATCATCGCATATCGAGTCCATATGCTGAAAACATTTTGGCAGGATAACACTGATATTTATGAGGCACTATCAATGCTTCGAAACACACCTAGAAGTAATGAGCTTGGTTCTCATAGTTTTAAAGCCAACAATTATCAACCATGTTACGCGAGAGTGCTGACAAAATATCAAGTCCATTCAAACCTTTGGAAATTGGTGAACAAGTGCGTATGCAAGTTGGTCAAAGAGAATGGAAATCAGCAACCGTAGTGGGAAAAACGTATATCCACGCTCGGTGATCGTAGAGAATGAATCTGGCGGGAGATGTAGACGCAATACAATTCATTTAGAAGGATCTAAGGCGGTTATTCTAGATCCAGTCCAATATGAAACATCTATTGAAATGCCAGACAAGAACAATAAGGCAGACACAGTTATACCATCAGCATAAACACCACAAAAAAGTCGAATTGATAAATCACTAAGTTCATCACCAATCAACAGTCAGCAATCGGCGGAGGTAAACTTAAATGAGAACGGAGAGGATAAATCAAGAAAATCGACGAACGTGTCTGAAGACGATCAATCAGTCATTTCCCCCCAAGGGTCGACTATTCAAGAAACCAAGCAGATATCAATAATGTGTCCCATAGACTAAAGTGACTGTTTCATACACCATAACCTAGCCTCGAAAGTAGCCGTTACACACACTAGTGAATTAACATATAAAATACTTTTGTTATTTACTGCAGTCACAGCGAACACACATTCCCAGAGTAATTTTTCATTGCGCATAACCGGTATAGCAGAAAACCCGGTTTTGGTTGGTTCGGTTTCACACGCCCATAGACGAAAATGACTGTTTCATACACTATAACCTAACCTCGAAAGTAGCCGTTACACACACTAGTATGTTAACATATAAAATACTTTTGTTATTTACTGCAGTCACAGCGAACACACATTCCCAGAGTAATTTCGCATTGCGCATAACCAGTTTAGCAGAAAACCCGGTTTTGGTCGTGTAAAAAATGGCGTTCATTACTCGCAGAAAAGTGTAATGTACGCTTATGTAATATACTGTAAGTATGTAATATACTATAATCATTGAATAATTTAAATATTAATATCGAATTTATATTTTCCATGATTGTTTAAATCTAATTTTGATTTCCCATACATGTTTAAAATGGAATGTGTACAATTTTTAAAAACATTTATTTAACTTTACTTAACCCCTTTTTGTCTGTATTTTCGACCAATTTTAGGTCCTTTTTAACCACCACAAGACCCACAGAGTTGAAATTGTCAGTATCTAAGTCCAAAATACCATTTTTTATATTCCACGTATGACGCGTGTCACGTTTCGCGTGTGGCACGTGCGATGGTTTGAAATCGCGCCATTTTCTCGTTTGTTGTGGTCTTTTTCAACCACCTTTCGCACGACCTAGAGGGCTGACATTTTGTGAGTTCCATCTGTTCTGGGTGGAATAAAATATGGTATAATTCTGCAACAATTAAAAAACTATCCTTTTAGTTCTGAAGAATTCGGGGTCAGCAAGCCTTGCGGTGTTTGGCGTATCCCAATTAGTGACATATAATTCTTGTGATGGTTGCACTGAGATTCTTCTTGAAAAGGTTCCTACGTATACCTTCAACTTAAGGTTAACTCGGGTTTTATTACTTTCGATTTCTACCCCGATTCTTTGTAGTGAAAATTGTGACCTCTTGTCGTGGCAATGAAAGTTTATTAATATCTGTATTACTGCTGCGATGGTGCAATTAGTTGTGTTTTTTGGTGCACTTTTTGCAATTTCAAAGAATCCATGCAAAGTTTCTGCTTCTGGAAGAACTTTATCCGTTACATTCTAAGAAACTGGTCGCGTGGTTGCAACATGACGGATGTGACTTACTCTAACTAGTTTCGTCTTATGAACCCACATTTTCTTCGCATTCGAGAGTGGATGTTTGTGAATTAGTTCCGATACAATATCGTAAAATTAATTTCACATAAAAAAATTTCCCATAGAATGTTGGGGTTTTTAAATTCTCTATATTAACTTCGCGTGACCGTGGCTGGCTGGCTGGCTGGTCAGATTTTCTGATCAATTTTTAACCCACTTTCCCAAAGCCTGATTTTATTGAAATTTGTATATTTCCGGTGACAATACTTTCTATTACAATTTCAGAGAAATCGTGATGCGGGATCGGGGGTTTTCCATACAAATTTTTCCATTTAGCGGCATCAGATCAAATCATACTATAATGACTGTGTTCTTTGTGTGCTGATGAGTTAATGCCCTGTTAGAGCGCTGCTTGCTTTACGATTGGGGTTGTTTTGTTGTTGTGTTGCAGCAGAGAGTGTAGAGATATCAAGAGGAAGTTAAGCAAATATTTTTATACAAAACTGAATGGTTCCGCAATTGAAATGTGTTGTACACACAGGTGTGTGAGTGCATTATTAATTTGTGTTTTGTACAATATTACGAGTATATGAAGAACTGGTTACGCACTCACGCTGCTTTACAGCTTAACTCAACTCAAAAGAAAGAATTTTTTGTGGTACTTCGTACGTCGTTGTGTGTACGTCGCACCAACCGTGCGCTGTGGCTGCTATGTTTTCACCACCAAATTGGAAATTTCACCACAAAATCCAATCTCCGATCAGAGAATTTACAAGAAAAATTGCAATTTTTAAATTCGCTTGCTCGTGGCACATCTGTCTGTCGGTCGGTCGGTCTGTTTGTCGGAAATATTGCGATCAATTTTAAACTCACTTTCCAAAGCCCGATTTTATTGAAATTTTGCACACATGTTTATTTCTGGAGACAAAACTTTCTATTGAAATTTGTGCCCATATAAAATTTTTAAAAAATAATTTTCTTTAAATTTTATACACATATGTATCTTCGATGGCCAACACTTTTTGTAAAAACTTTAGAGACCCCGGGCCCGGGTCGTGGGGCCCCATAAAAATTTTTTAAAAAAATTAACCCGATTTTATTCAAATTTTTTATACATATGGAAAACACTTTTTTTAAAAATTTTGGATGCCCCGAAGTTTGGGGCCTCAAAATTTTTTTTAAAAAAAATAACCCGATTTTCTTCAAATTTTTTATGGAAGTATGTATCTCCGATAGACAACACTTTTTGTAAAAATTGTGGAGACCCCGGGTCACAGGGCCCCAACAAATTTTTTAAAAGAAATAACCCCGATTTGCTTCAAATTTTATATACGTGTGTATATCCATGGAAAAAAATTAACCCGACTTGCTTCAAATTCTACAAACGCGGGGCCCTGGGGTCGCTGTGCCTCATACAAATTAAAAATAAACCCGATTTTGGTAAAATTTCATACACATGAGTATCTCCGATGGACAAAACTTATTGGACATTTTTTGAACGAATGGGCCCTGAGGCCCGAGGGGTTACCGTATAATTTTTTTTTAAAATTAGCCCGATTTTCTACAAATTTTAAACATATGTTTATCCCGATGGACAAAAGTTTTTGTAAAATTTTTGGAGCGAATGGGCCTTGAGGCCATATTTTTTTTTAAATTAGCCCGATTTACTTTAAATTTAAAACATATGTGTATCTCCGATAGACCGAGTTTGAATTTTTGATTTCATCTTTTTCCCATACAAATTTTTCTTACACATTTGTTTCTCCGGTGAGAACAGTTTTTGAAAAAATTTTGAAGTGAAGGGGGCTCTAATATTAATTTTTTCCAAATTAACCCGGTTCAAACTTTGCACACATATTATCTCCTATTAGAGAATTTACATGAAAAATTTTAATTTTTATAGGTTGTTTTTTCTTACCCTTGGGATCAGCAGAGAATTTGTATTGATTGTTAATTACCAGAGTGAATGTGTTGATTAAATGGCAGCGCTGATTCCGTATTAAGATGATATCAGTGAGTGAAATCTATTCCGGTTAAGTCGATATCAGTGAGTGAAATCTATGTATATAAAATAACTAGTTGTAAACCCCCCGGCACTACCCGGGACCCGCCGACCAGCGGGTAAGTATTATATTAGTAAGAATCGAAAACAACGCTATCAAACCTCCCAATCTGATTTACTGAATTAAAAGTTGGCCCGTTATATCAAAAATTTGCTTACAATAACAAAAGTAGGCTTGCGTAGGTAAAGTAAAGTATGTGCCTTCTGCTAGACGATCAAGTAGTTATGCGTATTGGAGGTTGACTGGAAGCATCAAAACTATCGTTCGACGTCAAGCATCAAACTATTTTACCATACAAAGACACTTTAATAAAACTTCTATTGAAAGCAATCATGAAAACAGCAAACACTGCAGCCCGAAGGCTCTTGCCTACCACCCGCAAAAAATGTTGAGTTCTAAGAGAAGAAACGGAAGCACGCAACATTGTGAGTCCGCCGTACAAAGGCAAAAACAAAATTATATACTCAAATCATGAGCAATTCACCAAGAGATTGAGTGATAGAATCACGCCCTTTTTTGACATCATTACTGTGGTTATATATCGGTACATCATAAAATTAGAGGAAAAGGTCTGGCCAAGGCCGTTCACACCTAACGACCGTAAACCTTTATATTAGAGCGTGACTACACGGCATGGGAATGAAAGTCATGCAAATCAACGTTGTTGCTTCACTTATCGAAGCATTTGTGGGTGTTTGTGTGTATGTTTGTCAATTTGTTGTTGTTTTGCCATATAGAACGTTTACGCTTGCGCCGAAAGTCATCTTCCGTAGTTGACTTTCGGTGGTAGAGAAAGCTTGATTTCTCTTTTAACTCTCTAAAAACCTACCTGTTTCGCTGGACATGACTTTCATTCCCATGCTCGTGTAGCCACACTTTTAGCAATAAAACGGTTCATCAGTCTTCGCGGAAGGTGGAAAAAGTTATAATCCGGCAATGTCGGTGCAAAAAACCACCTACCAACTGTATGAAGCAATACTCCCGAATGCTTCTAAGGAAAAGATCATCGAATCATAAAGTGTTAAAGGAATTATATATAATTCAAATTAATTCAAATCAATTTCACCCGTTTGGTGGACCATGGAAGCAGCGATTAAATCCGCTTAACACCATCTGTTTCAGAGTGTTCCGACTTCATCATAGACCTATGATGAATTGGAGACGGTGGTGGTATAAATGAAGGCGATTTTGATTTCTCGACCACTTACACTTAAAATGACTTATGATCTCTTACTCCAGGTCATTTAATAATCGGTGAGCCTTTAACTACGTCAGTCGATTCAATTTCTTTAGCGACTAAACTTCATTAAACGCTAGATGAAAACTTGTGTCAGAATTGTGATACACCTTTTGGAATACATGGCATCAACAATATCTACATGATCTTTAACTGACATCTAAATGGAAACTCTCATTAACGGATATAAAGAAAGGTAAACAGTAAACAGGATGAGACAGATACATCGTTAGGCCTAGCTGGAGTCCAGCATATGATCAAAGAAAATTGTAACAGCAAAAACAACATAGCTGCTCAATTTCGATGATCACAACAGTTTTTCTTAATCGTTAACCTGTCATTGAACGTCACAGACTTTCAACACATCGACGCAGAATTAATACAGATTCTGACGCATGCTAGTAACGGGAAATAAGGTTCTTCTTATTAGGGGCATCTGTCACCTACACAAGTTCTAAAAATAAAGGACACAAACTTTTTGGATTTTTATCAAATTATATACTTAAGCACTGCTTCAACCAAAGAATATGTTGTGTTTGAATCAAAATTTCTATTATTCCATCATCAGCACTAGACTTGTTTGCGATTAGACCAATCCCAACACAATTAAATGAAACTCTTGTAGTCATCACGCTAAACCCTAAAATACTCGCAACAAGTGTGCATTGTGAACAATACGTTTCAGAGCGAACTGTAAGCTCCACTCACTTTTAATGAAGACTCCTATCTGATTGACAGAAAATTAAACTGTTCAACAAGAAAACCTGCAGTTTCAGGAATCTGCGAGATCAAACATTTATCAAACCAAGGTATCGTCCCAATCAATAATGGATTTTTGTTTCGAGTATTACCACCGAAATGACAGCAATGTGCATGCATGGAAACATTTTGTCCATTAGTTCACCTAGTGCATTTTAACGTCTAATAAGCCTTCGAGCACTTTGACACTTAACTGGAACAACTCAATAACCTCCAGTAAAAGTAGCTACAGGAAAATTTTGATCATCTATCTGATCGACTGCACTCATCGAGCATTCATCATCATGTCAGCTATCTTTTACTCACGATATCCGCAATGGTTATCATAAATGCTCATCAGTTTGATGGCGGTCCCGGTTTGTTGGCCAAAACAGAAGAATTAAAGACATTCATAAAACCAAAGACTAATCTGTCTAAGAGGCTCCGCTAAGACTTGTCCAACAACAACTCTAGAAAAGCTCCTAGGAATCCCACCCCTGCACTTACATATAAAAAGCGAGGCTGGTTAAAGAGCAATAAAACCATCCATCCATCCTAAAAATGCTAATCAAAAAAAGCAAACAGACTAATGACACACCAGCATCATAACCAAAATAAATTTGCAAAATGAAACAGTCCAACCATATGATAAAAAAACAACCCATAAAAATTAAAATTTTTCTTGTAAATTCTCTAATCGGGGATGCACACACACACACTGCGCGCTCGTTTTGTGGCAAAATCATCCACCAAATGACACAGCGGCTGCGAACAGCGCTGCTCACAAAGCACAGAGCTCAGACTTTGCCGTGATCTGATGCGATATAGCGATATTTAAAAATTGTATATTGGGGTCCCCAAGGGGCCGATCGCTCCAAATTTACAAAAAGTGTTTTCCATCGAAGACACACATGTGTACAAAATTTAAAGAAAATCGGGTAAATTTTGTAAAATATTTGTATGGGAGCCCCCCGACCCCGTTGCCCGAGGGGCCTCATAGAAAGTGTTTTCATGGGAGATATACATGTGTGCCAAATTTCAATAAAATCGGGCTGTAGGAAGTGGGTTAAAAATTTATCGCAAGATTCCATGACACACAAATCCACAAATCCACAAACCCACAAACCCACAAACCCACAAACCCACAAACCCACAAGCCCACAAACACACGGGCAAGTGAAGTTAATATAGAGAATTTAAAAAAGAATAACTTCCAAAGAAAATTATTAGTGCCATGCATCCATCTGGTATACAGACAGATCAAAAACAAACACAGGAACCGGTGCAGGAGTATTTGGACCCATAACTACATTGCGAATACCCCTGGGAAAATCTCCAACAGTATTCCAGACAGAAACTATAGCAATAGCAGCCTGCACCCTACAATGCATCAACATGTACAACCTGTAAATAAGAACCGAGATTTATGTGATCTCAGACATTTAAGTAGCACTGCTAGCATTAAAAGGTCCAATCTTTCATTACAAACCAACGTGGAGCTGCTTTGGCCGCTTAAAAGAACTGGCCAGAACTAACAATATTACCCTAATGTTGTCTCCCGGTCACTCAGGCATCTCAGGAAATTAGGCAGCAGACCTCTGTAGAAGAGAAGGTGCAGAATGAGTCTTCACTGGCCCCGAGACAAGTATTGCCTGTTCCAAAAGCCATTTTAAAAACAAGATCAAAGATTTGGAAAAAAAACGTAATGGAAGCGGAACGGGAATCATCGAATCGATCGATCATTGTTAAACACATTCCAATCATTTAGACAAAGTCCTTAAACTAAACCGTCATGCACTAAGAACACTAGTCTAGTACATGACCGAACATAGCCCATTCCTAGGCAACATGGCCAGCTTTTGAAAATGGGTAAATCCCAATCGGACCTACGCCGATTCTGTAACGAGGAGAAAGAAACATCAGAACACATACTTTTCATATGTGAAGCCCTCACCCGGGAAATGAATAAAACAATTCAATGCTCATACAGTTCTCTGGCCGAATGCCAAACCAATTGACTTGATATATAGTGGCAATCACAAAGGAACTAAGCAACCACATAATGTGGTAAACATTTGGGATGCACAATAGATGTCAAAGCCTCAATGCACAAGGCTGTATAGCCCACACCAACAATAACGATAGTTCAGATAAAGCACATCTGTTAGAAGTTTACCAAGTATCGCCAATAAAAATCGACACACAATGTCGCAACAAATCGTCAAGCATCGCCAAGTCAACAAACGATAGTTTTAAGGACATAAGTTGAGTCAGTAAGTCAACGGGAGACGCATTTTATGACAAACTATATTTTCGAATAATTTTATTGCTAACCTTACGTCTTTACTGAAAGCTTCGATGCAATTACTTGCCGCGCTACGTCTGTGGACATTAATTTGCACATTAATTCGAAATATGTACTCATATTACATATACGGTACATTGACTTGCGGTCATGTACTTTACGTACGCAAGTTTTTTATATAAAGGCACCAATTTTTAATCCAATTAATCAGACAAAATTCGATATTGGTAGTTTTGATTTTGTTGTTTTTGTGTATAGAGGAATTGGGGGCGTGGAGTGAGCTTTTTTTTCGGAAGATGTGCTTGGTGAAGGGCGGTAGCCATCACCATAAATAGGGGGAATAGCACGGAAAATTAATCAGAATTGAACGTGGCCGTAGCTATCTCTGACTGGTGGAAGTGCGATCGGGCTAGTCCCTTCAAAGTAAGATTGGCTCAATGTTAATAATCTCGCCCGTAAAAAAAACTATTAATAATAATAATAATATTTTGGCGCAACAAGCCATTGCGGTCCAAGGCCTAGCTTTTTGCGACTATTTGTGTTGTGCATGTATATTTTTGCACACTAATGGAAGGGACCTACAATTTAATGCCGTATCCGAACGGTGAATTGAGAAGTTTTCCGTGACAGCTTACTATTTTCGGATGCTTGTCAGAAATTCGCAAGAGATGGGACCGTAAAAAATACTTTTGGTATTTTCTAATGGGATTCGATGCTCAAGCCTCCTGCTCAGAAGTCCATTCACTTACCACTGAGCCACGGCGCCCACAAAAAAAAACTATTACTATTTGAGGTTCCAAATCAGCCTGATACACTGATGAACGACGACGACCACAGCAACGAAAACGTCTAAACGATTTAAGAATTTTCTTATGGAACGTATGTTCACTGTTTAGAGCTCAAGCTGCACAGTAGCTAGCCGAATATTATGCTGATCTAACTGCAATCCAGGGGATGCGCGGTGAACGGGAAATGGTGTTTAAAAAAATCCGAATATGACATACATTACAGCTGTCATAGCACGTGGAACACCATTCGTGAACGCCAATCCATCAAAATAGAGTTAAACGCGGTTCGGGTGCCGAGCGAAGCGCGGAAGTATAGGGATCTGGACCGGCAAGTTGGCCGTTCAGCTAGGAACGACAAACGAGCATGGCTAAGCGACACCGCAATACAAACACAGCAAGCCGCTGATAGTAGACAATACAGCACAGTCTACCAACTCGGTCGTAAGCTCGCCAACAAGAAACATCACATCAACTACCCTGTTAATGCAATATCCTTATGGAGGAACAACAATTAACCCGCTGGACAGAACATTTTAAGAATGTTTTGAATTGTACTTTGCCAGGCACGACCATCCACCCACATATGCACCCTAATAGGCTGTGCTCCTTTCGCGTGCCGTGCAGATTTACTAATGACAATGGACAATGAGTCATAGAGAATCAGCAATTAATAATCTGGTCACTGCGAGTACAAAGTTTGCGTGTAAAAAATAGCCACCTGGGTATCTCCTGATGGAGCCACTCGCAACCAGATAGACCACTTGTTGATAGACCGCCGTCACAACAAAAATATGATAACAGTACGAATGGGCCAACGTCGACTCGGATCACCATCTTGTTAGTATGGTGCTCCGAGCGCAGGTTGCATCATCACGAAAGACTGCACCCCCGAATCAGATTTGAGTCAATACAGCTGCCTTTCGCAACGAAGAGACTCTAAAAACTTCGGTGAAGCGATAGGACTCCCTAAATGCAGCTAAATGCAGGGAGAGTAAGTTCTGTGACTGAAATGTCGGGCCTTAAGAATACTGTCGTTAGTACTGCTGACTCCATCTTATGCAGTAGTCGTATGCACGTTTACCGACGAATGAAAGCAGCTTGGGAGAAGAGTCTCGTCCGTGAACTCTACTTCGCTGTGCATTGAGTATTGGTTAAAGTGCTAGTACTCGCTGCATTGTCTGAATTTGTACTGGACAAATCAGATCATCAACATCAGGTCCACAGATTGAGTATTGGTTTAAGTGCCTATACTTCCTCGCTGGACACATATACGATTAGTAGCGCCAAGAGTATTGGTTTAAGTGTCTTTTCAACAACTGATTTGGTTTGCACCTAATCTGAAGCTACATTTTGGTGACCCCGACGTGATATCATGGTTGGCGCTTCTGCAAGGAGCCTCATTGGACAAATTCCTAGTTGGACACAATCTTACACCACATCATGGACGATTCATTCTCACAGTAGTCTCAACTTGGGAACGCGATTGAAAGAATAATTCCAAATTTTAAGAAAGATTCCGAAGAGCGGAAAAACTTAAAATACTCAGCCAGCTACAATCAATCATTGTCAAGTTCGTGACAAATGACACAGAGCTCCGTAAATTGGAAGATCCAAACGTTGGAAGCAAGCAGCGTCGATGACAGCGTCGAAGAAGGCTTTTTCACAAATAAAGCCAAACAAACTGAAGAAGCGTGCATTTCAAAAATCGATGGCTTAATTAGAAAGGCACATCAAAAGAATACTGGCATCAACACTAATTAAAAAACTTGTGGATCAGCCACCAGGAACATCATCTGCAGCAGCGGTCAAACAACTGCATGATACTACAAAAGAGTGCTTACTTGCATTAAATAATTTAAGCATTGAAACGAGTTCATGGGATCCGCTGCTGATTCACTTGCTGATAAAAAAAATGGATCGACCTACCTATATCCGGTATGAGCAGTCACTATCCAAACCGAAGGAGCTACCGACAGCTAAAGAATTTTTATCGTTTTTGGAATTGCAGTTCCAAACAATGGAAACAATTGGACTCCGAGAAAGAGCCACTGTTCCTCAATCATCAACAAACATATGCACCTCGGAAGCATCAACCCATGAAGCAAAGAACCTCTGCTTGTCATGCGGAAGAAAGGTTCACCCGTTGTTCTCATGCGACCAGTTTCTTAAACTAAAGGTGAATGACCGCATAAAGTTCATCCAGAAGCACAAACTTTGCATGAATTGTTTGAAGCCGGGACACATGGCTAATCATGTGCTTGGCGACATTGCACCAACTGCACTAAAAAACACAACTCATTACTTCATTTGGAGCATCAAAGGAATGAAATATCATCAAGTACAGAGAAAAGGGAAGATTCACCTGCAACTGTAGCAACAATAAACCATGCGAAGGGAAGTCATAAATACGTTCTTTTAGCAACCGCTAAGGTAACAATAGTGGCGAATAATGGGAGGACCTGCGAAGCACGTGCGGTACTCGACTCTGGTTCACAAGTCAATTTAGTGTCAATTTTGTTGATTAATCTACAAATTATCATTGGCCAAAAAAGATCACACTTATCAATTGAAGGAATCGGGCTAAGTACTGGAAATTCGAAATCCCGAGTTAACCTTAACCTGAAGTCATCCGTAGGAAGTTTCTCAACAAGAATCGAAGCTTTCGTTCTGCCGCAAATAATCTCAGCGCAACCATCACGAGATTTAGATGTCACTGATTGGGCAAACAACATAGCACTGGCCGATCCCGAATTCTTCAAATCTGGAAGGATTGATCTCTTAATTGGAGCAGAATTTTACCATACCTTACTCAGCCCAGAACAGCTGAAATTAGGAAACCATTACTACAAAATACAGTTCTTGGATGGATCGTCATTGGCAAAACAAAAATTTATACAGTTTTATCGTCTTTAAACCGTCACTTACGGAACAACGTCAGCTCCATTTTTTTTTTTTTTATATATTTGGCTAAATCAAGAAATAAAGACTTTTGACATACCAAATGACATTGGAAGAAATAGGCAATCAACTGTGGCAGCAGCAGTACCAGCTTCAGCGTCATGTAAAGCATTAATATATGGAATAAACCACAGAAACTCGTTTCGATTTCTACAACGTACGGTCGGATATGTCATTCGCTTCATTGCAAATCTCAAAGGGGGAAAGGCGAAAGGGCCAAGTCACAATTCTTTAGGCGCGCAAAAAATGGAGAAATCATTACGAGCCATAATCAAGACTATTCAAATCTCTGATTTCAAGGATGAAATCAAGGAACTGCAACGATATAAGCAAGTGAGTAAATCAAACCAACTTGCAAGTCTCTGCCCTCTGCTAGACGATCAGCAAATACTTCGTGTGGGAGGGCGACTGAAAGCTTCAACATTGTCGTTCGATGCCAAGCATCCAATGATTTTACCATATAATGACCCGTTGACCAAAATCATTTTAAAAATGATTCATGAAGAAAACCAACACTGCAGCCCCAAAGCTTTATTGGCAACCTCTCGGCAACAATTTTGGATCTTAAGAGGTAAAACAGTAGCGTGCAAAACTGTGTACTCTGTACAAAGGCAAAACTAAAGTTATTTACTCAAATCATGGGCAATCTACCAGCTGATCGAGTGACAGAATCACGTCCATTTTTGATATCAGGCGTAGATTATTGTGGTCCCATTTGGGTACATCATGAAGTTGGAGGAAAAAGACCACATAAGGCCTACATTGCAGTCTTTTGCTGTTTCGAAATCGTATCAGACCTAACTACAGAACTCTTCATCGGAGTACTGAAAAATATTGTTGGTGCAAAAAATCAATTAGTGGAGCTGCAAGAAGCTATTTTTTCGAACAACTCCAAAGAAAGGATCATCAAATCATGCAGTGATAAAGGAATTGAATTCAAATTCATTCCACCCAGAGCCCCACATTTTGGTGGACTATGGGAAGCAGCTGTTAAATCCGCTAAGTATCATCTGCTTCGAAATGTGTCAACCTCATCATTGACATATGAAGAATTGGAAACGGTGGTAATAGAAATAGAGGCAATCTTGAATTCTCGACCACTCACACCATTGTCATCAAACCCTAATGATTTAGGAGCTCTTATTACCGGGTCATTTCATTATCGGTGAGCCTTTAAAGACGCCAGTCGACTCAAGATCTTCAGCGAACAAAACATCATTAAAAACTAGATGGAAACTTGTGTCAGAATTGAAACACACTTTCTGGAAGAGATGGTATGAAGAATATCTACATGAACTTCAATAGATGTCTAAATGGAAGAGCTCAGCAATGAATGTGAAGGAAACTATGTTGGTAATTCTGAAGGAAGACAATGTACCAGTTCTACAATGGCCTCTTGGACGAATAACTAGAAAATACAAAGGAAATTATGAAATTGTTCGAGTGGTTGATGTTAAAACAAACTCGGGTATACTCAAGCGACCAATACATAGATTGGCTCCCTTATTCACCGAAGAAGACACAGAAAATCTACGGCCACCAACAATGGAGAAACCGAATCCGACACGGCACTCTTCAATGCTGATTACACTACTCTTTCTACCATTGGCATTGGCATCTCAAATTCAAATATCCAAATTTGAGGCAATCCCCGGGATTTACTTCGAAGGAATAGGTACTGGTGTTTGGAAAATCATTGTGTACTACGTTTTGGCGCCATTTCATCATCAAGTTCATGTACTATCAGATGGAATCCAAGCTTTGAAAAAATTGTGCCTACATCCAACATCAGACATTTCATGCCACTCACTCATCGAATACTTTGAAAATGCTCGCAATCAGTTAAATCAAGAGGACAGTTTTATCATCAAATCGAACAAAAAGAGCAGCATTTAATATAATTGGAAATGTTGCTCATGCTTTGTTTGGCGTTCTAGACTCTGATTACGCCGATGAAATGTCAAACACAATCAACAAAGTTAAGTCGAACGAAGAATATCTGCTACAGCTCCTCAAAAATCAAACATCCGTTATCGACTCTACAATCAACATTATAAAACAGGATGAGAAAAATGCATCCTTAAGCCTAGCTGAAGTCCAACATATGATCACGGCAAAGAGAAAGGCATTAACAACTCAGTTACTTAATTTCGACGATTACAACGTTTTACTGTCCTAATCGTTCAACTATCAGCGATAGTCACAGACTTACAACACATCCAATCAGAATGAATAAACATTCTGACACATACCAGTCACGGAAAAGTAAGCCCAAAAATTCTCACGCCACAACAACTCGCAAAGGAGGTTATTCTTATAAAAGGGCATTTGTCACCCACACGAGCTCTACCAATAACCGAAACAAACCTATTAGGATTTTATTAAATACTGGACGTCTACTGCCACAAAGGACCGTGTGATGTTTGAATTAAAATTGCCGTTAGTCGATCATCAAGTTCTCGATTTGTTTGCGATTAAACCTATTCCAACACAACTCAATGACACTCTTGTAGTTATCACACCAAACACCCAAATACTCGGAATCAGCGGGCATCGGGACCAATTCGTTGCCTTCAGCGAGAGCGAACTTACAGCAACTACCACAATTGAAGATACCTATTCAATTGACAAAAAGCAATTGAAATTTGCAAGAAAGTCTGGCAAATTTGCTTGTGAGATTCAATTACTAAACAACAAAATCTCTCAGAGCTGCAAATTCAGGACTATGGGAGAGAAGATATCATTCACACCAACGTTTCGTCCCAACCAGTGGATTTTCGCCACGACTATTGCCACCGAAATGATTGCAGTGTGCGGAAACGATACAGGTTCAGGATTTCTTACAATTGGTCAGCACTGCGTTTTGAAGAATGACGCCATTAACATCCAAGGGAACACGGAGATTTCCAGTCATGTATGTACATCGTATACTGGATTTGGAAACATATCATCTATTAGTTCACCAAGTGCATTAAATCCTCTTTTGAAATTTAACTTCGAGCACTTTGACACTAACTGAGAACAACGCACCAAGCTCCAGTCAAAGTTGCTGCACGAAGATTTTGACAATCTACCAGAACGACTTCAGTCATCAAACACTCATCATCATGTGGTCACCTACCTCGCACTCACGCTAATCACAGTAGTTATTATCCTGCTCATTACTTGGAAGTTTAGCAAGTATTGTCAACCAAAAAACACACAGCATCGCAACAAATCCTCAACCAACACCACGTCAACAACCTTCAAATTTTAAGATTCGTGTGACATAAGTTGAGTCAGTCACTCAACGGGGGGAGAATGTTTGGATCAGCATAAAATTCAGGTGCAACGGACAACGTTGCACCTACGAACTACATCAAGGCCAACATAGAATTCAAATTGCTGACCTTGCGTATACAGCGAAAAACACCGTTGGAATCGCTTGTCGCTGCATCGTCAGTTGGATTCTATTGCAGCACAACAGGAAGCACTGCAGTTATTGATGAATCAACAATTTTGTAATTTCTTCGATTTGCCATGATAATACTCACATTACAGCATGGCGGTGACGATAGTTATTTGCCGCATCAGCCTAAATGTCTATTTTTGTATTTTTATTGTTTATGTTATTTTAATTAATTGTATATTGTATTGTAAGCATTTTTTGTGTATAAAAGCCACCAAAATTTAGATTAATAAATTAGATCAAAATCAAACTTGTGTGTTTTGATTTCGCTGTGCATTGAGTATTGGTTAAAGTGCTAGTACTCGCTGCATTGTCTGAATTTGTACTGGACAAATCAGATCATCAACATCAGGTCCACAGATTGAGTATTAGTTTAAGTGCCTATACTTCCTCGCTGGACACATATACGATTAGTAGCGACAAGAGTATTGGTTTAAGTGCCGATAGTCTTTTCAACAACTGATTTGGTCAGATGTTCACACTTAGGAAGGTGATGGAAAAATATCAAGAGTTTCAAAACTCACTACACCATATTTTTATAAAGTTGATAGCATACCCAGAGTAGAACTTTATAAAGCCATGAGAGAATTCGGCATCCCAAATCCCAAATAAACTGACACGACTATGTAGGTGGACCATTACCATTATTATAAGCCAAGTAAAAATATCGGGATTACTATCAACATCTATATCGGGCTTCGACGAGGGGATGGACTGGCCTGCCTCATTAAGTCGTCAAGACTCTCCAAATCCAGCAACCTAACTTTAACATCCAAGCTGCTGGTGTGTAAGAAAATGGTCGTACCAGTACTCACATATGGATCCGAGACTTGGGTGCTTAGCAAAAAGCAGTCCGATCTCTTACCCGCGTTCGAGAGAAAAGTCTTACAGAGAATTTTTGGCCCCGTTTGTGAGGAAAGACGATTCCGGAGACTCTATAATAATGCGATCTACAAGCGTTATCGTGATGTCTACATCTTGGAGTGAATTAAGCTCGGTAGTAGGCAGGTGGGCAGGACAACTAGCTCGCATGAGTGAAGAGGATCATGCTCGGAAAGTACTTACTGGTGGAGGGATTTCTTGCGGGAAGCCAGGATCGGACCCCGGTTGTATAGAGCCAAATATGATGATATGTTTGGTGAAGGGGGCTTGCAAACATTGTAAAGGTATTCATGTCGTCTTTCCCTACCTGTAAAACATGCATGAGACCCGTTGTACACTTCAACTAAGCTAGAAAATGCGACACAAGCCTACATGCGATAAGTTATACGAGCTATGTTTTCTTATGTTGGGCAATGCAAAAAAACTTAGTTCAAGTTGTCTTCGTCGGTCAAATGTCAAAAATAAAATTTAACAAATTTGATGTATGTGTGAACAAAGCTACTAGCTGAACTGTGCAACGCAGAGAGCTAGCGAATTAAACTGAGCTAAGCAAAGCTATGTAACATCGCTTAGTGATTAACTAATTACTCAAATGCCGTTCATTACCGTTTGCAAAGTTTGGGTGATGAAAGCATAAACCAATACTGTAATTAAAAATCATATGGAATCTGAAAGAATCTGGAAAAAATAACATCAGGGACATCGAACCCGAGACCTTTAAAGAAGAAATTAAAAAAACAATTAATAAAAATTAAAATATTTCGTGTAAATTCTCTAATCAGGAATACAGAATGTGCAGAGCTTGAATAAAATTTAAATTTTTTAAAATAATTATGTGGGAGCACTAATTCCTTGGACCCAATTAATTTTAATTTTTTAAGATACACATGTGTACACAATTTTAAGAAAATTTAAAAAAAAAAATTATATGGGAAATAAAATTGCTTGGGACCGGGGCACGACCACTTCCACATTTTTACAAATTTTTACAAAAAGTGTTGTTCATATGAGATATACAACATGTGTGCAAAGTTTCAATAAAATCGGGCTTTAGGAAGTGGGTTAAAAATTGATCACAATATTCTGCCACCCAACCAGCCAGCCAGTTAGTCACGTGCACGCGAAGCTAATAAAGAGAATTTAATAAAAAATAAAAAAAATTAAAACATTAATAAGATTCAAAATCGACACTCTTGCGATGCCCAATCAAACAAACTATGCGTTACGACAAGCACTCAAAGAATTTCAATTATATATATTGAATCACGTTTAAAAAAGGTCATAAGTGAACTTAGGATGTTTTCCAAACGAGTACTTATTTACTTGGCTTAACTTATTTGACGCCATTAATAAGTCACCTCGCCAGCAAATTTATTTAAAAAAAATCCCCACAATCAAATAAGTTTAGCCAAAAAAAGGTACTCATTTGGAAAACTGCCTTAGATCGTTATAAATAGAAGATTTAGTGGTTGGGTTGGTTCTATTTACCGTAAGCGATTTGTTCACTTTTCTTTCTGTTTTTTGGCGAAGAATAACAATTTGGTTTTTATTTAGGTAAACTGTGACTCTACCAAGGCGAACAGTTTAAAGTCACTAATTGTTATCAACTACTCGTCCAACTTCTAATACATTTATAAACATTTTCTGAAACAAGAATTAAATAAAATACGATGCAATTAATTACTTTGCCTTTGTTTTAATAGATTCTCACAGTCAGGAAATCTAAATCGTCATATGCGCATACATGGTACTAATTCTAATTTAATATCGTGACAAAAGGGAAAAGGTCTTCATCACTATCATCCTTCCAACGACTATGGATATGGAATCAACGACTATGCGCCCAGTCCACAAAACTTTTCGGGATACCACTTTTGCGCCCTAAACAAACCAAAATTGGAAGGATATGTTTAAAATAAGAAACATGGAGCTTGTCAACAAATTTTTTATTATGTTTATTATTATTTGTATTATTAATATAAAAATATTGTTAGAATCAATCCCATTGTAGATATTAAGTGCTGTACGAAGTGAAAAAATGCTAGTAAAGTAACTAATTAAATATAAGAAAAAATATATTTAGTTTTTTGCTCAAATGCTTTAAATGTAATATAATTTTTGAAATGTAAATAAAGAAAAACGAGTAAAGTATAAAATAAATATTAACAGCGACATAAATTTGGATAAACTTTCATTATTGAGAGTTGGTAATATATGCTTGTTCGTATTTATACTTACATATATTTATATACAAATATATACATAATATGAATTTTGTATAAATTGCTTGATAATATTTGAATTGTTATGATATTGAGGACATTTTATACTAATTTTAATAAAAATTGCAAAACGCCAAAACACGCACGAGCATGATTTATTACATAGAAAGGATATTCGACTTTTCTTGGAGTAGGAAATTAATAATTTGTTAATGTTTGCGGATGCTTATTCCCACTTTTATATTTATAATTTTTTGCCAAATTACAATTAAAGAATTATAAAATTGCTTAAATAAAAGGTTCAACATGGCGTGATGTAAATAAGTTAAATTAAAAACTAAGAAATTGAATTGAGAGCATATGTGTATACTCGTAGGTATGTATGTATGTTAAAAATAAGAATATTCACCAATATTCGTACAAAACATTATTATTTAAGTTGTAATCCCACTGAAATTCTAGTCACCTCTTCTCTGTATAACCTATATAAACTTTTATAATAAAACAAAAAATAAAATAAAAAAATCATTAGGTATATTTATTTAGTTCTTAAATTTCGCTTGGTTTCGCTGCCGCTGTGCGATGAATGTGTGTACGAGTAACCACAGCAGTAGTTAGTATTTAATGTTTAAGAAAAATACTCCTTACTTCTTGCAAAATAAATTAAATAACTATTGGTGAGAATATCACTTGGTTAGAACGGAAGGGTGCTGTAGGAATCGAGTTTACACTATTCCTATGGCTTAAGTCAGCGGGAAGCGCACTTAATCAATAGATCAAAAACACCAAGCCAACGAATAATACGATTATTGATAGTAAAACAACTTTCAACGCGTGGATACTAAGCGATTTCAGCATTTTATCAATCCAAACATTCAACGTATGTGATCCAGTCGCAAAAATACTCAATTAATTCAAATATATCACTCAACCAACGTCACAACTTAATTAATCTCTAAACTAACACATTAAATACTTACGAAAGTACCGACAATCATCGCAAAAGCACGACGCGATGATGTGGAGACTTACTTATTTGAATAAGTTTTCTGGCTAGGTGACTTTTGAATGGCCTCAAATAAGTTTAGCCAAACAAATAAGTACTCGTTTGGAAAACAGCTTAATTACTTAAAATCAATCACATCACAATATCGTCGATAAATCCATATACTGTGATCTTCCAAACGACTCTATCTGACCTCTAATTTTTTTTATTTTTAAAATCTACATAAAGATTGCTCCATTTTTAAAAACTTTTATTTAACTTGACTTGACCCCTTTTTGTCTGTATTTCCGACTACTTTGCGGTCCATTTTAACCACCTTCCACACGACTTAGAGACCTGAACTTTTGTGAAAGTCTAAGTCCCAAATAGCATTTTTTATAATCCACGTGTGACGCGTGTCGCGTTTCGCGTGTGGCGCGTGTTATGGGTTGAAATTTTTCTTTCGACTTCTTTGAGTTCCTTTTTAGCCACCTTTCACATGACCTAGAGAGCTGGAATTTTGCGAGTGTCTAAAATAATTTTGTGGAACGATTTTGTGTTGCGATTTTGTGTTACATTTTTGGATTCTTGTAACTAATTCTATTTCTCAAACGATTTTTATGAAATTCGGTATGCATGACTGGGATGCGACTATAAGACCTGTTCCTATGGAAATTCTAGAGTACGGTCATAAGGGACTGGAATTTCGGGAACTAAGCAATTTTTCAAGCGATCTTTATGAAATTTAGTAGGCAGGACTAATATGCGACCATAAGACTTGTACCTATGCAAATTCTGGAATACGGTCATTAGGGACTGGAATTTCGGGAACTAACCCATTTCATAAGTGATCTCTATGATATTTTGTAGGCAGGACTAATATGCGACCATAAGACTTGTTGCCCCACAACATCATTACATACCGAATTTCATAGATTGCGATCACGTTGGCAAGCGTTGCAATATTAAAAGAAAAATAGTCCCCAGTATTAAAGACATTACCACCAAATCAACGCTTTGAACATATCAATGTCTATATAATGGGACCTTTAACACAAGCTCTAGGACATCAAGTAATACTCATCATCATCGACCGATTTTCCAGATGGCAAGAAGCCCAGAAGCAATACCAAAATTGTTCGTATAAATTCTCTAATTAATACACAATGTTCAAAGTTTAAATAAAATCTGGTAACATTTAAAAAAAAATTGTGGAGGCCCCTTATACTGATCACTCCAAAATGTTTACAAAAAGTGTTTCCATCGGAGATACACATGTGTAAAAAACTTAAAGAAAATCGGGCTTATTTTTAAAAATTTATATGGAAGCCCCTCGGCCCTGGGGCCACTTCCAAATTTTTAAAAAAGCGTTGTCCATGTATAAAATTTGAAGAAAATCTGGTAAATTTTTAAAATTCTATTGGTGCCTTCTGACAACGGGGTACGATCATGCCAAAAGTTGTCCAACGGAGATACACATGCGTATAAAATTTGAAGAAAATCGGGTACTTTTTTTAATTTTGTATGGGTGCACCCGACCCCGGGTCCTGATCACTTCCAAATTTTTACAAAACGTGTTGTCGATCGAAGATACACATGCGTATAAAATTTGAAGAAAATCGGGTACTTTTTTAACAAAATTTGTATGGGTGCCCCTGAACCCCAGGGCCCGATCACTTCCAAATTTTTACAAAAAGTGTTGTCCATCGGATATACACATTCATTTAAAATATGAAGAAAATCGGGTACTTTTTTATAAAATTTGTATGTGGGTGCCGCCGACCCATGGGCCCGGCCCGATCAATACCAAATATTTACAAAAAGTGTTGTCCATCGGAGATACACATGTGTATAAAATTTGAAGAAAATCGGGTATTTTTTTTACAATGTTTATATGGGTGCCTCTGACCCCGGGGCCCGAACAATTCCAAATTTTTGCAAAAAGTGTTGTCCATCGAAGATACTGTAGCGTATAAAATTTGAAGAAAAAAGGGTACATTTTGTAAAATATTTGTATGGGAACCCCCTTCCCCAGGCCCAAGAAGCCTCAAATAGAAAGTGTTGTCAATGGAGATGCACATGTGTGCAATAAAATCAGGGTTAAGGAAGTGGGTTAAAAATTGATCACAAGATTTGGTGTGCCAATCCGCCAGCCAGGCAGCCAAGTTAATATAGAGAATTTAAAAATTAAAAATTTTCATGTAAATTCTCTAATCGGAGATACCTTTTGTGAAAAGTTTGAATAAAATCGGGTAAATTTAATTTTTTTTTATAAGGGAGCCTCTCGACCATGGGCCGGTTACTTCCAAATCCTTACAAAAAGTGTTGTCATCGCAGATAAACGTGTGTATAAAATTTGAATAAAACCAGTTCCTTGCAAAAAATGTTGTCGATCGGAGATACCCATGTGTATAAAATTTGAAGAAAATTCGGGTAGGGTATTGGAGACACACATGTGTATAAAATTTGAAGAAAATCAAGCTTTGAAAAGTGAGTTAAAAATTGATCGCAATATTCCACCACCGAACGAAAAAGCGGCAGAGCCTTGCCGACGCGAAGTTAATGTAGAGAATTTAAAAAAGGTATTTTTGTGTTGCTTGTCATGATTAACGCAAACACACAAACCGCTATGAAACATCAATCATGTTTTTTCAAAAGATCTTGTCCATCGGAGATACATATGTTTATAAAATTGGAAAAAAATCGGGTACATTTTTAACCCGGACCCAATCTCTATTAAATTTTTAAAAAAAGTGTTGTCATCGGAGATACACATGTTTCCAAGATTTGAAGAAAATCGGCTTTGGAAAGTGGATTAAAAATCTACTGCAAGATTCCACCACTGAACGAACGACGGAACCATGCCGACGCGAAGTAAATGTAGAGAATTTAAAAAAGGTATTTTTGTGTTGTTTGTCGTGATTATCATAAGCACACGATTCCCATATAAATTTCATGGCGCCGGTAAATATATATGCATACGTACATACACGCGCAAAAATTATCAAAAGTAGTTACGTGATTAACCATTTAGGAAAGGCAATATCAACGTAGCAAGTATGCGGCAGAATAATTATTCATTCAATAGGCATACTACCAGGCGTTGATATTGAGATATATTCTTGAGTTACTCAAGTGAGTCAATAGCGCCAGAGGAGAGCTATGAACTAGAAATCTCTAGTTGCAGAGTTCATACCCCGGCATTGACTCGGACTTTTTTTAGTTTATATATCACCTGTAATAAGATACCCATTAGGCCCTATGTCTTTATAATAAAGGAAAAGACTTGAATTTGTTATAAACAATGGAGAAATGGTTATATTCACATAAAATATGACCGCTAATTAAACATTAAATAATCAGGCAATGCAATTAGAAATTACTTTTTGGTTTTGAAGAACCATATAATTCTCAACAAGCCTTTATTTTTGGTTAAAAACATAGGGACCGAAAATTCAATTCAAACAGAGAATAAACTCCAAACACCACCTTCAGTATACGTCTTTCTGGGTTCTACACAAACAAGGGAAAGAATTTCCAAATACTGAAAGCAGTAAGAATCTCTCAAAGTTCTGCACGAACACATTTTGAAGGAAACAGTAATCTACTGAACCCTATTTATATAAATCAGCTCCTGTAGTATTTTAGTAAGAGATTGGTAGATTCAATCGCCTTCTCTTAATAACATATTCCAACCTGGCTGGAAATCGACAGGCAAAACACGCAGTGCGAAATTGGGAGATTCAATCGCCTTTTCGTCACTGACGGTATTTTCTGCAGAAACTCCTCGTGGGCTTGTCGTGCGCCACAGTCTACTGACCGGCACTGCACTTAATAGGAAGTAAGTAGATTTAATCGCCTCTTCCTCATTAAAGCCCCTTATGATCAATACAGCATCGCATACAGCGGGGAATAAGTGATTTCAATCTGCGTTTCCCCACTGTAAGCCAGATCTCTTCCGTCGACCGAGAGGTACGACTGTGTTATAGGGTATTGGAAGCGCTATATAGGCAAATACCCCTATATGTAGGTGTAGATATATATATATATATATAAAGGGTGTTTTTTTGGGAGGTTTGTTTTTCCGATAGATGTCGTTTTATTTTATGACAGTTGTTTTGACAGCTCAAAGTGGCATTTCTACTCAGTATTGTTTGGCAAATCATTATGAAAAAAAAAAAAAATTACATTTGTGAAAAATAGTCGTGGTAGCCATATGCCAGAAATTGTGTTTAAATGTTAAATGCCAAAAAATTATCTACCAAATAAATAATTAGATATAACGTGTTTTTTTAAGAGGTTGCCGATTTTTTTTTTGAATAAAACACATATAAAATTATGAAATGACCAAAATTTTTTTTTATTTGATAGATAATTTTTTGGCATTTAACATTTAAATACAATTTCTGGCATATGGCTACCACGACTATTTTTCACAAATGTCATTTTTTTTTTTTTTTTTTTTTTTCCATTTTCCTTTTTTTCATAATGATTTGCCAAACAATACTGAGTAGAAATGCCACTTTGAGCTGTCAAAACAACTGTCATAAAATAAAACGACATCTATCGGAAAAACAAACCTCCTAAAAAAACACCCGTTATATATAACGTGTTTTTTTAAGAGGTTGCCGATTTTTTTTTTGAATAAAACACATATAAAATTATGAAATGACCAAAATTTTTTTTATTTGGTAGATAATTTTTTGGCATTTAACATTTAAACACAATTTCTGGCATATGGCTACCACGACTATTTTTCACAAATGTCATTTTTTTTTTTTTTTTTTTTTATTTTTTTCATAATGATTTGCCAAACAATACTGAGTAGAAATGCCACTTTGAGCTGTCAAAACAACTGTCATAAAATAAAACGACATCTATCGGAAAAACAAACCTCCTAAAAAAACACCCGTTATATAGATCGTAGTTATTCTTAGCTTAAGTATCAGGAAGCTGTAAATTAGTATTAAGAAAAGAAGAAAAAAAGAAAAATAATAAAAAACAAACCGAAATACAAACAAAACCGAATTATCATTTAAAACAACAATTTGTAACACCGTAGTAGAAGAACCCTGGGTGACCGGCGAGCGTCACCCGAGCAGAAACGTTACAAGTTATTTAAAATAGTACTTTGTCCTTTTAGCATTGGTAACTTTTCATTCCAGTTCACTATGATTTTACTTCTATGCTTTGTTATATCATAAATTCACAAACAAAGCTTACCCTTTTTTACTGTTTTACTGTTTAAATTTATTTAATAGACATGAGTAAAACAGTAATACATTAAAACCTCACAAAAAAGAGCTTACGCAATGTTAATTAGAAGAACACCTCTTCAGAACTAATGGGGAAATAGCATTTGGCCCAGCGTACTTATGAGTGTTGAGATCGTTTAAAACTCTACCAACTGCACGAGTACGAGTTGCATGCCGTCTCAGTCTTCCTGCAGCAACAGATCAACAAAATTACACGTGGAATGGATGCACTTTTACCACTTCATTCCATTGCATAATCTGCTTCAAACGGACTTGCCCAAAATGGCCTAATTTTGTGATAACACAACCCGCACTATCTCGCTCTTGACGATCGAAGCAAAACAGCAGGTTTTCTTATTCCAAAGAAGGAATAAGATAGTGCAATTGTTGTTGTAATTCCTTATTCCTCTGCAAATAAAACACAGCTGTTGTAGCTTGAAGCGTTTAAGAGTTACAGGGTGTGACACGAAATTCGTAAAAATACGTCTCTTCGCATTTAAACGCTACTTATACCGCGGGGGGTGAAAATAGACCCACCTTCCATTCGATTTTTTTCACGAAATTATCCACGTAATCACCACTTTAAGTATATACCACCTTAATGGATACACCCTGTAGTTAAACTTTCCTTAAAAATTTAAATATGTTAAATTTATTGTAGTAACTTAGAATAAACTAAATAAAATGCAACAAGTGGGCAAGTGGGAATAATTTTTAAAACTAAAGTAAATTGTTAAATCTAACGCAATAACCATAAATTATCTATCTAAAAAACGAAAAACCTAGCCAAGCAAAAATACAAAGTAATTTCCAATCCCTCTTCTATTATTATTGCACGGAAAACATTTTACAAACCGCGAAACTTCTGTTGCCTAAATTCGAAATGACAAAAAAAAACAACCCATAAAAATTAAATTTTTCATCTATATTCTCTAATCGCAGAAATCGATATGGATGTTTTTTTTATTGTAGGAGAAAATCATCGAAAGAGACATTTGACTTCAGATGTCAAATTTGAAAATGCTCAGATCATTTTATTCTGAGCACTTAGAGCGCGCTCATACTCTGAGCAAATAAGAAACACGAGCATTTTTCTTGAGAACTCTTTGACTGCTCTGAACTAATTTATGAAAACGCCAAATAACTCGTTTCATTTGCTGGGTTCATTTGTGAGTGAGCTAAGATTTCTCTCTCGTGGTTTCAGTTTAACGTTGCATTTGCGAACTGTGCACGGAGTACGGTTTGATTTTATGTAACTTTGTTTTGTAACCGATAATGTTACTTTGCTACCCGTCGGCATACGGGTACATCGGGCACTCACCTCGTTCACCTCGAAAACTCTGTCACTTTGAAAGCTAACCTATGGGTTTGGTTTCGGATACGGTTTGCGCTATTGGAAAGAGACATTAGTTAACAAAATACATACATATTAATTAAAGATGAAATGGAATGTTCATAATCGATTCGACTTTTATATCTACTACTAGCTGATTACCCGGCGTTGCCCAGGTATTTATTCATCCCAATCTTCTATTAGGCAGGGGTAAAAAAAGGATGATATCAATCTATAAGGTAAAATAGTTTTTATTAACAAAAATATATTTAAAATTATAGCTATAGTATTCAAATTATAAAATAAAATTAAATAAACATACATAAAATTAATTATAGCAAATCTTGGTTGTATGCCTACAATGTTTTTAGTTTCACCTTCAAGAGCAGGAATAAATAAATTCTTAGGTCAATCCAACCCAGAGCAAGCAAAATAAAGTTGTCGGTGGGAAAAGCATGGCAATCTAAAATCTATACTCCGCAGTTCTTAATAAACCGTCCGACCGTCGAAATGAGTGCTATCCGTGGGATAAAAACTGTTTCACACTGTCCCTTTTCTGTCAAGATAGTCGCTTCAATTATATTTCCCGGCATCTCTTTTACGCACAGTCTTGAGCCGTTGAAAAGTTTTGGCGAGTCGAGAATCCGTAGTAAAATAATTGGATATCAAACTGTAAGACGATGTGGTGGCAATCCAGACGAATTAAGTGAGTTAAGGAACTCAGTTAGATATTTTATTCCTCAACAGTATCTACAACGGTATCGATACTTATTAAACATGTATATATATTCAGTGACTACGGCAAGTATTTGATTGTTTATTTCGTGGTTTTCTCCATTTTGGTAGCAAGAATGGCCCCTTCAAGCAACCGGTTTAAAATGTTATAGTTTTGAGAAACAGCCGGATAAATAGAATTTATTAGTTCTGCGGCATATATCAAAAATCGATGTAAATTTAACATATCCATTTATACTAATCTACCTTTTCCAATTTTAAGTAGTGGCGACAGTGTCCTCACCCCCAAATTCGTCGCTAAATGGTCGCCGAGTACCATTCTATACACCACTATTATCTCAGCGACCCCGAAAACTATGGGATCGACACTAATATCGGTCACCCTCTCCTCTCCGTTATCGACCTCATCCACCAAGAGCTGTCTTACCATCACCATTCAATTAAGCGACCACGAAAACCATAAAATCAACACTAACATCGGTCACCCCACCCACTCAGTTATCGACCCCATCCCCCGAAAACTGTCTTAGCATCACCATTTAACTCAGCGACCACGAAAACCATACAATTAACACTAATATCTGTCAGCCCCCCCCCCCTCAGTTATCGACTCCATCCCCCTAGAGCTGTCTTACCATCACCATTCAACTCAGCGACCACGAAAACCATAGAATCGACACTAATATCGGTCAACTCCCCTCAGTTATCGACCCCATCCCCCGAGAGCTGTCTTAGCATGACCATTTAACTCAGCGACCACGAAAACCATACAATTAACACTAATATCTGTCACCCCCCCCCCCTCAGTTATCGACCCCATCCCCCTAGAGCTGTCACCATCACCATTCAACTCAGCGACCACGAAAACCATAGAATCGACACTTATATCGGTCACCCCCCCCCCCTTCCGTTATCGATCTCATCCCCCTAGAGCTGTCTTACCATCACCATTCTACTCAGCGACCACGAAAACCATAGAATCGACACTAATATCGAACAGCCACCCCCTGCGGGAATACAACTCACCCATAGGAGTGTACTACCACCATTATTCGTCTCGGTGATACCGAAAACGGTGGGTCCGACCATAAAATCGCCTGCCACGCCTCCCCCAGCCAAAAAACCTACTACCCCCCACCCCCTATGTTTGATTCCATATAGTAAATAATATGTGTACCAAGTTTGGTTGAAATTGGTCAATGCGTTCCAGAGCTAGTTAGGCACAAGTATATATACAAATACACAAATAAATTCTCTACTTTATATATATAGACTAGCTGATTACCCGGCTTTGCCCAGGAATTTATTTATCCCAAGATTATCTTAGGCATTGGTATGAAAAGAAAGAACTATATTTAAAAAGTAAAATCAATGTAATTTTTTATTCACAAAATAAATATTTTAAGGTAAAAGAACACTAAACAAATTATAAAGAAACATTTTTTTAGAAATCTACTAAAATATAAGTTTAACACAAAACTTGATTATAAACAACATTTCTAGTTTCACCTCCAGGAGCAAGAATAAATAAATTTTTAGGTGAGCCCACCCTAGAGCCAGCAACATAAAGTTGTCCATCGGAGAAACATGGCGATCTCAAGTCCACTCCGCAGTTTTTAATAGACTGACCCTGTGATTTGTTAATCGTAATCGAGAACGCAAGTCTTATTGGAAATTGCAATATTTTAAAGTTAAAGGTAGATCCGTCGAAATGAGTGGTACCCGTGGGATAAAAACAAAACTGTTTCACCCTCTCCCTTTCCAGTTATTATAATAGCTTCAATTACATTGTCCAGCCTCTTTTTTACGCACAACATTGTTCCGTTGCACAGTTTTGGCGAATCAAGATTACGTAGTAAAATAATTGAAGATCCCACTTTGAGTAAAAGACGCTGTGGTGGCAATCCAAGTGAGTTTAGGAATTCGGGTGGGAAATTAACGACCTCATCGTCATCTACTACTGTATCGATAGACTTGTATTCAGTGACTACGCCTGGTAACATGGCAAGTATTTGGTTATTTATTTCGTTGACGTTTTCATTTTTAGCAGCAAGAATGGCTCTTTCTCGCAACCAGTTTAGAGTGTGATAATTTTGGGAAACAGCCGGATAGATGGCATCTATCAATTCTGCGACAGACGATACCAAATTACAAAAATCGGATGGTAATTTTATCTTGCCAGAAGACTCGACTATTAATCTACCTTCTCCGATCTCCAGTAGTTTGTAGTAGTAGTTAATTTGAGCGCTGTCGTCCTCCAGATTTAGTCTCATGTTCTGATTTAAACTGGTCTGTCGTACATGTTTCCATAAAAATGAATGTTTTAAACATGCGTGGATTCCATCGGCCGGTATTTTGGAATGACGGGCAGAGTTTGTCGAAAGTCTCCACAAAGGAGTACCAAAGCTCCTCGCATCAGGTTATCGTTTCTCCTTAGGTCTCTCAGAGTGGCGTCAAGTGCCTCGAGAGCTTTCTTATGAGCCATAGTGCATTCATCCCATACGATTATATTACATGTCCTGAGCACTTGCGCCCGATCACTTGTCCTGCTAATATTGCAGGTAGCGTTTTCCTGCCTGGCGATGTCAAGTGGCAACTTAAGTGCAGAATGGGCTGTCCTCCCTCCTTCCGATAATGTTGATGCAATCCCTGAAGAGGCGATGGCAAGAGCAACTTCTCCGTGAGCCCTGATTTCAGCAAGAATTAAATTAGTTAAAAATGTTTTTCCTGTGCCCCCAGAAGCATCTAGAAAAATAATACCACCTTCTTGTTTCGCTACCTGATCCATGATAATTTGATATGTTTTTTTTTTTATCTTGATTTAAAAGTGGCTTCTTTTCCGCAACGTATGCACTTAGCTCTTCGGTGTTGTAGTTCTTTTCACGTATGTAATCTGCGTGAAGTACGTCTTGGCGGTCTCGTTTTGGTGCAAGTAGGCCGAGCTGCAGTAATGTTTTATTTTATTGTAAATGTCCGGACCAAACGTGATTTCCAATGTCGGATTATCCCTCCGTACTTTTGCAAGTATATCCTCACTTGGGGCTTCCTTATATTTTTCCCATAAAGTATTTGGATTCGATGGACTGCATGTAGTTATTATTATAGCAAACAAATTTCTTATTTGCTCTGGAAGAGAGATCATTTCGGCTTCTCGCAATGTAAGATCAAAGTGCTGGTCTCCTTCCAGTAAACCCAATTTCTGACAGGCTTCTCTAATGTCTGGCATACTTCTCCGTTTACTGTTCTTAGCTCTGCGAAAGATCTTGGTCCTCGAATTGTGTGAAGAAGCATCCTTAAGAAATCACATTCGGTGTTATTGGGGTGAACTGTGTACAATCGAGCCAAAGCGTCACTCGCGACTGCATCATGTCCAGGAACGGGCTGTCCAACTTTTCTTCTATAGAAAACTTTTCTCGATTGACTCCATGTGTAATCTCGAGGTATCTCAGGATACAACAAAGTCTTTGCGAAAGGATTCTGCTGACAGAGTTGAAAAAATGCTGTTAATGTTGTGTTTGGTGGCTGATTAACCACTGCATGGGCGCTCTCTGTTGTGAAATAAACTCTCTGACCATTTTCTAAATGTACGCTGAGATGAACAACAGTAGGGTGTCTTTCGTGAATCGAAAATCCAATGATTCGCCAAACTGCTTCGTTGCTACTAATGTATCTTCCAAACTGATAACGCATTACTTCATCGTTTGCTCTCTCGTTGCTTATGCCGAAAACAGCCTTATCACTACCTTTGTTGACATACTTGCACACGTATTTAATCGACTTCACACTGTTACAATACTCTACGTTAATGTGTGCCTGGAACATTTTTGACAGCAACGGTGAAAATGGGACAACCCACCTATTATCGATTTCTGTTTCTGTATTATTGCCTTTCTTTACATTTGTCGTGATCCCTCCATCCTCTGGAGCACGCCGTCTGTTTTCTTGGGTACTTTTTGGTACACTTTCCATCCTTCATACACGGCGAATTGGGATTAAGATTTCCACATGGTCCATGAATCATGTTTTTCTTAATCACTTCAAAAAGTTCAGGATATTTGTTGGGTCAGGCAACTCAGCCGATATAACGTCATCGATTTTTGTGGGTGGAATTTTTTCCGCCAACCAGATTAAATTGTGTGAGTGTGGCAGTCCTCGCTTTTGCCATTCAATCGTGTACATCCAGCATCTTGGCACTCCAAAGACATAACTCTTTGTTATAATTTCAATTAGTTTCAACTGCTTCTGTTTGAACACTCTCGTGGCGCTCATTCGGTAATTGAACATTGGTAAGCATCTCCTTGATCTCTTTCCAAGCCGGATTACACGTGAAGGTGATAAATAAATCTGGTATTCCATACCTCCTTACGTACGTCATAGCATCTTGCGTGTAATCGTGCATGTGTCTGGGACTGCCTGTAAACGTAGCTGGTAGTATGACAAAGGCACCAAGATTTTCAACATTAACGTCATTTACCACAGCATCTCTCAGGTGAATATATTCTTCAACTCTCAGTTTACGTTGATTAAGACGAATGTAAAGAAGACGCTCACTTTCGATTTTGGCATACATATCAACGATGAATTGATGAAACAATTGTCTGCAGTTTAATATGTGGTTCTCTTCAACTCGAACCATTAGTCTGTATGCATAGAAATCCATCGCTGAAACTTTTTTGGTAGTTGTGTTACCTGTCGTTGGGCTGACCTGCCTTAGATTAAAATGACATCCATCTTCACCACGGGGAAACATCACTGGGTACTGGAGACGATCATAAGATCGATGTGTTTCTGAAATGCGCTGCAATGATATGCTTCTTCGTTGAATTACGATATCCCGTTGATCAAACTCATCACCTGATATAACCACCGCGACTTCATCTACCTGAGGGGCATTGAAGTGGCGTTCGTGTTCGCCTGCTGGACTTCGGTCTGCTCTTATGACAACTTTATATTCATCCGTAGGCATACGTTTCAATGATGTTTTAAAAGTATTAATCAGATCATTGTGCTCATGAAACATTTTCTGTAAGTTCGACACTATCGGACGTCTTGTTCCAGAGATATAGGTACACCTCTGGTCAGTATCCATTTGTTCGTTTCCAATAAAATAAAATTGTAGAAATCTTGGTGGTTGATCTGGTAGCGGAAGCAGCGATCCCGCCTTATGATAAATCTGTCCTTGGACCGTAAATGTTGATGGTAATCCGGGCTGATGAATAACTGTTGTGGCGCCGAACGATATCATTTGGAAACATGAATTGTATTTTCTGATGTTTCTAAGAAAATGCTTTGACTCCGACGTGGCTCCTGATGTGTAACTCAAAAGTTCTTGTGGTGGTGATTCTAATGGAAAGAGTTTCACTTTTCCATTTTTGCAGCAAATACCAGGTGACTCTGATTTAAACTTTTTTTGCTTGACAGTAACTACAAACCATTTCCTTTTTTCCGATGGTAACACTTTCAGACTGTGAGTAGTCTATGTGTGGATCATAGTGAAATCCTTCCAATGCTAAGCTCAATTCTTGTGCAGTCCGGAATCGTGTGCGTCTATACCTCATTTCCTGTACTCGGGTCCCCCGCTGTTGTACTGTCTCTAAAGCTCTGAATCTAGTAGCTCTTTCTCTCTGATCCTCTAGTCGGGCTTCACGCTGTTGTTCGGTCTCTGAAGCTCTAGACGTAGTAGCTCTATCTCTCAGATCATCTAGTCGGGCTTCGCGAAGTTGTCCGGTCTCTGAAGCTCTAGACGTAGTAGCTCTATCTCTCAGATCATCTAGTCGGGCCTCACGCTGTTGTCCGGTCTCCGAAGCTCTAGATGTAGTAGCTATATCGCGCTGCGTCGCAAGTCTTCTATTAGTTTCCTCGGGAGTTTCTTGTCTTCGCTGTTGTTTAATTTATTTAGCCTTTGCTTGCACTTGGCCAATCCCTTTACGTTTCCTTGGCGGCGATTTTAAAAAGGCACGCTCTTGCATCTAACTGAAAAATGAAATTTAAAAATAAAAAAAATTATAAACAACAGAAAAAAAGGAAATTTAAAAATTATAATGTACTTACATCCGTGTAAAAATATAAACCCTTTACAAAAACAAACAAGGAATCAACTTTATTTTAAATTAGTAAAATAAACACTCTCAAATAAAGTAGAAAGTACAAAAAATTATATCAGTAACTTTTTTTTATAACATGTAAACAGTTATCGTTATACAATTTATTTAAACTTCAATATAATTGCGTATCTGTTGTAGCACGCTTGAATTATATTTAAGAACTGTTTTTATTTTTAAAAGATTTGTGTTTATACACACAATTCTTTCAATAGTTATCCTCAATATAAGGAAGGTATTATTTTTTTTTTTTTTTTTATATAGAGACTTATTGCCAAGGGATGACTCGCTGAATGATTTACGTCACGGCAATAAGTTGGGCTAAGCCCTTTATTAAATTCAAAATAAAATAAAAATCGAAGGAATGTGATTTACAATACATCACATTCCTCACGTTTGTAGCCGGTTTCAATTTATTTTCTCAGAATTCTCCCTGATTCATTGGAAAAGCAATACAAAAAACGAATACGAATTTAGAACGACGCGAGTCCAAATACTTTTATCAATGAATCATGGTCAGGGAAAACTACAAAAAACCTTGACCAAGAAAATATTACAAATATTTAAAAAATATAAAAAATACTGATAAACAATTTTTTTTTTTTATATATTAAGAAACAACTTATGAATACTTTAACCATCATCCTTCAAGAAGTTGTTAACGGCTAATTTGAACGCCTGCAGATTATAAGATTCTGGAAACACGTGTTCGACCAATTGATTCCACATCGAAGAGACTCTCGGAAAAAAGGAGGATTTAAATTGTTGGGTTCTACATGAAAAAAGTTTTAAGGCAAATCTATGTTGATTGCACCTTAAACGAGTGTTTACGTTACTGAGAAAAGGCCCAGGAACTAGAGAACGGGTTTCTAAAGAACATTTACCGTTGTAAAATTTATAGAAAACAGATAAAGCTCCTACATTTCGTCTGTGCTCCAAAGTATCAAGAGACGAAGTAATGGTTACATCGTTTATCAAACGGATAACTCTATTCTGAACACCATCAAGATGAACCAAATGCGATCTTGGAGCACCACCCCACACATATGAATTAAATTCTAAAATTGGTCTAACATAAGATTTATATAATCTTAACACTTCAGAGGGAGTGAAGTAGAAGTTACAACGTCTTATGAAGCCTAAACATTGGCTAGCTCTTTTTGAAATTTCATAAATATGTTCTTTCCAGGAAAGATCATTTGATACTTTTAAACCTAACAACTTAAGTGAATCAGATCTCGCAATAGAGGTACCATTAATAACAGGAGGAACATAATGTTGAGTTGTCTTCTGAGAAAAAAGGCAAGACTGGAATTTATTTGGGTTAAATTCTACTCTGTTAGAAATGCCCCAATCAAGAATGATTTGAATATTAGACAGAATAGTCAAATTCATTAATTCACGCGAACCATTCAAGCGAGAATTGCATTCTTTTTGATTGACAAACTCAATGGAGGCCGATAGTATGTATGTATGTATGTATACATTCTAAGGTAAAAGTAATTAGCAGTAATAAAAGTTCAGTGGTACGGATTTATTGACACGACCGCTCTTATTTGGGTTTTACCAGCATATGCTAAAAATACATATTGAATTTGTATATGTACATTAGTAGGTAAAAATATTTAGTAGGTAATAAAATTTACGTGTTCTGCAGTGCACAAATTTTTTTTTTTTACCTGAATACCCATACATATAAAAAATGTGCATTAGGTAGAAAAAATAATTAGTAGGTTAAATAAGTTCATGTGTGCCGCACTGCTACATAGTTTTGTTTTTAGACAGCTACACATATTTGGGTTTTACCAGCATATGTAAAACAGACAATTCATCAGGTATACATATATTTTATGACAGCGTTTCATATTTTACCAAGAAATGTTAAACATAGTATAATACAATATTATAATTTTTCCTTTTAGTTGACTGTATAAAATTGTTTTTATTGACTGTAATTTATATTGAATAAAATTTTACAGTTGTCATTTGTGTAGAAATATAAAAACTCTTCACAGAATTAAAAAAGATTAGACACGCATTAGACACGTCTGTAATGTATTCTTTATACAACGTTTCAATTGATCTTTAGAAAGATGAAAGTGAATGAGTATTGGCAATGCCTTCTAACCACCACTATTCATTTCAGCCACCTTAAAAACTATAGAATCGACTCTTATACTAATACTATCTTACCATCACCATCTTACCATCACCATCTAACTCTCTAATCGAGCACCCACCCCCTTGCGGGGATATAACTCACCCATAGGAGTGTACTAACAGCACTATTCATCTCGGCGATACCGAAAACGGTGGGTCCGACACTAAAATCGCTTGCCACGCCTCCCCCAGCCAAAAAACCTGCTAGCCCCCATCACCTATGTTTGATTCCACATAGTAACTAATATGTATACCAAGTTTGGTTGAAATTGGTCAAGGCGTTCCAGAGCTAGTAAGGCACAAATATATATATATATATATATATAGGGTGTTTTTTTGGGAGGTTTGTTTTTCCGATAGATGTCGTTTTATTTTATGACAGTTGTTTTGACAGCTCAAAGTGGCATTTCTACTCAGTATTGTTTGGCAAATCATTATGAAAAAAAAAAAAAAAAAAATGACATTTATGAAAAATAGTCGTGGTAGCCATATGCCAGAAATTGTGTTTAAATGTTAAATGCCAAAAAATTATCTACCAAATAAAAAAAAATTTTGGTCATTTCATAATTTTATATGTGTTTTATTCAAAAAAAAAATCGGCAACCTCTTAAAAAAACACGTTTTTTTTTTTTTTTTTTTTTTTTTTTCATAATGATTTGCCAAACAATACTGAGTAGAAATGCCACTTTGAGCTGTCAAAACAACTGTCATAAAATAAAACGACATCTATCGGAAAAACAAACCTCCTAAAAAAACACCCGTTATATATATATATATATACAAAGTCTGAGCACAGAGCTCAGACTTTGCCGTGATCTGATGCGATATAGCGATATTTAAAAATTGTATTTTGGGGTCCCCAAGGGGCCGATCGCTCCAAATTTTTACAAAAAGTGTTTTCCATCGAAGACACACATGTGTACAAAATTTAAAGAAAATCGGGTAAATTTTGTTAAATATTTGTATGGGAGCCCCCCGAACCCGAGGTCCGAGGAGCCTCAACTTTTAATAAAAAGTATTGTCACCGTAAATATACATGTGTGCAAAATTTCTATAAAATCGGGCCATGGAAAGTGGGTTAAAAATTTATCAGAAAATCTGACCAGCCAGCCAACCAGCCAGCCCCGTGCACGCGAAGTTAATATAGAGAATTTAAAAACACTCGTTGCCCACAAATTCATTATTCGATTGTAAAGTTTTTCGATTTGCTTAAAAAACTAATCTGGGGAACCCAAGTTTCGATATGCGATCGCCTCCCACAGCTCTGTAAATTTTAGCTGATTTAGATTTTTTACTAAGGACAACAACTGTTGTCATTTTGCGTTTGCATGTGTCTTTTTTCATTCGATATGCGTTTACTGAAAGAACACGGATTTTCACTTTTGCTTGACGAATGCATAAAAAGTGTGATTTTGCAAAGAAATCTCGGTTTTTAAATTCTCTATATTAACTTCGCGTGCCTGTGTGTTTGTTTGTTTGTCGTGGAAGCATGCGATCAATTTTTAACCCACTTCCCAAACTCCGATTTCTTTGAAATTTTGCACACACGCATTTCTCTGATCTATCTATTAAAATTTAGGTCACTCGGGTCACTAGGATTTAGTTGTTAGATTTTCCGAGAACTGCAGACCAATTATTCAGAGATTTGTAAAACGGAAAAAAAGATATTAGACATCAACAGCAGATAAATTCCAATTAGAAATAAGGAACGACTGCATCTGCCACCGATGAGTGTAAATGAAATTGTTTCTGAAGTAATAATGTTTAGTTCAAATAAGCATGGCATCACCGACGATCGAGCAAAAGCGAACAAGCGAAAGAACAGTCTAGGTTCAATGAAATCAGCTTTTCTGCAATCACGGTTGCTCAAGGCACAGAAGACATTAGCCACCAGTAAAAAAAACTTAGTGGTATTCAAATCAATTAAACGTGTAAAGGCAGACGGAGGGAGAAATACGATTATGTGTGGCAGTAAAGCAGGATTTTAGGAAATGTATGCATGCTTTGTATGCTTTGCAGATTTTGATGATGATTACTGTAGAAAATATCATCCTTTTTAAACTCTCTATAGTACCTTGCGTGCCCGTGTGTTTGTCGTGTAATCTTGCAATTTTGAACCCCCTTTCCAAAGCCTGATTTTATTGAAGCTTTTCTCATATTTGTATTTCCGGTGACAACACTTTCTATTAAAATTTGGAAGTAATACAATTTTTTTTAAAAATTTACCCGATTTTCTTCAAATTTTATGCACATGTTTTTAATTCGATGACTTTTTGCAAAAATTTGGAAGTGGCCCTTGAAGCGAGGGATTCCATATAATTTTTTAAATTGAATGTTTATGGTTTTTTTTTTAAATCCATTCTGATATGAAATTGAAAACGCGCCCACGGAACTTTATATCATATTGCTACGAAAAGTAGTTAGTAGTGCAGTAGGTTCGAATACTAGATAAATCGCAATGTACCAAAATAAGTACTTAAATTAGAACTAAAAAAATACTGCATACCAAAAATAAGCACTTTTATGTAAGACTATTACATTATTTGAAATTTGAAATTTGAAATGTAACCGCCTGTAAGTTTAAATCATTATGTACTGATCAAAAAAGAGCAGGGTAGGCTGTGTCGAAGACACGGCCGTGGGTTTTGAGCGTGACAACGTCTGTCCGGGACGAAAGAAAAGAAAACAAAGATCTTGTTGTCTGTGGGACATAAACACGGACGGATATATTAAAAAAAATTTCTATACTAAATACAAGTCCTACGAATTGCACCGTAGCTCATCACATACATCATCATCACATCACATTATATATAAATTATTTATAAGCGAATTTTAATGTTCATAACCACTAAATGTGAAGTTGCTGCATATTGCATATTACTGCCCAAACACAGTAATGCAGCTTTTGGTTTCAACTCACATACACACATGATCATCAATCACATCACATACAACAGAATAAATAATTTATAAGCTGATTTAAATATAATAACAATTTATTGTGAGTTGGGTATATATTAAATATATCATATCACTGCACAAACATAGTAATGCAGTTGCGTCGATAGTAGTAGGAGAAGTAAGAGCTGTTAAAAAAATATGTGCGTGTAATCTTAACGCGCGGTTGGAGTGAAATTCTTTGACGTTGTGGCCAATATTACGATTAAATTAAAAGGCACGAATCCCTTGAGAAATGGCTTGGTTCCAAAAATCCCAGACCCTATTGGCCAGATCCCAGAATTTCCATAGGAACAAGTCTTATAGTCACATATTAGTCCCACATTCCGAGTTTCATACGAATCCCTTGAGAAATGGCTTGGTTCCAAAAATCCCAGACCCTATTGATCAGATCCCAGAATTTCCATAGGAACAAGTCTTATATCACATATTAGTTCTACATTCCGAGTTTCATATAAATCCCTTGAGAAATGGCTTGGTTCCAAAAATCCCAGACCCTATTGGCCAGATCCTAGAATTTCCATAGGAACAAGTCTTATAGTCACATATTACTCCTACATTCCGAGTTTCATACGAATCCCTTGAGAAATGGCTTGGTTCCAAAAATCCCAGACCCTATTGGTCAGATCCCAGAATTTCCATAGGAACAAGTCTTATAGTCACATATTAGTCCTACATTGCGAGTTTCATACGAATCTCTTGAAAAATGGCTCGGTTCCAAAAATCCCAGACCCTATTGGCCAGATCCCAGAATTTTCATAGGAACAAGTCTTATAGTCACATATTAGTCCTACATTCCGAGTTTCATACGAATCCCTAGAGAAATGGCTTGGTTCCAAAAATCCCAGACCCTATTGGCCAGATCCCAGAATTTCCATAGGAACAAGTCTTATAGTCGCATCTTAGTCCTACATTCCGAATTTGATGCGAATCGCTTGAGAAATGGCTTGGTTCCAAAAATCCCAGACCCTACTGGCCAGATCCCAGAATTTCCATTAGAACAAGTCTTATAGTCGCATCTTAGTCCTTCATTCCGAATTTCATGCGAATCGCTTGAGAAATTGATTTGCTCCAGAAATTCCAGACCATAATAATCATATTCCAGAATTTCCAAAGGAACAAGTCTTATAGTCACATATTAGTCCTACATTCCGAGTTTCATACGAATTCCTTGAGAAATGGCTTGGTTCCAAAAATCCCAGACCCTATTGGCCAGATCCCAGAATTTCCATAGGAACAAGTCTTATAGTCGCATCTTAGTCCTACATTCCGAATTTCATGCGAATCGCTTGAGAAATTGATTTGCTCCAGAAATTCCAGACCATAATAATCATATTCCAGAATTTCAATAGGAACAAGTCTTATAGTCACATAATAGTCCCACATTCCGAGTTTCATACGAATCCCTTGGAAAATGGCTTGGTTCCAAAAATCCCAGACCCTATTGGCCAGATCCCAGAATTTCCATAGGAACAAGTCTTATAGTCACATATTAGTCCTACATTCCGAGTTTCATACGAATCTCTTGAGAAATGGCTTGGTTCCAAAAATCCCAGACCCTATTGGCCAGATCCCAGAATTTCCATAGGAACAAGACTTATAGTCACATATTAGACCTACATTCCAAGTTTCATACGAATCCCTTGAGAAATGGCTTGGTTCAAAAAATCCCAGACCCTATTGGCCAGATCCCAGAATTTCCATAGGAACAAGACTTATAGTCACATATTAGTCCTACATTGCGAGTTTCATGCGAATCCCTTGAGAAATGGCTTGGTTCTAAAAATCCCAGACCCTATTGGCCAGATCCCAGAATTTCCATAGGAACAAGTCTTATAGTCACATATTAGTCCTACATTCCGAGTTTCATACGAATCCCTTGAGAAATGGCTTGGTTCCAAAAATCCCAGACCCTATTGGTCAGATCCCAGAATTTCCATTAGAACACGTCTTATAGTCACATATTAGTCCCACATTCCGAGTTTCATACGAATCCCTTGAGAAATGGCTTGGTTCCAAAAATCCCAGACCCTATTGGCCAGATCCCAGAATTTCCATAGGAACAAGTCTTATAGTCACATATTAGTCCTCCATTCCGAGTTTCATACGAATCCCTTGAGAAATGGCTTGGTTCCAAAAATCCCAGACCCTATTGGCCAGATCCCAGAATTTCCATAGGAACAAGTCTTATAGTCACATATTAGTCCTACATTCCGAGTTTCATACAAACCCCTTGAGAAATGGCTTGGTTCCAAAAATCCCAGACCCTATTGGCCAGATCCCAGAATTTCCATAGGAACAAGTCTTATAGTCAGATATTAGTCCTACATTCCGAGTTTCATACGATCCCTTGAGAAATGGTTGGTTCCAAAAATCCCAGACCCTATTGGCCAGATCCCAGAATTTCCATAGGAACGAGTCTTATAGTCACATATTAGTCCTACATTCCGAGTTTCATACGAATCCCTTGAGAAATGGCTTGGTTCCAAAAATCCCAGACCCTATTGGCCAGATCCCAGAATTTCCATAGGAACAAGTCTTATAGTCACATATTAGTCCCACATTCCGAGTTTCATACGAATCCCTTGAGAAATGGCTTGGTTCCAAAAATCCCAGACCCTATTGGCCAGATCCCAGAATTTCCATAGGAACAAGTCTTATAGTCACATATTAGTCCTACATTCCGAGTTTCATACGAATCTCTTGAGAAATGGCTTGGTTCCAAAAATCCCAGACCCTATTGGCCAGATCCCAGAATTTCCATAGGAACAATTCTTATAGTCGCATATTAGTCCCACATTCCGAGTTTCATACGAATCCCTTGAGAAATGGCTTGGTTCCAAAAATCCCAGATACTATTGGCCAGATCCCAGAATTTCCATAGGAACAAGTCTTATAGTCACATATTAGTCCCACATTCCGAGTTTCATACGATGGTTCCAAAAATCCCAGACCCTATTGACCAGATCCCAGAATTTCCATAGGAACAAGTCTTATAGTCACATATTAGTCCCACATTCCGAGTTTCATACGAATCCCTTGAGAAATGGCTTGGTTCCAAAAATCCCAGACCCTATTGGCCAGATCCCAGAATTTCCATAGGAACAAGTCTTAAAGTCACATATTAGTCACACATTCCGAGTTTCATACGAATCCCTTGAGAAATGGCTTGGTTCCAAAAATCCCAGACCCTGCTGGCCAGATCCCAGAATTTCCATAGGAACAAGTCTTATAGTCACATATTAGTCCTACATTCCGAGTTTCATACGAATCCCTTGAGAAATGGCTTGGTTCCAAAAATCCCGGACCCTATTGGCCAGATCCCAGAATTTCCATAGGAACAAGTCTTATAGTCACATATTAGTCCTACATTCCGAGTTTAATACGAATCACTTGAGAAATGGCTTGGTTCCAAAAATCCAAGACCCTATTGGCCAGATCCCAGAATTTCCATAGGAACAAGTCTTATAGTCACATATTAGTCCTACATTCCGAGTTTCATACGAATCTCTTGAGAAATGGCTTGGTTCCAAAAATCCCAGACCCTATTGGCCAGATCCCAGAATTTCCATAGGAACAATTCTTATAGTCGCATATTAGTCCCACATTCCGAGTTTCATACGAATCCCTTGAGAAATGGCTTGGTTCCAAAAATCCCAGATACTATTGGCCAGATCCCAGAATTTCCATAGGAACAAGTCTTATAGTCACATATTAGTCCCACATTCCGAGTTTCATACGATGGTTCCAAAAATCCCAGACCCTATTGACCAGATCCCAGAATTTCCATAGGAACAAGTCTTATAGTCACATATTAGTCCCACATTCCGAGTTTCATACGAATCCCTTGAGAAATGGCTTGGTTCCAAAAATCCCAGACCCTATTGGCCAGATCCCAGAATTTCCATAGGAACAAGTCTTAAAGTCACATATTAGTCACACATTCCGAGTTTCATACGAATCACTTGAGAAATGGCTTGGTTCCAAAAATCCCTGACCCTGCTGGCCAGATCCCAGAATTTCCATAGGAACAAGTCTTATAGTCACATATTAGTCCTACATTCCGAGTTTCATACGAATCCCTTGAGAAATGGTTGGTTCCAAAAATCCCAGACCCTATTGGCCAGATCCCAGAATTTCCATAGGAACGATTCTTATAGTTACATATTAGTCCTACATTCCGAGTTTCATACGAATCCCTTGAGAAATGGCTTGGTTCCAAAAATCCCAGACCCTATTGGCCAGATCCCAGAATTTCCATAGGAACAAGTCTTATAGTCACATATTAGTCCCACATTCCGAGTTTCATACGAATCCCTTGAGAAATGGCTTGGTTCCAAAAATCCCAGACCCTATTGGCCAGATCCCAGAATTTCCATAGGAACAAGTCTTATAGTCACATATTAGTCCTACATTCCGAGTTTCATACGAATCTCTTGAGAAATGGCTTGGTTCCAAAAATCCCAGACCCTATTGGCCAGATCCCAGAATTTCCATAGGAACAATTCTTATAGTCGCATATTAGTCCCACATTCCGAGTTTCATACGAATCCCTTGAGAAATGGCTTGGTTCCAAAAATCCCAGATACTATTGGCCAGATCCCAGAATTTCCATAGGAACAAGTCTTATAGTCACATATTAGTCCCACATTCCGAGTTTCATACGATGGTTCCAAAAATCCCAGACCCTATTGACCAGATCCCAGAATTTCCATAGGAACAAGTCTTATAGTCACATATTAGTCCCACATTCCGAGTTTCATACGAATCCCTTGAGAAATGGCTTGGTTCCAAAAATCCCAGACCCTATTGGCCAGATCCCAGAATTTCCATAGGAACAAGTCTTAAAGTCACATATTAGTCACACATTCCGAGTTTCATACGAATCCCTTGAGAAATGGCTTGGTTCCAAAAATCCCAGACCCTGCTGGCCAGATCCCAGAATTTCCATAGGAACAAGTCTTATAGTCACATATTAGTCCTACATTCCGAGTTTCATACGAATCCCTTGAGAAATGGCTTGGTTCCAAAAATCCCGGACCCTATTGGCCAGATCCCAGAATTTCCATAGGAACAAGTCTTATAGTCACATATTAGTCCTACATTCCGAGTTTAATACGAATCACTTGAGAAATGGCTTGGTTCCAAAAATCCAAGACCCTATTGGCCAGATCCCAGAATTTCCATAGGAACAAGTCTTATAGTCACATATTAGTCCTACATTCCGAGTTTCATACGAATCGCTTGAGAAATGGCTTGGTTCCAAAAATCCCAGACCCTATTGGCCAGATCCCAGAATTTCCATAGGAACAAGTATTATAGTCACATATTAGTCCTACATTCCGAGTTTCATACGAATCCCTTGAGAAATGGCTTGGTTCCAAAAATCCCAGACCCTATTGGCCAGATCCCAGAATTTCCATAGGAACAAGTCTTATAGTCACATATTAGTCCTACATTCCGAGTTTAATACGATCCCTTGAGAAATGGCTTGGTTCCAAAAATCCCAGACCCTATTGGCCAGATCCCAGAATTTCCATAGGAACAAGTCTTATAGTCACATATTAGTCCTACATTCCGAGTTTCATACGAATCTCTTGAGAAATGGCTTGGTTCCAAAAATCCCAGACCCTATTGGCCAGATCCCAGAATTTCCATAGGAACAAGACTTATAGTCACATATTAGTCCTACATTCCAAGTTTCATACGAATCCCTTGAGAAATGGCTTGGTTCAAAAAATCCCAGACCCTATTGGCCAGATCCCAGAATTTCCATAGGAACAAGACTTATAGTCACATATTAGTCCTACATTGCGAGTTTCATGCGAATCCCTTGAGAAATGGCTTGGTTCTAAAAATCCCAGACCCTATTGGCCAGATCCCAGAATTTCCATAGGAACAAGTCTTATAGTCACATATTAGTCCTACATTCCGAGTTTCATACGAATCCCTTGAGAAATGGCTTGGTTCCAAAAATCCCAGACCCTATTGGTCAGATCCCAGAATTTCCATAGGAACACGTCTTATAGTCACATATTAGTCCCACATTCCGAGTTTCATACGAATCCCTTGAGAAATGGCTTGGTTCCAAAAATCCCAGACCCTATTGGCCAGATCCCAGAATTTCCCTAGGAACAAGTCTTATAGTCACATATTAGTCCTCCATTCCGAGTTTCATACGAATCCCTTGAGAAATGGCTTGGTTCCAAAAATCCCAGACCCTATTGGCCAGATCCCAGAATTTCCATAGGAACAAGTCTTATAGTCACATATTAGTCCTACATTCCGAGTTTCATACAAATCCCTTGAGAAATGGCTTGGTTCAAAAAATCCCAGACCCTATTGGCCAGATCCCAGAATTTCCATAGGAACAAGTCTTATAGTCAGATATTAGTCCTACATTCCGAGTTTCATACGATCCCTTGAGAAATGGTTGGTTCCAAAAATCCCAGACCCTATTGGCCAGATCCCAGAATTTCCATAGGAACGAGTCTTATAGTCACATATTAGTCCTACATTCCGAGTTTCATACGAATCCCTTGAGAAATGGCTTGGTTCCAAAAATCCCAGACCCTATTGGCCAGATCCCAGAATTTCCATAGGAACAAGTCTTATAGTCACATATTAGTCCCACATTCCGAGTTTCATACGAATCCCTTGAGAAATGGCTTGGTTCCAAAAATCCCAGACCCTATTGGCCAGATCCCAGAATTTCCATAGGAACAATTCTTATAGTCGCATATTAGTCCCACATTCCGAGTTTCATACGAATCCCTTGAGAAATGGCTTGGTTCCAAAAATCCCAGACCCTATTGGCCAGATCCCAGAATTTCCATAGGAACAATTCTTATAGTCGCATATTAGTCCCACATTCCGAGTTTCATACGAATCCCTTGAGAAATGGCTTGGTTCCAAAAATCCCAGACCCTATTGGCGAGATCCCAGAATTTCCATAGGAACAAGTCTTATAGTCACATATTAGTCACACATTCCGAGTTTCATACGAATCCCTTGAGAAATGGCTTGGTTCCAAAAATCCCAGACCCTGCTGGCCAGATCCCAGAATTTCCATAGGAACAAGTCTTATAGTCACATATTAGTCCTACATTCCGAGTTTCATACGAATCCCTTGAGAAATGGCTTGGTTCCAAAAATCCCGGACCCTATTGGCCAGATCCCAGAATTTCCATAGGAACAAGTCTTATAGTCACATATTAGTCCTACATTCCGAGTTTAATACGAATCCCTTGAGAAATGGCTTGGTTCCAAAAATCCAAGACCCTATTGGCCAGATCCCAGAATTTCCATAGGAACAAGTCTTATAGTCACATATTAGTCCTACATTCCGAGTTTCATACGAATCGCTTGAGAAATGGCTTGGTTCCAAAAATCCCAGACCCTATTGGCCAGATCCCAGAATTTCCATAGGAACAAGTCTTATAGTCACATATTAGTCCTACATTCCGAGTTTCATACGAATCCCTTGAGAAATGGCTTGGTTCCAAAAATCCCAGACCCTATTGGCCAGATCCCAGAATTTCCATAGGAACAAGTCTTATAGTCACATATTAGTCCTACATTCCGAGTTTAATACGATCCCTTGAGAAATGGCTTGGTTCCAAAAATCCCAGACCCTATTGGCCAGATCCCAGAATTTCCATAGGAACGAGTCTTATAGTCACATATTAGTCCTACATTTCGAGTTTCATACGAATCCCTAGAGAAATGGCTTGGTTCCAAAAATCCAAGACCCTATTGGCCAGATCCCAGAATTTCCATAGGAACAAGTCTTATAGTAACATATTAGTCCTACATTCCGAGTTTCATACGAATCTCTTGAGAAATGGCTTGGTTCCAAAAATCCCAGACCCTATTGGCCAGATCCCAGAATTTCCATAGGAACAATTCTTATAGTCGCATATTAGTCCCACATTCCGAGTTTCATACGAATCCCTTGAGAAATGGCTTGGTTCCAAAAATCCCAGACCCTATTGGCGAGATCCCAGAATTTCCATAGGAACAAGTCTTATAGTCACATATTAGTCACACATTCCGAGTTTCATACGAATCCCTTGAGAAATGGCTTGGTTCCAAAAATCCCAGACCCTGCTGGCCAGATCCCAGAATTTCCATAGGAACAAGTCTTATAGTCACATATTAGTCCTACATTCCGAGTTTCATACGAATCCCTTGAGAAATGGCTTGGTTCCAAAAATCCCGGACCCTATTGGCCAGATCCCAGAATTTCCATAGGAACAAGTCTTATAGTCACATATTAGTCCTACATTCCGAGTTTAATACGAATCCCTTGAGAAATGGCTTGGTTCCAAAAATCCAAGACCCTATTGGCCAGATCCCAGAATTTCCATAGGAACAAGTCTTATAGTCACATATTAGTCCTACATTCCGAGTTTCATACGAATCGCTTGAGAAATGGCTTGGTTCCAAAAATCCCAGACCCTATTGGCCAGATCCCAGAATTTCCATAGGAACAAGTCTTATAGTCACATATTAGTCCTACATTCCGAGTTTCATACGAATCCCTTGAGAAATGGCTTGGTTCCAAAAATCCCAGACCCTATTGGCCAGATCCCAGAATTTCCATAGGAACAAGTCTTATAGTCACATATTAGTCCTACATTCCGAGTTTAATACGATCCCTTGAGAAATGGCTTGGTTCCAAAAATCCCAGACCCTATTGGCCAGATCCCAGAATTTCCATAGGAACGAGTCTTATAGTCACATATTAGTCCTACATTTCGAGTTTCATACGAATCCCTAGAGAAATGGCTTGGTTCCAAAAATCCAAGACCCTATTGGCCAGATCCCAGAATTTCCATAGGAACAAGTCTTATAGTAACATATTAGTCCTACATTCCGAGTTTCATACGAATCTCTTGAGAAATGGCTTGGTTCCAAAAATCCCAGACCCTATTGGCCAGATCCCAGAATTTCCATAGGAACAATTCTTATAGTCGCATATTAGTCCCACATTCCGAGTTTCATACGAATCCCTTGAGAAATGGCTTGGTTCCAAAAATCCCAGATACTATTGGCCAGATCCCAGAATTTCCATAGGAACAAGTCTTATAGTCACATATTAGTCCCACATTCCGAGTTTCATACGATGGTTCCAAAAATCCCAGACCCTATTGACCAGATCCCAGAATTTCCATAGGAACAAGTCTTATAGTCACATATTAGTCCCACATTCCGAGTTTCATACGAATCCCTTGAGAAATGGCTTGGTTCCAAAAATCCCAGACCCTATTGGCCAGATCCCAGAATTTCCATAGGAACAAGTCTTATAGTCACATATTAGTCCCACATTCCGAGTTTCATACGAATCCCTTGAGAAATGGCTTGGTTCCAAAAATCCCAGATCCTATTGGCCAGATCCCAGGATTTCCATAGGAACAAGTCTTATAGTCGCATCTTAGTCCTACATTCCAAATTTCATGCGAATCTCTTGGGAAATGGCTTAGTTCCCAAAGTACTGACATTTAAATTTTGTGATATTTAATAGTGATCAAAACATTCGGACATTTAACAGTGTCTCATAACAGTGTGAGCACTGTATCACTTAACAGTGTCTCACTTAACATTTGACTTTTTGAAAATGCACCCCTTGTAGTGAGACGTCGTCACGTCAAAATGTAGTCAAACCGGTTTGTGCGGTTTGCCCAGTTTTTGTAAAAGAACATGATTGAACATGTGGTCTATTTTTAGAAGATGACTCATTGCATATAAGTATCGTTAGTTGTATAAGGGAATGAGGCTATAATTTTCTGGTCTTTTCTCGCTATTTCTTGTCTATAAGATTGGAAGTTTCGTGAAGCTTTCAAATGAGTATAAAAGGTGGCGTTCGCTGCAGAGAAATTATTAGTTATTTGGAATTTAACCAGTAAAGCTGTAAAAGTTCTTGCGAAGTAATAAAGCTTCTCAATAAGAAAATTATTGTAAAGTACAAGTATTATAAGTGTTTTCGTGTGCATTTAAAAGTTGTCCAGCATAAAACTGTGAACTTGTGTTATTTTTACTGTTTGTGAATTAAAGTTTTTATTTTTAAATAAATAAACTTGTGTTGTGTTTTATTTGCAAAATCTTTTACGAACTCGAAAGCCTGAATTTCGTAACAATTGGTGTCAGAAGTGGGATTTTGCAAATCGTGAGACATTAAAATTTTGAAAATCGTGTAAATTGAGAGAATAGAACTTTGCAAATTGAAAGACAATAAAATTTTGCAAATTGTGAGACTGTAAAATTTTGCAAATCGTTGGACAATAAATAAATTAATTGGTGATTTTCACGTAAATAAATTAAGTCAAATTTTGCGGATAGATAAACAGTAAATAATAATATGGAAATTGCAGTGAACATTAAATCCTATAGTACCCAAGAACTTAAAGAAGACCTTGGAAGGCGAGGTATAAGCGCCGCTGGAAATAAGCAAGTGTTATTTCTCCGTTTGCAACAAGTCGTTAAAGGGGAAAAGTCTGGTGAAGTGTTTTCAATCGAGACGGAGTTAGTGGAGCGAAAATCGTCCACTTCGGAAGAAAAGGGTAGTATGCCAAAATGGAAGCGATGTTGCAAGTTTTAATGTAACAAATATATAGCAAGTTTGACCAGCAGAGAGAACAAATTAAGCATCAAACTGAACAAACGAACAGAAAGTTTGACCGGCAAAGTGAGCAATCGCAGCAACAGAATCTAGACTTGAGTTCCAAACTAAACGAGAAGTTGGACCAGCAGAAGCAAGAATTTAATTTTCAAATTGGCGACAAGTTGGAACAGCAAAGCCAAAAGCTGAATCGACAGCAGAGTCGAGAACTGAATTAAATTCCAAATTTCATCAACAGAAGAACTGAACTCCAAATTTGATGAACAAAATCAGAAGCTGGAAAGGCTAAAAGGTGAAATAAATGAAGTTCAAGCAACATTTCAAGAAGCAGTGAAAACCCTCGAGACAAATATTACTGGAAAATTTGGTCGCCTGGAAGGAAAAATTAAAGAATTTGAGATCCGGTTGGATAGACTTCAAGAATTAGAGTGGGAAATAAATAAGTTAGCACGACAAGCCTATTGTGGGATTCCGGCTGGTATCTTAGATGGTTTGGCAGTGGATGCGTTCATCAATGCTATTCGAGATGAACTGTTGAAGCTTCATTCGAGGACAACAGCTAGAGGAAAGTCAATAAATGAAGTATTGGCATCCGCTTTGGAATACGAAGCAGCTAGAGCCAGTCTATGACACAAATAAAGGCGATAGTTAAAGAAGAAATCCGAAAATCAAAAACTGAAAGACCTCAGAACGACGGAAACCCAACTTTGATGTCAGAAAGCTGGACATTTTATCCGCGACTGCAAAGAACCAAGAGCAATACAAACTACAGTACAGCCTGTGAATCGTGTTAAGAGGCCTGAAAATTTACGGCAGATAGGCGCATCACAGATGAATGAGGTGCAGCAGCCAGTTTATCTTATAGCTGCAGACCAGGAAAACTAAGTTACAGCAGCATTACGGGGCGTAAGCTGGTGAAGAGGGGAGAGACCCCTAAGGTCACGGAGAACATTGCCAAACTTGGAAAGGGCAGCAGCAGCTTGCTTGTTAGTGGTGTGATAGAAGGAAAACCATGTACGTTTACCTTGGATACAGGAGCTTCGAGATCAGTTGTAAATCCAAAAGTGGTGTCCAAAGGTCAAGTGGAATGCATATTGGGCTTGGATTTCATGACAGAGCACGAAATGTCCCTTGATCTAAAGAACCACGTGTTAAAATGGCGTAATGTGGAAGTACCCCTGCAAATAAACGACAACCAGAGTGGTGGGCTAAGAGTCATGTGCGAGAAAATCATTTATGGCATGGTGAACGGTGATCTTGGGGACAGTAGAGTAGAAATAGTGGAGCCAACCAACTTCAACAAGAACGGATTGTTATGCGGAAGAACTCTAGTGAAACTCCATCCTAAGATACCAGTGAGAATAATGAACGTTAGCACATCACCGAAGGTAATAAAAGATGGAACAGTCATTGGCAAGACTCAGGGAGTAAGCTGCATCGCAAACCGCCAGCCTGTAAAAGCAAAGAAGACGCCACTACATCTGGAAAGGAAGCAGATAATTTGTTCGTTGCGTAAACATCTTCCAGCAGCACAGCGACAAGCGGCAGAAAAGGCGCTAGAGCAATTTGCCGACGTTTTTGCTGTCATCGACAATGACATGGGTAAAACCAATACAATGCGACATCGAATAAATACAGGAAATGCTTTTCCAATTCGACAGGCGCAAAGATGAGTACGACTTGCTAAGCAACAAGAGGCAGAAACACTGGTCAAGAAGATGGAACGAGATGGAATCATACAGAAGTCTAAAAGTCCATGGAGTTCACCTGTGGTACTTGTCCAAAATAAAAATGGTTCAACGAGATTTTGTATGGACTACTGGAAACTGAACGATGTCACCAAGAAGGATAGTTATCCATTAATACGAATAGACGACACGTTGGACACCTTATCGGGAGCCACGGCTTGTATCAATTTTCTGTAATGCCGTTTGGTTTATGCAACGCTCCTGCTACGTTCGAGCGGTTGATGGAACATGTTTTGCGAGGCCTTAGCTGGAAGACATGTCTAGTCTATTTGGATGACATCATTGTTTTTGGTCGTACATTTAATGAGCACGTGAATAATCTTCGGCAAGTTCTGGAAACCATAAAAGTAGCAGGATTAAAGTTGAGTCCGCTGAAATGTAGCCTTTTCAAAAATTAAGTGAATTATTTGGGCCACATTGTATCCAGTCAAGGAGTACGCACGGATCCCAAGAAGTTGGAACTGTTAAGTTCGCAGACGTTGCACGAAGCCTCCATCGCCTTACTGAAAAGATCCAAAAGTTCCAATGGTCGAGTGAGCACCAAAAATCATTTGACTTGTTGAAGGGAAAGCTGTGCAGTTCTCCAATTTTGGCATATCCATAGGCAGGAGAACACTTCATCCTGGACACTGACGCTAGCAATGAGGGAATAGGAGCGGTTCCATCGTAGAATCAAGAAGGAAAGGAGTGTGTAACAGCGTTCAACAGCCGTTCGCTTTCTAAGCCCGAAAATAACTACTGCGTGACGTGAAGGGAATTGCTAGCTGTTGTCGATAGCGTCAAACACTTCCACAAGTACCTATACGGTCAGGAAATTCTTCTTCGAACTGACCATGCAGCTCTCAAATGGTTAATGCAGTTAAGGGAGAAACAAGTGCGCGATGATTCGATTGCTCCGGTGAGACCGGAGTGGCACGAGATTGCAATAGTAAGTCCTGCAGTAAAAAGTTACTGGGCTCAATGGCAGTCATTGAGATTGGAAGAATGGTAAGGCAATGGGAATCGGCTGATGGTCGAAGCACAAAATCGCAAACCGAGTCAGAGAAGTCCTGGAAGAATTACATAGCGGTACATCAGGAGCGCATTTAGGCGTTAATAAGACGCTAGATATAGTAAGGAATCGCTTCTATTGGGTTAAATGCCGTAGAGATGTGGAAGACTGGTGTCGGACGTGTGACATATGCGCATCAAGCAAACTAGAGGAAAAATGCAACAGAAACAAGAGATGGAAAGCGCTATATAGTCGTGTGCATTGATTACTTAAGTAAATGAGCAGAAGCATATTCCATCGCAAACCAGGAAGCTAGCGCAGTGGCTAGGGCATTCGTGAACAATTGAAACATCAAGAAAACGTTACATTCACAGTCAGACGGAATGGTCGAAAGGTTCAACAGGACGCTGGAAGAGCATCTGCGAAAAGAAGTTAATGCCAACCAAGATGAATGGGATCGTTGTATACCGTTGTTTATGATGGGTTATCGTAGCGCTGTTCACAACACGACTTAAAACTCTCCAGCAATGATTGTATTTGGCAGAGAACTTCGTCTACCATGCGACATTAAATTTGGATCACCACCAGTAGAGCCGACAACAAAGGAGTACTACGTTAGTGATCTAAGGCAGAGGATGATCGCTGTTCATGCTGCAGAAAGGAGCAACGTAGTGGATGCCAGCAACCGGATGAAAACGTGATATGACCTGCGTTCAAACTGTGGTATATTTCAGGAAGGAGATTTGGTCTGGCTTTACAATCCCAAAAGAAGAATAGGTAAATCTGTTCTAAAAAAATCTGAACTAAAAAAATACTGCATACCAAAAATAAGCACTTTTTTGTAGCATACTTTTAGGCTGTAAGACTATTAGATTATTTGAAATTTGAAATGTAACCGCCTGTAAGTTTGAATCATTATGTACTGATCAAAAATTTAGTCAAACCGGTTTGTGCGGTTTGCCCAGTTTTTGTAAAAGAACATGATTGAACAAGTAGTCTATTTTTAGAAGATGACTCATTACATATAAGTATCGTTAGTTGTAATAAGCGAAATTTTCTGGTCTTTTCTCGATATTTCTTGTTCTTGTGTTCTTGCGAAGTAATATAGCTACTCACTAAGAGAACTATTGTAAAGTACAAGTATTATAAGTGTTTTCGTGTGCATTTAAAAGTTGTCCAGCATAATACTGTGAACTTGTGTTATTTTACTGTTTGTTAATTAAAGTTATTATTTGTAAATTAATAAAATTGCGTTGTGTTTTATTTGCAAAATCCTTTACGAACTCGAAAGCCTGAATTTCGTAACAATATCATCATCGATATCAACTGAACATTTGAAGAATGCGAAAATTCGGCTAAACTCCAGTATAGATTTTTGGAGATTTGTGCTTTCGGACACCCCTCACATGAAAGCCTCAATTCAGCAGATTTTGAAAATAACCATCTTGTTTTTGGGAGAAGTAAAATTTTACTTTTTTTCGGAAAAATAAATTTTTCTAAGTTCTTAGTTAGAAGATAAATAAAGATGTAGCTTGTCTTCTTCATCTAAAGAGATTAAAGATTCTTTCAACTCATCTTTAAAATTTCTTGAATTAATGTCATCTTTATACATTTCCATTAAATTATTAACACATCGTTTCTTTTCTTCTACACTCAATATAAATACGAAAAAAAAATCGATAAGTATAGCACTTAGGAGAAATCTGTTAAGTGCAAAAGAAATTTAAACAAAAAACGCAAAAAAATAAAATTGTATACATTAACTGATGATTCCGGCCCCGAGAAAAAACAAAAAAGCTTTGCACGAATGAAAAATATCTGGAAGCATTACTAAAACTTTCTTCAGTAACAGTACCAACTAAATTAAGTCAATGACATAGCATGGAATTAACGTTGCTGGTGGAGCATGTTGTCTTAATCTTACCGGCAGATCATTGAACTTGCCCGACATATTTGCTGCATTGTCGTAAGATTGTCAATGATAATATATTATACCTATTGGTAAATTTTGAAAGTTCGATAAATCTGTATCTTTAGATACTCCGCATCATGTCTCTCTATTGCGAAAAAATTTAAAAACTTTTTCTACAAAACACAACATCGGGTGGTGTAGAATCTAAAAAAATCCTAACATACTTTACGCATTGTATTTCATCTACAAAATGTCCCATAAGAGAATTGGCAATTACATATTTGAAAAAATTTATCATCATGTGATAAGTAATTTACACGACCGCTTCCATGGTATCAGTATGTACTCCAAACTAGTAAAATAATTTCCTTTTCTCGAAGATGTTCTACTCTCATTGTGGCCTATCGGTAGAACTGCTATTGTATTCCTATGTAAATTTCATTGATCGCCAATTATCTCCGTGCAGTAATCCCTGGTTTTGTGCATTGAGTGAATAATTATATAATATACGAGATGTGCCGCAAAAGTTTTTAGTTTACTTTTACTAGAAAAATTAAAATTTTTCATCAAAAATTGCTTTATTGCTTTTTAAAATATCGAAACACTTTTTCCAGTCCGAAGATGATAGCTCCAAAACATGGTTTTTGAACGCTTCAACCGCTTTATCAGGCGATAAAAATCGTGGTCCACGCATCTTATCTTTGATTTGAGGAAGAAGTCATTGGGTGCCAAGTCGGGGCTGTAAGGTGGATGACCCATCAATTCGATCGTTTGAGTGCTCAAATACTCGATTGTTTGATGTGATGTGTGTGAGCTTGCATAATAAAATCAAAATACAGCCTCGTCGTCGATTCCAACGCTCATTTATAACGACATTCCAGTTGTCAGCTCTAAAGAAAACGCCAATCTGTTTGCTGCGCATTTCGCAGTTAGCTCCACGTTCCAGATTGCGCATTGCTGCCTCCTGCACCTCAGAGTATTGAACACAATGGGACAGATATTCATTCGTACTCGTGCAGTTGCTAGAGTTTTAAACGATCTCAACACTCACAAATCCGCTGGGCCAGATGGTATTTCCCCATTAGTTCTGAAGAGGTGTTCTTCCAAGCTATCATTACCATTGCGTAAGCTTTTCCATCTATCCTATTCTTCTGGACTCTTCCCGAGAAGTTGGAAAACAGCCTCTGTCCAGCCCATACCCAAAAAGGCGAGCCGTTGTCTCCTTCTTCATACCGACCCATAGCACTTACATCCATTTTTTCCAAGGTCATGGAAACGCTGAGCAATTTTCAGCTTAAGAAATATCTTGAAACCAACGAAATCCTTAGTGACCGGCAGTATCGATTTAGTGGGCAACGATCTACTGGTGATTTGATGGTACATATATCTCACCGAATAGTGGAACCGGTCTTGGCATCAATTTGGAGAAAGCAAAGCTATTGCACTCGATATTTCTAAGGCATTTGACAGAGTTTGGCATCAAGCTCTTTTGTCTAAAATGCGAGCTTATGGAGTCGATGAAAAACTGCTTCATTGGATTAGAAACTATCTTTTGGACCGCTCAATTCAAGTTGTTTTGGACGGTTTCACGTCTAAAGTTCATTACTTAAATGCTGGCATTCCCCAGGGCTCTGTTTTGTCCCTGACTCTCTTCTTATTTTTAAATTCTCTATATTAACTTCACTTACCCGGGGCACGGATGTCGGACGTCTTTCGGTCTTCTGTCGTGGAATCTTGCGATAAATTTTTAACCCATTTCCCAAAGCCCGAATATTTTGCCGGGTTCGCGGGGCCTAAAATTTTTTAAAAAAAAATTAACCCGGTTTTCTTCAAATTTTATATACGTTTGTATCTTCGATTAAAAACAATTTTTGTAGACTTTTTGGAGACACCAGGGTAATTGGGCCCCAAAAATTTTTTTTAAAAATTAACCCGATTTTGTTAAATTTTATATACGTGTGTATCTCCGATGGAAAACACTTTTTGCAAAAATTTTGGTGGCCGAGGTCGTGGGGCCCCATAAAAATTTTCAAAAAAATTTACCCGATTTTCTTCAAATTTTATATACATGTGTATCTCCGATGGACAAAATTTTTTGTAAAGTTTTTGGAGTGACCAGGCCCTGAGGCCCGAGGGGTGCCCATTTAAAAACTAGCTCGATTTTCTTCAAATTTTAAACGCATGTATAACACTGATGGACAAAACTTCCTGTTAGTTTGTTTGAATGATCGTGCCCTGAGACCACTTGAGATTTTCTTCAAATTTTAACACATACCCATCTCCTATTAGAGAATTTACATGAAAAATTGTAATTTTTATGGGTTGTTTTTTTATTAATGATCTCTTATCTGTGAGTTTTAATCCAATTCACTTTTTCGCCGACTAAGCACTCTCAGCTTCTCATATAAGTTTGAGGAACAATAATAATACAATAGGGAGAAATCAATCGAGTAGAATTTAACGCTTCCAAAACCCAATGCTGTCTCTTGTCGTTTAAGCGAATCCTAAATCCCATGCCATTATCTATGAATGGCACTTGCATCGAGGAAACTGAAAATCTCGCAATTCTCGGTATGTGCGTTAACGACAAGCTTCGTTGGAATGACCACATATTTACCGTCGCTTAAAATGCTGCGAAATGTTCAGGTTTTCTAGCCCGGTGCAAGAAATATTTCACTCGCTCTGATCTGACTACCATATACAAAGCTTTTATTGGCCTCCATATCTGGTCTAGTGCGCCTAAGACTACTTTGCATCAGCTAGATAGAATAAAAAACCGCGCGGTAAAACTTATCGGTAACGAAAATATAGCGAAATCAATAGATTCGCTTGAACACCGCAGGATCGTTTCTTGCTTGTCACTGTTATCGCTTCTTCTATCAGCGGTGCTCAAGTGAAATCGGCAGATGAATGCCACCTCTCCTTGAATTCAACCGCAATACTCGTGACGCTCTAAATACTCATAAGTTTACCCTCAAGCCCATCTTCGGACGCACAGTTAAGTTCAGGGATTCGTTCTTCAGCCATACAACACGTATGTGGAATGATCTGCCAAGATGTGTCTTCCCACATCACTATCATCCACAGATATTCAAAACACAAGCTCATAGATATCTCCTCTTTACTTCTCCTTTTCCTTAACTCCCCTTTAAGATTGCGCGAATTATAAAAAAAAACGTTTGTTGGATTTTCTTCAAATTGGAAGACCCAAACAGTCGATTGCACCTTTCTTTGCGGATCATACGCATCCATGACTCGTCACCTGTCACGATACGTTTTTTGAAGTACCTTCAACAAATTTTTCAAACATTTGGCGGCACCAATAGACACGAAACTTTTTTTGTGCGTCTGTCAAAAAATGTGGAATCCAACGTGCACATAGCTTCTGCACCTTTAAATGTTCGTATATACGCTGGTGTTACTAATGCTTCGGCATGCTTCGATTTCCCGATAAGTCACATGACGATCCTCTTCAATCGTTTTTCTCACAGCATCGATGTTTTCTGGCACAACAGCTGTTTTTGGACAACCTTCACGAGGCTCGTCTTTGAGTGAACGTCGTTCGCGCGTTAAAATTCATTGTACCAATTATAAACACTAGCCAAGGATGGTGCTTCGTTGCCAAAAGTCGAATAAGGTGATTCGAAGCACTGTTGTTGAGTTAGCCCCTTCCGAAAATCGAAAAACAAAAATGTTCACACGATAATTCCATTTTTTCACTGAATTAAATTTTTCATGTATATAAAGAACAATGTTGCGATGCGAACTGACAGCTTACTTTTGAGAAACATAAGCTCCAAAAATGTTAAACTTTTTGACTGGCAATAGAGATTTGCATCGGAAAACAGTAGTATTACCATTTTCTAAAAACATTTACGGCACCCGCCTTATCATGCTTTCGCAAGGCGATATAAACCATATACTTAATTTCGGCCTTATGTCACTTGGGCTTTTGTCACGGCACCATTTATATCTACCGATATTTTTAAATTATCTATATAAACTTCGCGTGCCCGCCTGTTGGCTTGTTTGTTTGACGTGGAATCCTGCGATCAATTCTTAACCCACTTCCCAAAGTCCGATTTCATTGAAATTTTGCGCACATGCATATCTCCGATGACAGCACTTTCTATTGTGGCTATACCCTCAGGGCTCGAGGTCCATAAAAACCTTTTTATACAATTTATTCGATTTTCTTCAAATTTTTTATAACGGGTGTTTTTTTGGGAGGTTTGTTTTTCCGATAGATGTCGTTTTATTTTATGACAGTTGTTTTGACAGCTCAAAGTGGCATTTCTACTCAGTATTGCTTGGCAAATCATTATGAAAAAAAAAAAAAAAAAAAAAAAAAAAAAATGACATTTTTGAATAAAACACATATAAAATTATGAAATGACCAAAATTTTTTTTTATTTGGTAGATAATTTTTTGGCATTTAACATTTAAACACAATTTCTGGCATATGGCTACCACGACTATTTTTCACAAATGTCATTTTTTTTTTTTTTTTTTTTTTTTTTTTTTTTTCATAATGATTTGCCAAACAATACTGAGTAGAAATGCCACTTTGAGCTTTCAAAACAACTGTCATAAAATAAAACGACATCTATCGGAAAAACAAACCTCCCAAAAAAACACCCTTTACATGTGTATCTCCGATGGACAAAACTTTTTGTAAAAATATTGGAGACCCTGGGCACCGAGGTCGTGAATGTGGTGGAAAGGTTTTTTTTAGATGAAATGACAAATGCTCCATTGCACACAGATGGCGGTGGGGAAGCAAAAGAGACAAAACATATGTTGGGGTAAAGTTGGTTTGAGGGTTCGCTGTAAAAATATTTAAATGTATGTACTTAACATTAACGGCAGTTGGAAATTTACCATTAACAGAGACAGTCGAAGGCTATTACTTAGTTTTTTTTAAAAGAGAGTTTAAATTTTAAGTCTTAAAATTAGAATTTTAGTGGTGGAAATTTATAATTTTTTTTAAATTCTCATAAATGTAAGTGCAAATGCGCTAATCGCACATATCTTTATTAGTGGAAAGAAACTGTGCAGCTAAATCGTAGTGTACTGTAAAACCAAAAAAAAGGGAGAAAAATTGAATTTCTAAAAGTTATTAGTGGAAAACCGCTAACCGCTTTTGTTGTAACCAAGAATTCCAATTCCAAAAAAAAAAAAAAAAAAAAAAAACAGTTAAGTGCGCTAAACAGCAAATTCGTAGAATCAAAATTTAAAATTTTAATAGTTTTCATCAGTGGAAAGTGGAAAGTACAATTTAAAGTGAAAAAGTACAAGTACGCAAATCCAATTTAAAAAAAGGGGCGTGGTGAGAACCGACATAATCCATCGTAAATCCCAAGATTTAAAATTATAAAAGTTTTTTTTTGTGGAAGCAATACATTTAGAGGTAAAATAAGTGCGAGTGCGCAAAATAGTGCTAGAAAACAAACCGCAGAATTAAAATCTAAACAAAAAAGGTCTGCGAAAGCGGGCCAGTGCACTAAACTGTTTAACAGGGCGACATACATAGAGTCGCCATAGTTCTTAAAACAAGTTACACATATTACTGAAACAGTGCGTACATACACTAGAGAAAAAGCCACTTGCTATAAAGCTGTTGAAGGAAATTTCACCATAAAAGAAAAGTACAAGTGTGCAGCATATACAAACGTTGATCTTCATGCCAGCGACGGAGCTTAGCTCAATTCACCAAAGATAAGAACCTCCAAACAAAATAAAAGGAAAAAGCTTTATCAAGTATATTCATCAAAAAGGAGAGCCTCTCAAACCGCGAATTGAATCTTTTTTTTCTTGTTCCTGAAATTGAGTTTTATCAAATTTAAAGATTTTTACCTTTTTGAGTTTTATAGAGTTTCATTTAATTTAAAATTCAGTTTACCTTTTGAGTTTTTTTTTTTGAGTTTTTTTATTAAAACTAACAATCGAGTTTCTTACTTTTTTGAGTTTTTTTTTATTCAAGGTAAAATCGAATTTCTTACCTTTTTTTTGAGTTTTTTTTTATTCAATTTAAAACTAAGTTTTTTTTTATTTGCTGAAATTTTTTTTATTGCATTCAATTTAAATTGAATCCTTTTGAGTTTTTTTAATTGAATTTCCTTTTTGAAATATAGTTAGTGTAAACTGCGTTTAGTAGCAACTAAATTCTATTAACACACTTTGCTACAGGTGATTCAACAACATCGTGCCAGCGGGATTGTTAATTCATTTTTTTTTAAATTTTTGAGTTTTTATTAAATTTCCTTTTTTAATTTATCGTAATTTAATTGCACAAACAATAAATTAGTTTATCCTTCTTTTATAATTACAAATGAATTATAAATACTTTGAAAATACATAAATTTTTTTACATTTCAATTGAATTTTAAAATATATTCGTATACTTTTATTGCTAAACATATTTCCATTTTATTTTAAATTGAATTGTTACATACGTTATTATAATTTGAAGTTTTTTTTTTAATTAAAAAGTAACAAATGTATTTAAAATTGAAAAGATAAATAGTTGAGTTCTTATTGCCGTTGCCCATTGGGTGGGAGGCATTATTCGTTGTTGCTTTTTTTTTTTTTGTGGTCCTCACCATGAGTGAGTAGATCAAGTTGGCTGTAGGTGTGTGGCTGGGATTGGTGATCCCACGGTGATTTCTCTCGGCGCTTTTCAGATGACGACGTGACGGATCATGGACGATCGGACGAAGTCGACCTTTCCTTCATGATTTTATGAGGCCTCGGTACTGGTGCAATCAGGACATTCCTTTTAGATTTAATTAGCTATTAAGTGAAAAAGAAAATTTCCTAAAAGAAATCAAATTTTCTTTTGTTAATTTTAAAGTAATTTTAATGTAGAATAATATAGTTATAAGCTTAAAATATAAAAGCAAAGGAATGACCTAGCTGCACCGGGACTGAGGGACGGTATCCTCTATTCCCTCTGTTAGCGCATCCCTGTGCAAATGGCATCCCTGCATTTAAGTATTTCTCTTGTGCAGGAGAGCTGTCAAAGATGAACATGAACAGTCAGTCGCCAATTGAGAACCGTACAAGCCATACAACAATTTACAATTGTGAAACACACAACACAACGCACATTTAAAATACGCAGCCATTTTATTATTCGTTCGCCAACATTTAATCATTCGCATTTATCTTTTAACATTCGCAGTCTTTGTCTGACATTCAATAAATTTAACCATTTAATAATTGCCTTTTTGCCTTTAATTTTTGCCTTTAATTTTGCCTTACATTCGTTTTCACAATTTCGTGTGTCTTGTATATTCGTGTGTGTGTGCCCGTCGCCGTTATACTGTTATAGTCTGCCACGCATATGATACCGGTTTGAACAGCCAATAAGAAAATTGCGTTTGTGAAGAAAGACGCCAATTTTTCAAGGAGAAAAACTTTTATATTTTTGATATCGGACAAGTGGAATTCAATTTTCATTGCCTTCCATGTCGGATGAAAGCCAAAAAACCGGAAAGAAATTAAGGACTGCTAGAAGGGAGGAAAGTTTATCATCGAGTGAATCCGACACAGAATTGGAAGCAACAATAAAAGATTCGTCGCCAGCCATGGACTTGGATCAAGTTAATGCTATATTAGCAAGCATAAACGCCTTAAAGACGTCAGTGGAACAATTGAGTTCCAGTACAGCTGAAAGCCAAAGGGATTTAGAAAGACTTAATCGACAAATTCAAACAGGTATGCCAAATGGAGCAGCAGTCGCCTCTGTTCCCTCCACTTATAATGAGCAACTTCGCCTTCGAAGTGATACGACAATAACAAGAGATTCTTCAGATCAAACTATGATGAACTCTACGGTGAAACTATACGATTTGCCGACTTTTTCTGGCAATGCTGAAGAATGGCCATTATTCTCGTGTAACTACAAAGACACAACTGATGCCTTCAAATATAATGACCGTCAAAACCTCATGCGTTTACACAAGTGTCTCGTTGGACCTGCCAAAGAAGCCGTAGCTTCAATGTTAATATATCCTCAGGATGTTTCGAAAGCCATGGATGAGTTAGAGTTTCGATTTGGTAGGCCTGACTTAATTGTTCGTCACCAGCTTATAAAAATTCAGCAGTATCCAATTATCGCCGAGAACAAAGTAGATTTAGTACTCTCGTTTTCAACAAAGGTGCGAAACGTCGTCGCTTTCCTGACATCTGCTAACTGTCAGCACCATCTTGCTAACCCAACGCTTCTGGAGCAGCTTGTGACAAAACTACCACCGAACAGACAATATGATTGGGTGAAGCACTCAATCAACATCAAGCCATTTCCAACTATTTCGGATTTTTCCGATTGGCTGAGCGATCTCGCCAGGATAATTTGCCTTATGCCGCCATCAGCAGCTTCAACTAAAGCTATGAACTCAACAGCTCAATCGCAACAGCCGCGACGCCTTATGCATACATCTGAAGCGGACACAGCCAGACAGAATGGACAACCGTTTCCCAAGTGCTATGAGTGTGGTGGAGCACATTTACTTTGTGACTGCAACGTCTTCAATCGGTCACTTGATGCACAGACTCGATGGCAAAGAGTAAAAACTCAACGTTTATGTTTCTCATGTTTAAGAAAGGGACATAATACTGCGAACTGCCGTTCAAAAAAGATGTGTGGTGTAAACGGATGCAAACGTCATCACCATCGCAGCCTGCACGACGAGTCAACAACTGCCAAAACATCAGTAGCTCCTGTAACAACACCAAACGCTACCATCCAGACATTCATGGGTCACGGAAGGACAGACAGCTCTAAGAGTTGCCAGCTATTTAAGGTATTACCAGTCACCTTGTGCGGTCCAAATGGAATGGTTGAAGTATACGCCATGTTCGACGAAGGGTCAGCTATTTCAATTATTGATGAAGAAATCGCCAACAAGTTAGGACTCAAAGGTCAGCCAAAACCGTTAGTACTTCGATGGTATGGTCAGCAAGTAACAACAGAGACATCAAGATCCGTCAACCTGGAAATAGCTGAAAATGACAAGTCAACCAAGTTTTCACTAAGAAATATCAGAACACTTCGGAACCTGGACTTACCGAGTCAATCATTTAAAAGGTCGAATTTTAAACATTTGGAGTTCCTACAACTTAAAGACTATACAAATATCAAGCCAGCGATACTTCTTGGTCTCGATAACATTCATTTGGGGGTATCGACCATCATGGTGCAGTCCGGTACCAAAAATCCAATTGCTGTAAAGACGAAGTTGGGATGGGTCGCTTATGGGCCGACCAATGTAACATCAACATCGATGCCGTTTGTGCTTCACATCCAAGAGAAGCAGCAAAGAGACGAACTACACACAATGATGGAAGAATACTTTTCTGCTGAAAACTTTGGAATAAATAACTCGCCCACAATACTTGACTCAGAAGACAATAAACGCGCTCGCAAAATTCTACTGGAGACAACATACCGCAAGGGAAAGAGATTTGAAACGGGCCTACTTTGGAAGAGCTTTCCACCTGCATTGCCAAATAGCTTCAAGATGACCGAAAACCGCCTTTTCGGCATTGAACATAAGATGAAAAAGAATGCCGATTTCGCCAAAAGATATAAATACGAAATGCTCAAGTATTTTGATAAAGGGTACGCAAGAAAACTCTCCGATGAAGAAGTTCGTGACACCAGCCAACCAGTGTGGTACTTACCCCACTTTGCCGTCCAAAATCTACATAAGCCCGACAAAATGCGAATAGTTTTCGACGCCGCAGCCACAGTAGACGGAACCTCTCTAAACTCCGCCCTGCTAAAAGGACCTGAGCAAGCTAAGCCACTCATTGGTATTCTTTTTAAGTTCAGAGAAGGTCTCATAGGAGTAGCAGCCGATATTCGAGAGATGTTTTCTCAAATCCATATAAGAACACAGGATCAACACGCTCAGAGATTCCTCTGGAGGAATGAGGAAACGAACCAGTTGGAACATCACGCAATGGTCTCCATGATCTTTGGGGCTATATGCTCACCATGTAGCGCTGAGTTCATCAAAAACAGAAACGCAGAAGAATTTGCCAATCAGTATCCCGACGCCGCAACTGCAATCGTAAACAGACATTACGTTGACGATTTCGTCATAAGTTTCCAAACCGAAGAAGAAGCCTTTCGAATTTGTACCGAGGTTGTCAAAGTAAACGCGGAGGCAAGTTTTGAGCTAAGAAACTTTGCATCAAACTCAGCTGATCTACAGGCAGTCATGAATAGAGAGTCAGTGGGAGCAGTCAACACAGTTAGTATGGAACGCCAAATCAGCTCCGAAAAAGTGCTCGGAATGCATTGGAATACTACAGCCGACATATTTGAATTCAAGACGAAATTTCATCGTATCCCTAAAGAAGTTCTGGAAGAGACACGCCCGCCAACCAAGCGAGAACTCTTAGGAATCGTCATGGCCATTTTTGACCCATATGGGTTATTAGCCGACTTTCTGCTGTTTTTGAAAGTCTTAGTCCGCGACACTTGGAAATCTAACATTACGTGGAATGACCTACTCCCAGTTGAGATGAATAGAAGATGGATCGCCTGGTGGAAGGAGTTCAAAAGAGTCGACTGCTTTAGGGTCCAACGATGCTACTCACCATACCAACAAGATGAAATCCAGCTACATATATTTATGGACGCCAGTCAAGTAGCCTTTGCTGCTGCGGGTTATTTCCGTATCACACATGCCCAAGGAGTTAAAGTCGTTTTCGTTTTTGGAAAAACTCGTGGAGCACCACAGAAAGTAATGTCAATTCCCAGGTTGGAGCTCCAGGCGGCCGTGTTAGGCACACGACTTAGTAAAATAATAGTCCGTCATCATAATATCAACATTTCTCGAACAATATTTTGGACGGATTCAAGAACAGTACTTTACTGGATTAATTCATCTGAAAGGAAATATAAAGCCTTTGTTGGTCATCGCATTGCTGAAATTCTAACGACTACTGAAGCGTCCCAATGGCATTGGACCCCGTCCGACAAAAATAGTGCCGACTTGGCAACCCGAGCAAAAGGGGTTCCAAAGTTGAAAAACAACAGTATTTGGCTCACTGGTCCACCGTTTCTGCTCCTGTCTGAGGAGTGTTGGCCTGTCACAGATATCGAGTCGACGCCAAATCATGTAGAAGAAGAAATTAAACCTTGTCTAATGCTACAGGTGCCGTCAGATAACATTGTTATTGATTTTAATCGTTTTTCTGTTTATTCCAGGCTTAAAAGAACTTTTGCCTGGGTACTACGTGCAATAAACAAATTCCGATGCCAACGAAACACCAGCTCGCAATCAGCAAGAAGAGTGCCACTGACAGTGTCTGAAATAAATAATGCCGAGAACTGCATATGTCGATTAGTTCAAAAGGAGCAGTACGCCGTAGAAATCGCCACAATAAAATCTGCAAACCCGATTTCGAAAACCAGCCCAATTTACCAAATGATGCCGTACTTGGACGAAAACGGCCTTTTAAGAGTTCAAGGTCGTATCGACGAAGCCTATTGCCTACCATACGAAGCAAGACGTCCCATTTTGTTGCCGCAAAAGCACACCGTATCTGAACTCATCATGCGTCAGTACCACGAGCGACTTCATCATCAGAACGCAGCAGTTACAATCAACGAAGCTCGCCAAAAGTTTTGGTTTCCACATGCTAAAGCCGTTTTAAAAGCCGTACAAAGTAGTTGCCAAAGATGCAAGATTGACAGAGTCAAACCGTTTCAGCCGCTTATGGGTCAACTACCACCTGATCGAGTCACTCCATACATTCGCCCGTTCACATATACTGGTGTGGATCTGTTTGGTCCCTTTAGTGTTGCTATTGGTCGCCGACGGGAAAAGAGATGGGCAGTCATTTTTACATGCCTCACAATCAGAGCAGCCCATCTGGAGTTGGCCGAAAATTTATCAACAGATGCTTTCATTGTGTGCCTACGCAATTTCATCAATCGTCGAGGAAAGCCAGTCAAAATAAGAAGTGACAACGGCACCAACTTTATTGGTGCACAGAAAGAACTTAAGGAAAACGAGCGTTTGCTAGATGTTGACCGCATTTATGACGAAGCAACCAACCGTAACATTGAATGGATATTTAATTGCCCTGCAAACCCCAGCTCAGGAGGCTGCTGGGAACGCCTGATTCGAATAGTCAAACGCCTGATGAAACAAACGCTTTTCGAAGTAGCTCCGAAAGTAGAAACGCTAAGAAGTGTTTTAATAGAAGCCGAAAACATTATCAATTCCCGCCCACTCACGGAAATTCCACTTACAATGCAAGATGACGAGCCACTGACGCCAAACCACTTCCTGCTAGGATGTGTTAACTCCACACAAACACCGTATCCGGTAGACGAGAAGATATGCCTTAGGAAGCAGTGGAGAATAGCACAAAACCTCAAAGACCGCATGTGGAAAAGATGGACCACCGAGTATTTGCCACAACTTTTACAACGCCCGAAATGGTTTGACAAAGTCCGTCCACTAAAAATCGATGATCTGGTCATCATTTGCGATTCCAATCTACCTCGTAGCCAATGGCAGAAAGGTCGTGTTACACAAGTTTTTCCTGCCAAAGATGGGCAAATTCGATTTGCTGAGGTAAAAACAGCCAATGGATCCTTTCGCCGTCCAACAACGAAACTCGGTGTCCTCACTGTTGATGGTGAATCCCCGGGTGATTCACGGGGGGAGGAGTGTTAGCGCATCCCTGTGCAAATGGCATCCCTGCATTTAAGTATTTCTCTTGTGCAGGAGAGCTGTCAAAGATGAACCTGAACAGTCAGTCGCCAATTGAGAACCGTACAAGCCATACAACAATTTACAATTGTGAAACACACAACACAACGCACATTTAAAATACGCAGCCATTTTATTATTCGTTCGCCAACATTTAATCATTCGCATTTATCTTTTAACATTCGCAGTCTTTGTCTGACATTCAATAAATTTAACCATTTAATAATTGCCTTTTTGCCTTTAATTTTTGCCTTTAATTTTGCCTTACATTCGTTTTCACAATTTCGTGTGTCTTGTATATTCGTGTGTGTGTGCCCGTCGCCGTTATACTGTTATAGTCTGCCACGCATATGATACCGGTTTGAACAGCCAATAAGAAAATTGCGTTTGTGAAGAAAGACGCCAATTTTTCAAGGAGAAAAACTTTTATATTTTTGATATCGGACAAGTGGAATTCAATTTTCATTGCCTTCCATGTCGGATGAAAGCCAAAAAACCGGAAAGAAATTAAGGACTGCTAGAAGGGAGGAAAGTTTATCATCGAGTGAATCCGACACAGAATTGGAAGCAACAATAAAAGATTCGTCGCCAGCCATGGACTTGGATCAAGTTAATGCTATATTAGCAAGCATAAACGCCTTAAAGACGTCAGTGGAACAATTGAGTTCCAGTACAGCTGAAAGCCAAAGGGATTTAGAAAGACTTAATCGACAAATTCAAACAGGTATGCCAAATGGAGCAGCAGTCGCCTCTGTTCCCTCCACTTATAATGAGCAACTTCGCCTTCGAAGTGATACGACAATAACAAGAGATTCTTCAGATCAAACTATGATGAACTCTACGGTGAAACTATACGATTTGCCGACTTTTTCTGGCAATGCTGAAGAATGGCCATTATTCTCGTGTAACTACAAAGACACAACTGATGCCTTCAAATATAATGACCGTCAAAACCTCATGCGTTTACACAAGTGTCTCGTTGGACCTGCCAAAGAAGCCGTAGCTTCAATGTTAATATATCCTCAGGATGTTTCGAAAGCCATGGATGAGTTAGAGTTTCGATTTGGTAGGCCTGACTTAATTGTTCGTCACCAGCTTATAAAAATTCAGCAGTATCCAATTATCGCCGAGAACAAAGTAGATTTAGTACTCTCGTTTTCAACAAAGGTGCGAAACGTCGTCGCTTTCCTGACATCTGCTAACTGTCAGCACCATCTTGCTAACCCAACGCTTCTGGAGCAGCTTGTGACAAAACTACCACCGAACAGACAATATGATTGGGTGAAGCACTCAATCAACATCAAGCCATTTCCAACTATTTCGGATTTTTCCGATTGGCTGAGCGATCTCGCCAGGATAATTTGCCTTATGCCGCCATCAGCAGCTTCAACTAAAGCTATGAACTCAACAGCTCAATCGCAACAGCCGCGACGCCTTATGCATACATCTGAAGCGGACACAGCCAGACAGAATGGACAACCGTTTCCCAAGTGCTATGAGTGTGGTGGAGCACATTTACTTTGTGACTGCAACGTCTTCAATCGGTCACTTGATGCACAGACTCGATGGCAAAGAGTAAAAACTCAACGTTTATGTTTCTCATGTTTAAGAAAGGGACATAATACTGCGAACTGCCGTTCAAAAAAGATGTGTGGTGTAAACGGATGCAAACGTCATCACCATCGCAGCCTGCACGACGAGTCAACAACTGCCAAAACATCAGTAGCTCCTGTAACAACACCAAACGCTACCATCCAGACATTCATGGGTCACGGAAGGACAGACAGCTCTAAGAGTTGCCAGCTATTTAAGGTATTACCAGTCACCTTGTGCGGTCCAAATGGAATGGTTGAAGTATACGCCATGTTCGACGAAGGGTCAGCTATTTCAATTATTGATGAAGAAATCGCCAACAAGTTAGGACTCAAAGGTCAGCCAAAACCGTTAGTACTTCGATGGTATGGTCAGCAAGTAACAACAGAGACATCAAGATCCGTCGACCTGGAAATAGCTGAAAATGACAAGTCAACCAAGTTTTCACTAAGAAATATCAGAACACTTCGGAACCTGGACTTACCGAGTCAATCATTTAAAAGGTCGAATTTTAAACATTTGGAGTTCCTACAACTTAAAGACTATACAAATATCAAGCCAGCGATACTTCTTGGTCTCGATAACATTCATTTGGGGGTATCGACCATCATGGTGCAGTCCGGTACCAAAAATCCAATTGCTGTAAAGACGAAGTTGGGATGGGTCGCTTATGGGCCGACCAATGTAACATCAACATCGATGCCGTTTGTGCTTCACATCCAAGAGAAGCAGCAAAGAGACGAACTACACACAATGATGGAAGAATACTTTTCTGCTGAAAACTTTGGAATAAATAACTCGCCCACAATACTTGACTCAGAAGACAATAAACGCGCTCGCAAAATTCTACTGGAGACAACATACCGCAAGGGACAGAGATTTGAAACGGGCCTACTTTGGAAGAGCTTTCCACCTGCATTGCCAAATAGCTTCAAGATGACCGAAAACCGCCTTTTCGGCATTGAACATAAGATGAAAAAGAATGCCGATTTCGCCAAAAGATATAAATACGAAATGCTCAAGTATTTTGATAAAGGGTACGCAAGAAAACTCTCCGATGAAGAAGTTCGTGACACCAGCCAACCAGTGTGGTACTTACCCCACTTTGCCGTCCAAAATCTACATAAGCCCGACAAAATGCGAATAGTTTTCGACGCCGCAGCCACAGTAGACGGAACCTCTCTAAACTCCGCCCTGCTAAAAGGACCTGAGCAAGCTAAGCCACTCATTGGTATTCTTTTTAAGTTCAGAGAAGGTCTCATAGGAGTAGCAGCCGATATTCGAGAGATGTTTTCTCAAATCCATATAAGAACACAGGATCAACACGCTCAGAGATTCCTCTGGAGGAATGAGGAAACGAACCAGTTGGAACATCACGCAATGGTCTCCATGATCTTTGGGGCTATATGCTCACCATGTAGCGCTGAGTTCATCAAAAACAGAAACGCAGAAGAATTTGCCAATCAGTATCCCGACGCCGCAACTGCAATCGTAAACAGACATTACGTTGACGATTTCGTCATAAGTTTCCAAACCGAAGAAGAAGCCTTTCGAATTTGTACCGAGGTTGTCAAAGTAAACGCGGAGGCAAGTTTTGAGCTAAGAAACTTTGCATCAAACTCAGCTGATCTACAGGCAGTCATGAATAGAGAGTCAGTGGGAGCAGTCAACACAGTTAGTATGGAACGCCAAATCAGCTCCGAAAAAGTGCTCGGAATGCATTGGAATACTACAGCCGACATATTTGAATTCAAGACGAAATTTCATCGTATCCCTAAAGAAGTTCTGGAAGAGACACGCCCGCCAACCAAGCGAGAACTCTTAGGAATCGTCATGGCCATTTTTGACCCATATGGGTTATTAGCCGACTTTCTGCTGTTTTTGAAAGTCTTAGTCCGCGACACTTGGAAATCTAACATTACGTGGAATGACCTACTCCCAGTTGAGATGAATAGAAGATGGATCGCCTGGTGGAAGGAGTTCAAAAGAGTCGACTGCTTTAGGGTCCAACGATGCTACTCACCATACCAACAAGATGAAATCCAGCTACATATATTTATGGACGCCAGTCAAGTAGCCTTTGCTGCTGCGGGTTATTTCCGTATCACACATGCCCAAGGAGTTAAAGTCGTTTTCGTTTTTGGAAAAACTCGTGGAGCACCACAGAAAGTAATGTCAATTCCCAGGTTGGAGCTCCAGGCGGCCGTGTTAGGCACACGACTTAGTAAAATAATAGTCCGTCATCATAATATCAACATTTCTCGAACAATATTTTGGACGGATTCAAGAACAGTACTTTACTGGATTAATTCATCTGAAAGGAAATATAAAGCCTTTGTTGGTCATCGCATTGCTGAAATTCTAACGACTACTGAAGCGTCCCAATGGCATTGGACCCCGTCCGACAAAAATAGTGCCGACTTGGCAACCCGAGCAAAAGGGGTTCCAAAGTTGAAAAACAACAGTATTTGGCTCACTGGTCCACCGTTTCTGCTCCTGTCTGAGGAGTGTTGGCCTGTCACAGATATCGAGTCGACGCCAAATCATGTAGAAGAAGAAATTAAACCTTGTCTAATGCTACAGGTACCGTCAGATAACATTGTTATTGATTTTAATCGTTTTTCTGTTTATTCCAGGCTTAAAAGAACTTTTGCCTGGGTACTACGTGCAATAAACAAATTCCGATGCCAACGAAACACCAGCTCGCAATCAGCAAGAAGAGTGCCACTGACAGTGTCTGAAATAAATAATGCCGAGAACTGCATATGTCGATTAGTTCAAAAGGAGCAGTACGCCGTAGAAATCGCCACATTAAAATCTGCAAACCCGATTTCGAAAACCAGCCCAATTTACCAAATGATGCCGTACTTGGACGAAAACGGCCTTTTAAGAGTTCAAGGTCGTATCGACGAAGCCTATTGCCTACCATACGAAGCAAGACGTCCCATTTTGTTGCCGCAAAAGCACACCGTATCTGAACTCATCATGCGTCAGTACCACGAGCGACTTCATCATCAGAACGCAGCAGTTACAATCAACGAAGCTCGCCAAAAGTTTTGGTTTCCACATGCTAAAGCCGTTTTAAAAGCCGTACAAAGTAGTTGCCAAAGATGCAAGATTGACAGAGTCAAACCGTTTCAGCCGCTTATGGGTCAACTACCACCTGATCGAGTCACTCCATACATTCGCCCGTTCACATATACTGGTGTGGATCTGTTTGGTCCCTTTAGTGTTGCTATTGGTCGCCGACGGGGAAAGAGATGGGCAGTCATTTTTACATGCCTCACAATCAGAGCAGCCCATCTGGAGTTGGCCGAAAATTTATCAACAGATGCTTTCATTGTGTGCCTACGCAATTTCATCAATCGTCGAGGAAAGCCAGTCAAAATAAGAAGTGACAACGGCACCAACTTTATTGGTGCACAGAAAGAACTTAAGGAAAACGAGCGTTTGCTAGATGTTGACCGCATTTATGACGAAGCAACCAACCGTAACATTGAATGGATATTTAATTGCCCTGCAAACCCCAGCTCAGGAGGCTGCTGGGAACGCCTGATTCGAATAGTCAAACGCCTGATGAAACAAACGCTTTTCGAAGTAGCTCCGAAAGTAGAAACGCTAAGAAGTGTTTTAATAGAAGCCGAAAACATTATCAATTCCCGCCCACTCACGGAAATTCCACTTACAATGCAAGATGACGAGCCACTGACGCCAAACCACTTCCTGCTAGGATGTGTTAACTCCACACAAACACCGTATCCGGTAGACGAGAAGATATGCCTTAGGAAGCAGTGGAGAATAGCACAAAACCTCAAAGACCGCATGTGGAAAAGATGGACCACCGAGTATTTGCCACAACTTTTACAACGCCCGAAATGGTTTGACAAAGTCCGTCCACTAAAAATCGATGATCTGGTCATCATTTGCGATTCCAATCTACCTCGTAGCCAATGGCAGAAAGGTCGTGTTACACAAGTTTTTCCTGCCAAAGATGGGCAAATTCGATTTGCTGAGGTAAAAACAGCCAATGGATCCTTTCGCCGTCCAACAACGAAACTCGGTGTCCTCACTGTTGATGGTGAATCCCCGGGTGATTCACGGGGGGAGGAGTGTTAGCGCATCCCTGTGCAAATGGCATCCCTGCATTTAAGTATTTCTCTTGTGCAGGAGAGCTGTCAAAGATGAACATGAACAGTCAGTCGCCAATTGAGAACCGTACAAGCCATACAACAATTTACAATTGTGAAACACACAACACAACGCACATTTAAAATACGCAGCCATTTTATTATTCGTTCGCCAACATTTAATCATTCGCATTTATCTTTTAACATTCGCAGTCATTGTCTGACATTCAATAAATTTAACCATTTAATAATTGCCTTTTTGCCTTTAATTTTTGCCTTTAATTTTGCCTTACACCCTCCTTTATCCAGCCCCTTTTGATTCCGATTTTCCTTTTTTTATTTTTTTTTAAATAAGTCGACACGATAATTAAAATTTTTGTTCTTGACGAGGTGTCACTGGTAAATGACAAGGACCGCCCGTCCGACGAGCTAAGCCGAGCAACCGCGAGCGTGTCGCGACGTCCTTGCCAGTGGCAGAACCCCTAGTGGGACCTCGCTCCATAACAAATGGCGCCCAACGTTTTACATCTCTACCCATCGTTTCTTGAAGGACAGGAATTTCCGAAAGGAAGTTCCTGGCATTCGACAAACGATGGTAGTATAGCATATTTCCTTTTAATTCCTTTTTTTAACGTAGCTTACATGAATTTAATCATTTTCTTTTACTTTTAATTTTGTTATTTTTTTGATAAATTCCCTTTTTAATAAATAACCCTTTTAAGTTCCATTTCCAAAATTCCCCATAATTCCCATCCCAAACTACCTTTTTACAGAAGACTAGACAAGACAATTTGGACGTCGACTGCTCTCCGAACAAGTTAACAATTCCGATTCAAGGATTTTATTAAATCCTGAATTTTGTGGTGTTGACTCGTTTGGAGACCAAAGTAGTCGATGTTAGTATTCAGTTAGGACATTGAACTAGGTGTATGACTCCAGTTCGCTTGACTACCGAATAGACACAGACGTGTCTCAGGGGTGCAGTGGGCAGCCGTTACCACAAGTACTACCAGTACAGGTAAATGTGGGTTCACTGCTCCATTTGTCTGTAAGTAGAGGTTCTTCTCACTCACGGCGAATCGGCCTCATCAAAGAGGCTACTCGCCAGTGCTTTGAGTTGCGATTCGCCGGGATGAGACGAGCCTCTACTGACGTTAAAAAAACGACTTTCCACAAAATCATGAAGGAAACCGACTACGACTTGACTGACGAGACTAGGACTTACAACGAATCTGAGCGTTGGAAACGATCATCGTGGAAAATCTGCTCTAGCCACACACACCGGCCTAATTTCATTTTTAAAGAACTATTTTTATACAAACTGAAAATTATATCAAACTGAGCTTAAATATACATTCAATTTTTTTTGTTTTGAATGACCGACAAAAAAAAGGGGGAATAAATCAAATCATAATCATAATCAATCAAATGGAAATCATATAGTAAGGCATAATTGGCATTTCAATTTTCAACTTCAATTTTCGAACAGATTCACTTGGAACACACGTATATGTAGTTATATATATATATATATATATATATATATATATATATATATATATATATACATAAATATATATATATATATATACATAAATATATATATATATACATATATATAGCGCATAGGTGTTAAGTCAAAAATAATTAATAATTTCCCATTGTGAATGGAAAACAATCAGAATACATTAGGAGCAGCGCCCAAAGGCTCTATCGCTGCAAGGGTGACTACGCGGAGTCAAGTTCGAGGAACCAGCCGTGGTCAAGTTCCCCAATCGAATTCAAACCTCAACGCAAATCCGGTTGAGAGGCTTCTGCTAAATCAGGCTGATATCCAGGTCATTTCCTCTAGAGGATTCGAGAAAGTAGAAAGTTCCTTGTCACATAGGCAACAGGACCTACGCGACAGGATGCCTGTAGAGAGGTCGCCTAATCGGGGGAATCCGATGACCAACCGAGATGGCGAACTTGGTAGTGTCCAAGGAGACACCGAAGAAGGTGTAGACAGAGCGGGATATGGTCGACTTGCAAACCAGGGAAATAGGCAGGCATTAGAGGATAATCGGGAGCTGGTTAACTTCATGAACAGCATAGAGACGACCGCTGTACAAAAAGCCAGGCTGACCTGATGTCTGCTTTCGCAAAAAATATATGCGAAATGATGTCCGTGTTTAAATCTAGTCTAGATACTCTCGGTAATAGGTTAGAGATAGCGTAGAAAAGAAATCAGGTTCAGCAATAGAAAACACAGGTAATGCTAACATACAAACGTCTAAACCGACTTCGACGCCGACCGCTGACCACACGGGCAACAAGCCCAACATATTATTGTCACCGACTGGACGTAACGAAACTAGACGTAATGAAGCAATACACAAAGACACAAGCAACAGCATGTCCACATTTCGCACCAGCGAATTTGGCGAAAGAAGGTTCTGCGATATGCATAAGTGGGGGATACAATTCGACGGCACTCCCAAGACCATGACAGTCGAAAGCTTCATCTTCCGAATTGAGACCATGCAAACGAAAAAGGGCTATACGAGAGCACAACTCTTTGACAATATTCACCAACTGTTGTCAGGTGCAGCCGAGCGTTGGTACTGGCAATTTATGGAAGAGAGAGCAAACGACGACTTGTTAAACTACCACGACGTAAAAACAGAACTGATCAGACATTTTAAGACTGCAGACTCGGACCATGATCTCATGAAAAAGATACTCGACCATAGACAACAACCGAACGAAGACTTCGACGATTACTGTTCATATATACGTGAGCTAAACTTACAAATAAAGAACAGAATGTCTGAACGAGATCTCGTGAAAATCCTCAGGGACAACATGAAAGACAGAATGAAGTCACTCATGTTTGGATGTACCCTGGACACCCCACATGAGTTAAGAGAAAAATATAGAGAGGGTGAAAAACTATTTCAAACTCAAGCAACGAGATTCCACAAGCATGTGAACGAAATTGACACCGACGAAATCGACGAAACAAACAGGATAGAGGCAATAATGACAAAGTACAATAAAGATAAAAAGATGACAATGAATAAAAACCGTTATACCAGTGGTAGCAATGTTCCTTGTAGTGATGTCCATAACCAGTGTTCGTCCCATTTCCACTCACTAGTATGTTTTCAGTGTGGTCAGTCTAATGTTCCTGTTTTGGTATGTCCTTCATGTAAAAAAATATCGGAAAACTCAGTGATGGGCGAAGCATCCGGGAGTGTTCGTCCAATGGACAAACTCCCGGAGTAGAACCTAAAACAATAAGCATTTTAAAGAGATCTGACAAACAAAATAATAAACAAGAAATGGTAAAGACAATACTTGCAAGAAGAAGTCTCCATCAGCGTATCCTGGACTACGAAGAGGCCCGTAAAAGAATCTTTTCTGAAGACCCTGCCCTAGATGAAAGAAAAAAGAAGAATTTTATTAGGATTAAGAAACTGCGAGAAAAGTTCGCCGTGAAAAGAGTTAGGTTTAGGAGTTTCTGAGATCACTCAATTAGACACGAACACAGACCCGATGATGCGAGTTCTCTCGCCAGCACAAACGGAGGCTCTACAGGCGGTTAAAGATAAGTACCCGTTTTTCACGAAACTTGGCCTCGGTAAGACCAGACTAGAGGAACATGTGATTGAGACCGCCGAAGTGGAGCCGATCAAACAGAGGCACTACCCAGTGTCTCCGGCGATCCAAAAGCTTCTCTTCGACGAGCTCGATCGCAGGATTTCCTTGGGGGTGATCGAGGAGAGCCGAAGTGCGTGGAGCTCTCCGGTTTTGCTGGTGAGAAAACCTGGCAAAAACAGGCTGTGCCTAGACTCACGTAAAGTTAACGCGGTGACTAAAAAAGACGCATACCCGTTACCCCATATAGAAGGGTTGTTAAGCCGCTTGCAAGACACTCGATTTATTTCGGGGATCGACCTGAAGGACGCCTTCTGGCAATTTCCATTGGAGGCGAGGTCCAGGGAGAAAACGGCCTTCACAGTCCCTGGGCCACCACTGTATCAATTTACAGTGATGCCATTTGGACTGTGCAATGCTGCCCAGAGAATGTGTCGGCTTATGGACAAGGTGATACCGTCAAGGCTCAAAGACAACGTCTTTGTATACCTTGATGATCTCCTTGTCTGCTCTCCGGACTTCGAAAGCCATATGGGTTTGCTAGAGGACGTCGCGGGATGTCTTCGTCAGGCTGGCTTAACGATTAACGTAGAAAAAAGCAAATTTTGCTATAAAGAAATAAAATACCTGGGATATATTGTGGGTGACGGGTGCCTCAGGAATGACCCGGCAAAGGTATCGGCAATGGAGCATTTTCCGGTTCCGAAGACTCCGAAACAGCTCAGGCGATATCTCGGGATAACCGGATGGTACCGCAGGTTTATCCCAAACGTTTCAGGTATGAGTGCTCCAATGACAGAATGCCTGAAAAAAGGTAAAGATTTTAAAATGACGGACGAAGCAATTAAGGCATTTGATGAGCTTAAAAAGCTCCTGACAACAGCACCTATCTTGACTAACCCTGATTTTACAAGACATTTTTACATCCAATGTGATGCATCTACGACTGGTGTTGGGAGCGTCCTCTTCCAATTTGACTCAGATGGTAGAGAGAGGCCGATTGCCTACATCTCTCAAAAGTTAAATTCGGCACAAAGAAACTACAACGTCATAGAGCTGGAATGTTATGCAGCAGTCTTAAGTGTGCAGAAATTCCGTGCCTATATTGAACTGCTGCCCTTCACGATAATCACGGACCATTCAAGTTTGAAGTGGCTCATGTCGCAGAAGGACCTGTCTGGCCGTTTGGCTAGGTGGAGCTTGAAGCTACAAGCCTTTGACTTCACAATTGAGCACAGGAAGGGCACACAAAATGTTTTCCCTGATGCTCTCTCTCGTGTTCACATGGAGGAACTCTCATCAGATGTTAGCCTAATGGACGTTGACCTGAATTCCCCACATTTTTCTTCCGACGAATACGAGGAGCTAAAGAAGACGGTAAAAGATGGACAGGATAAATTCCCCGACATATGCATTTCGGACAATTATGTTTACAAACGGACAAATATACGTACCGGGGACGCACTACAAGAAGATAGAGCTTGGAAGCTACCGTCTGAGTTGAGGAAGAGTCTTCTGAGTTCGGCTCATGTTTCTCCAGCTGCAGGACATGGAGGCATTCATAAGACGCTTCATAAGTTAAGACAGAAATACTTTTGGCCTGGAATGACTATAGATGTAAACGACTTTATAAAAAACTGTGATATATGTAAGTGCAATAAAAGTACGAATAGGACGAATAGACCACCAATGGGGGTACAGACGGTGACCGAACGACCATTTCAGCGCCTGTACATTGACTTTCTGGGACTCTATCCCAGAACGAAAAATGGCAATACCCAGATTTTTGTTGTACTCGACCACTTCAGCAAGTTTGTGTTCCTTAAACCTATAAGGAAAGCAACTTCAGCTGCAGTGGTCCAGTACTTAGAGGAAGCTATTTTTCATATCTTTGGGGTTCCAGAATCTACACTCGGACAACGGAAAACAATTCATTTCCGAATTGTTTTCGAGCTTTTTAAAGCGCTACGGTGTTAAGCACGTGAGGACTGCGGTCCACTCTCCGCAGGCCAATGCTTCAGAACGTGTGAACCGTAGCGTACTGACCAAGATCCGTTCGTACCTTGGAAGCGACCAACGCGACTGGGACAAGCATGTTAGCTTTGCGGCATTTTCACTGCGAAGTGTTGCGCACGAAGCTACTAGCCTAGAGCCGTATTATGCTGTCTTCGGCTTCCAAATGGCACAGAACGGATCCGCGTTTGACATTATGCGACGGTTAAACGACATTAAACAATCAGACGTCAGAATTTAAGAGACAAAGGACAAACAACAAATTGTAAGGGACGAGATATTTAGAAATTTAAGTAAAGCACATGACAAAGGAGAAGGAGAAGGAGAAAAAAAACCTACAATTTGAGAAGCCGAGACATTTAATACAAAGTTGGACAGACTGTATTTAGACGCAATTTCAGACAGAGTGACAAGATAGCAAGCTATAATGCCAAGCTTGGACCGAAAGCTATTAAAAGTATTATATTAAAAACTATAGGAAATTCCCTATATGAAGTAGGAAATTTGAGAGGAGGAAAAGTAGGCATTTTTCATGCCAAAGACCTCTTTGCCCAGTAGATTGTAGGAGCTTAGGAAATTGACGACTATTTATTATCTATTATTTATTATTTATTTTATTATTTATTATTTATTAATTATTATTTATTATTAATTATTTACCATTTGATTCAATGACTGACTAATTTCTGTGATATTTAGGTTTAAGGCTTATGTGCAATTATAAGGATTAGGTGCAATATTTTATATTAGATTTAGGATATACTGTGATATTTTATGCTCTACGGCTATTTTATAAAACTATGTATATTATTTATTATTCTTATTTTATCTGACCCATGATGATTATAATTTATTGACGTGTTTACATTTTTATTTATATGTAAAATTTAGAGATTATTAGTTATTTTATGTTATTTTAGTTATTTATTGTTATATATATATAGTTAGAACAGCATAAGAAAAGAATAAAGCAGGTTCTCATGGAGTAGACCCTTGCCCCACGTTAGGCAATGAGCTCGCGGAGACCTTTTTGGAGGTATGTGTGTACTAAGGTTACGATCGTTTGTTGTACGTTGCCTTTTCTTACGTAATATTTTACTCGCGACCACTCATAAAATAGAGACGAGCCTATTACGTCCACGTACAACACATCGTCACGTCCATGTCCTCGTCCAACACAAAAACAAATTTAAATACATATAGGTAACAATCAAAAATCACTTACCCAATTGTCTTGACAAGTGACGTCGACGCCAACGCAGACGTCGATTCCACTGCATTAACATGTCAACGTCGAATTCACAGAACCTGAACATAAAAAGGGAAGGAACAAGAGCAGAAGGCATGTCCTCCAAAATAATAAAGCCCACTAAGCTGTTGTTTTGTGCGACAGCTCACAGAGTCCCATGATCCCGAAAATGCAAATAAACTGCATTTGTTTTCCCTAATCCTAGTTATCTTATAGACTAGCGGCGGATCTTTCCCCTAGTCTATCCGACACAATACACTTTAATTCACACGCGACGTTATTTACGAACTAATTTTATATAAAAATACAAATAAAACAAATAATTACAAATTACAAAAAAAAAACAAAGTAATTTTGACAAATACATTGCAATTATGAATAAAAGAAAACACAAAAGACACTGCACCGAGATTGACAACTAGAGATATTATTGACCGATATCTGTCAATCGACATCTTGACAAATATCGGCCGCTAAAAAATGGACTAGAATGATTGTGGTGGAAAGGTTTTTTTAGATGAAATGACAAATGCTCCATTGCACACACATGGTGGTGGGGAAGCAAAAGAGACAAAACATATGTTGGGGTAAAGTTGGTTTGAGGGTTCGCTGTAAAAATATTTAAATGTATGTACTTAACATTAATTGTAGGTGTTAAATGTATGATATTTGTGTTTTATGTCGTTAGTAAATGTGACTAAAATTTAAAAAAGGACGGGATGATGGAATTGGTTTCCACAAGAGACAAACAAAGATAGAATGTCTATTTTAGGGGAAAGAAATTTAGGCGCCAAAATTTTAATAAAATCAGATAGCGATTTTGGGACGGCAGACGAAAAGGACAAAGATGTAATAAAGATAAAAGAGTATAGTAACTGACGTAAAGAAAAAGGAAAGCGAGAGGAATTCTTTTTCTAGAAGGTTCGGAAAAAAGAAAGGGTTTCTTTAGGCGGAGACAGAATTTTTAGCGGCAGTTGGAAATTTACCATTAACAGAGACAGTCGAAGGCTATTACTTAGTTTTTTTAAAAGAGAGTTTAAATTTTAAGTCTTAAAATTAAAATTTTAGTGGTGGAAATTTAGAATTTTTTTTAAATTCTCATAAATGGAAGTGCAAATGCGCTAATCGCACATATCTTTATTAGTGGAAAGAAACTGTGCAGCTAAATCATAGTGTACTGTAAAACCAAAAAAAAAGGGAGAAAAATTGAATTTCTAAAAGTTATTAGTGGAAAACCGCCATAGTTTTGTTGTAAACAAGAATTCCAATCCAAAAAAAAAAAAAAAAAGGGGGGGTTTGGGGGAAAACAGTTAAGTGCGCTAAGCGGCAAATTCGTAGAATCAAAATTTAAAATTTTAATTGTTTCCATCAGTGGAAAGTACAATTTAAAGTGAAAAAGTACAAGTACGCAAATCCAATTTAAAAAAAAAGGGCGTGGTGAGAACCGACATAATCCATCGTAAATCCCAAGATTTAAAATTATAAAAGTTTTTTTTTGTAGAAGCAATACATTTAGACCAACCGAGATGGCGAACTTGGTAGTGTCCAAGGAGACACCGAAGAAGGTGTAGACAGAGCGGGATATGGTCGACTTGCAAACCAGGGAAATAGGCAGGCATTAGAGGATAATCGGGAGCTGGTTAACTTCATGAACAGCATAGAGACGACCGCTGTACAAAAAGCCAGGCTGACCTGATGTCTGCTTTCGCAAAAAATATGGGCGAAATGATGTCCGTGTTTAAATCTAGTCTAGATACTCTCGGTAATAGGTTAGAGATAGCGTAGAAAAGAAATCAGGTTCAGCAATAGAAAACACAGGTAATGCTAACATACAAACGTCTAAACCGACTTCGACGCCGACCGCTGACCACACGGGCAACAAGCCCAACATATTATTGTCACCGACTGGACGTAACGAAACTAGACGTAATGAAGCAATACACAAAGACACAAGCAACAGCATGTCCACATTTCGCACCAGCGAATTTGGCGAAAGAAGGTTCTGCGATATGCATAAGTGGGGGATACAATTCGACGGCACTCCCAAGACCATGACAGTCGAAAGCTTCATCTTCCGAATTGAGACCATGCAAACGAAAAAGGGCTATACGAGAGCACAACTCTTTGACAATATTCACCAACTGTTGTCAGGTGCAGCCGAGCGTTGGTACTGGCAATTTATGGAAGAGAGAGCAAACGACGACTTGTTAAACTACCACGACGTAAAAACAGAACTGATCAGACATTTTAAGACTGCAGACTCGGACCATGATCTCATGAAAAAGATACTCGACCATAGACAACAACCGAACGAAGACTTCGACGATTACTGTTCATATATACGTGAGCTAAACTTACAAATAAAGAACAGAATGTCTGAACGAGATCTCGTGAAAATCCTCAGGGACAACATGAAAGACAGAATGAAGTCACTCATGTTTGGATGTACCCTGGACACCCCACATGAGTTAAGAGAAAAATATAGAGAGGGTGAAAAACTATTTCAAACTTAAGCAACGAGATTCCACAAGCATGTGAACGAAATTGACACCGACGAAATCGACGAAACAAACAGGATAGAGGCAATAATGACAAAGTACAATAAAGATAAAAAGATGACAATGAATAAAAACCGTTATACCAGTGGTAGCAATGTTCCTTGTAGTGATGTCCATAACCAGTGTTCGTCCCATTTCCACTCACTAGTATGTTTTCAGTGTGGTCAGTCTAATGTTCCTGTTTTGGTATGTCCTTCATGTAAAAAAATATCGGAAAACTCAGTGATGGGCGAAGCATCCGGGAGTGTTCGTCCAATGGACAAACTCCCGGAGTAGAACCTAAAACAATAAGCATTTTAAAGAGATCTGACAAACAAAATAATAAACAAGAAATGGTAAAGACAATACTTGCAAGAAGAAGTCTCCATCAGCGTATCCTGGACTACGAAGAGGCCCGTAAAAGAATCTTTTCTGAAGACCCTGCCCTAGATGAAAGAAAAAAGAAGAATTTTATTAGGATTAAGAAACTGCGAGAAAAGTTCGCCGTGAAAAGAGTTAGGTTTAGGAGTTTCTGAGATCACTCAATTAGACACGAACACAGACCCGATGATGCGAGTTCTCTCGCCAGCACAAACGGAGGCTCTACAGGCGGTTAAAGATAAGTACCCGTTTTTCACGAAACTTGGCCTCGGTAAGACCAGCCTAGAGGAACATGTGATTGAGACCGCCGAAGTGGAGCCGATCAAACAGAGGCACTACCCAGTGTCTCCGGCGATCCAAAAGCTTCTCTTCGACGAGCTCGATCGCAGGATTTCCTTGGGGGTGATCGAGGAGAGCCGAAGTGCGTGGAGCTCTCCGGTTTTGCTGGTGAGAAAACCTGGCAAAAACAGGCTGTGCCTAGACTCACGTAAAGTTAACGCGGTGACTAAAAAAGACGCATACCCGTTACCCCATATAGAAGGGTTGTTAAGCCGCTTGCAAGACACTCGATTTATTTCGGGGATCGACCTGAAGGACGCCTTCTGGCAATTTCCATTGGAGGCGAGGTCCAGGGAGAAAACGGCCTTCACAGTCCCTGGGCCACCACTGTATCAATTTACAGTGATGCCATTTGGACTGTGCAATGCTGCCCAGAGAATGTGTCGGCTTATGGACAAGGTGATACCGTCAAGGCTCAAAGACAACGTCTTTGTATACCTTGATGATCTCCTTGTCTGCTCTCCGGACTTCGAAAGCCATATGGGTTTGCTAGAGGACGTCGCGGGATGTCTTCGTCAGGCTGGCTTAACGATTAACGTAGAAAAAAGCAAATTTTGCTATAAAGAAATAAAATACCTGGGATATATTGTGGGTGACGGGTGCCTCAGGAATGACCCGGCAAAGGTATCGGCAATGGAGCATTTTCCGGTTCCGAAGACTCCGAAACAGCTCAGGCGATATCTCGGGATAACCGGATGGTACCGCAGGTTTATCCCAAACGTTTCAGGTATGAGTGCTCCAATGACAGAATGCCTGAAAAAAGGTAAAGATTTTAAAATGACGGACGAAGCAATTAAGGCATTTGATGAGCTTAAAAAGCTCCTGACAACAGCACCTATCTTGACTAACCCTGATTTTACAAGACATTTTTATATCCAATGTGATGCATCTACGACTGGTGTTGGGAGCGTCCTCTTCCAATTTGACTCAGATGGTAGAGAGAGGCCGATTGCCTACATCTCTCAAAAGTTAAATTCGGCACAAAGAAACTACAACGTCATAGAGCTGGAATGTTATGCAGCAGTCTTAAGTGTGCAGAAATTCCGTGCCTATATTGAACTGCTGCCCTTCACGATAATCACGGACCATTCAAGTTTGAAGTGGCTCATGTCGCAGAAGGACCTGTCTGGCCGTTTGGCTAGGTGGAGCTTGAAGCTACAAGCCTTTGACTTCACAATTGAGCACAGGAAGGGCACACAAAATGTTTTCCCTGATGCTCTCTCTCGTGTTCACATGGAGGAACTCTCATCAGATGTTAGCCTAATGGACGTTGACCTGAATTCCCCACATTTTTCTTCCGACGAATACGAGGAGCTAAAGAAGACGGTAAAAGATGGACAGGATAAATTCCCCGACATATGCATTTCGGACAATTATGTTTACAAACGGACAAATATACGTACCGGGGACGCACTACAAGAAGATAGAGCTTGGAAGCTACCGTCTGAGTTGAGGAAGAGTCTTCTGAGTTCGGCTCATGTTTCTCCAGCTGCAGGACATGGAGGCATTCATAAGACGCTTCATAAGTTAAGACAGAAATACTTTTGGCCTGGAATGACTATAGATGTAAACGACTTTATAAAAAACTGTGATATATGTAAGTGCAATAAAAGTACGAATAGGACGAATAGACCACCAATGGGGGTACAGACGGTGACCGAACGACCATTTCAGCGCCTGTACATTGACTTTCTGGGACTCTATCCCAGAACGAAAAATGGCAATACCCAGATTTTTGTTGTACTCGACCACTTCAGCAAGTTTGTGTTCCTTAAACCTATAAGGAAAGCAACTTCAGCTGCAGTGGTCCAGTACTTAGAGGAAGCTATTTTTCATGTCTTTGGGGTTCCAGAATCTACACTCGGACAACGGAAAACAATTCATTTCCGAATTGTTTTCGAGCTTTTTAAAGCGCTACGGTGTTAAGCACGTGAGGACTGCGGTCCACTCTCCGCAGGCCAATGCTTCAGAACGTGTGAACCGTAGCGTACTGACCAAGATCCGTTCGTACCTTGGAAGCGACCAACGCGACTGGGACAAGCATGTTAGCTTTGCGGCATTTTCACTGCGAAGTGTTGCGCACGAAGCTACTAGCCTAGAGCCGTATTATGCTGTCTTCGGCTTCCAAATGGCACAGAACGGATCCGCGTTTGACATTATGCGACGGTTAAACGACATTAAACAATCAGACGTCAGAATTTAAGAGACAAAGGACAAACAACAAATTGTAAGGGACGAGATATTTAGAAATTTAAGTAAAGCACATGACAAAGGAGAAGGAGAAGGAGAAAAAAAACCTACAATTTGAGAAGCCGAGACATTTAATACAAAGTTGGACAGACTGTATTTAGACGCAATTTCAGACAGAGTGACAAGATAGCAAGCTATAATGCCAAGCTTGGACCGAAAGCTATTAAAAGTATTATATTAAAAACTATAGGAAATTCCCTATATGAAGTAGGAAATTTGAGAGGAGGAAAAGTAGGCATTTTTCATGCCAAAGACCTCTTTGCCCAGTAGATTGTAGGAGCTTAGGAAATTGACGACTATTTATTATCTATTATTTATTATTTATTTTATTATTTATTATTTATTAATTATTATTTATTATTAATTATTTACCATTTGATTCAATGACTGACTAATTTCTGTGATATTTAGGTTTAAGGCTTATGTGCAATTATAAGGATTAGGTGCAATATTTTATATTAGATTTAGGATATACTGTGATATTTTATGCTCTACGGCTATTTTATAAAACTATGTATATTATTTATTATTCTTATTTTATCTGACCCATGATGATTATAATTTATTGACGTGTTTACATTTTTATTTATATGTAAAATTTAGAGATTATTAGTTATTTTATGTTATTTTAGTTATTTATTGTTATATATATATAGTTAGAACAGCATAAGAAAAGAATAAAGCAGGTTCTCATGGAGTAGACCCTTGCCCCACGTTAGGCAATGAGCTCGCGGAGACCTTTTTGGAGGTATGTGTGTACTAAGGTTACGATCGTTTGTTGTACGTTGCCTTTTCTTACGTAATATTTTACTCGCGACCACTCATAAAATAGAGACGAGCCTATTACGTCCACGTACAACACATCGTCACGTCCATGTCCTCGTCCAACACAAAAACAAATTTAAATACATATAGGTAACAATCAAAAATCACTTACCCAATTGTCTTGACAAGTGACGTCGACGCCAACGCAGACGTCGATTCCACTGCATTAACATGTCAACGTCGAATTCACAGAACCTGAACATAAAAAGGGAAGGAACAAGAGCAGAAGGCATGTCCTCCAAAATAATAAAGCCCACTAAGCTGTTGTTTTGTGCGACAGCTCACAGAGTCCCATGATCCCGAAAATGCAAATAAACTGCATTTGTTTTCCCTAATCCTAGTTATCTTATAGACTAGCGGCGGATCTTTCCCCTAGTCTATCCGACACAATACACTTTAATTCACACGCGACGTTATTTACGAACTAATTTTATATAAAAATACAAATAAAACAAATAATTACAAATTACAAAAAAAAAAAACAAAGTAATTTTGACAAATACATTGCAATTATGAATAAAAGAAAACACAAAAGACACTGCACCGAGATTGACAACTAGAGATATTATTGACCGATATCTGTCAATCGACATCTTGACAAATATCGGCCGCTAAAAAATGGACTAGAATGATTGTGGTGGAAAGGTTTTTTTAGATGAAATGACAAATGCTCCATTGCACACACATGGTGGTGGGGAAGCAAAAGAGACAAAACATATGTTGGGGTAAAGTTGGTTTGAGGGTTCGCTGTAAAAATATTTAAATGTATGTACTTAACATTAATTGTAGGTGTTAAATGTATGATATTTGTGTTTTATGTCGTTAGTAAATGTGACTAAAATTTAAAAAAGGACGGGATGATGGAATTGGTTTCCACAAGAGACAAACAAAGATAGAATGTCTATTTTAGGGGAAAGAAATTTAGGCGCCAAAATTTTAATAAAATCAGATAGCGATTTTGGGACGGCCGACGAAAAGGACAAAGATGTAATAAAGATAAAAGAGTATAGTAACTGACGTAAAGAAAAAGGAAAGCGAGAGGAATTCTTTTTCTAGAAGGTTCGGAAAAAAGAAAGGGTTTCTTTAGGCGGAGACAGAATTTTTAGCGGCAGTTGGAAATTTACCATTAACAGAGACAGTCGAAGGCTATTACTTAGTTTTTTTAAAAGAGAGTTTAAATTTTAAGTCTTAAAATTAAAATTTTAGTGGTGGAAATTTAGAATTTTTTTTAAATTCTCATAAATGGAAGTGCAAATGCGCTAATCGCACATATCTTTATTAGTGGAAAGAAACTGTGCAGCTAAATCATAGTGTACTGTAAAACCAAAAAAAAGGGAGAAAAATTGAATTTCTAAAAGTTATTAGTGGAAAACCGCCATAGTTTTGTTGTAAACAAGAATTCCAATCCAAAAAAAAAAAAAAAAAGGGGGGGTTTGGGGGAAACAGTTAAGTGCGCTAAGCGGCAAATTCGTAGAATCAAAATTTAAAATTTTAATTGTTTCCATCAGTGGAAAGTACAATTTAAAGTGAAAAAGTACAAGTACGCAAATCCAATTTAAAAAAAAAGGGCGTGGTGAGAACCGACATAATCCATCGTAAATCCCAAGATTTAAAATTATAAAAGTTTTTTTTTGTAGAAGCAATACATTTAGAGGTAAAATAAGTGCGAGTGCGCAAAATAGTGCTAGAAAACAAACCGCAGAATTAAAATCTAAACAAAAAAGATCTGCGAAAGCGGGCCAGTGCACTAAACTGTTTAACAGGGCGACAAACATAGAGTCGCCATAGTTCTTAAAACAAGTTACACATATTACTGAAACAGTGCGTACATACACTAGAGAAAAAGCCACTTGCTATAAAGCTGTTGAAGGAAATTTCACCATAAAAGAAAAGTACAAGTGTGCAGCATATACAAACGTTGATCTTCATGCCAGCGACGGAGCTTATCTCAATTCACCAAAGATAAGAACCTCCAAACAAAATAAAAGGAAAAAGCTTTATCAAGTATATTCATCAAAAAGGAGAGCCTCTCAAACCGCGAACTGAGTCTTTTTTTTCTTGTTCCTGAAATTGAGTCTTATCAAATTTAAAGATTTTTACCTTTTTGAGTTTTATAGAGTTTCATTTAATTTAAAATTCAGTTTACCTTTTGAGTTTTTTTTTTGAGTTTTTTTATTAAAACTAAAAATCGAGTTTCTTACTTTTTTGATTTTTTTTTATTCAAGGTAAAATCGAATTTCTTACCTTTTTTTTGAGTTTTTTTTTTATTCAATTTAAAACTGAGTTTTTTTTTTACTTGCTCAAAATTTTTTTATTGCATTCAATTTAAATTGAATCCTTTTGAGTTTTTTTATTGAATTTCCTTTTTGAAATATAGTTAGTGTAAACTGCGTTTAGTAGCAACTAAATTATAATAACACACTTTGCTACAGGTGATTCAACGACATCGTGCCGGCAGGATCTCCTTGAACATGAAAAACACTCAAGTAAGTCTATTTACATATACTTTTTATACACCCGTTGGCTACTAAGAGCAGTATTTAATAATAGTTCATTTTTTTTTAAATTTTCGAGTTTTTATTAAATTTCCTTTTTTAATTTATCGTAATTTAATTGCACAAACAATAAGTTAGTTTATCCTTCTTTTATAATTACAAATGAATTATAAATACTTTGAAAATACATAAATTTTTTTACATTTCAATTGAATTTTAAAATATATTCGTATACTTTTATTGCTAAACATATTTCCATTATATTTTAAATTGAATTGTTACATACGTTATTCTAATTTGAAGTTTTTTTTTGAATAAAAAGTAACAAATGTATTTAAAAATTGAAAAGATAAATAGTTGAGTTCTTATTGCCGTTGCCCATTGGGTGGGAGGCATTATTCCTTGTTGCTTTATTTTTTTTTTGTGGTCCTCACCATGAGTGAGTAGATCAAGTTGGCTGTAGGTGTGTGGCTGGGATTGGTGATCACACGGTGATTTCTCTCGGCGCTTTTCAGATGACGACGTGACGGATCATGGACGATCGGACGAAGTCGACCTTCATTATTTTATGAGGCCTCTGTACTGGTGCAATCAGGACATTCCTTTTAGATTTAATTAGCTATTAAGTGAAAAAGAAAATTTCCTAAAAGAAATCAAATTTTCTTTTGTTAATTTTAAAGTAATTTTAATGTAGAATAATATAGTTATAAGCTTAAAATATAAAAGCAAAGGAATGACCTGGCTGCACCGGGACTGAGGGACGGTATCCTCTATTCCCTCCTTTATCCAGCCCCTTTTGATTCCGATTTTCCTTTTTTTATTTTATTTTTAAATAAGTCGACAACACGATAATTAAAATTTTTGTTCATGACGATGTGTCACTGGTAAGTGACAAGGACCGCCCGTCTGACGAGCTTAGCCGAGCAACCGCGAGCGTGTCGCGACGTCCTTGCCAGTGGCAGAACCCCTAGTGGGACCTCGCTCCATAACAAATCAAACGCATTATTAGGGTGATAAATCACGCGCGCGTCCATCTAAAATATGGCATTATGTCACGGCACCAAAATTCGGTCCACCTACTCGAAGAACACATTAGAGCTTCGTATGAAGCGTATGAGTCGTTGTAGAAGAAAGCTCCCATATGGAGTTATTGAAAAATAAAAAAAACCATATTTGGTCGTATGTATCGAAAAAAGTTAAATTGTGCAAGTTGAATTCGTTTAATTATAAAAAAAATTAAATTTAAAAAGTTACCTAAAGAAAGAATACGAATGTTATAAAAAATTGCAAAATATTTGAAAAAAAGCTATAAACAACGAAAAACGATACACGGTACAATTAAAACCACGCCTACGCAAATAAAATATTAAACGCATTTAGGGTGGCAAATCGCGAGTGCGATTGTTTTTTTGTACAATTAAAACCATGCTAACGCAAATAAAATATTAATGTGTACATTTCTGTATTTTGCGTTTCTGTGTAACTATACAAGTTAAATTGTGCAAGTTAAATTGTGCCAAGTGGAATTGTGCCAGTGGAATTGTGTCCAGTTGAATTGTGTATAGTGGAATTGTGCTAGTGGAATCAGCCGGTTACCATAATTTCGAGACATACGACCAAATATGTTTTATTTTTATTTTTCAATAACAAAAACCGGTGTGGTATCACAATGGACCATTACTGTTCTGTCTCCACTGACAGCCACTTTAACCTAACCTAAGGACTCAATCCTACACACTACTATCGGCCAACGAATAACGAAGAATGCGGCCAATTCACTGGTAAATTTATGGCAATTGGTGCCATATTGACAATTTTTTCAAATACGCCAGAAATGATTTTCAATGCTCAGAAAGAATTGGAGTTAGCGCGAGTGGTTGTAGCAACCACAAGCGAAATTCGTATAATTTCAATTTGTAAAAGTCCTTGAAGCGTATTTGTTTTTAAGATATTTGTTGTGGTTTTATTCAGCGTCCAAATCAAACTAACTACTACAATGTATTATAAGATTACAACAGAACGATTTATATCAAATGTCAGAGACGTCAACACAAAACCCAGGGTTGTCCAATTAGTATTTTGTCCAGGGTTGCAACATCTCCCCCTAATAGAGAATATATGGTTCTAGGTATCGAGGAAATATGTTGTCCCGCGCAGATCGTCTTAACTCGGTTGGGACTACTGAGATGGAACTCGCTGTTCTTCGGTTGAAACTGATTGAGGTACTTCAAAATCATCAAGCAAAATCGGAAGAGGTATTGTATCTTGTACTGGTGAAAACTGTTGATGTGATGATCTTGACATTAATTGATTTGCATGTGATCTGATAATTTTATTTCCATCTTCAAGGATAATTTTATACATAACACGTCCTATTTTGGAATGGATTTCTCCGGGGAACAATATGAAGTTATTATTATTATAAAACTTGGCTTGCACCAAGTCTCCAACTTTGTAATGCCTTGGTTTAGTTCTGTGCTTTTTGTTAAACTGCTCATTCATTGAATTATTCCGATGATCTGATGCATGAGGTTTCTGACTTGGTAGTAATAGATCCCAAGTTGTTCTGATTCTGCGGAAAATTGTAATTGTAATTACAAGAAAATTTATAATATTTCCTCTATCGACTCCTCTTTCCCTTGAATTTTCTTCTCTTTTCAGCTTATCGACGAACCTTTCCGCCTGTTCATTTGACTGCGGATGGTATGGTGCACAAAGGAGATGCTGTATGCCGTTTCGCTCACACATTAATTGAAATTTTGCGGAAACGAACTGTGTTCCGTTATCTGAGACGATCAGTTGTGGTGATCCAAAACGAGCAAAACTTTCTTCAATTATAGTTACTGTTTTGGTTGCGGTAATAGTTGGTGTAATAAATATTTCTGGCCATTTCGAATATGCGTCAATAATGACTAAAAAATATAATCCGTTGATTGGACCGGCATAATCAATATAAATGCGCTGCCACGGGCCATCGGGTATTGACCATGACTCCAACGGTACCTTTGTAGATGTCTTTGCGACACTTGTGCATTTAACACATTCCTTGACCCAATCTGCAATATTTTCGTTAATTCCAGTCCAGTATACGTAGCTGCGTGCGATTGATTTCATGCGCTTTTCCGTTGATATACATGTGGAATTACAATTCTATTGCCGAACATCAAGCAATCGCCTATAACTGATAATGATTGTGATCGTTTAAAAAATGCTCTGACAACCGTATTGGAAATAGATTTTGAATTTGGCCATTGGGAATTGACATAACGAATTACTGTTTGCAATATTTTGCACTGTTGAGTCGCCTTGACTATCATCGAATGTTTAATTGGCAAATGATTGACTGTATCTGCCTGTGAATTGTGGAGATCAACTTCCAATTGAAGCGATGCTATTACGTAGTCCTCGTCAGGTTTTAATTGTGCGTTTATTAACCTTGAAAGAATATCGGCGTATCCAAATTTATCTGTCGATACGTACTCAATATTGAAATCGTACAGGAGTAAGGTACAGGCCCACCTTTAAAGCCTACTCGCAGTATAGACATGAATTCCCTTCTTTGAATCGAATATTGATAGTAAAGGTTTATGGTCCGTTTGTAAAAAGAATTTTCGGCCATAAACCATCCGATGAAATTTAGTAACCGCAAATATTAAGCCTAATGCTTCTTTTCATATCTGCCCACACCCCATCTCGGCTTTCGTTAGTGATCGAAAAGCATGGCTAACTGCCTTTACCGAACCGTCTTTATATCGGTGATATATGCAAGCACCGATCCCAGTCTGACATGCATCTGCTGCTACCACTATCGTTTGATTTGGGTCATAATGGGTAAGCATCAGATTTGAGAGATCAGATTTGAGTATTTGTTTGAAACGTTCGAATGAATTCTGACAATCGGTCGGCCAGTCCCATTTTGCGTCCTTTTTGAGCAAGGCATCAAGTGGGCGTCTTAGCTGATGCATATCTTTAATAAATTTACCGTAGTAATTAATGGCTCCCAGATATGATTGTAACGTCTGAATGTCTTTGGGTGGAGGCATGCGTGTGATTGCTTCCACTTTACCTGGATCTGGTCTTGTTCCATTTTTATCGATAATTCCACCCAGATATTTAATGGATTTCATAAAGAAATTGCATTTATTTATTTTGATGTTGAAGCCAAAGTCTTTAATACGCTGAAGTGTTTGGTATAATCGATCTTTGTGCTCTGTTTCTGTTCTACCACAGATGATTAAATCGTCCATGTACGCTGCTACCCCTTCCAGGCCTTCCACCATAGTGCTCATAATTTGCTGAAATGCACCTGGCGCAGCTTTGACACCTGGAGGTAGTCGGTTAAATCTGAACAAACCACGATGTGTGTTGATTGTAAGCAATTCTCGTGACTTTTCATCGACTTCTACCTGGAGGAATGCATCACACAAATCTATTTGACTAAAGACTGTGCCATTCGCCAGTTTTGCAAAAATGTCATCGGGTAGTGGTAATGGAAATTGATGAGGCTCGAGTGCGTCATTAAGACCCGTTGAATAGTCCGCACAAATTCTAATCCGACCGTTGCTTTTTTTTACACAAACTATTGGTGCGGCCCATTCGGAAAAATCTACTGGTGTGATGATACCAAGTAATTAAAGACGATCTAATTCGTCGTTTATTTGAGTAAGTGCTGCGTATGCTACTGGTCGTTTAGCTTTGAAAATTGGTCTTTTGTCTGGTTTGACGTGCAACTTGACTTGTTTTCGTGCACTTTCCGAGAGTTTCTTTGAATACGTCCGGAAATGATGAAAGTAGTGTTTTTATTAGCTGTTGATCTGAACTGATGCCGTTAACGGAAGAAACGTTGTATATCGATCTGAAGGGCACATCCCAAATGTTAAATTTTTCAATCCAATCAATTCCGAATAATTTTAGATTGTTATTGCGTGATACAAAACATTTTCCCGTGATCGTAGTGTTATTGAATTCTATATCACAATGGAATTCCGCTAACAAATCAAGCTGTTGCCCAGATGCAGTTGTTGCTGTTTGATTTGTCTCTGTCAATGTAGGCTCACCAATGCACTGCCAAACCGATTTGGAGATAATTGTGATATCTGACGCTGTATCCAGCTGCATGTTTACTGAGACATTGTTGATCCTCACATTGATAAATTTGCGCATTGCTGCCATATCGCCATTTACTGAAAAAATTCTGTTTGAGTGTGGCGCATTTTTGTTTTGATTTTTAATACTCGCCTGACGGTTGTGTGGTTTGTTAAAACAACCATTGTATCCTTCTTTTAGGTGTTGTTTATATGAGCAGTCGGCTGTGAAGTGCATGCCACCGCATTTCCAACATGGTTTACTGGGTGCTGATTGGCGTTTGTCCGTGTGATGATTCGGACTGGACTTATTCCGGTATTTATGTTGTTTGTTAAAAACTTTTTTCTGATCTGTCACTGCGTTATGTTGGTGACTGTTGAAAGGTTTCTTCGGATTTACCCCTGAGTAGCTGGCGTTGACTACTGACGTTTGTTGATTGATGTGGTTTTCATGATTCTCAATCATTTTTGTGTCCTTTTTTAGGTTAATGAGTTGTTGGGCTTCTGTAATCAACTTTTCTAGTGACATTGTTTTATCGGCATCGATTCTCGAGAGTAGTTTTGTTCGGATGTCTGCGTCGCATGACGACTTTAAACCACTTGTAAAAATAAGGCACTTGAACTGATCTGCCGTTAAATTCTTCAGATCAAAATGTTCACAAAGTCGGTTTATACGCCCCGCGTACGCCACAAAATCCTCCGAACTCTTCTTCTGCTGCTGCAAAAACTCAAATCGCATATTGAATGATTTTTTTGGACCGAAAATGTCTTTAAATTTTGCGACAGTTTCATCGAAAGAAAAATCACGATGGTTTTTTGGCAAAATATAACTCACGTATTTATCATAGTTTTTACCCCATCGTCTAAATTTTCTCCATCCATCTTGAACAAATCCTCAAATCGTTCATACCACGTGTTGAAGTATTTTCCATCTTCTAGATCATGGTAAAATTCAACAATTTGATTCGCAAGATTATGAATTTGTTGAACATCTTCGTTTTTTGTTCCTTTTGCCAAATGTTTGATTATGGCGTCGTGTGATTTGAGCTTTTCGGTGATAGAAGCCAACATTTTTTTCATAGATTCGTCCATCTTGATTTGAATAGAAAATTTTCGAACACTTTATATATACATATATATCACTCCGTTATCCTCGTCGCCAACTTGATGTGGTTTTATTCAGCTTCCAAATCAAACTAACTACTAGTACTACAATTTATTATAAGATTACAACAAAACGATTTATATCAAATGTCAGAGACGTCAACACAAAACCCAGGGTTGTCCAATTAGTATTTTGCCCAGGGTTGCAACAATATTAAATGGCAAGTATTGTTAAGTTGTAACGTCAAGAAAGCCGCAGCTAGCTTCACGCAGATTCAAGAATTCATTTTAGGGACATGGGGGGTGCCAATTGCGGATAACGTGGATAACGCGCTTTACCTAAATTAAAGTAAACTGCATTTATGTTTCCTATAGACTGCCAAACCCTTCAACCGATCGAATCTAAACTTTGTGTAGTGCTAGTGATTTTAATAAAAAAACTAAGTATAGGCATATTTAGGAAGTGGTTAGACTCCTGGGTCAAGGGATTACCACACGAATTGTTTACAAAGCCCGACTTATAAATTTTTCAGATTTTTTAATAGGGAGTTTTGTTGTCCGTACAGCTAGTTTTGACGTGACAACGTCTCACTACAAGGTATAAGAGGGTGCATGTTCAAAAAGTAAAATGTTAAATGCCCCTCTGTTGTGAGACACTGTTAAGTGAGACACTGTTAAGTGTGACACTGTTAAGTGAGACACTTTTAAATGTCAGTACTTTGGGAACTAAGCCATTTCCCAAGCGATTCGCATGAAATTCGGAATGTAGGACTAATATGTGACTATAAGACTTATTCCTATGGAAATTCTGGGATCTGGCCAATAGGGTCTGGGATTTTTGGAACCAAGCCATTTTTCAAGGGATTCGTATGAAACTCGCAATGTAGGACTAATATGTGACTATAAGACTTGTTCCTATGGAAATTCTGGGATCTGGCCAATAGGGTCTGGGATTTTTGGAACCAAGCCATTTCTCAAGGGATTCGTATGAAACTCGGAATGTAGGACTAATATGTGACTATAAGACTTGTTCCTATGGAAATTCTGGGATCTGGCCAATAGGGTCTGGGATTTTTGGAACCAAGCCATTTCTCAAGGGATTCGTATGAAACTCGGAATGTGGGACTAATATGTGACTATAAGACTTGTTCCTATGGAAATTCTGGGATCTGGCCAATAGGGTCTGGGATTTTTGGAACCAAGCCATTTCTCAAGGGATTTGTATGAAACATGGAATGTAGGACTAATATGTGACTATAAGACTTGTTCCTATGGAAATTCTGGGATCTGGCCAATAGGGTCTGGGATTTTTGGAACCAAGCCATTTCTCAAGGGATTCATATAAAACTCGCAATGTGGGACTAATATGTGACTATAAGACTTGTTCCTATGGAAATTCTGGGATCTGGCCAATAGGGTCTGGGATTTTTGGAACCAAGCCATTTCTCACGGGATTCGTATGAAACTCGGAATGTAGGACTAATATGTAACTATAAGACTTGTTCCTATGAAAATTCTGGGATCTGGCCAATAGGGTCTGGGATTTTTTGAACCAAGCCATTTCTCAAGGGATTCGTATGAAACTCGGAATGTGGGACTAATATGTGACTATAAGACTTGTTCCTATGGAAATTCTGGGATCTGGCCAATAGGGTCTGGGATTTTTGGAACCAAGCTATTTCTCAAGGGATTCGTATGAAACTCGGAATGTAGGACTAATATGTGACTATAAGACTTGTTCCTATGGAAATTCTGAGATCTGACCAATAGGGTCTGGGATTTTTGGAACCAAGCCATTTCTCAAGGGATATGTATGAAACTCGGAATGTAGGACTAATATGTGACTATAAGACTTGTTCCCATGGAAATTCTGGTTTCTGGCCTATAGGGTCTGGGATTTTTGGAACCAAGCCATTTCTCAAGGGATTCGTATGAAACTCGGAATGTGGGACTAATATGTGACTATAAGACTTGTTCCTATGGAAATTCTGGGATCTGGCCAATAGGGTCTGGGATTTTTGGAACCAAGCCATTTCTCAAGGGATTCGTATAAAACTCGGAATGTAGGACTAATATGTGACTATAAGACTTGTTCCTATGGAAATTCTGGGATCTGGCCAATAGGGTCTGGGATTTTTGGAACCAAACCATTTCTCAAGGGATTCGTATGAAACTCGGAATGTGGGACTAATAAGTGACTATAAGACTTGTTCCTATGGAAATTCTGGGATTTGGCGAATAGGGTCTGAGATTTTTGGAACCAAGCCTTTTCTCAAGGTATTCGTATGAAACTCGAAATGTGGGACAAATATGTGACTATAAGACTTGTTCTGGGATCTGGCCAATAGGGTCTGGGATTTTTGGAACCAAGCCATTTCTCAAGGGATTCATATGAAACTCGGAATGTAGGACTAAGACGTGACTATAAGACTTGTTCCTATGGAAATTCTGGGATCTGGCTAATAGGGCCTGGGATTTTTGGAACCAAGCCATTTCTCAAGGGATTCGTATGAAACTCGGAATGTAGGACTAAGATGTGACTATAAGACTTGTTCCTATGGAAATTCTGGGATCTGGCCAATAGGGTCTGGGATTTTTGGAACGAAGCTATTTCTCAAGGGATTCGTATGAAGCTCGGAATGTAGGACTAATATGTGACTATAAGATTTGTTCCTATGGAAATTCTGGGATCTGGCCAATAGGGTCTGGGATTTTTGGAACCAAGCCATTTCTCAAGGTATTCGTATGAAACTCGAAATATGGGACTAATATGTGACTATAAGACTTGTTCTGGGATCTGGCCAATAGGGTCTGGGATTTTTGGAACCAAGCCATTTCTCAAGGGATTCGTATGAAACTCGGAATGTAGGACTAAGATGTGACTATAAGACTTGTTCCTATGGAAATTCTGGGATCTGGCTAATAGGGTCTGGGATTTTTGGAACCAAGCCATTTCTCAAGGGATTCGTATGAAACTCGGAATGTAGGACTAAGATGTGACTATAAGACTTGTTCCTATGGAAATTCTGGGATCTGGCCAATAGGGTCTGGGATTTTTGGAACCAAGCCATTTCTCACGGGATTCGTATGAAACTCGGAATGTAGGACTAATATGTAACTATAAGACTTGTTCCTATGAAAATTCTGGGATCTGGCCAATAGGGTCTGGGATTTTTGGAACCAAGCCATTTCTCAAGGGATTCGTATGAAACTCGGAATGTGGGACTAATATGTGACTATAAGACTTGTTCCTATGGAAATTCTGGGATCTGGCCAATTGGGTCTGGGATTTTTGGAACCAAGCCATTTCTCAAGGGATTCGTATGAAACTCGGAATGTAGGACTAATATGTAACTATAAGACTTGTTCCTATGAAAATTCTGGGATCTGGCCAATAGGGTCTGGGATTTTTTGAACCAAGCCATTTCTCAAGGGATTCGTATGAAACTCGGAATGTGGGACTAATATGTGACTATAAGACTTGTTCCTATGGAAATTCTGGGATCTGGCCAATAGGGTCTAGGATTTTTGGAACCAAGCCATTTCTCAAGGGATTCGTATGAAACTCGGAATGTAGGACTAATATGTGACTATAAGACTTGTTCCTATGGAAATTCTGAGATCTGACCAATAGGGTCTGGGATTTTTGGAACCAAGCCATTTCTCAAGGGATATGTATGAAACTCGGAATGTAGGACTAATATGTGACTATAAGACTTGTTCCTATGGAAATTCTGGTTTCTGGCCTATAGGGTCTGGGATTTTTGGAACCAAGCCATTTCTCAAGGGATTCGTATGAAACTCGGAATGTGGGACTAATATGTGACTATAAGACTTGTTCCTATGGAAATTCTGGGATCTGGCCAATAGGGTCTGGGATTTTTGAAACCAAGCCATTTCTCAAGGGATTCGTATAAAACTCGGAATGTAGGACTAATATGTGACTATAAGACTTGTTCCTATGGAAATTCTGGGATCTGGCCAATAGGGTCTGGGATTTTTGGAACCAAACCATTTCTCAAGGGATTCGTATGAAACTCGGAATGTGGGACTAATATGTGACTATAAGACTTGTTCCTATGGAAATTCTGGGATTTGGCGAATAGGGTCTGGGATTTTTGGAACCAAGCCATTTCTCAAGGTATTCGTATGAAACTCGAAATGTGGGACAAATATGTGACTATAAGACTTGTTCTGGGATCTGGCCAATAGGGTCTGGGATTTTTGGAACCAAGCCATTTCTCAAGGGATTCATATGAAACTCGGAATGTAGGACTAAGATGTGACTATAAGACTTGTTCCTATGGAAATTCTGGGATCTGGCTAATAGGGCCTGGGATTTTTGGAACCATTTCTCAAGGGATTCGTATGAAACTCGGAATGTAGGACTAAGATGTGACTATAAGACTTGTTCCTATGGAAATTCTGGGATCTGGCCAATAGGGTCTGGGATTTTTGGAACGAAGCTATTTCTCAAGGGATTCGTATGAAGCTCGGAATGTAGGACTAAGATGTGACTATAAGACTTGTTCCTAAGGTAATTCTGGGATCTGGCCAATAGGGTCTGGGATTTTTGGAACCAAGCCATTTTTCAAGGGATTTGTATGAAACTCGGAATGTAGGACTAATATGTGACTATAAGATTTGTTCCTATGGAAATTCTGGGATCTGGCCAATAGGGTCTGGGATTTTTGGAACCAAGCCATTTCTCAAGGTATTCGTATGAAACTCGAAATGTGGGACTAATATATGACTATAAGACTTGTTCTGGGATCTGGCCAATAGGGTCTGGGATTTTTGGAACCAAGCCATTTCTCAAGGGATTCGTATGAAACTCGGAATGTAGGACTAAGATGTGACTATAAGACTTGTTCCTATGGAAATTCTGGGATCTGGCTAATAGGGTCTGGGATTTTTGGAACCAAGCCATTTCTCAAGGGATTCGTATGAAACTCGGAATGTAGGACTAAGATGTGACTATAAGACTTGTTCCTATGGAAATTCTGGGATCTGGCCAATAGGGTCTGGGATTTTTGGAACGAAGCCATTTCTCAAGGGATTCGTATGAAACTCGGAATGTAGCACTAAGATGTGACTATAAGACTTGTTCCTATGGTAATTCTGGGATCTGGCCAATAGGGTATGGGATTTTTGGAACCAAGCCATTTTTCAAGGGATTTGTATGAAACTCGGAATGTAGGACTAATATGTGACTATAAGATTTGTTCCTATGGAAATTCTGGGATCTGGCCAATAGGGTCTGGGATTTTTGGAACCAAGCCATTTCTCAAGGGATTCGTGCCTTTTAATTTAATCGTAATATTGGCCACACCGTCAAAGAATTTTACTCCAACCGCGTGTAAAGATTACACGCACATATTTTTTTAACAGCTCTTACTTCTCCTACTACTATCGACGCAACTGCATTACTATGTTTGTGCAGTGATATGATATATTTAATATGTACCCACCTCACTATAAATTGTTATGAACATTTAAATCAGCTTATAAATTATTTATTCGTTGTATGTGATGTGATTGATGATCATGTATGTGGTTTCAATAACATACAATCAAGCAGAGCAGAACGAAACAAACATATGCAGTAGTAGGCTGCGGTCAAGAATTCAGCCGCTGCGCAGTTTATGCTGCATGTTGGTCAAAAATTCACTTTTCAGCCAATGCATTAAAGAAAAATCGACTGCGCAGTTTACGCAGCTACTTAAAATTGGATGCAAATAGCAAAATGTAAATGTGAAATTGTCGCCCTACAAGCAGACTGTAAGTTGGTTCAAAATATAGCCTCAATTTCGTGCATACCGACTGCCTGCCATTTTTTTGTGCTGCACAAGCTGCGAAGCTACTTAATTCTTTACCGCAGCCGTAGTGATTGTATAGTCTCTGTTCATTTTCTATCGGTCCTCTGCTCTGCTCGATACAGTGCTGCATGCTTGCTTGCAACTATTTCCTTTTCTTTTCGCTTATCTTATCCTTAGTCATGTTTACAGTAAATAGAGTAAATAACTCTTCGATCAATTACAGAAGAGAGATAACCATGCAAAAGAAATTTAATGATGAATAATTGGCCTGCATGTATCAAAGCGAAATTCTTCTCTCTTCAATTTCATTTCTCTTAAAATTTGTTTTAAAATTACTCAATTTTTTATAAATTGAATAACTCTTTGATCTATTACAGAAGGTAGAGAACCATGCAAAAGAAATTTAATCACGAATAATTGGCCTGCATGTTTAAAAGCGACATTGGTAGCATACCATTTCGATGCATTGGTTAGTGCTAGAGATGGGCTAAGTTGTGAATTTCCATTCGCAGTTAGAACTGCGAGTGCGATTTCTTATTCACTGTGAATGTAAACTGCTAATGTAAACTGCTAAATTGAATTCGTAATGGAGTCATATTACTGCGCATGCGTAGTAAATAGGTTTTTATAAATTAAAAAAGCAAATATTTTATTCACTATACATCGATGACGTATAACTTTTTTGTTTTTACATATATTTAATTTATTGAATAGTGCAAAAAATTCATAGGAACAAAATGTTTTTTTTTTTTTTTTAAAAACAAGGTACATAGTAAATTCTTTTAAACCAGAACTCATAAATTAGGAAGAAAATGAAAATTGACGAACTTAAAATATCTTCTTTGGTAAATAATAAATAATAAAATAACCTTAATATCCGTAAGGCAATAAGCAAAAAGTAAACATATTATGTACACATTTAATTGTTTCAATTATAACACATTTTTTGATAACATAAGATGGGAAGAATTCGTGAGTACAAAAAGTACATCTTTGGCATATAAAAGAAAGTAAAGAACCTCAACGTCCAGAAAGAAAGTCAAAAAGTAAATCCATTATTTACATGTAAAATTTGAATTGCTATTCAAAAAAAGCAACATTTTTAATTTTGTACTGCTAAGCCGGCTTCGCCTCTCCGAAATAATTTGCCCAGCCTTCGAAAACAGCCTCTCGCATGGTACGGATGTGGCGATTGCGCTGAGCCTTTCCTGCGCAACTACCGCAAGCTTGGGAAACATATATCTATTTTCTATCCACCACTTGAGTGGGTCTTCTTTCCTAGGAAGCCTATCACAGTCCAGGAATCTCTGCACTTCCGTTATGGCCTTGCTTGTGGACGTTCCGTTTTGCTTATATTGGGCGGCTTCTTTGTCGAACTCGGTCCAAATATCATCTTCATCATCGTCATGCATATTTGTGGTTGAAGGTATAGGATCATTGCGGGAAGCTGAATTTTCTTGGGCCAAAAATTTCTGCCACCAGTGACAACACGTTTTTCTTTGCACATTCTGCATTTCTTTTGTCCTTGAAGGCTATTTGCTTAAATCGTGGGTCTAGAAAGGTGGCTATCGAAAGAGTATTGCTATTCTCTAGTCTATCAAACCGTTCTCCCATTGATTTATTAAGTTTTATTACCACATTTTTTACAGCTTCTTCAAATGGTTTGTTTTCGAAGCCTTTGAAAACTGAACTCAACCCGTTGGCTAGGGGAATGACTAGAGAAGCAGTCAAGTAATTCTCCCGATATTGATTTTGTCACCTTTTCTAATGGTTTTAAAATTTGACACAGCTGTCGGATTACATCCCATTCGCCCACAGATAAATAACTGGCTGCATCCATATTCATCAAAGCCATTGTTGTTCTTATTGCCTCCTCCAGCAAAACAAATCGTTCTAACATGTAAAATGTAGAATTCCAACGCGTGGATACGTCCTGCAATAATTTTAACGGATTTCCACATCCTTGGTTTTGCTGGTAAACAAGAAGTTTTGCTGTAGCAATATGACTCCTTTTAAAGTGGCCGACAACATGTTTAACTTTTCCGATTATTCTCGAAACTTCTTGTTCCTTTAAACCGTCGTTAGCAACAAGATTTATTGTGTGAGCAAAGCATCCAAAGTGCTTCAAACCGAGTTCACTCTGCACAGCCGCTTTTATATTGGCTGCATTGTCAGACACTACCATTAAAAGTTGGTTCCTTACATTCCATTCATTAAAGACCCTTTTCAGGTCACTTGCTAGATTTACTGAGGTATGGTGAACTGGCAGGCTTGCACATTCTAAAAGAAGTGATATAAGTTTGAATTCTTCACTTAGAAAATGTACGGTAACAGCCATGTAGCTTTCCATATTTAGAGATGTCCAGCAGTCTGTAGTAACACACACTTTTTTTGCTATTTTTAAAGCATCCCGTGTTTCATGAACGCACTTTTCATACATTGCCGGTATTAGTGTTCTAGATATCATATGTCTACTTGGCAATTCATATGACGGGTTTAGAGCTGAAACGAATTGTCGGAATGCATGTTCTTCGACAATACGGAATGGCTGGAAGCTTTCTGTAAAAAGTTTAAACAGTTTTTCGTCAATATGTTGCTTACATTTTGGCGTAACCCGTTTCGGAATATATGCAAGCATATGCGTTCGGCGTGGACCAGTGGAACGAATTGGTAGAGATGGAGGTAAAGATGGTAAACAAGAAATAGATGAACCTGTTTGAATTTCAAATTGATCATCCGGCTGGGCATTTGCAGATGTACTCAAAGCTCCTGCAAGTGCAACAAATGATGGCGGTGCAATAGCGCATGAACCCGTGGCAGTGCTAGTGCTTGCCAAGGGCTGCAGCTGAGCTTCCTATCAAAAACAATCATTTTACAACTTTTAAATTTCTACCTATGTACATATTTATGCACAAATATGTATGTAGTATGTACACACATATGTGTCCTTGATTATGAAAGTGGAAAGTCAAGATTTAAAAAAAGTTAGTTTATCAATTATTTTGCATTTCAAGAAAAAGATAAACTTCTTTTTCAATCTTAGTCTTAGACTTAGTCCACTTTCATAATCAAGTGAACATATATCCTATTATCCTTCCATAAAAAAAACTTACTCGCGCTTCTGGCTCCGACGAACTTGCTGAAACTAAAGATACAGTAGGATGCTTAATTTGCATGTGCTTCTTTAAATTTGTTGTACTGGTTCTGTACGAAAGTTTCGACCGGCACAAATTACATTTGGCGAATGTTTCGTCTACTTCTGTAAAAAAATTCCAGACAAAGCTTATCTTCCTTCTACTGTTTTTTGGTACTGGTGGCATTTTTAAGTTTTAAAGAATTTTAATTCAACTAATTCCCTCAAACTAAAGATCCAAACTTTTAACTCGATTTGTGTATATGTAAAATAAATAGTCTTTACTTACTTACTTAAAACTCAAAATTATAAAGTTTTATTTTGTCTTGAAAATTTATTTTGAATTTATTTTATATTGATATTATTTAAAGAAAATATATGCATCAAAATATTGAGAAAAAGAAGAAAAGTTTTGCATCTAACTCAAGAGCTGAATTTTTAAACGTCGAGTTTCAATTTCAACAGCCAAACATTTGAAATTGATTCGAACATAAAGCACAACTTAGCAACTTCTTGTTAAATCGCAGTGTTGCACTCAATCACAGTTATGTATGATTCTCCCACTCGAAAATCGCATTCGCAGCGAAATAGCAACTTAGCTAGCTGCTAACTGCTAATTCTGCTACATACCAACCAACCAAACTTTCAAACAAGCTGCGAACGCGATTGCGATATGCTACGTTGTGAATTGGTAGCAAGTAGCAACTTAGCAAGTATTCATAAGCTAGCTGCTAACTGCTAATTCTGCTACATACCAACCAACCAAACTTTCAAACCAGCTGCGAATGCGATTGCGATATGCTACTTTGTGAATTGGTAGCAAGTAGCAACTTAGCAAGTATCAAGTGTACTGCTATTATATACCAACTTACCAACCAACCAAACATTCAAACCAACTGCGATTGCGATATGCAACCTTGCGAATAAGTAGCAACTTAGCAAATAGCAAGTAAAGGGTGTTTTTTTGGGAGGTTTGTTTTTCCGATAGATGTCGTTTTATTTTATGACAGTTGTTTTGACAGCTCAAAGTGGCATTTCTACTCAGTATTGTTTGGCAAATCATTATGAAAAAAAAAAAAAAAAAAAAAAAAAAAAAATGACATTTGTGAAAAATAGTCTAACGGGTGTTTTTTTAAGAGGTTGAGAATTTTTTTTTTGAATAAAACACATATAAAATTATGAAATGACCAAAATTTTTTTTTATTTGGTAGATAATTTTTTGGCATTTAACATTTAAACACAATTTCTGGCATATGGCTACCACGACTATTTTTCACAAATGTCATTTTTTTTTTTTTTTTTTTTTTTTTCATAATGATTTGCCAAACAATACTGAGTAGAAATGCCACTTTGAGCTGTCAAAACAACTGTCATAAAATAAAACGACATCTATCGGAAAAACAAACCTCCCAAAAAAACACCCGTTATAACCTGTGCAGCTAATAGCAACCAACCAAATTTTCAACACAACTGCGACTACGATATGCAACGTTAACGTTGTGAATTGGTTTGATGCCGGTTAGCGCATCATAAAAAGTTTCGCTGCCAGACACAATGACACATGTTCCAAAAGAAAATTTGGTGCGACGTTCAGCAGATATCGTGCAAAACGATGGTCTCTAGAATTATAATTTTGTTATACCTCTTCTTCTTCACGTTTTTCGTATGAAACAAATTCATTTTGTGTTTGGTGTATGAAAAATAAAATTGTGACTCGTGATTCGTGAATAGAAGCGAGACAAATAGCAATAGCAGTTTATTTAGAAGTTGTTAGCAGGTTGTGAATGTGAATTTTCATTAGCAGTGAATGAGTAGCAGGTTGCGATTTTTTGCTCAACTCTAGTTAGTGCTGCTCACTTCTCTTCTCTTCAAATTTAATTTAAAACAACTCAAATTTTTTTATGAGTTGAAACCAAAAGCTGATTACTCTGTTTGGGCAGAGATATGCAATATGCAGCCACTTCACAGTTAGTGGTTATGAACATTAAAATTCGCTTATAAATAATTTATATATAATGTGATGAGCTACGGTGCAAGTTGTAGGACTTGTATTTAGTATAGAAAAAAATTTTGATATATACGTCCGTTTATGTCCCACAGACAACAAGATCTTTGTTTTCTTTTCTTTCGTCCCAGACAGACGTTGTCACGCTCAAAAACCACGGCCGTGTCCTCGACACAGCCTACCCTGCTCTTTTTTATGTTTCACCTTAATTCTGCTCCAATTTGATTATACAGAAAATTTAATACAAATTTAATTGAGTTAAACTAATCTATTACATTTGCAAACTTGATACATAAACGCGGAAAATAAGAATATATAATGGTAAAAAATTTAATATTAAATACAATAAAATGCGTAAACAAGTATTATTTTTCATCAATTATAAAAATGTGTTGCCTAGATCCTTCACCGCTTTTAAAGCTTTTTGGCCATTTTTCTCCAGAAAATCTGATTCATTTCGGATTTTTATTTTTTCTCGTTTGGCTAATTCGTTATAAATTACTTGGCTTATCTAAAGAATTTTACAAATAATTAAAAAACTCCATATTAAGGCCACAACTTACATAAACATCAATTGCGGCATACAACTTTTGATTATCGTCTAATGGAACGATGTTCCACTTACTCATTCGAATCTTTTTGCTTTTATCCATTGCAAGACCACACTTGATAAATTATATATTTTAATAACATAAAATAATAATTACGATCGGTCTTACAATAAAATTTGTTAAGCGTTCTAAACTCCAACGGCCACTGGTTTGACAAACTTGATTACACCAAACTCCAAGATCAACGCACTTTTCGATTAGAGAGTCGGCATTCACCTCTGGAAAGTCTCTTTGTAACTTTCGAAAGTCACTTTTAATAAATAGAAAGATATAATTATTTATGTTTAGTAACTAAACAATCAATAAAGACTGCGACTACCACACACTTTTTTATATTTACGCCATGAAGTATTACTTTGGAATGTTTTAAAAGCGCTGTTAATGCAGCAGGGATTTTTTTTAAATTTGTTAAATGAAAAATGTAACAGACTTCTTCATCAGCACAGATTTGAATGACAGCCGATCTTCCTGGCCCAGTTTGAAATGAAAAAGGCCACTCCATGTCGAAAGCGATCGGTATTTTTTCCTCGCTATGCTTATTCACCCACTGCCTTTTAGTAAATGCAAAAAAATCCTCAGTGTTTGTTAATAGAAACAGCATTAGCAAAAAAAGCTCTTTACATTACTAAATCTGACGCTTCGGCTATTTCCATAATGGTTGTATAGTAGTTAATTACTCCTGTATACTTAATGAATGGTAATTTATTTTTATCCGGTCTCTCTTTCAAAAAAACTTCGCTAGTAAGAGAACAGGTGCTTCTTGTGCTAGGACGCGTTCGGGGAATTTCTACACCATTACTTTTTTCTTGCTATAAAATAAATATAAAGAAAGTAAAACTTATGTATGTAAATAAAAACCATTAGTCTTACATTTTCCTTTTCTATGTCTTCAGGACTTTTTACACATTGTTGCTTTTCCATTTCTATAAATTGTTGAAAACACTCATACCCTTTTCAAAAAACATAACTCATGACTTCAATTCGCGCTTAGCTCTCAAGGCCAAACATTTTGATTTTTGACGATTTTTTTTTCGAACTGTTCGATTATCGATTTGGCATAAGCCAAACGTTTTGTCAAAATTTATTAGCACACTATCGTATTTGTCTGTCTGTTCAAGTGGAATTTTTGCTATATTGCTTTCAACAAAATGAGTTAGGTATTTTTTGTGGTTAACGGCTGATTAAAGCAACAGCAAAAATTAACCAAATTTTGGTAAATTTTTTGTTTCATGTGTTTGCCAACTTATCCATATATAATTTTAAAAGTCGAGAATTATAAATAAAATATTCTTAACCAAAAAATTTTTTTTTGGTTAACGCTTAACCACTTTCTGGTCTATCCAATGTGTTTGTTGTTGTAATTTTTATTTTCTTGTTGAAAGCAATAAAGCATTTGTACTTAATTTCAGACTAACATCTAATTGAGCTAGAGACTTGAAACTTTAACATAGCTCAAAACTGGATGAACATTGACAAATCACAGAAAAAAGAAAACGTGAGTTTGCAATTTGTTTCAGATCATAGCAGATTACTACGCACAATACTAAAAATAAGAAAATGATTATTTGAATCAAAATACATTTTTAATTTAAAACGTTTTTAAAACGAACCAAAAAATCTAAAAATATATTAACACAGTAATTAAAAATTCACAAGTAAAAGTTTTCAGGATTATCTGTACAATTTACCTTAGGTTTCTATTAAATTTTCAGCATTAACGTTTGGTTTGAAGTACTAATGGAACATGAAACAGCATAAAAATATTTTTGTCATGTGTTCAACTAATATTAATATAATGTGCAACTATTTCTCTCATAGATTCTAGCATAGTAGCATAGAAGTTTTTCAAAATCTTAATCTTCAATTTTTGATTCTAGTTATAAAAAAAAAAATGTTTAAAATATCAAAAAAATAGGAAATGAAACATGAAAAATTAATATTCACGTTATTTCTGTCTTTGGCACGGAATTAATTTAGTTCTGATTTAACTTAGTTTTTCATTATTTTTAGATTTCTTATCATTTAGAACACTTCTTCACGGAAAGAGTATGCAATGAAAGTCCTTTTCTAACAACATGGCAAGTGTATACCCTACCTTATCGCGTGACTTGCAAAGACGGGATCCACATTAGCGGTATTTAATTGGAATCCGAATAAGGAATTCGAATACCAAAACCAGCCGAACAGCAGGTTTTCAAATTCCAAAGAAGAAATTCGACAGTGCAATTATTGTTGTAATTCCCAATTCAAATAAAATTCGAGGAATAAGGAATAACAACACAATTGCATTATATTATTCCTTCTTTGGAATAAGAAAACCTGCTGTTTTGCTGGTTTTGGCATTCTAATACCTTATTCCTTGGCAAATAATTATTATATCGATTATTATCTTTTGTGTTCTTCGCAAAAACAATGAACATCCATATTATGAGAGGCCAAGAAATCGAGTTGCTGAAATTTTGACATATATTTATTTTATTTCCTTACATTCGCCCACTAGTTTTATTAGAAGTAACGCACCGTTTCCACGTCAAATAGCAATAATGCTACAATAAAATAATTTGCTTCGACAATAGTATCTTTCCGAAATCTATATCGAGTAACAACTCTTTATCCCCGATTAAACAACCCCACTGCTCGTTTAAAGTTTCAATTGAAATATGTTTTTGCTTAAAAGAATAGATTAATTGGAAATGTTGCAATATTTTAAAATCTTCGATCTACTGTCATCGAGTTATAACCTTTTTTTTTATTTGGCAAGAACATTTTGTTTTTGTATTTTATTTTCCGAAAATAATTTCTCAAATTCTTAGAAACAAGAACAAATTCAAAAAAAAGAACATCGAACTCATTAGAAGTTATTATTTATATCTTTACATCAGCTTGTAGATCAATGTTGTTTGGCTTAAACAAAAACACTTTTGCTGTATTGCTTTGGCTAATCTTACATTAATTGGCTTACAACAACAATCGCATAAGCATAAAGCCGAAAATAAATCAAAAAAGTTTTTAGGATTTATAACTAAAGCCATTTTTTAGTTATAGCGCTCACCGTAAGGCGGTGTTTTGTTTAACACACATAACAATTAAAAAACATCGAATATTTAAAGCCAAAAGATGTTGCTTTGTAAAGCTAAGCCGGCTTTGCCAAAGCAACGCAGCATTTAACACACACATTTTGGTGCCGAAACCCGGAAATTAAATCAGATAAGTAGAATTTATCTTTATAATATAATTGCTTAACTCGATTTGTTCAATAAATTTGTGGGATATGCTATATAAGCGACAAATAATGGCCGAAGGATTAATGCGGTTACGCAATCGTTTCCGCAATCAAATAGTATCAATATTGCGATTCGCAGAAAAAGTGCCGAAGACATTAATGTCGTGTTTTTTTTACAAATATTCTGGCGCAGATTGATTTTTTGGCTGTCGGTAGATTGGATTTCCCCTCTAACAGATCTTGATATTTTGGGAGATTTACCCCTCTTTTCATTAACTGCAATAACAACACATGAACTAAACATTGTAAACAAAATATTCTCGGCTTTCGTGTTAGTTTTTTCGAGAAAAAATCTACGATCGAGCGCAGATATCTAAAAAAAAAATACGACATAAGAGTAGGCATGAAATTCTTGAAATTAAGCGCGAGCATTATTATGCAAAGCATATGCCCGTGAACGGATTAATCAAATTAACCAGAAAACCTATGAGGGCGTTAACATTTCGCAACACGTGCGTCTTCCTAAAATAGACATCGAGTAATTTTTTGGAGATATTGTGTCGGTAAGACTGGGGGATGATCCAGCCTCTAGTCTTCAAGAAAATAGGATCAAAATTAATATAATTTACATGCTGTGGAAAGTGGCAGAATTTATTGTCAGCAGCCGCGGAATATCAACAGCTAAGTAAGATTCATTGTTACACCGGCGTGTTTTCTGCTTTTTATTTTTAAAGTCTCTATATTAATTTCGCGTAACCCACTTCCCAAAGCCCGATTTTATTGAAACTTTGCACACATGTGTATTTCCGGTGATAACACATTCTATTAAAATTTGTGATCCTGATGCCCGAAGGGTGCCCATTTTAATTTTGTAAAAATTATCCTGATTTTCTTCAAATTTTAAACACATTTGTATCTCCGATAGACAAAACTGTTTGTCCAATTTTTAGAGTGATCGGGCCCTGAGGCCCGAGGGGTGTCCATATAAATTATTTAAAAAGTAACCCGATTTTCTTTAAATTATAACACATGTGTATCTCCGATGGATATTACATTTTGTAAATTTTTGGGAGTGATCGTGCCCTGAGGCCCGAGTGGTGCCCATATTAATTTTTTAAAAATTAAACCAGTTTTTTTGAAATTTTAAACACATGTGTATCTCCGATGGGCAAAACTTTTTGTACAATTTTTGGAGTGATCGAGCCCTGAGGCCTGAGGGTTGTACATATAATTTTTTTTAAAAATTAACCAGTTTTTTTTCAAATTTTAAACAAAATTTTTGTCTCCGATGGACAAAACTTTTGGTAAAATTTTGGAGTAATTGTGCTCTAAGGCCCGAGGTGTGCGCATATTAATTTTTTAAAAATTAACACGATTTTCTTGAAATTTTAAACACCTCTGTACCTCCGATGGACAAAACTTTTTGTAAAATTTTTAGAGTGATCGGGCCCTAAGGCACGAGGGGTGCCCATATAAATTAATTAAAAAGTAACCCAATTTTCGTGATCGGGCCCTGAGGACCGACAGGTATTCATATAAATTTTTTATAAATTAACCAGATTTTCTTCAAAATTTAAACATATGTGTATCTCCGATGGATAAAACTTTTGGTAAAATTTTTGGAGTGATCGATCTGGCGCTGAGGCCCAAGGAGTGGCCATATCATTTTTTAATTAACCCGATTTTCCTCAAGTTTTAAACACTAGTGTATTTTCGATGGACAAAACTCTGTAACATTTTTGGAATGATCGGGCCTTAGGGTCACTGAGGAAAAAAAATTTAATATATATTTATATACCGCAAAAGAGAGTCGTGTTGTGAACACAACTTAATTTTTTGTAAAAATTTTCGAGTGATCGGGCCCCGGGCTCCCATATATTTTTTTAAAAAAGGAAGACGATTTTGTTTAAACTTTGCACACAGGTGTATCTCGAATTAGATAATTTACAAGAAAAATTTTATTTTTTATGGATTTTTTTTATTCAGAAATGGATTATGGCTGTCGTCATTAACTAAAATAAAATGGACTTTTGAGATTGAACAAAAAGTGGTTGCACATTTTATAATTTTCTGTTCTTCGATTATTAATTACTACAGGCTACAACAAATTGGCGACGAGGTGTACTAAGAAAAAAAAATATAAAAAAAAACATTTCAAATCGTGGATGCAAAGCAGACTTTATGTCTGCACAAAAAAAAATCATGGACCAATTGATCGCGCTAACCACCACCACCACCGGTACCGGCGCCCAATTCACATTATTGGTTCCAAATTTTGAGCAGTTCGATGTTACCAAAGAAACATATAAAAATTACATTCAAAGGTTCAAGAACTACACGAGATGAAGGAGCTAACCTTAAACCAAGAGTACTGCAAGAAACTTCTTTTAAAATCCAATGATGAACTATTGCTGATGCTAGACAAACATCTTTCTCCACAAAAGAACTGCTTGGTAGCACCACATCGTTTTCTCACAAAGTAACAGTCGGAAACACAATCAATCTCCGAGTTTTTTGCTTGTCTTCAAACGGACATAAACGAATGTGAATTGCAATTGTTATTGCAAAAGTTCAGTCGCAGATATTTTTCAAGGGCACAGTTCAGTTTGCAACAACAACACACGAGAGCAACTTCTTAAATTAACCACGTCTAAATTCGACGAAATTGTTGCAAAAGCATTGGTGCTAGAAGACGCAAAAATTGATGCCAAAGAGCTGTCGAATAAAACCTCTAATCCAGTATCGTTACAGATATTAACAAAAATTCAACTAAGTACAAGTCTTAACATTTCAGAAAACCAGTTCGACCATTTCAACGATCTAAATTTTTGAAAATAAACTTTAAAGAACTGGGTATTGCCGGATTGCGTTGTGAAAAAAACAACCACAATGCCAAAGTGTAGAAACCTAACGCAGTTATTTTATTTAGGAAAGATGAACGAAAAACAACTTTTTTTTATAAAATTATTATATTCAATCAGCCGTATTTATAAAAAATCACTATCCGCTCGTTAACACACGTGTTAGCTATCACACGAATAGAGAACTTGCCCATTTGATAACATTTTTTATTTTTATGCTCAAGCATGTATTTGCAGTTCCCAAATCCTTCATTTTGAATGATGTGCTCAATACATCCTTTAAATTACATAATATTGATGCATCATTCCAAAATATCAAAAAATCGTCAACGTAAATGCATGGATCCATTTTCGATTTTGACAAACCATATCCAATTTTCGATTCCACTGTCGACCAGCTTGTTTTAAGCCATATATTGCTTTCTTCAATTTACAAACGTGTTTGGTACCGTCATTGAATCCTTCTGGTTGATCGATATATATTTCCTCTTCCAGATCACCCTGTAAAAATGCTGTGATCACATCCATTTGATCATATTCCTTTGGACCGCGAGTGCCATTAAATATCGTATTGAAGAATAACGTACGACAGGTGAATATGTCTTGTTGTAATCAATTCCATATTTCTGACTGCAACCTTTGGCCACAAAACGAGCTTTATGTCTAGTGATTTCACCTTCTTTGTCTCGTTTTGTAACAAAAACCCATTTTGCTTTTAGAGTTTTCTTTTCTTTGGGAATGTCGATGAGTTCCGATATTCAATTAACGATGACATCTCTTCTTTCATCGCTAATCTCCATTGATTTCATTCATCGCTTCATTTACAGTGATCGGATCTACATCTTCATTTGATTCTCGCATGTTGCGCACACACTGTGATTAATGAGATAAGCAGCCATGTTGCACGCTTTTGCCCAATACGAACCACTTAATTCAGCATCAAAAATCATCCATTTTGCTCGTTCGATGATCGTACGATTCATTCGTTCGGCGGTTCCATTTTGTTGTGGCATGTAAACGTTCGACGTTTGATGTTGAATTCCGTTTGCCTTTAAAAATTTCTCGAATTGTCTTGAGCAATATTCGGTCCCATTATCCATTCGAAGCTTCCTGATTTTCTTTTCGGTTTGATTTTCAATAAACAGCTTAAACTCAATGAAAATATTTAAGACTTCTGATTTTTTTTATCAAAAAAAAGACAAAAACTTTCTTTGAATTATCATCAATAAATGTCAACAGATACCTTGCATTTCCGTGTGATCTTGTTTCCATTGGACCAACTAAATCAGAATGAATTAGTTCCAAAATTTGTGTCGATTTCTTTTCACTTTGGACATATGGCTGTCTTGATTGTTTGCCTTCAGCACAAACTTTGCAATTAGCCAAACCAATTTCTTTTTGGTTAAAATCAATTCCTGTTACAGCACCATCTCGCATCTGACACATACTTTTGAAATTCAAATGTCCCGATCGTCGATGCCATATATTAGCCGAATTCGGTTTAGCTCTTGACAACATACAACTCGGCATTTCATTTATGAATTTATAAATTCCATTATCTGGTTTACATTTTGCAATGACTTCATCATTCGCGTCGTATATTGTGCATCCTTCTTTGTGGAAAATAACTTTGTTATTTTTCTGCACCAATTTTTAAACTGATAATAAATTTTCCGATAATTCCGGAACGTGTAATACATCTTGAACGTTGTTCAACAAAATTTAACTTTACCGGTGCTCTTCACTGCCATTTTTGTATTATTTGCCGCTTTAATTAATTTGATGGTTGATTTCGCAACTTCATTCAATAAAATTTTATTCGGCGTTGTATAATTCAAGGCTCCGCTGTCCAGATACCATTCATTTTCAATGTTGCCAATCAAGAAACATGTCGTGAATGCCTTTCTCAAATTTTCACCGTTGCTCGGCTTTTTGTTTACAGTACAATCAACACTTTTATGGTTTTTACCGCCCCACAATTGTAACATTTGAAGGCCTTTTGAACATTCTTTTTATTTTCCCCGACCACCTTTTTGCTGAAAAACGCATTAGTATTGTTACAAATGCCTTTATCGAATTCCATGTCAAGTAAGTTCATTTTTATACAATCAGCGGTGACTTTTGTTGCACTTCCTTCGGAACTCATGATTAGTGGTCTGTATTCATCAGTCAAACCGCGTTACAAAATGCCCGACATCCATTCATCATCAATTTTGAATCCGATTGCTTTTAATTTGCTTGCCGTCGAAGTAATTTTACCGATATAGCTTTGCATATTTTCACATTGATCGAGATCAATCGATGTGAGTTGTCGTAGTAAACCAGCCTTGCGCAACCACCCACGATCTTCATATAGATTGTGAAAAATTTCCCATATTTCCATCGCTGTTTTACAATGTCGAATATGCACGTATAATTCCGGTTCGGTTGAACCGACAAAGCCAACATCGTTTTGGCGGTGCTCAATTTATCGGCATCTATCTCTTTTGCAACTAATGGGTTTTCTACCGATTTTTCTATGCAATTAGATAATTTTTTATATTTTAAAAAATTCTGGATGGCAAAAGTCCAATTATGGAAATTTTCGCTTCCACGCAATTTTTCAACCATGTAGCCGTCATTTTTTTCGTTTATTTCTATTAATATTTGAATATGCAATAAATGCTTTATTTTGCAACGAATGCCCAGTTTCGATAACTGTTTTTCTATTATTTTTCTCCACACAGTCAGCGTATAGTCTTTGTGACAATTAGACGTGCTCTTTACCACTGTGCGGTACTCGCGACTACTCGTTTTTTCGGCCAAAATCCCGTTTGACTTGTTATGGCCGCGTATAAGGTTACAACGAACAAAAAAAAATGAAAACTACCCTCAAATCCATAAAGTGATATATGCCATCAGCACTCACCTGTTGGGTGCATTACTGAAATGCTCTTAGCCACAACCTTCGTGTCTTAATGTGTTCATCCATTCCTTGAGCATACCTCACTATTAAGTAGATGATCGAATTTGTGTCACCTCTGTGGACATCGGGAACTTGTACGCTAGCCGCACATTTGAATTTGCCCTCATATGAAAGAATATTTGTTTTAATAAAGTTCCTGAAAAACGCTGCACTGAGTCGATACTCAACTTACAAAATCTTTTAGCCTGCCGTAACAGGAGCCATAAATACTTTTAGGGAAATCCATATTGAGGTACCACGGTGCGTAAAGTGCAAATAACTAACCTTTTGTTGCCAAACTTAGCGTACTGAAAAGGTCGTGCTTAGAGTCGTCTAGGTGTTCCGGAAAAATGCGACACAACGAATGCATGTTGTATTCGGTATTTAAATTTAAAATTCTTCTGTATGATGTTGATGATGATGCAAAAATTACAAAATACTTTTATGAATAATAAAGAAAAGGTAGTTTGACGTCTATGTTTTAATTGGCAAAAACATAGTAGTAAATAGCGAGTGTCTGACTTGACAGATGAGTTGAGGTGGATAAAGTAATTTCGGAAATTCGAACTAGGTATTTGATGTTGGGTTTGGTGGAGATCTGGTTCGTGTATTGGATAGTACATTCACAATGAAATATATTAACATGTAGGTGTTGGGCTAATAGTATGTATGTTTTATGTATTCATGTTTTATGTTCATTGGTGATGGTAGTTAGATTTTAAAAAGGGACGGGATGAGGAAATGCATTTAGGATTATTCAAAAAAAGGACAAATAGCGAATTTTAAAAAAAGAAAAAAAGAAAAGGAAAGAGACTTTCGCATAAAATGCTCGAGAATGTTCTATGATATACGGGTGGCTTTTGCAAGCCGATGGAAAAAGGAAGAAAGTCAGTCGATTTTGAACTACCCACAAGGACAGTACTTAAGAGATAGGCAAATTAAGTCTAAGTAAAAATTCCCGATAGACACTCAAGTAAAAAGTGAATTAGTTGGAAAAGTGAATTATAATATAGAATTCAGTACACTGGTTACGAAAACCTTTCAGTGTTTTGAGAATTTCTATATTCAAAACTTAAATAGATTAGAAAATTAAAGTTAACAGTTCTAAGTTGGAAAAGTGAATTATAATATAGAATTCAGTACACTAGTTACGAAAACCCTTTTAGTGTTTAAAAAGCAATTTCTATATTCATATATATATAACAGTTTTTTTAAAGAAGGTGTTTAACCAGAAAGTTCAGTTGATCGTCGAACTATCTACCCTAGTAAGAGAAAATCCGATCGCAAGCCAAATTTATATATATATAAATGTCGGATTCAGAAAAATAGTAATCTAGCATTTGAGCGGAGTGGAGTCAGCCATAAGTAATTTTAAAGCGGCTAATGGTGATTGTCTTAGGGCAGCACTTCAACATCAGAAGTAAATTTCAAATCCACCAAAAATAGAAGAAATTAACGACTGCGCAGTCAGCCTGGAGTCTAAAAGATCATTTGATACAGCATCGAATTGGTTTGAGATTTTCTTTTTGAAATTATTTCCTTCATATTTTTATTATATATGTACATACAAGTATTACATGAAAATTTAATGATTTCATTCTTTGGAGAACTTAATGGTATTTTTCTTTCCTTTAATCTAGTAACGGACATTATATACATATATTTGTAAACTGTTCTTAAAGAGAAATAACTTAATATTTAATCTGATTAAAGCAGCTACACACCCTCCTGAATACTTCTGCCGGCAGGATTCTTTCTGGATAAGCAGTGTCATAAACGAGGTATTAACCAAGTAAGTTTTTTAAATTTCTTTCTTCTCATTAAGAGCAGTAAATGAACCGGTGGAATTCCGTTTTTTTTTGATTTGACATTATCATCACTATTTACACGTACATACCTTGAATAGAGACAAATTGTTAAATATAGCATTTGAATTAAAACCTTTTTTTTACCCTAAAATTAGAGAGAAAATTTTGAGCATTTTTTTTAAATTTATGAATTTCAAGAATGAATAAAATTTGTGAAATCAATAATTTTTGGAAATAATTGGGCTTTATTTGCCTTGGCCAATTGGGGTTCATGGTGTACAGTTCCGCTTACAAAAATTAATTTCCGCTCACCAGGTTGAATAATCACTATGAGTGAGTAGGAAACATCGGCATGGTGTGTGGCTGGGGCGATTGATCCACGTGAGTGTTCAACGCCGTTCCAAAATGACTTAGACTGACACGACATTCAAATCCGACTTTCAAAGAGATGGACAGAAGACATTCGGTCAAATCCCTAGCTTTTGTGTGAGGCTTCGTAACAATTTCATCTAGGTCATTCTTTTCATAGTTTTTAGTTTAGATTTAGGACAAATACTCCTATGAAATATAGATATTTCATAGCAAAAAAATTAGTTTGTAAAAATAGATTTAATTTATCATAGTTTAGTGTAAGTCACTAGGAAAGAATGACCCGCATGAACTTGGTCCGAAGGACATTTCCTTGCATCCCTTCCTCTTTTCCTAAATTTTTTTATTCACTCCTACCCTTTTTGCATAAACAGACACGATAAAATAAAAATTTTTGTTAATGACGAGGTGCCACTGGTGAGTGACAAGGACCACCCGTCCGGCGAGCTTAGCCGAGCAACCGCGAGCGTGTCGCGACGTCCTTGCCAGTGGCAGAACCCCTTGTGGGACCTCGCTCCAAAACAATGGCGCCCAACGGTGTAAGTAAATTGGCTTCACCCATCGTCTCTTGAGGGGCAGGAATTTCCAATAGGAAGTTCCTGGCCTTCGACAAACGATGGCAATACAGCCTTTCACTTAATTCTTTTACCTTTTCATAATGTAACGTAATTTAATTAATTCTAGTTTCTCTTATTTTCCTTTTTTAATTAAAATTTCAATAAATTTCAGTTTTCCTCTTGCCACTTTCTTCACTTTTACTTTTAACCTTAAATTTAAAAATTTTTACATCTGATTTCGCTAATTTTTTTAATTATTTCCCCTTTTCCCAATTTTATTTTCCTACTCCAAAACTCCATTGCAACCTTTAAATGACAAGACAGAAATAATGGGAACCGATTGCTCTCCGGATGAGTTAGCAATCCCAATTCGAAGATTTCACAAATCTCGAATTTGGTGGTGCTGGCTCGTTTGGAGATCAAACGTGGTCGACGCCAGTATTTGGTTGGTGCGGTCGAAATTTTGCCAGAATCTATTCGACTTGATCGCCAAATAGAACAATGCGACAGGGATGCAGCGGGCAGCCGTTGCCACTAGTACACTATGTTAGTACAGGTAAACGTGTGTCCGCTGTTCCCTTAGACCAAAAGTGGAGGGTCTTCTCATTCTTGGCGGATCGGCCTCGTCACAGTGGCTGCTAGCCGGTGCTTTGAGTGGCGATCCGCCGGGATGAGAGGAAACCTCTACTGACGACTACGACTTTTCGCAAAACATGGACGAAACTGATTAAGACAAGAACTTTCTTGCTAGAACGGACTTACGTTGAACGGTACATTGATAGCTACCGAGGGCAATCAATCCAGCCACACACCCGCCGTTTAGATATTAAGAAGATACATATCAGATATATATGAGGGAAAGATTATAAAGGAAAAGAAGAAAATCTTAAATCCAAGGAAAAATCTTAGATCCAAAGAAAAATCTTAAATACAAATTTTTTTGTAATGAGAGGCCAAAACAAGAAAACTGGTGCTGTCCCCAAAAGATTGGCAAATCTCGGGTCAGGGATGTCAACGAGACAGTCAGCTCGAAGGGGGGGTCAGATGAAAGGAGATCAAGTAGATAATACCAGTAATGCGATGGGCATGTCAATCCATGGAGATTTCTGCTTTGGCAACTCCGGTCTGCTGAGCCCATTAGCATCAAGTGCTCAGGTCAATCCTTCTGTAGGTGAACAGCCAAACTCCTCAATGATTTTGACTGGTCCACCGACTCATGTAGAAACAGGAGATGTAGGTAATCACCACGTACATAATTCTTTCGGAAATATAATAGGAAGCATGAATTTTGATGACGAATCAGATTTAGCTATAGGCCATTTCCAAAATGGTTATAACAAAAAAGTAGAATTACACAACCGTGGTCAACAAGAGGTTAATTTAAGCCAGCCATTAGGCGGGCAAGAACTGACTCAGATAATTCAGGTCGCCATATCTGGAGCTTTAGAAAGGGAACAAGTCAAGTTTAGGGACCAGTATAGCCGCCAACTAGAAGAGGTCACGAAAGGCCTGAACCAACAACTATCGCTGCTGACAACTAAGGTCGCAGCACTTGAGACCCAGCAGCAAAGTTGTGAGAGGTCCTCCACTCCACAACCTCAGTTAGACCAAGCAGCGCGACCAATTACCGGGCACCGCCCAACACGGATGCTACCACCTACTCGAGAGTCCTGTCACCAGTCCCAAAGCATAAATGTTTCACACCCAAGAACTACGCGTTATAATTCTAGTTCCGATATGCATAAGTGGAACATAAAGTATGATGGGTCAAAAAAGTCTATGTCCGTGGAAAGTTTTATATTCAGAATTGAAACGATCCAACAGCGAAATAATATAACCACTGAAGAGCTCTTCAGCGGTTTCCACCATCTTTTGGCAGGCGTTGCAGAAAGATGGTATTGGCAATGGATGGAGGAGCACTCTGACGATGTCATGCTCGATTACTTCGACTTGAAGAGAGAGCTACTTCGTCAGTTCAGGACAGCTAGCTCCGACCATGAGTTGCTCAGAGCAATCATGGACAAAAGACAGAAGCCAGGCGAGAATTTTGACGAGTTTTATTCCAGTGTGATGGCACTGGTTTTTCAGCTGAAGAACAAGTTGCCTGAGATGGAACTCGTCAAAATTCTTCGCCAAAACGTTAGTGACAAAGTGGCAACGCTTATTTTCGGCTGTACGTTGTTCTCCGTATCTGACCTCAGGTCCGCTTGTCGACGGGCCGAAAAGCACCTGGCATCCAGAGAAAGTCATCAAAGAATTCGACAGATAAATGAAGTTCAGCTAGAAGAAGTGATAGAAAGTCCTTTCGACGATAAAGGAGTACACGAAGATTTGTGTGCAATAACTACAAAGAAGCCCAATCCCGCCTTAGCAAAGTCAATAAAACCTATGTGTAGTAATGTCCTGTCGAAAACCCAGTGCACGTCCCATTTCCATTCGATGACTTGTTTTAAATGTGGTCAGTCTAATGTCCCAATAGTTGTCTGTCCTACCTGTCAAATGTCGGAAAACCAAAAGGGGGACGAGACATTCGGGGGTGTCCGTCCGGCAATTTAACTCCCAAGGTAACTAGTAGCAATGACATAATAATCCTAAAACGACCAACAATTGAGAAAGAAAAAAAAATTGAACAAACAAAACCGCCAAACAAGACCTTACATCAGCGAATTGTTGAATATGAGAAAGCTAGGGATAGAATATTCACAGAAGGCCTCGACTTAGACAAATCGAATAAACGCTTCAACAAAATAAAAAAACTTAGAGAAAAATGTACACTAAAAAGAAATAGACTAAGAATGATAGAAGCAACAGTTTTACATGAAGACGGAGATAATAGGCCTTATGCTAAAGTAAAAATTTTTAATAACGAAGTGATGGGCTTGTTAGACAGTGGCGCATCAGTGAGTTGCTTAGGTAAAGGAGCCTTACAGTTTATTAAACAAAATAATTTAAACATGAAAGAAATAAGGACTGACATTAAAACAGCAGACGGTAGCAGACAATATATCGAAGGCCTAGTGTCCATTCCTGTAAGTTGGAATGGAACTTCCGAAGATTTAGAGTTATATGTGGTACCGTCGCTACAACAAAAATTATACTTAGGAATAAACTTCTGGAAAGCATTTAAGGTTGCTCCAAATGTAATATCGGGTCTTGAACTGATGCCAACAACATCATTGGGTCCTACAATGCATATTCTCTCACCCTCACAGACGGAGGCACTGCATGCAGTCAAAGCGAAATTTCCGTCATTCGCTACCTTAGGTCTTGGTAAAACAAGACTTGAAGAGCATGTGATCGAGACCGGTGAAGAGGAGCCTGTTAAACAGAGGCACTACCCAGTGTCTCCGGCTATACAGAAGCTTCTCTTTGAGGAACTTGATCGCATGCTCTCACTAGGTGTGATCGAGGAAAGCGAGAGTGCATGGAGTTCTCCGGTTGTGTTGGTGAGGAAACCCGGCAAGAACAGATTGTGCTTGGACTCGAGGAAGGTGAATCAAGTCACAAAAAAGGACGCATATCCGCTGCCTCACATTGAGGGTTTATTAAGCCGACTCCAGGATACTCGTTTTATCTCGGGGATAGACCTGAAGGACGCCTTCTGGCAGATCCCACTGGAAAAGAAGTCCAGGGAAAAAACGGCGTTCACAGTCCCTGGGAGGCCGCTGTACCAGTATACAGTCATGCCATTCGGCCTCTGTAACGCCGCCCAGAGAATGTGTCGCCTAATGGACAAGGTGATTCCGTCAAGGTTAAAAGATAATGTCTTTGTTTACCTGGACGATCTCCTTGTCTGTTCACCGGACTTCAAGACCCATATGGATCTGTTAGAGGTCGTGGCTGGATGTCTCAGGCAGGCTTGTTTGACAATAAATGTCGAAAAAAGCAAGTTTTGCTGCAGGGAGATTAAGTATCTCGGCTATATAGTAGGTAACGGATGTCTAAAAACAGACCCACAAAAGGTAGCAGCAGTAAAAGACTTCCCGGCTCCAAGAACCCCCAAACAGCTTCGGCGATACCTAGGGATGACAGGGTGGTACCGTCGCTTTATTCCAAATTACTCCGCGTTAACTGCTCCAATGACGGACTGTTTAAAAAAAGGAAAGGACTTCAAGTTGACAGATGACGCAGTAAAAGCATTCGAAGAATTAAAAAGACTGCTTATTACGGCACCCATCCTAATGAATGCAGACTTTACCAAACCTTTCTTCATTCAATGCGACGCTTCCGCTACAGGTGTAGGAAGTGTACTGTTCCAGATAGATAGTGAAGGGAATGAGGGACCAATTGCGTATATGTCTCAGAAACTCAACTCTGCACAAAAGAATTATAGCGTAACCGAGCTAGAATGCTATGCTGCAGTTTTGAGTGTGAAGAAATTTCGAGCATATGTAGAAGGGTTACCATTCACCATAATCACCGATCACGCTAGTCTGAAGTGGCTCATGTCGCAAAAGGACCTGTCAGGACGACTGGCTAGGTGGAGTCTGAAACTTCAGGCGTTCGACTTCTCTATTGAACATCGCAAAGGCACGCAAAATGTGGTCCCTGACGCCCTCTCTCGTGTGCACATGGAAGAAATCATAGAGAACGTCGAACGTCTTGATGTCGACCTTGACTCTCCATATTTTTCGTCGGAAGAATACAAAGAATTAAGAAAAACAATAGAGGAAAGACAAGACAAACAACCAGATGTCTGCATCTCAGATAATTATGTATATAAGCGAACGGACATACGTACAGGGGACACCGTACAAGAAGACAGAGCATGGAAGCTTTGGGTACCGTCGGAGCTGAGAGGGAGTATTTTGAGAGCAGCGCATTACTCGCCAATGTCAGGACATGGTGGCATCCACAAAACTCTTTATAGACTAAGACAGAAGTATTTCTGGCCAGGAATGGCAACTGACGTACAGAAACTGATTAAGGACTGTGACACTTGCAAATGTAGTAAGAGTGCAAACAAGATTAACAGGCCCCCTATGGGTCAACAAACAATAACAGAGAGACCGTTTCAACGGCTCTACATAGATTTCCTTGGCCCCTACCCTAGGACAAGAAATGGAAACACACAGATTCTGATAATATTGGACCACTTTAGCAAATTTGTGTTTCTAAAACCACTAAGGAAGGCAACTGCAAGTGAAGTGGTCAAGTATTTAGAAGAATCAGTGTTCCATATGTTTGGAGTACCCGAATATTTACATTCGGATAATGGCAGGCAGTTCGTTGCTGAATTGTTTGCCACTTTTTTGAAAAGATACGGGGTCAAACATGTGAAGACGGCTTTTTACTCGCCACAAGCGAATGCATCAGAACGCGTTAACCGATGTGTGCTCGAAAAAATACGCTCGTATTTAGGTGGTGACCAAAGAGATTGGGACAGACACGTGAGCAACGCTGCATTCTCCCTAAGGAGTGTTGTTCACGAGTCTACTGGTCTTGAACCGTATTATGTCGTGTTTGGGTTTCAAATGGCACAAAACGGGAACGCGTTTGATATCATGCGACGCCTTAATGACGTAAAGGACTCAGACGTCAATCTGCTTGAGACAAAAGACAAACAGCAAATTATACGAGACAAAGTATTAAAGAACTTAAACTTAGCTCACGCAAAGGCCGAGAAGATTTATAACACCAGGAGTAGGGAGATAAAGTACAAAGTCGGACAAATTGTCTATCGCCGAAATTTTAAGCAAAGCAATAAGGCTTCAAATTACAATGCAAAGCTAGCTCCAAAGTGCGTTAAAAGTATAGTTTTAAAGTCCATTGGAAAGTCCTTATATGAGGTAGGGAACACTTCAGGGCAAAAGGTAGGCATTTTCCATGCCAAAGACCTCTTTGCCAGTTAGGCCTTAGATATCCAGGCGATCGACAATCCATGTTATTGTTTAAATTCTTACATTTATTTATTCACAGATACATCCAATTTATTTATTTATTTAGTTATGAGTTAATTATTTTAGTTTTCATTGTTTTTTACTATTATTATTAATATTAATTACTTTATTTTATTTACTATTGTATATTTATATTACTTTTAGTCTAACTTTTAAAGACGGTGATATTGAAGGCCTTAGGTATGTGCAATATTTTATTTTAGATTTGTCTGTGATATGTTTATGTTACCTTGACTATTTATTATTTATCTATTTTAGTGATTATATTATTAGATTCGTCGACATATTTATAGGTATAACTTATTTATGTGTTGACGATATATATATATGTATGTATATTTACGCATTAGCACAAGCAGTGTAAGAAAAAAAAAACAGAGCAATACCTCAGGGAGTAGGCCCTTGACCCACGTTAGGTAATACGCTCGCGGAGACTCATTCCTGAAGCTACCTACTCACATAAAAAAAAAACAAAAAAAAAAAAAAGGAAGAAAAGGGGGTGGAGAAAGACAATGAACAACATCTTGTTTTATACGCTTCTTGTTCTTACGTGCCATTTCGCTCGCGACCACTCATGAAATGGAGACGAGCCTGTTATGGCCGCGTATAAGGTTACAACGAACAAAAAAAAATGAAAACTACCCTCAAATCCATAAAGTGATATATGCCATCAGCACTCACCTGTTGGGTGCATTACTGAAATGCTCTTAGCCACAACCTTCGTGTCTTAATGTGTTCATCCATTCCTTGAGCATACCTCACTATTAAGTAGATGATCGAATTTGTGTCACCTCTGTGGACATCGGGAACTTGTACGCTAGCCGCACATTTGAATTTGCCCTCATATGAAAGAATATTTGTTTTAATAAAGTTCCTGAAAAACGCTGCACTGAGTCGATACTCAACTTACAAAATCTTTTAGCCTGCCGTAACAGGAGCCATAAATACTTTTAGGGAAATCCATATTGAGGTACCACGGTGCGTAAAGTGCAAATAACTAACCTTTTGTTGCCAAACTTAGCGTACTGAAAAGGTCGTGCTTAGAGTCGTCTAGGTGTTCCGGAAAAATGCGACACAACGAATGCATGTTGTATTCGGTATTTAAATTTAAAATTCTTCTGTATGATGTTGATGATGATGCAAAAATTACAAAATACTTTTATGAATAATAAAGAAAAGGTAGTTTGACGTCTATGTTTTAATTGGCAAAAACATAGTAGTAAATAGCGAGTGTCTGACTTGACAGATGAGTTGAGGTGGATAAAGTAATTTCGGAAATTCGAACTAGGTATTTGATGTTGGGTTTGGTGGAGATCTGGTTCGTGTATTGGATAGTACATTCACAATGAAATATATTAACATGTAGGTGTTGGGCTAATAGTATGTATGTTTTATGTATTCATGTTTTATGTTCATTGGTGATGGTAGTTAGATTTTAAAAAGGGACGGGATGAGGAAATGCATTTAGGATTATTCAAAAAAAGGACAAATAGCGAATTTTAAAAAAAGAAAAAAAGAAAAGGAAAGAGACTTTCGCATAAAATGCTCGAGAATGTTCTATGATATACGGGTGGCTTTTGCAAGCCGATGGAAAAAGGAAGAAAGTCAGTCGATTTTGAACTACCCACAAGGACAGTACTTAAGAGATAGGCAAATTAAGTCTAAGTAAAAATTCCCGATAGACACTCAAGTAAAAAGTGAATTAGTTGGAAAAGTGAATTATAATATAGAATTCAGTACACTGGTTACGAAAACCTTTCAGTGTTTTGAGAATTTCTATATTCAAAACTTAAATAGATTAGAAAATTAAAGTTAACAGTTCTAAGTTGGAAAAGTGAATTATAATATAGAATTCAGTACACTAGTTACGAAAACCCTTTTAGTGTTTAAAAAGCAATTTCTATATTCATATATATATAACAGTTTTTTTAAAGAAGGTGTTTAACCAGAAAGTTCAGTTGATCGTCGAACTATCTACCCTAGTAAGAGAAAATCCGATCGCAAGCCAAATTTATATATATATAAATGTCGGATTCAGAAAAATAGTAATCTAGCATTTGAGCGGAGTGGAGTCAGCCATAAGTAATTTTAAAGCGGCTAATGGTGATTGTCTTAGGGCAGCACTTCAACATCAGAAGTAAATTTCAAATCCACCAAAAATAGAAGAAATTAACGACTGCGCAGTCAGCCTGGAGTCTAAAAGATCATTTGATACAGCATCGAATTGGTTTGAGATTTTCTTTTTGAAATTATTTCCTTCATATTTTTATTATATATGTACATACAAGTATTACATGAAAATTTAATGATTTCATTCTTTGGAGAACTTAATGGTATTTTTCTTTCCTTTAATCTAGTAACGGACATTATATACATATATTTGTAAACTGTTCTTAAAGAGAAATAACTTAATATTTAATCTGATTAAAGCAGCTACACACCCTCCTGAATACTTCTGCCGGCAGGATTCTTTCTGGATAAGCAGTGTCATAAACGAGGTATTAACCAAGTAAGTTTTTTAAATTTCTTTCTTCTCATTAAGAGCAGTAAATGAACCGGTGGAATTCCGTTTTTTTTTGATTTGACATTATCATCACTATTTACACGTACATACCTTGAATAGAGACAAATTGTTAAATATAGCATTTGAATTAAAACCTTTTTTTTACCCTAAAATTAGAGAGAAAATTTTGAGCATTTTTTTTAAATTTATGAATTTCAAGAATGAATAAAATTTGTGAAATCAATAATTTTTGGAAATAATTGGGCTTTATTTGCCTTGGCCAATTGGGGTTCATGGTGTACAGTTCCGCTTACAAAAATTAATTTCCGCTCACCAGGTTGAATAATCACTATGAGTGAGTAGGAAACATCGGCATGGTGTGTGGCTGGGGCGATTGATCCACGTGAGTGTTCAACGCCGTTCCAAAATGACTTAGACTGACACGACATTCAAATCCGACTTTCAAAGAGATGGACAGAAGACATTCGGTCAAATCCCTAGCTTTTGTGTGAGGCTTCGTAACAATTTCATCTAGGTCATTCTTTTCATAGTTTTTAGTTTAGATTTAGGACAAATACTCCTATGAAATATAGATATTTCATAGCAAAAAAATTAGTTTGTAAAAATAGATTTAATTTATCATAGTTTAGTGTAAGTCACTAGGAAAGAATGACCCGCATGAACTTGGTCCGAAGGACATTTCCTTGCATCCCTTCCTCTTTTCCTAAATTTTTTTATTCACTCCTACCCTTTTTGCATAAACAGACACGATAAAATAAAAATTTTTGTTAATGACGAGGTGCCACTGGTGAGTGACAAGGACCACCCGTCCGGCGAGCTTAGCCGAGCAACCGCGAGCGTGTCGCGACGTCCTTGCCAGTGGCAGAACCCCTTGTGGGACCTCGCTCCAAAACAGACTTGTATCATCTGATACACTACTGTGTCTCTCTCCATTGTTATTTTGCAGTGCACCTTATTCTATATTTTTTTCACAAGTGAGTTTGTTTTATTCCCGTATCCGAGATGGCCCCCGGGCCACCCAGTGCAACTGGGAACCGATTTAAAGGCCTTTCTGAAGTTACGCTATCTGATCCACTTTTAAACATCAAACGACCACGCTACACAGCTTTGGAAAATTTCCCACCATTACCAGCAAAAGTGATCACCGGTAGTAATCCCAGGTTTGTACTCATCTCTTCAAGCAACGAAAATAGACCATTGACCAGCTTCAGTCCATTCGCATTAAAAAAGGGCATAGATTGCATTAGTACCGAAGTGGAATCTATCTCCCAACTTCGCGACGGTAGTCTACTTATTCTGACAAAAAAACCAAAGGATTGCCGACAAATTCCTTCGTGCTAAAGATCTCAGCAATTTGTGTCCCATAACCTGCAAACTCCACACAAACCTAAACTCCTGCAAAGGGATTATATATGCACCATGCCTTTTAACCACACCTGAAAACGAAATTGTCGATAACATGAAGAGCCAAGGAGTAACAGAAGTTTACAAATTTACGCGCATAGTTGATGGCAAATCATCACCTTTTGGTCTTATCCTTCTAACTTTTGATCGTTACCACCTCCCAGAGACTGTTGAAATTGCCTGGTACACCGTGAAAGTCAAGGAATATATCCCAAATCCCATGCGTTGCAAAAACTGTCAAAAACTCGGGCATTCTACTAAGCGTTGCAACAGTAATTCAGCTTGCAGCGGATGTAATTTCCCCCCCCCCACTCGCCTGAAAAATGCACACGCAAAATGTGTGCTAATTGCCTTGGAGAACATGACTCCTCTTCTAAAGAGTGTCCCAAATTTATTCAATCGAAAGAAACTCTAATAATTAAAACCCAAAATAAATGTAGCATGAGCGAGGCTCGTCGGCTCTACAAACAAAAATTCCCTCTCTCCACTTTACCAATAATTTCTTATGCCCAAAAAGCACAAAGTAGCAACCAAACGGTAATGCATAATACAGAAAACAATAACCCAAACAATAAACCGCAAACAACAACAACTTTACCCACAAAAACAACTACGGCAGCCACCAACACAAACACATCTCCTACAATTCTCCCCACTACTCCAACTCAACTTCTTCTTCCATCAGCATCAACACTCCAACGATCTCCACCTCTACCATCTCCACCTATCGACAATTTCAACACCGAGCCAAATCTCGCAACTAGGAATCACAATTCTCCTCAGTAGTCTTCGTTACTACTACGATGTAATTTTGTAATTTAATTTATGGTCTCTCACATTCTGCAATGGAATTTGAACGGGTACCGAAATAACTGCAACGAGCTTCAACTTCTCATAAAAAGCATTTCTCCATCCATCATCGCATTGCAAGAAACACATATTCCTCTCAACATAACTTTTCCAATCATAAACAACTATACATGTTATTCTACTAATTCCCCACAAAATACTTACGCCAAAGGCGGTGCTGCCTTATTAATAAAAAACTCATTTGTACACAAACGACTGAACATTAACTCTAACCTATGTATGGTCGCAGTTGAGATTGCGTCCCCTTTCAAATTAGTGATAATATCAATGTACATAGCACCGAATGAGTATTTTTCCCTGAATCAACTGATAATGTTATCGGAGAATTTACAAGCTCCATGCTTAATACTTGGCGACCTCAACGCTCACAGCACACTTTGGGGCTCTCCTAAAACGAACGATAGAGGAAAGAGAGTGGAAAATTATTTTCTACAAACTGACCTTACTCTTCTTAATGATGGTTCGGCTACTCATTTTTCGACTCGCTCCACTTTCACACATGTCGACCTTTCTCTCGTTTCATCCAATATCGCACCACTATTAACATGGAAAGTAACAACCGATCTACATGGCAGCGACCACTATCCCATTCTCCTAACAATAACATATGGCAAAAACTATTGTCACACTGGAAAACTTACTCGGTTTAAAACTGACTTGGCGAATTGGTCTAAATTTCAGGAAGAACTAACATTTTCTACAGAAATTGTCCGTCTATCAGACAACGTGAACCGTTCCGCCGCACAATTTCATAAAAAAATTATTGCAGCTGCCAATAATTCCATGCCGCACAGTTCTTCAAAGACTTTCAGAAGGTCGGTCCCATGGTGGTCAAAAAAGTTAGCGAAACTCAGGACAGAAAAACAAAATCTATGGACAGCCTGCAAACGAAGGCCATCTAATGAAAACATTATTGCATACAAAAGAGCCAATGCGATTTTCAAACGTGAGGTAAAATTATCAAAAGCCATCTCCTTCGAAAATTTCACTTCCAGCATAAACCCCAAAACACCGATTAAAAAAATCTGGAATAACATCAAACGCCTATCTCGCACTAGTGCTTATTTCTCATTAGAGTCGATCGAATCAGAAAACAATACCAATGTCACCGATCCTTTGGAAATAGCGAATTTATTCGCAAAAAAGTGGTCGTCGTACTCACAAGATCAAAACTTTACTTCGACATTTCTTGAAAATAAGAAAAAAGTATTTGTACCCACTATCTTTTGTGCGCCGTCAAAATCAGCAAAATATATAGAGGCCCCCATTTCCATGCTCGAACTAGAATCTGCCCTAAAAGCTGTTAAGGGAAAAACTCCAGGCTTTGACAAAGTGACTTATCCAATGCTACTCAATCTTCCGCTCTCTGTTAAAAAAATACTTTGCTCTCTCTACAACAATATACTTTCTTCAGCCATAATACCACAGGAATGGAAAGTTGCAACAATACTTCATTTACTTAAGCCCGATAAGCCAAAGAACAAAATCGAAGGGTTTAGACCAATCTCACTTATATCTTGCACCTCCAAAATCCTCGAGAAAATCATCGCACGCAGACTAAGCTGGTTTCTTCGTAAAATGAATCTAATAAGCCCCAAACAAACTGCTTTCAAACAAGGCCAGAGCACGCTTGACGCCATGCTATTTATAGATCACCTAATTGCAGATGCCATATCAACCAAAAATCACATCTCAATAATCTCTATTGATTTCGAAAAAGCTTTTGACAGAATAGGCATCCATGCTATCCTGGATCAACTAGTGGCCTGGAAGGTTGGCCCTAATATATGTAATTTTATCAAGGCTTTTCTAACCAATAGAAGGTTTAGAGTCAGAGTAAATACCGTCCATTCACGAGTATGGCCGCTACATAACGGCATTCCGCAGGGATCTCCGCTGTCAGTGATTCTTTTCCTAATAGCATTTGAAAAACTTAATTCGCTTTTCTACCGCCACAAACACCTGAATCATTGCATATATGCAGATGACCTGTACCTAATTTGCAAATTTAAAGAAACTACAACTATGGCATCTATTATTGGAAGTATTAATGTAGATTTGGAAAGCTGGTTGAAATATTCTGGTTCAAAAATTTCGTGGGACAAGTGTAAGCATTTACACGTATGTAAAAAAATCAAGTGTGTTGATGTAAATATCTACTTAGCAAATAATCTAATTGCGAAAGTCACTAATCTTAAGATTTTGGGGCTAGTATTTAATAATAAGTATGACTGGTCTTCGCACGTGTCAATTCTTTCCTTATCGCTTTCCAAACGGTTGAATATAATAAAATGTTTGTGTAGTAAAAAGAGTTCTGCACATCCAAATACTATGATAAATGTAGTCAAAGCTATTATCCTTGCAAAAATCGATTACGCATTACCAATCTATGGTAATACAACAAAGAACAACATCTCCAAGATTAAACCGGTATACCACTCGGCTGCCAGATTAAGCATAGCTGCTTTCCGAACGTCCCCCATGAAAAACATTTTGACAGAAGCTGGGCTTCCAACAATCGAAAGAAGGATTGAGTCCACAACCACACGGCTCATTCCGAAATTATTTCTTTTCAACTCTCCCCAGCTCATCAACTTAACGAATCTCGGTCGACGTACAACAGCTCCAAAAAAACCATCAGCATATGCAAAATACAACAAGCTTCAAAAAACTTCGATTTTATAAATAAGCCGCATAAGGTAATTCTTCCTAAACACCCACCGTGGTTTCTTGAGTACAATAGCATTGTTACGGACCTCATGCACCTAAGGAAGCATACAACCAGCTGTTCAATGTATATGACAAGCTTCAAGCAAACAATTCATAAATTCACCAAAGAAAACTGGAAAATAGCATTTACCGACGGGTCTAAATCGGATTGCGGTACAGCATACGCGGTCATAAATCCTGCCCTTGCCATTCAAGAAGTAGCAATACTACAAAACCAATGCTCAATATTTACGGCGGAAGCGGAAGCAATAAAGTCTGCCTTGGTGCATTTTTCAACTCTTCGCGGGAAATATTTAATATGCACTGACTCAAAGTCAGTCCTGGAAACGACTATGAATATTTTTAACAACGATGCGTGTGTCGCAAAAATTAGAGAAATTTTGATCTGCTTCCCCAATAAAATTAAAATAATGTGGATCCCAGGTCATATTGGTATAGCGGGCAACACAACAGCAGACGAAGCAGCAAAATACGCTACAAAAGCACCAATGCTCACGAAACTGACTTTCAGCAGGACGGATATGCACAAAGCAATCTCAAAGTACAACCATCTAAGAACCTACCAGGACTGGTCCCTCTACTCACACTTCTACAAGTCAATCAATCCTAACGGAGAAGCCCCGAAATTCCCAGTATCCATCGAAAGGGCGAAGCTGACAAAGTATATACGGCTACGAATAGGACACACTAAACTGACGCATGAACATCTTCTCACCGGGAAATTAAAATGAATTTGTTCCGTCTGCCAACCGGTGGCCAACCTGACACTCAATCACTTTCTGTTTGAGTGCAGTAGTACAAAAACCGCCATAGATCGCATACTACCAACTACTTCAATAACAGCTCTACTACAAAACATATCAGAAAAAAACATAATTCTAATTATAGAATTTTTAAAAAAAACAGGACAGATACACCTAATTTAATAATTTCTAACCTAATCTTACTTCACTAATCCTTACTAATGTTATTGCTCATCGTGCCGAAGACCTTTAGTTGTTAGTGCACTAATTTGTTATAGTTTATTTATGTAATTTATTTACGTTAATAAATATTTGTAATAATAATAATAATAATAATATTTTTCTCCAACGAAAAAAATTCACAATTTAATCATTCTCCTCTTAATTTCTGGGTCCATAACCTGTAGAAAATTAATGCAGTTATTTTATTTAGGAAAGATGAACGAAAAACAACTTTATTTATCAAACAAATATACATTTTGTGAATGAGCGACTAGAAGAATCAAATATATAACCCAGTGGTTACACTACTCATATAACAATGTGTTTACACTACTAACATAATCTCAACACAAAGACTGCCACATAGAAGCCTCCAAACTTAAATGTACTGGCTGTAAGAGAAAAGGACACGTAATTAAAGTTTGTATTTCGACAATTTTGGGCAACCGTTCGAAACCCAACTCATCAACAAATCAAGTTCAGGACTAGGCTGCATATGGTACATACCAAATAATCGACATCTACAAAAATAATTTCTCACCAGTCGAACATTCGGAAATATCAACATCGAAGGAATACCGATCAACTTTGAAGTAAATACACTTTGAAATATTCGGCAAGACATCCAGTCATCTTGCCAAAAGATCATAAAATATGTGAATTGATAGATCGGGGTATTCACTTCAACAATATGCACGCTGATATTCGCTAACACTGAGCATTGTTCGTAATTAATATTGGATGATAGACGCAGGGAACACCATAAAAAAACTCGTAAGATCTTGCACAGTTTATATTCGTTACCGACTTAACAAACCTGACCCAAAAATGGCAAGTTTACCTACCGTAAGATGTATCCAGAGCCGACCATTTTCAAAAACGGGATTGGACTATGCGGGGGCACTATACATTTTAACAAACGGAAAAACTCTCCAATTGAAAAAGCATATGTAGCAGTTTTTGTGTGTCTAGAAGTCAAGGCGGTGCATCTTGAAGTTGTTAGTAGCCTCGATACAGAATCAGGACTTGGAGCTCCTGAAGAGATTTGGTGTGACAATGTTTCAAATATTATTGGTGCCAACAGAGAGTTGCAGCGACTGAAAGCACAAATTATTACGTAGACAAACAACCTATTAATCTCTGATTTTTTATTGCAGAAAACTTAACTTTTCATTTCAATCCACCACATGCTCCACATTTTGGCGGCTTATGGAAGGCCTCAGTGAAGTCATTTAAGTACCATCTAGAACGGGTGACGAACATCAACCTCACGTTTAAACAAATTACCACATTAATTGTAAAAATTGAGGGTTTGCTAAATTCCAGACCATTATTCAAGATGAATGACGATCCAACCGATTTGGAAGTACTAAATCCTGCGCACTTTATTGTGGGTGAACCAGCCGTCTAGAGCCGTCTAGAAGAAATACCATTGGACAAGTTGTCGAGATGGCAAAACATACAGCAGCGACTTCAAGGCTTCTGGAGGGTAAATATACAGTATAGCGTACAACGGTATTTTGACAAATTGCCACGCCGTCCGCTAACCACCCACTACCCACACACGAAAAAAGTTGGCGCGGTGTGGCGGAAATGCCCCCATTAGGAGGGAGGGGCTGCCAAAGTTTTGAGTATTTTTTTGAAAAATGCAATTTTCCAAGTGGTTTGTGGGAGATTTAGGGGTTAATTGGTACCATATGAAAGGTAATAAAATTACCGTTCGTTTTAAATCCAATCCAATCAAACCAAATTCGGCAGTCGTAGAGTAAAAAATAAAAAAAGGAGTATAAATGTTGGTATTAAATTAAAGGTGAATAATAAATCTACACAGCCGTACTATTTTTATGAGCGTGGCCCAATTTTAACGGAAGGTATATCAATTTGTATTTGGTTAATGTGCAGTTTCATATAATTGAGTGGTATATCATATGAATGAATTTTTTCATACAAAAACATGTTTTACTATGAAAATGACAGTATGGCATACAATGGGTTAGGGCTTAGGGACACATCTCTCCTGAAAGCCCTCATGTAGCATTTCTCGAAAATCGCAATCTGGCTTGGCGCAAACGCCCCCTTTATGAGAGAGGGGATCTAAATTTAGAAGTTTTTATTTATATCTTAACATCAGCTTGTAGATCAATGTTATTTTGCTTAAACGAAAACACTTATTCACACATAAATTGTCACATAAATCAAATAACGAATTCAAATGTCAAAAGTTAAATGTCACAAACTGAGCTATCAATGCAATTTTTGTAATGCTATAATTGAGAAAATTTTTAGGATTCAGATTTGGATTTTCGACTTGGCAAGTCCATTGCCAAATTATAATTACCTAAATTTAGTCTACATACTTTACTCATAATAAATTTGATAATAAAATCGATACACTTAAGTATACACATAAGGATAAATTCTAAATTTTACTTAAATAAAGAGCAATTTACAATTACAAATGTTGTCTAAAATAATGAAATTTTATTTTAATTTTATTTTAAGATTTCTAGATAAATACCTTTGATTCTTCAGTGCACGTTTTGAATTTCGGTTTTTTTTTTCAGACTAAACATTTATTTTAATTTGGTCCACTCTCTTTAAAATAAATGACAGAAACAGATGAATTTTGAACAGCCATTCATAAGAAATTCGAGAATATTGTGTTTTTCGCTGTGTTTACACATGAACATGTTCACAGGCCAGCAATTCTGGCACTGAGCGAAACTCAGGCATTTGATTTGACCATTATTTTTCCCTCGACGCGTAGTCGCAATATATGTCCGTAGTGTTCTTGCGTTTCAAATTTTGTCTCAATTCAGCCAATGTTCCAATCTGAGTACGGATTTTGGCCGCGCAAATGTAAAAAACTCACATCTTAACCGCAAGTTCGTAGTATTTGCTGTATTGCTTTGGCTAATCCAGCAACAGCTTTTGGCTTTAAATGGGCTTTAAATGTTCGATGCATTTTAATTGTTGTGTGTTAAACAAAACACCGCCTAACGGTGAGTGCTATAACTAAAAAATGGCTTTAGTTATAAATCCTAAAAACTTTTTGGATTTATTTCCGGCTTTATGCTTATGCGATTTTGTTGTAAGCCAAGCTGGATTAGCCAAAGCAACGAAGCAATTGTGTGTAGTAGTATGATTTTTAGCGTATGCGCATAATTAGATTTGGCTTTAATGTCAACAGCAGTGTTACTCGTTGTTTCCACCTCAAATAACAAAAAATTCTATAAAATACAATAAAATAATTTGCTTGGGTGAGTAAAATTATGGAGCTATCGCTGAAATGCATTCATGGCAAATATTAAAGAATAAATTTAGAACACATGTTATCGCATATAAGAAAACATCTGTTTTTGTTGCATCTGATTCTTAGGGTAATATGTGTTTTATATATATTTTCTTTATTTTTATTATTGATTGATTCAAAAAGTATACATTAAGACATTGGAGTCTTATTTTCAATGTGAAAAGTAAAAAAAAATGAGTGGAATGCATAAAAATAAATATTGTTTTAAAAATGATGTTTTAATTAAGAATAAAAAGAAAAGTAAGATCAACTAATTCGGTAATTAATAAGTAAAGTAATAAAAAGAATAAAGGTAAATTGAAAAATATAACATATGATATTTGAAATAAAAAATTTAATAAAAATAAAGTTATATAAGAACATGAAAAACAAACGAGGATATAAAAAACATAAATAGAATTAAGAGCACAAACAAACAACTGTGCCAAATGGGTAAAAGAGTTTAGTGAGCAAGGGCGCCCAATATTGAGTTTGGTAGTGCATTAAATGTGGTTTCGTTCATAATTTCGGTGATCACAGCCAAAACCTTCTCTATAGAAAGCGCAACTGTTTCGCTGATACACGGATACATGCTAAAAAAATCGCAAATGTTTATGTAATGGTAATCAACAAAAGTGCAAATTCAATATATACGTTTCTCGCTCTTTGCACTACCGCAAGTTAGCGCGTTTCATAAAATGCGTCTGCTTATTTTTTGTACACTCCCATCACATCCCACAAACACAGACGCGTTTGGGATAGTTTTACTGCATTAGTATGCGTACATTTGGGCTTTCTATAGAGAAGGTTTTGATCACAGCTAACAAATATAACGCCCACTAATACATGTGTTCTAAATTTTCTCTGCCTCCGTCTCGGTGTTTGCAGTGCGACCCTTCTCTTCCATTTCAAATTTCGCCATTTTGATCTCTGCTGACCTTGAAAATCACTTAAAATAATCCTACAACATTTTTTCTTCAATTCGGCTCACATTTATTGTAGCATTACTTGAAGCCCGTATACGTGTACATGCAAGAATCAAATTATTTAATAGAAGCATTATTGTTATTTGAGGTGGAAACAATGAGTAACACTTTGGTGAGACTTTTTCACATCTCACCTTGTTTTGAGTACATGAGTTGTCGTCTGCATAAAACAAAATCGAACCGATTCAGAATTTGTACTAGAATCTGTCATTAAATTACACTAAGCCAAAGAAAAAAAAAACATCACACAACTTTAAAATTGTATGCTATACACCTCGTACGTATACGAACTGACATCTCACATTCAGGTGAGTTTTTCACATTTGCGGCCAAAATCCGTACTCTGGAATATAATTTCATATGGCTCAAAGTGAAGGTACAAATGCGTAACATACATTACTGTTTCTTATATTTAAGCCCCGATTAAGACTATGTTTCAATACTTAACGAGATTAATACACTGTCTGATTCAATTGCACGAATTGTCACATTAGATGATAACATTGAAATCGCTCTGGATTGCTTCGCCGTTCTGGCCAGACAACACCTGAAGGAAGGTGTGTTGAGATATTCACTGACTTTAATCACCTTACTCAGCTTGTAAATGAGCCAAGAATACCTAACATTGCAAATGATTCCGCTAACACCCTTGACTTGTTCCTTACCTCTCGTCCTGACAAATAATCTCTCAATGTATTATCGCCTCTTAGCTTATCAGACCTTTGTATAGTATCAGCTAGCTTCTCATTAATAAACCACGCAGTTATAGAAAAAAAAAACCCAAAAAACAGTATGGTAGTACGAAAAGAAGAAAATAATAAAAAATAAAGCCTCGTCGTCAATTCCAACGCTCATTTGTAATGACATTCCAGTTGCCAGCTCTATGGACATGGCCAATCTGTGTGCTGCGCATTTTGCAGCTAGCTCCACGCTTCCGGATTGTGCGTTGCTGCCGCCTGCACCTCAGAGCATCTATGGGACAGATATTCATTCGTACTCATCCAGTTCCTAGAGTTTTAGACGATCTCAACACTCACAAATCCGGTGGGCCAGATGGTAATTCCCCATTAATTCTGAAGAGGTGTTCTTCCAAGGTATCATAACCATTGCATAAGCTTTTCCATCTATCCTATTCTTCTGGACTCTTCCCGAAAAGTTGGAAAACAGCCTTTGTCCAGCCCATACCCAAAAAGGCAAGCCGTTGTCTCCTTCTTCGTACCGACCCATAGCACTCACATCCATTCAATCCAAGGTCATGGAACTGATCAATTTTCAGCTCATCAAATATCTTGAAACTAACTAAATTAGTGACCGGAAGTACGGATTTCGTGGGAAACGTCTAAAGTACATCACATAAATGCTGGCGTTCCCCAGGGCTTTGGTTTGTCCCCGACACTCTTCCTCATCTTTACTAAACACCTAAACAGCATAATGGAGAGAAAACCGTCGAGTAGAAGATTTATCAGGTTTTCTAACCAGGTGCAAGAAATATTCCACTCCCTCGGATCTGGCTACCAACTACAAGGCTTTAATTCGCCCTAAACATGAGTAGAATTGCCATATCTAGTCTGGTGCGCATAAAACTACTTTGCATCTGCTAGATAGAATATAAAGGAATGCGATAAAGCTTATCGGTGACGAAAACATTGTGAAATCAATGGATTCGCTTGAAAAACGCAGAAACATTTCATGCTTGTCTCTGTTTTATCGCTTCTTCCACCAGAGGTGCTCAAGAGAAATAGCCAGCTGCATGCCACCTCTCCTTGAATTCAACCGCAGTACTCGTGGTGCTCTAAATGCTCACCAGTATAGGGATATAGGACGTATAGTTAAGTTCAGAGATTCGATCTTCAGCCGTACAACAAGTATGTTCAATGCTCTACCAAGCTCTGTCTTTCCACATCACTATGATCAACAGTAGATTCACGAGTACATGGACCGATGGTCTGAGAGCTCTGATGTGGTTTTTCTCAGATTATCGCACCAACGCACTACAACTATATAACCATATGATCCACAGGCATTCAAAACACAAGCTCCTTCTTTTCCCTAACTCCCACGCTGAGCCAAGCATATAGCCGAGGATTATAAGAGTGCGAATTTCTTTACGCGTGCGCAAATTATAAAAAAAATATTTAAGATACCATTTAAAGCATGATATTAGTAAACTAACAGCCTTCCGCCATTCTTATTATACTGTTGGAAATCTTAACACACAGACAATGGAACTGCAATAGAGCCAATACCTCAGGAAAAGTACAATTTGATAAAATAGCTGAAGGAAATTTTTTATGTGCTAACCCAGTAGTCACACATTCTACCCTTCTGATATTAAAAAAAATCAATCTACAAACGATGTATGTTTAACTACCATTCATTCAATCCGCGAACTTGTAACTAAACAACTGGGACCAAAATGGTGTAGTTTTTCAAGTTAACCCAACGATCGTTATAAAATAAACGACATTAACACTAGACAATGCTTTTTAAAATCAAATTGGGGTATTAATCGACGTTATATTCTTGAAAATTTTAAGAAAATATCGTTTAAAGTAGAAAAAGCTAATGTTGAATCAATAGACTCTTTGGTCACCGATTTAATCCAACTGATTATAATAAATGTACCTAAAAAGAATTGCGCTCTGAACCTACCTGCGGAAGTAGTATCAAATATTAAAATATGGACTATTATCGAAAGTCGGTACCGACGTTGCCAAAACACTCGTTTAAAAGCAGCATTGCAAGCGGAAGTGAATTCTCTACAAAGTGATATATCTTATGATATCCCAAATATTAGAAACATGAATTGGGGTCATAAATTAAGAAATATTTTAATGGAAAATGGAAATCAGTACCGAGGTATTTGCAGATAAGCAAATACCCTAAAAGGCGTTCTCGCATAATACCTGCTCTTAAGATCGATGACTCAGTTTTAACGAATCCCCAAGAAAAGCCTGAAGCATTTGCCTCCCAGTTTTGCAACATCTTTCAACAACACTTTAGCCAATGATGACCCAGATTTCACTATAAAAGCAGAAGATAAAGTTCAAGTTACGAAATCAGCCACTAATACCAGATCCAGAACTTTGGACATTGAAAGAAGTAATCTTATTATTGCATCAACTCATTTGCGTCCGCTTAATTTTTGTTACATCCATTTGGTATGGAAAGATGCTAACAAAATGCCTATTATGAAAGCGGATCAAATAGCGACATATACAAAGAGCTACCGTCTATAATCTTTACTTTGCTCTTTAAAAGTAAACAAACCCTACTAAGTCGTCTTCGTGAACACATTGAAGAAAATAATATGATTCCTGAGGAGCAATGTAGATTTGTACAAGGAAAATCTACAACCCATTAACTCCACCGTATAAAATCATCAATAATAATTTTACAGAAGGCAACTTCTGTGCGATATCAAAAAACGTTTGACTCAGTATTCAGTGTTTTGATAGTAAACACGATGACTATAAACTTACATCATATCTAGTTCTAAAGTGCAAATCTTTTCTTCGACAAAGAACTTTTGTCGTCACATTATAGGGGGGGAAATCTAACTGGCAAAATTTACACTTTGGTGTTCCCCTAGGAAGAGTCAAATCAATCATATAAATAAGTTGTATGGAGTCGGGCCCATACAACTTATTTATATCTAGGGTGTCTATACGTCCTGTTTAATCCGGATTTGTCGTTTTTTTGAATATGTCCCGTTTTTTCTCAACATAAATATAGACACGCGCATTTTAGATATAAATAGGGTGTCCATATTTGTGTTGAGAAAAAACAGGACATATTCAAAAAAAAAAAAACAGGACAAATCCGGATTAAACAGGACATATTCAAAAAAAAAAAAAAACATTAAATAATAATTTCCCCCTCGAAATACCCGCAAAAGGTATTTCCTTTATTTTATCTAAATGCCTATATATCTAGGGTGTCCATATTTGTGTTGAGAAAAAACAGGACATATTCAAAAAAAAAAAACATAAAATAATAATTTCTCATTCGAAATACTCGCAAAAAGTATTTCCTTTATCAAAAAAAAAAACGGTTGTCCATTTTTGCGACACCGCGGAAATTCATTCATATTATATTATTTATATATTTATATTATATTATATTATACTAAAGGGTGTTTTTTTGGGAGGTTTGTTTTTCCGATAGATGTCGTTTTATTTTATGACAGTTGCTTTGACAGCTCAAAGTGGCATTTCTACTCAGTATTGTTTGGCAAATCATTATGAAAAAAAAAAAAAAAAAAATAAAAAAAAAAAAAATGACATTTGTTAAAAATAGTCGTGGTAGCCATATGCCAGAAATTGTGTTTAAATGTTAAATGCCAAAAAATTATCTACCAAATAAAAAAAAATTTTGGTCATTTCATAATTTTATATGTGTTTTATTCAAAAAAAAAATCGGCAACCTCTTAAAAAAACACGTTATATCTAACGGGTGTTTTTTTAAACACCCGTTATATTATATTTATTTAATTTATATATTTATATCACTTATATTTTATTATATTATCTTATATTTATTTAATTTATATATAATTTTCCTATTTTAACCCTCTTACCCACCCCTACGCGAAAACCGATGTTGTAGGGAGCTGTCAGGCACTCGAGGACTCCTTCCACAAAAGATATGCCGGGCAGCTCGAGAAGCATTTAAGTGTATATATTTGTGTGTATATATTTTAAAAACAGGACGTTACGTAAAAAAACAGGACAAACCAGGACTTTTAATAAAACCGGGATGACTGATAAAAAAAACAGGACAAATCCGTATTAAACAGGACGTATGGACACCCTACTTTAGTTTCATTCATATGCATATGGCTACCACGACTATTTTTCACAAATGTCATTTTTTTTTTTTTTTTTTTTTCATAATGATTTGCCAAACAATACTGAGTAGAAATGCCACTTTGAGCTGTCAAAACAACTGTCATAAAATAAAACGACATCTATCGGAAAAACAAACCTCCTAAAAAAACACCCGTTATATTATATTTATTTAATTTATATATTTATATCACTTATATTTTATTATATTATCTTATATTTATTTAATTTATATATAATTTTCCTATTTTAACCCTCTTACCCACCCCTACGCGAAAACCGATGTTGTAGGGAGCTGTCAGGCACTCGAGGACTCCTTCCACAAAAGATATGCCGGGCAGCTCGAGAAGCATTTAAGTGTATATATTTGTGTGTATATATTTTAAAAACAGGACGTTACGTAAAAAAACAGGACAAACCAGGACTTTTAATAAAACCGGGATGACTGATAAAAAAAACAGGACAAATCCGTATTAAACAGGACGTATGGACACCCTACTTTAGTTTCATTCATATTGTAATTAATGTTTTATTTTTATATAATTTAATTTAAAGAGGGCTACAAGAAAACTATTTTAAATCTTTCTTTATTTGGACATTGTGATGCAAAGTTAGCATTAATACAGTGGATGAATAAAGAAAAACACTTAGCCGAATTACAAAACACGTCTTATCGTTTTAATATTAATAGGAAGAAGAAATAATATGACATTAAGAATATAAAGTCAGTACAGAAATACATTTAAGTGTGAAACACATTATAATCTCTATGGGGATGTTCAGTTTCTCAACACCTCCACTAAATCCTCATGGTGATTAGTAACTTGACTCCATTTTCATTACAGCAAAACAAATGCTTTTCTGTAGGAACCGGCTTCGTAAAGTAGTCTGCTAACATATGATCAGTTTGAATATATTCAAACTTGATGCTTCCATTACTGACTTTTTCTCTAATAAAGTGATGGCATACATCTATATGCTTAGTCTTCGGTTGATACGATGATTTTTCGCTGATTCGAATAACTCCTTTATTGTCACACTTGATGATAAGAGTTTCGTCCTCTTTCGATAAGCTTTTCAACCATAAAGCCTCCTGAGTGGCACTGGACATGGCCATATATTCTGCTTTAGTGGTAGATAGAGCAACGGTTGGCTGTTTCTTTGAGCTCCAAGAAATCGCTCCTCCAAGTTGCATAAAAACATAACCAGTTGTTGACCGCCTATCTATTGAATCAGCTGCCCATTCGGAATCACAATAACCTTGCAATTCACTCCCACCATTCTTGTGATACGTTAACTTGTACTGAATGGTCCCCTTCATGTATCTCATGATGCGCTTTACTGCAAGCCAATGTGCCATTCCAGGTGTTTGATTAAATCTGCTGACGGAATTTATGGCATATTGGATATCTGGTCGAGTCAGCTGAGCTGCGAATAAAATAGAACCCACAGCTTCCTGATATGGGATTTTTTCCATCTTCTTTCGAGACTCTTCGTCTTTAGGACACATTTCCATGGTCAATTTTTGATTCATATCAGTTGGAGTTTTTACAGGATTACTGTCTGCCATCCCAAATCTATCTAAAATTTCTTGGATGTAACGACTTTGATTGATTGATATGGATTCTGGGGCTTTATTTCGAGTAATTTCCATACCAAGAACAAATTTTGCTTCTCCTATATCCTTCATCTTGAATTGGTCTTAAAGGTTCCGTTTTAACTGGTTCTTGGTTCTGACATCGTTAGAAAAAATTAGAAGATCGTCGACATATACTGCAACAATTAAAATGCTCTTATCGTTAACTTGATAATAAATGCATTCATCGACTTTAGATCGATTTAATCCAAATTTAATCAGATTTGTGTTTAACTTATGACTCCAGATGCGACTAGCCTGCTTGAGCCCGTATAAAGATTTCTTCAAGCGACATACTTTTTGCGTTCCATCTTCGAATTGTTGTGGTTGAACCATATAAATCTCGTCATTTAGTTCACCCTGCAAAAAGGCTGTTACTGCATCTAACTGGTCAATCACTGGAGAAAACGTCTCCTCGTAGTCTATTCCTTTACGTTGCGCACATCCCTTCACAACCAAACGCGCCTTATTCTGGTTCACAACTCCGCTTGAATTGTATTTCGTCTTAAACACCCACTTGCAGTTAATTGGTTTGCGGTTTGCAGGGAGATTAACCAGTGTCCAAGTTTCATTTTGCATAAGCGAGTCATATTCACTTTGCATGGCTTGCCGCCATTTCGATGCATTAGGTGAAGATAAGGCTTCCTCCACTGTAGCTGGATCGTGTGACTTGTTAGAAGCCAATGAGACGAAATCACTATTATCAATAGGCTTTGGCTGTCTACTTGATCGTCTGATCTGTAAGTTGTCTAAAATCGTTGATATGTTACTGAATTCTGAGAGGATTCATCGGACTGGTAGTTTGATTCTGAATCTGATGAGACCGGCAGACCATTTCTGCCTACAGCACTAGAATCACGTTGATCATCAAACAATAACGGATCTACATCTTCTATCTCAGGATTTTCAAATGCTTGCGTTAGCTCATTTTTATTGTTTGCATTTTCTAATACAAAATAAAATTGACTGTTTCCTGATGACTGACAACCACCACTATTTCGTACACAGCGCTCATTTTCAATAAAAACAACATCACGGCTTACGAAGGTTTTCATTGTATTCGGATCAAACAACCGATACGCTTTAGATTAGTTACTGTATCCCACCATAATGCATGATTTAGACTTCGGATCGAATTTCTTCCTTTTTTCTTTTGGCACGTGCATCATTACTTTGCATCCAAACACACGAAAATGCGATAACACTGGACGATCGCTTGACCATGCTTCTTCCGGTGTTTTATTGCTGACGCCTCGACAAGGTGATCGATTTATGATATAAGCTGCAGTATTAACCGCTTCTGCCCAAAATTTAATAGATAGATTTCCGTCAATCAGCATACATCGCGCTTTATCAACTAACGTTCTGTTCATGCGTTCAGCAATACCATTTTGTTGTGGTGTATACGGAGCACTAGACTGATGCACAATTCCACACTGTTATAAAAAGTTTGAACAATTGTTATAGAAGTATTCTGTACCATTATCCGTTCGAAGCACTTTCATTTTTTGCCCTGTCTGATTTTCAGCCATGCATTTAAATTCCTTTAATCTAGCAAACACCTCTGACTTTTGTTTGATAAAATAAACGACAACCTTTCTGCTATAATCATCCAAGAAATTCACAAAATATCGGGAACCACCAAAAGAATCAACATTAATTGGGCCACAAACATCTGAGTGCACTAACTCGAAAACTTGTGAAGAAGTAGAACTACTGTTTTAAATTGTTTTCTTGATTGCTTGCCTTCTAGACAAATTTTGCAAATTTTGCTTTCCGCAGTGTCAAACTTTAAATATTCAGGAAAATCACTTTTTAGTTTCTTCAGATTGTCATATCCGATATGGCCAAACCGCCTATGCCATAGTAATTGTTCACTGCGATTTTTTGTGCTTACTATCATTGTTTTCGATTGTACTTGACGAAGTTTAAACATGCCATTCGTAAGTACTGCTACCGCCAACAATTTACCATCTCTGCCAATAATACGACATCTATCTGAATTGAAATTTACCGACATTCCTTTTTGTACTAATGTGCTCACTGACAACAAGTTGGTACAAAGACCTGGAACAAATAAAGCGTTCCGAATGTCTATTTCTTTGGTACGATTTTCACATTTTAAGTTAACTTTAATATCGCCTGTTAACACAGCCTGAAGTTTTGTATCGTTGGCAATTGTTACATCATTGGATGCAGTTTCCTTAACATTAGTGATCCATTCAGAATTATTGGTCATATGCGCTGTCGCACCAGAATCTATAAACCAATCATTCGGATTGCACTAATTCATTACAAAACATGTTAAATTCGCATTGTCAGTTTGATTCTTTTTATATTGAGTGTTCTTAACAAATTTGTTTTTGTCGTTATTTTTTGATGGGAACTTATTTTGGTAATGTCCAACCTTTTTACATTTAAAACACTTTACATGTTTTGCATTTCTTAAAAATAACGCCGAAGAACCATTTTTTGTCGCTTCCAAGTTGACTTCCTGTAACAATTTCGTTTTTATTTGATCTGACGAAATTTTGACACCAGAACTTTCGATTGCCATTATCATGGGCTTATAATCGTTGCTTAAACCAGCCAGCAACAAAGTACCGATCCATTCGTCATCAATCGTCATTCCAGCTCCTTTTAATTTGTGCGCAGTTGTAGTGATTCTGTTCACGTATTCCTCAATTGAGCCACTGCTTTCAAGTGAAGTTGTGACTAAGGTTCGCAACAAATTAACTCGTCTCAGCAGTCCAGAATCATCAAATGCGTTTTTAAGCAAATCCCATACTTCTTTAGCTGAAGTTGCATCTTGTATGTGTGCAAAATTAATCGGCTCCAATAGCAATATTAATTTCGCCTTTGCCATCGTGTCATTCTTGGCACGTTTTTCTGAGTTAGTTTCCTTTGCCGTACCGTCAACATAAGTCCAGATATTTTCCATTTCTAGAAAGGCACGAACTGAAAACTTCCATGTTTCATAGTTTTCTCGTCCCTTCAACTTCTCAATTGACGACAATGTGCTCGACGACATTTGTAAAAATTTATCTGAATTCGAAACGAAAGAATTATTAAATTACAATTTACAAAATATGATTATTTTCCTGGGCCCATAACATGATGAAAAGTTAGCATTAATACAGTGGATGAATAAAGAAAAACACTTAGCCGAATTACAAAACACGTCTTACCGTTTTAATATTAATAGGAAGAAGAATAATATATGACATTAAGAATATAAAGTCAGTACAGAAATACATTTAAGTGTGAAACACATTATAATCTCTATGGGGATGTTCAGTTTCTCAACAAATTTGAACTAAGCATAATTTTTATTTTTTATTTTTTGATAACTGCCTGACCACAATGAAGCCGCGGCCACAACATGCATATCCATTAGTACGAACTAAATGGGCTTTTTTTATGGCGGAGGTATTGGAGATATGTCAGATCAAAAAATTATCTATGCGTTTTATTTTTCACCTGAATGCTCCATAGCAGTCGATATGTCTCATGTTTGTGCTTGATTTACATCTAGTTAAATTGAAATTGTGGTTAGTCAGAAGAGATTGACACTAGGAGAATGTTGTAGTGTTTTGTTAGGCCCGATTTTATGAACGACGATAGATTTTTTTTTTCGTCGATTCTATGAACGACGATAGATTATAAAAATACGTAAATTATTACAGGTTTTATTGCAGTTATACCGAAGTTTTTTGTATGAGTGGTAACACGTTTCTGACATTTACACTTATATTATATAGTTTATACTAACATTTAAAGTTGTGTGTATGATTTCGATATCACTATATTTTTATATTTTTTAACTATTTTGTACTTACTAATACTCGTTTTTTTTTATTCCATTTTCAATTAATTTAAATTAATTTAATTTATTAAACTATGATTAATTGATCTCTTCTCAATTCTAAATTCTCACTAATAAATATATTGTTTAAATTTTAAAACGTCAAAATTTATAATAACAACAACACCATTTTTTACCCTCTGATTTACCAACAAAAATCAGCAGATAAAACAGAGAGTAGAAAAAAATCTTCAGATTAATTTTCTCATTTGTCGTTCATAAAATGCAGACGACGATTAATCCTCGGATTGTCATTTACTCGCGTTCATAAAATCGGGCCTTAGTAACATGGGAAATTTTATCTATAGCATTATGGTAATTTGAATATTTCTCGTCTGGCTAACCACAATTTCAATTTAACTTCCGTCCTACTCATTTTCTCGCACGGACCAATTGCCATATTTTTTTGGCTATAACTCTTTCGAGTGGAGTTGGAATAAACCAACAAAATGAAAGGTATTTTTATTATCTTTCATATAATTTTAATTAATTGTTGCACATACCGGATACCTGTGTTTTTATGGGAACAAATCAATCAGATGATATTTCACTGAATTATATGAAAAACCACTTTAACCAGGTACAACTTGATCAAACTTCCGTTTAAGCTGTCTCACCCCATTTAAAAATCACGGCTATGTAAAAGTAAATTCGCCTTTCATTTTTGACCAACATTTAGGCCCGCCCCTTTTTAAACACGCCCCCTTCTGAACTTTAATGAGAAAATTTATTTTCTGGCTCTAACTCTATCGAGGGCGGTTGGATTGAACCCAATTTTTTAAAAGATGGAAGGCATTTTTATTACCTTTTATATGGTACCAATTAACCCCCAACATCCATCAAACCACTTAGAAAAATGCATTTTTCAAAAAAGAGCTTAAAATTTTGGATGCCCCTCTCACCTTAAGAGGGCTTTACCATCAAAAAAGATTGCGGTTTTCGAAGCCCGCTCAATAAGAGCTTTCAGAAGGGAGTATACGAAAGCCCTAACTCATTGGCCCCTAAAACGCACTTTAGCCAAAATTGCTTCCCTGATTTGTTTTCTTTTACATTCGGATAATTTTTGGATATGATCTTTTTACTCTGAAAAAAAGGTCAGAATGTTTTTTGAGACATGTCGACTAAAATGGATTCAAATGTCATACCCAAAAAATGCCAACATAACTTTATATATATTTTCGGGGTATTTTGTCAAATTGCTCTCAAATCGAACAAATCTGACATTTTATGGTAAGCTGCGCAGCTGCTGAATTCTTGACCGCAGCATTAATGTCGTTTTTTTCATTAAAAATCTGGCGCAGATTGATTTTTTGACTGTCAAGTTGTTCGTTTCTTTAAAAAAAAAAAAAGCAAGAGAGAGCAAGAGCAAGAGCAAAAGGAAAGAGATTTACCCCTCTTTCCACTAAATACAACAACAACACGCCTTTCGTGTTCTATTTGCTGAGAACAAATCTGAGCTCGAGTGTAGATTTCAAAACCAAAAAACAACGACACAAAATTGTTAGAGCGTGGCTACACAGGCTTGCGAATGAAAATCATTCTAATGAAAGTTGTGGCTACAAAAAAGTAGCTTTTTGTGTGCATTCGTCAATTTGTTTTGGTTTGTTGTTTAAAACGTACATGCTCGCACCGAAAGTCATTTTTTGTAGTTGCCTTTCGGTGGATTCCCTGTGGAATCAAGCTTTCTTTTTCCAACTCATAGCTTGTTGAACAGATAATTTGATTTAAATACTAAAAATAAACTGTTGCTATTTAAACTAGTTTTAAGACCAGTATATATAGGATTTCAATTTCAAATTAAACCATTTAAAGTTCAATGCAAACTTTCTCGAAAACAAACGAAACCTTTTCCAAAACAAATAAAACTTTTTCCCAACCAAACAAAACTTTTTCAAATCCATATAAACTTTTTCAAAATTAAAAGGCTTTTTTCTTAAGCACATGCGTAACAGCTTATTGGGCGTTGCTTGCAATTTTTTGATGTGAGTTTTGGCTTTAAAAATTGGGCAACTACAGCTATAGGATTTCAATTTCAAATTAACCATTTAAAGTTCAATGCAAACATTTTCGAAAACAAACAAAACCTTTTCCAAAACAAATAAAACTTTTTCCAAACCAAACAAAACTTTTTCAAATCCATATAAACTTTTTCAAAATCAAAAGAAACTAAATTTTTTTTTCAATGGAGGGGCTGTCTGTTAACTGATTGTGGTAATTTCATTAGCACATTTTGTTGTAATTGTTGCAGTCGTTTTGAGTTAGTATTTGTAACACCTCGTTTAATACATACTCCATAAAACGTATTTTACGAAACTCAATAACTGTAACTGGAGAATTCAAATTTCGCTCATAATTTTAAATGAATTATTTTGATCGGGCTAGTGGCTTTTTGACATATTTATCGGTTTCCTAGTTCTACTGTCATTTTGTAGCGACCATCATAGGCACAATTATTTTTAAAACACCGAAAAACTTAAAAGTCGTCGTTGAACTTTCGTACATTTTTTCTTGCCGTACATTTTCTATATAAATTTTTATACTTGCCGTTAACATTGATGTTTTCACTTATTTAGATTCAAAATGCTCTGAGAATTATAAGCGAAAATGTTACATATTTTGGATATGGTAAATGTAATAAACAAGGCGTTACAAACAGTAACTCAAAACGACTGGAACAATTACAACACAAATATGCTAATGAAACTGCCACAAGCAGTTGACAGGCAGCCCCTCCATTTCTTTTAATTTTGTTATATAGATTTGAAAAAGTTTTGTTTGGTTTGGAAAAAGTTTTATTTGTTTTGGAAAAGGTTTCGTTTGTTTTCGAAAAAGTTTGCATTGAACTTTAAATGGTTTAATTTGAAATTGAAATCCTATATATACTGGTCTTAAAACTAGTTTAAATAGCAACAGTTTATTTAGTATTTAAATCAGATTATCTGTTCAACAAGCTATGAGTTGGAAAAAGAAAGCTTGATTCCACAGGGAATCCACCGTAAGGCAACTACAAAAAATGACTTTCGGTGCGAGCATGAACGTTTTAAACAACAAACCAAAACAAATTGACGAATGCACACAAAAAGCTACTTTTTTGTAGCCACAACTTTCATTAGAATGATTTTCATTCGCAAGCCTGTGTAGCCACGCTCTAACAATTTTGTGTCGTTGTTTTTTGGTTTTGAAATCTACACTCGAGCTCAGATTTTTTCTCAGAAAATAGAACACGAAAGGCGTGTTGTAATTGTATTTAGTGGAAAGAGGGGTAAATCTCTAAAATATACTGATCTGTTAAAGTGGAATTTCGATATACCGGGGATTCCTCTTTTTTTTTTTTAAAGAAACGAACAACTTGACAGTCAAAAAATCAATCTGCGCCAGATTTTTAATGAAAAAAACGACATTAATGCTGCGGTCAAGAATTCAGCAGCTGCGCAGCTTACCATAAAATGTCAGATTTGTTCGATTTGAGAGCAATTTGACAAAATACCCCGAAAATATATATAAAGTTATGTTGGCATTTTTTGGGTATGACATTTGAATCCATTTTAGTCGACATGTCTCAAAAAACATTCTGACCTTTTTTTCAAAGTAAAAAGATCATATCCAAAAATTATTCGAATGTAAAAGAAAACAAATCAGGGAAGCAATTTTGTCTAAAGTGCGTTTTAGGGGTCAATGAGTTAGGGCTTTCGTATACTCCCTTCTGAAAGCTCTTATTGAGCGGGCTTCGAAAACCGCAATCTTTTTTGATGGTAAAGCCCTCTTAAGGTGAGAGGGGCTTCCAAAGTTTTGAGCTCTTTTTTGAAAAATGCATTTTTCTAAGTGGTTTGATGGATGTTGGGGGTTAATTGGTATCATATAAAAGGTAATAAAAATGCCTTCCATCTTTTAAAAAATTGGGTTCAATCCAACCCCCCTTGATAGAGTTAGAGCCGGAAAATAAACTTTCTCATTAAAGTTCAGCAGGGGGCGTGTTTAAAAGGGGGCGGGCCTAAATGTTGGTCTCAAATGAAAGGCAAATTTATTTTTACATAGCCGTGATTTTTAAATGGGGTGAGACAGCTTAAACGGAAGTTTGATCAAGTTGTACCTGGTTAAAGTGGTTTTTCATATAATTCAGTGAAATATCATCTGATTGATTTGTTCCCATAAAAACACAGGTATCCGGTATGTGCAACAATTAATTAAAATTATATGAAAGATAATAAAAATACCTTTCATTTTGTATATAAGTTGGTTTAATCCAACCCCACTCGAAAGAGTTATAGCCAAAAAAATATGGCAATTGGTCCGTGCGAGAAAATGAGTAGGACGGAAGTTAAATTGAAATTGTGATTAGCCAGACGAGAAATATTCAAATTACCATAATGCTATAGATAAAATTTCCCATGTTACTAAGGCCCGATTTTATGAACGCGAGTAAACGACAATCCGAGTATTAATCGTCGTCTGCATTTTATGAACGACGATAATGAGAAAATTATTCTGAAGATTTTTTTCTACTCTCTGTTTTATCTACTGATTTTTGTGGGTAAATCAGAGGGTAAAAAATGGTGTTGTTGTTATTATAAATTTTGACGTTTTAAAATTTAAACAATATATTTAAAATTTAAACAATATATTTAAAATTTAAACAATATATTTATTAGTGAGAATTTAGAATTGAGAAGATCTCAATTGATCATAGTTTATTAAATTAAATTAATTGAAAATGGAATAAAAAAAATGAGTATTAGTAAGTACAAAATAGTTAAAAAATATAAAAATATAGTGATATCGAAATCATACACACAACATTAAATGTTAGTATAAACTATATAATATAAGTGTAACCGTCAAAAACGTGTAACCACTCATACAAAAAAAAAATCTGAGTGTAAGGATTAATCTCGGATTTTATTTTATCTATCGTCGTTCATAAAATCGGGCCTAAGAAAACACTACACCATTCTCCTAGTGTCAATCTCTTCTGACTAACCACAATTTCAATTTAACTAAAGTCGTCCTGCTTATTTTTTTTCGCACTGCCCAGATGTAAATCAAGCATAAACATGAGACAAATCGACGGCTATGGAGCATTCAGGTGAAAAATAAAACACATAGATAATTTTTTGATCTGACATATCTCCAATGCCTCCGCCATTAAAAACGCCCATTGTGTTCGTACTAATGGATATGCATGTTGTGGCCGCGGCTTCATTGTGTTCAGGCAGTTATCAAAAAATAAAAATAAAAAATTATGCTTAGTTCCAATTTCCAAAGAAAGGAAGATTTAAAATAGTTTTCTTGTAGCCCTCTTTAAATTAAATTATATAAAAATAAAACATTAATTACAATATGAATGAAACTAAAGTAAACACCTTCTTCGGGCTAGTGGCTTTTTGACATATTTATCGGTTTCCTAGTTCTACTGTCATTTTGTAGCGACCATCATAGGCACAATTATTTTTAAAACACCGAAAAACTTAAAAGTCGTCGTTGAACTTTCGTACATTTTTTCTTGCCGTACATTTTCTATATAAATTTTTATACTTGCCGTTAACATTGATGTTTTCACTTATTTAGATTCAAAATGCTCTGAGAATTATAAGCGAAAATGTTACATATTTTGGATATGGTAAATGTAATAAACAAGGCGTTACAAACAGTAACTCAAAACGACTGGAACAATTACAACACAAATATGCTAATGAAACTGCCACAAGCAGTTGACAGGCAGCCCCTCCATTTCTTTTAATTTTGTTATATAGATTTGAAAAAGTTTTGTTTGGTTTGGAAAAAGTTTTATTTGTTTTGGAAAAGGTTTCGTTTGTTTTGGAAAAAGTTTGCATTGAACTTTAAATGGTTTAATTTGAAATTGAAATCCTATATATACTGGTCTTAAAACTAGTTTAAATAGCAACAGTTTATTTTTAGTATTTAAATCAGATTATCTGTTCAACAAGCTATGAGTTGGAAAAAGAAAGCTTGATTCCACAGGGAATCCACCGTAAGGCAACTACAAAAAATGACTTTCGGTGCGAGCATGTACGTTTTAAACAACAAACCAAAACAAATTGACGAATGCACACAAAAAGCTACTTTTTTGTAGCCACAACTTTCATTAGAATGATTTTCATTCGCAAGCCTGTGTAGCCACGCTCTAACAATTTTGTGTCGTTGTTTTTTGGTTTTGAAATCTACACTCGAGCTCAGATTTTTTCTCAGCAAATAGAACACGAAAGGCGTGTTGTAATTGTATTTAGTGGAAAGAGGGGTAAATCTCTAAAATATACTGATCTGTTAAAGTGGAATTTCGATATACCGGGGATTCCTCTTTTTTTTTTTTAAAGAAACGAACAACTTGACAGTCAAAAAATCAATCTGCGCCAGATTTTTAATGAAAAAAACGACATTAATGCTGCGGTCAAGAATTCAGCAGCTGCGCAGCTTACCATAAAATGTCAGATTTGTTCGATTTGAGAGCAATTTGACAAAATACCCCGAAAATATATATAAAGTTATGTTGGCATTTTTTGGGTATGACATTTGAATCCATTTTAGTCGACATGTCTCAAAAAACATTCTGACCTTTTTTTCAAAGTAAAAAGATCATATCCAAAAATTATCCGAATGTAAAAGAAAAGAAATCAGGGAAGCAATTTTGTCTAAAGTGCGTTTTAGGGGTCAATGAGTTAGGGCTTTCGTATACTCCCTTCTGAAAGCTCTTATTGAGCGGGCTTCGAAAACCGCAATCTTTTTTGATGGTAAAGCCCTCTTAAGGTGAGAGGGGCTTCCAAAGTTTTGAGCTCTTTTTTGAAAAATGCATTTTTCTAAGTGGTTTGATGGATGTTGGGGGTTAATTGGTATCATATAAAAGGTAATATAATAAAAATGCCTTCCATCTTTTAAAAAATTGGGTTCAATCCAACCCCCCTTGATAGAGTTAGAGCCAGAAAATAAACTTTCTCATTAAAGTTCAGCAGGGGGCGTGTTTAAAAGGGGGCGGGCCTAAATGTTGGTCTCAAATGAAAGGCGAATTTACTTTTACATAGCCGTGATTTTTAAATGGGGTGAGACAGCTTAAACGGAAGTTTGATCAAGTTGTACTTGGTTAAAGTGGTTTTTCATATAATTCAGTGAAATATCATCTGATTGATTTGTTCCCATAAAAACACAGGTATCCGGTATGTGCAACAATTAATTAAAATTATATGAAAGATAATAAAAATACCTTTCATTTTGTATATAAGTTGGTTTAATCCAACCCCACTCGAAAGAGTTATAGCCAAAAAAATATGGCAATTGGTCCGTGCGAGAAAATGAGTAGGACGGAAGTTAAATTGAAATTGTGATTAGCCAGACGAGAAATATTCAAATTACCATAATGCTATAGATAAAATTTCCCATGTTACTAAGGCCCGATTTTATGAACGCGAGTAAACAAAATCCGAGTATTAATCGTCGTCTGCATTTTATGAACGACGATAATGAGAAAATTATTCTGAAGATTTTTTTCTACTCTCTGTTTTATCTACTGATTTTTGTGGGTAAATCAGAGGGTAAAAAATGGTGTTGTTGTTGTTATAAATTTTGACGTTTTAAAATTTAAACAATATATTTAAAATTTAAACAATATATTTAAAATTTAAACAATATATTTATTAGTGAATATTTAGAATTGAGAAGATCTCAATTGATCATAGTTTATTAAATTAAATTAATTGAAAATGGAATAAAAAAAAATGAGTATTAGTAAGTACAAAATAGTTAAAAAATATAAAAATATAGTGATATCGAAATCATACACACAACATTAAATGTTAGTATAAACTATATAATATAAGTGTAACCGTCAAAAACGTGTAACCACTCATACAAAAAAAAATCTGAGTGTAAGGATTAATCTCGGATTTTATTTTATCTATCGTCGTTCATAAAATCGGGCCTAAGAAAACACTACACCATTCTCCTAGTGTCAATCTCTTCTGACTAACCACAATTTCAATTTAACTAAAGTCGTCCTGCTTATTTTTTTTCGCACGGCCCAGGTGTAAATCAAGCATAAACATGAGACAAATCGACGGCTATGGAGCATTCAGGTGAAAAATAAAACACATAGATAATTTTTTGATCTGACATATCTCCAATGCCTCCGCCATTAAAAACGCCCATTGTGTTCGTACTAATGGATATGCATGTTGTGGCCGCGGCTTCATTGTGGTCAGGCAGTTATCAAAAAATAAAAATAAAAAATTATGCTTAGTTCCATTTTCCAAAGAAAGGAAGATTTAAAATAGTTTTCTTGTAGCCCTCTTTAAATTAAATTATATAAAAATAAAACATTAATTACAATATGAATGAAACTAAAGTAAACACCTTCTTTGTTTCGGAAAAAATTTCAAAAATTCGCTGGGTTCCTGAACAATATAAGGACAGTGAGCGGTTTCTTACCGGCAGCTGGGACGCTCCCACAAATTTCATTAAGATGTGGCATCTGGGAAATCAATATTCAGAAGAATATAACGAATGCGTTCCAAAATGCATTGACAAAGTTTCCTTCGATGGCGATATTAATTGTTTAGAAATTCTTAGTTCTGGTTCAGTTGCCGTTTGCACATCCGACGGTGGGATTGCTTTTAACGAAAATTGTAGAATTAATAAAAAAAATTCAAGTTTACAGGATATGTCAGTATCCTAAACGTAAAACGTGTTAATGAAGAAGACACTCTTAGGATCAGTGGACGCTCAGAACGGCTGCATAAGTTTAATTCCGGAAAATCAGCTCCATGTACAGGCTTATCGATATTTGGAAAAGATATTGCCACAATCGGAGAAGACGGAAAGTAAGTACATGAGTTAAATACATACTAGGTCTTTTTATTCTTGTATTTCAGGTTAAATATAATCGAATCAAGTAACTTGTCCGTTGTAAAGTCAATTGAAGCCGATAGTTGTGCACTTACAGCTGTGTGCTATGTTAACCCAAAGGAGGTTCGTTGATTCCTTCAAAATTATATACCATAGCATTTAATACCATACCCTTTTTCAGATACTTATTGCTAACCGAATGGGTGTTATCAACATGTTCGATATACGTTCATCTGGGGATAAAGAGCCAACTGCTTCTTTTATGATCTCGTGTGAAGATGACAGAAAGTCAAATTATGTTTCGTGTCTAGCCTATCATCCTACACAGAAACATATTGTAAGCATTTTTTATACTATTTCTTTATGTAATCAATTTTTTTTAATATAGGTTCTGTCGGGATCTGAAGAAGGTGCTATAACTGTATGGGATTTGCGACAACCCGGCTTTCCTGCTTCTTACTTAAATGCGCATACAAGTTCAATCACTGAGATTGGTTTTCATAAAATGGACCCATCTAAATTGTTTACCTCAGCGGAGGGTGGTGAATTGTGGCAATGGCGTCAAAATTCCATGATTATTCCAAGTGGAATGGAACCAGAAACATCTCGTCCAGATTCGGACAACATAAATCCTTGGTTAAATGGTGAAAGGACAAAAAACCGAATAAATGTCACATCATTGATAACAGGTCTTAGAAAGTCCATAAACAGCTTTGATTCACATGGGTCAAAGATTATTTGTGGCAGTGATAGCGAGGCAATTTACTTAATTGATTCTTTTATTTGAATTAGTAAAATAAAATTTTAAGGAAGTAAGCAATAATTCATCAAAACTTTCCTAGTTTAGAGGTGGTTTCGAGGCGGTCTTGGAGGGCGTCTTGAGATGGTTTTAAAAGGGTTTTGAGTGAGTCCTGAGATTTTTAAATCTCGAGTCAAGGTATAGGCTACCTGGTGTACAAGAAAAGACGATGGCGGTTAACGACAGAGTTTAAGACCTTATTAATCTGGAAAACATGAGAAACCAAGTTTGCAATTTTGGTGGCATGTATTTATAAGTTGAATGTCGTTAGCAAAGAGGTGGGCTAGACAATGGTTTATGGCTTGCAGAAGGTCATTGATGAATAGGCTAAACAATATTGCCCCTAGGATAGTGCCTTGCGAAACACCGTTGAAGATAAGCAAAAAATAGAACCTTTCATCACCGATAACTGTCTACCGAACAGATAGGAACGAATAAGTTCAACAGCCGAACTACATAGATCGAAACTATTAGTCTGTTTAGAAAATAAGATGAAATAAGATACCATGATGAAAGAATAGTGACCTTATTGATGTTCATTTGAACATTGAACCTGGAGCTACTTCCAAATTTTTATAAAAAGTGTTGTCCATTGGATATACACATGCGTATAAAATTTGAAGAAAATCGGGGACTTTTTTTTATAAAAATTTTATGGGTGACCCCCGACCTAGGGTGTCCATATTTGTGTTGAGAAAAAACAGGACATATTCAAAAAAAAACAAAAAACAAAATAATAATTTCCCCTTCGAAATACCCGCAAAAGGTATTTCCTTTATAAAAAAAAAAATCTGTTGTCCATTTTTGCGACACCGCGGAAATTCATTCATTTATATTATATTATTTATATATTTATATCATATATATTATATTATATTATCTTATATTTATTTAATTTATATATTTATATCATATATATTTTATTATATTATCTTATATTTATTTAATTTATATATAATTTTTCCTATTTTAACCCACTTACCCACCCCTACACTTCAGAAGCCTACTGAAGAGGCCCCGTGGTGGGGACCGAAAACGCGTTATAGGCTACCAATTTTAACCCTACACGGGTTCCAGCCTGCCAAACTCTCGCATGGCATGGCTTCGGTTTCTTTCCTAATTCATAGGTTATAATAACCTATTTATTTAATTATTTTTATATATTATTTATTAAATTTTTAATAATTATATTTAATTATTTAGTTTTATTTTATTTATTACTAGTTGAGTGCCGGCCTTGCACGGGTGTAAAATTTGACGCTAATGTCGCCTCCAAACAGCCCCCCCCCCTGACCCCATCCGCAAAGAGCTGTCTTACCATCACCATTCAACTCAGCGACCCCGAAAACCATAGAATCCACACTAACATCGGTCACCCACCACCCATAGGAGTCTACTACCAGCACTATTCGTCTCGGCGAAAAGGGTGGGTCCGACCATAACATCGCCTGCCACGCCTCCCCCAGCCAAAAAACCTACTACCCTATCTTTGATTCCACATAGTAAATAGTATGTATACCAAGTTTGGTTGAAATTGGTCAAGGCGTTCCAGAGCTAGTTAGGCACAAGTATATATACAAATATACAAATAAATTCTCTACTTTATATATATAACGGGTGTTTTTTTAAGAGGTTGCCGATTTTTTTTTTGAATAAAACACATATAAAATTATGAAATGACCAAAATTTTTTTTTATTTGGTAGAAGGTGCTATAACTGTATGGGATTTGCGACAACCCGGCTTTCCTGCTTCTTACTTAAATGCGCATACAAGTTCAATCACTGAGATTGGTTTTCATAAAATGGACCCATCTAAATTGTTTACCTCAGCGGAGGGTGGTGAATTGTGGCAATGGCGTCAAAATTCCATGATTATTCCAAGTGGAATGGAACCAGAAACATCTCGTCCAGATTCGGACAACATAAATCCTTGGTTAAATGGTGAAAGGACAAAAAACCGAATAAATGTCACATCATTGATAACAGGTCTTAGAAAGTCCATAAACAGCTTTGATTCACATGGGTCAAAGATTATTTGTGGCAGTGATAGCGAGGCAATTTACTTAATTGATTCTTTTATTTGAATTAGTAAAATAAAATTTTAAGGAAGTAAGCAATAATTCATCAAAACTTTCCTAGTTTAGAGGTGGTTTCGAGGCGGTCTTGGAGGGCGTCTTGAGATGGTTTTAAAAGGGTTTTGAGTGAGTCCTGAGATTTTTAAATCTCGAGTCAAGGTATAGGCTACCTGGTGTACAAGAAAAGACGATGGCGGTTAACGACAGAGTTTAAGACCTTATTAATCTGGAAAACATGAGAAACCAAGTTTGCAATTTTGGTGGCATGTATTTATAAGTTGAATGTCGTTAGCAAAGAGGTGGGCTAGACAATGGTTTATGGCTTGCAGAAGGTCATTGATGAATAGGCTAAACAATATTGCCCCTAGGATAGTGCCTTGCGAAACACCGTTGAAGATAAGCAAAAAATAGAACCTTTCATCACCGATAACTGTCTACCGAACAGATAGGAACGAATAAGTTCAACAGCCGAACTACATAGATCGAAACTATTAGTCTGTTTAGAAAATAAGATGAAATAAGATACCATGATGAAAGAATAGTGACCTTATTGATGTTCCTACGAACACTCAGTGATATCTAGCATGGTAGATGTCCTGTGAAATTTCCTAAATACACTCTGGTTATCATAAAGGTAAGTGCAATTGTCCAGAAAGGAAATTCATAAAAAAAAGGTGCCTAGCTACGAGTGGAAATACTAAATTTATTTTTTATTTTATTTATTAAATTTATTATTTATGGGATGCTGTCAATAGTCATGATACCGGGCACCAAAGCTTATCTACACTAACGTTCCTGACGAGTGAGTCTTTAAGGTACTGCTATGCTCAATAGTATAAAATACCAAAGCAAAGGTCTTTAATAAGGATGCGAAGTATGAATTAACTTTTTCAGGATCAAGACTACTCAGATTAGTACTAGAATCGGAGCTAATACCCATACCTCGAATTATACGCCAAAGTTGCTTCGGATCATTTTGTCCACATACGTCAATAAAAATAATTTCTTGATGGATTTTTTGGCTTTTTCGATTTTTTATGGATAAAAAAATTGGCCGAATAATTCTGTGATATTGAATTTTTACTAGTTTTCGATAGAGGGAAAACAAGTAAATGTAAAAAAACTTTGTTTTTCGGGTACAAACTTTTATGCATACATCCGAAACCCGCCACACAGTCGTTTATTATCGCCAAAATTTCTGTTTTTGAGGTCGGGGCTATTTTAATGTATTTTCTTTTTTTCACGCTTAACACACGCGACACGCGTCAAAAGAGGGATATCAAAATAGGCACCTGACATTGAACCTGGAGCTACTTCCAAATTTTTATAAAAAGTGTTGTCCATTGGATATACACATGCGTATAAAATTTGAAGAAAATCGGGGACTTTTTTTTATAAAAATTTTATGGGTGACCCCCGACCTAGGGTGTCCATATTTGTGTTGAGAAAAAACAGGACATATTCAAAAAAAAAAAAAAAAACAAAATAATAATTTCCCCTTCGAAATACCCGCAAAAGGTATTTCCTTTATAAAAAAAAAAATCTGTTGTCCATTTTTGCGACACCGCGGAAATTCATTCATTTATATTATATTATTTATATATTTATATCATATATATTATATTATATTATATTATCTTATATTTATTTAATTTATATATTTATATCATATATATTTTATTATATTATCTTATATTTATTTAATTTATATATAATTTTTCCTATTTTAACCCACTTACCCACCCCTACACTTCAGAAGCCTACTGAAGAGGCCCCGTGGTGGGGACCGAAAACGCGTTATAGGCTACCAATTTCAACCCTACACGGGTTCCAGCCTGCCAAACTCTCGCATGGCATGGCTTCGGTTTCTTTCCTAATTCATAGGTTATAATAACCTATTTATTTAATTATTTTTATATATTATTTATTAAATTTTTAATAATTATATTTAATTATTTAGTTTTATTTTATTTATTACTAGTTGAGTGCCGGCCTTGCACGGGTGTAAAATTTGACGCTAATGTCGCCTCCAAACAGCCCCCCCCCCTGACCCCATCCGCAAAGAGCTGTCTTACCATCACCATTCAACTCAGCGACCCCGAAAACCATAGAATCCACACTAACATCGGTCACCCACCACCCATAGGAGTCTACTACCAGCACTATTCGTCTCGGCGAAAAGGGTGGGTCCGACCATAACATCGCCTGCCACGCCTCCCCCAGCCAAAAAACCTACTACCCTATCTTTGATTCCACATAGTAAATAGTATGTATACCAAGTTTGGTTGAAATTGGTCAAGGCGTTCCAGAGCTAGTTAGGCACAAGTATATATACAAATATACAAATAAATTCTCTACTTTATATATATAACGGGTGTTTTTTTAAGAGGTTGCCGATTTTTTTTTTGAATAAAACACATAAAATTATGAAATGACCAAAATTTTTTTTTATTTGGTAGATAATTTTTTGGCATTTAACATTTAAACACAATTTCTGGCATATGGCTACCACGACTATTTTTCACAAATGTCATTCTGGAGGTCCAATTTTCCAGCACTTTTTCAAGCATTTGAGGGCGTATGTCAGCAATGACACGTTGAATATTGGTTTCCAAAGCGTCAATCGATTGAGGTTTATCCACATAAACCAATGACTTCACGTATCCCCACAAAAAGTAATCGAGTGGCGTCAAATCGCACGAACGCGGAGGCCAATTCACCGGACCATTTCTCGAAATAATGTTGTCGTTGAAAGTTTCTTTCAATAAGTCGATTGTTTCACGTGCTGTATGGCAAGTGGCACCATCTTGTTGAAACCACATTTCATCCATATCCATATCTTCAAGATTTGACAACAAAAACTCATTTAACATGGTTCTGTATCGATTTCCATTCACGGTAACGCGTCGTCCTTCCTCATTTTTAAAGAAATATGGACCGATGATCCCACCAGCCCATAGACCGCACCAAACAGTACATTTATCAGGATGCATTGGTAATTCTTGAACGGCGTGTGGATTATCTTTGCTCCAAATGCGACAATTTTGTTTGTTGACGTATCCATTTAACAAAAAATGCGCCTCATCACTGAAGAGAATTTTACGGTAAAAAAATGGATCTTCGTTCAATTGATTTAACGACCAATCACTGAATTCACGGCGCAAACGATGGTCGTGTGGCTTTAATTCTTGCACCAATTGAATTTTGTATGGCACCAAACCCAAATCTTTACGTAAAATTTTCCATAAAGTCGATGGACAAAGTCCAATTTGCTGAGCACGACGACGAATCGATAAATTGTCGTTTTCTTCGACACTGGCCTCAACGACAGCAATATTTTCTTCTGTACGAACTCTTCTCATTCTTGTCGGTGGCTTGGCATCCAAAAGAGTGAATGTAGACCGAAATTTGGTAATTACGTTCTTTATGGTGGTCTCTAACGGACGATTATGTGCACCATAAAATTCACGAAGTGCTCTATAAACATTTTTAATTGAACACTGATTTTGAAAATAAATTTCCACGATTTGAAAACGTTGTTCTGGAGTTAACCTATTCATAATGATTTGCCAAACAATACTGAGTAGAAATGCCACTTTGAGCTGTCAAAACAACTGTCATAAAATAAAACGACATCTATCGGAAAAACAAACCTCCTAAAAAAACACCCTTTAGATAGAAGATAGATTATAATTAATTAATTATATTTTATTTAATTATTTTATTAATAGATTTGTTGTTTTGGGAGTTCCGGGTGTCGATACGACGGTCTGCCAGGTTGCTCGGTGATAAACTCCATCCAGGGGGGACCTTATCGAACCTCGGAAACTCTTAGCAAAACCTCAGGGATCGAGAGGGTGTTGACCTAGGTCTCGCCAACTTGCACACCTGGGGCTGCTGGTCACATCGACGCGAAAACCGGTCGATGTTGTAGGGAGCTGGCAGGCACTCGAGGACTCCTTCCACAAAAGATATGCTGGGCAGCTCGAGAAGAATTTAAGTGTATATATTTTAAAAACAGGATGTTACGTAAAAAAACAGGACAAACCAGGACTTTTAATAAAATCGGGACGACTGATAAAAAAACAGGACAAATCCGGATTAAACAGGACGTATGGACACCGTACCCCGACCCCAGGGCCCGATCACTAACAACTTTTTACAAAAAGTGTTGTCCATCGGAGATACACCTGCGTATAAAATTTGAACAAAATTGGGTACTAGTCGATGTTGTCTTTACAAGTGATACAATCAAACAGAAAGAGTATATTTCAATATAATAGTAATGACAGCTGAAATATGTAGTGCGTTCATAGCTTAACAACACTCTCACTTGTTGAATAATTAAATTATTAAAAATTAACATAACAAAAATTTAATTCAATTATAAAACAATTAAAAATTAATTTTAATTATTTAAGATTCTTCAACATAATCCCATAGCTTTGACGCAAAAATTATGTTTGTCCTTAGTGACTGCTTTAGTTAAACTGTCGGCAACCATTTTATTCGTTGGAGTGTAGCGTATTGTTATGATTTTGTCGTTAACCTTTTCTCGAATATGGTGGTGTCGAATATCCATGTGCTTGCTTCTTGGTCGATAAGCATCCAACTCAGCTAAACATATTGCACTTTGATTGTCACATAAAATATTAACCGGCTTGAGCAATTTGAGATCGAGTTCATCAGCCAATTGCTTCAACCAGATGGCTTCTTGGGTTGCTGAGGACATTGCCATATATTCGGCCTCAGTGCTAGATAAAGCGATGGTTGGTTGTCGTTTACTGCACCATGTAATAGCTGCATTTGCAAATTTAAACAGGTAACCTGTACAAGATATACGTTTATCCATGTCCGATGCCCAATCAGCATCACTAAATCCAATGATTGAATAATCATCAGTCTTTTCATACCGAATTTTATAATTAATTGTACCATGTAAATATCGCAGGATTCTTTTCACTGCCTTCCAATGCGCACTACCGAAATTTGAATTGAAACGACTTACATCATTTACTGCAAAGTTTATATCTGGTCTCGTACATTGCTTAAGGTATTGTAAGCAACCCACAGCTTGGTGATACGGTACGTCGTGTAAGTTTTCTTCTTTGCCATCTGACGACATACTTATTGAAAGTTTTTGATTCAAGTCGCTGGGTGTGCCAATCGGCTTACAATTTTTCATTCCAAAACGAGTTAATATTTCTTTGATGTACGAGGATTGGTCCAGCTCAATGCTGTTTTTATTTTGTTGTATGCGAATACCCACGCATTCCGTGGCAGTACCTAAATCTTTCATTTTGAACTGCGTGCATAAAAATTGCTTAAGCTTGATTAAATCTTCTTCATTTTTCCAGAATATCATCAAGTCATCTACATAACAAGCTACTATTAAATTAGATCCTCGATTAAAATAAATGCACGGATCCAATTCGGATTTTACTAAACCAAATTCCTTTAATGCAGTTTCTAGTTTAATATTCCACTGGCGTCCAGCTTGTTTGAGTCCATACATAGCTCGATTCAGTTTACAAGCTCTATTTGTTCCATCATTAAAACATTCCGGTTGCTCGATATACACATCTGCATCAATGTCGCCTTGCAAGAAAGCGGTGACAGCGTCCATTTGATGTATTTTCAAACCATTTTCAACTGCTAAAGCCATCAAAAATCTTATCGAAGCATAGCGAACCACAGGAGAGAAAGTTTCATTGTATTCTACACCATATTTCTGTGAGCAACCTTTCACAACCAAGCGAGCCTTGTAACGCAATACGTTGCCATCATTGTCAAATTTGCGTTTGAATACCCATTTTGTCTTGATAGCGTTTCTTCCAGGCGGTAATTTGATGAGACTCCAAGTTCTACTAACGATGCAATTTCTTCATGCATGGCACACTGCCAATTTGAAGAATCATCACGTGCTGCAGCTTCTTTTACTGTTTGAGGATCAAAATCGTTAATATTATTTAATGAAAAATAACTTACATAATCATTAAATTCTCGAAGCTTTGGTTCACGCGTAGATCTTCTTAATACATTTTCAGGTGTCGCAACATCTTTTTCAGGTTGATAATCTCGATCATCAACATTATCAATTTCACCAGTATCAATCAAAGTAACATCAGTTTCAAACGATGAATCTTCATTGTTCTCATAATCTCTCACTTCAGCTGGACTCACATTGTTATCAGTTGATAACGTCACCATCGAATCACAATTTTTTTCATGAAAAACAACATCTCTACTTATTGTTAGTTGTTTCGTTTTTGGATCAATGCAACGAAAACCTTTTGTATTGCTGTCATACCCCACGAATATCATTTTTCGCGACTTCGAGTCGAACTTCTTCCTCTTTTGTTTAGGAACATGTACCATTATAGCGGATTCAAAAATTTTCATATGAGATACATTTACTTTGATGCCCGTCCATACTTCTTCAGGAGTTTTGTTTACCAAAATTGTTGAAGTTGTTCTGTTGATAATGTAGGCTGCCATTGCAACCGCTTCGGCGCAAAAACTTTTGTCCAAATCAGCATCGAACATCATACACCTTGAACGTTCCACAATCGTTCGGTTTATTCTCTCCGCAAGACCATTTTGTTGAGGAGTGTACACATTTGTAAATTGATGCTGTATACCGCATTTTTTAAGAAAAATCTCAAACTCTTTGGAACAATATTCAGTGCCATTGGCAGTTCTGAATTTCTTTATTTTACGACTAGTCTGATTTTCTACATATGATTTGAAATCAACAAATGATTCAAAAACTTCAGATTTGGACGACAAAAAAAGGACAAATAGTTTTCTTGAATAATCATCAATGAATGACAAGAAATATTTTGCGCCACCAATTGAATTTTTCTCCATCGGACCACAAACATCAGAGTGGATTAAATCCAGCACATTATTTGAACGCTTACCACTAGGCTTGAAAGGGAGGCGCGATCGCTTGCCCATTGCACAAACTTCACATTTCAAGATTTCATCATTCTTGAACATCATTCCATCTACTACATTACGCATGTCACAAAGTGTTTTGTAGTTTACATGACCAAGACGTCTGTGCCATGTCAATGCACTACTTTCTCTAGATTTTGTCAACATACATTTATCAGTAGAGGTTGAAGTCCTGTATACACCATCCTGTGACTGACATTGCGCAAACAAATCACCATTTTTGTCATAAATTTTACCACCATCACTATCAAAAACAATTTTATTACCTTTTTCAACAATTTTGCTGACAGATAAAAGATTAGCAGACAGATCAGGAACATGCAAAACTTCTGCTACTGGTATTCTATCATTTGTTATTGATAGAACAGTTTCACCAACACATTTCACTGGCATCTTCGTGTCGCTTGCTGCTACTATTTCAGCAGCTTCAGTGGATCTTCTATTTTTTAATAAATTGCCTTTACAAGTGATACAATCAAACAGAAAGAGTATATTTCAATGTAATAGTAATGACAGCTGAAATATGTAGTGCGTTCATAGCTTAACAACAAAATTCCAAAAGTGTTGTCATTGGATATACACATGCGTATAAAATTTGAAGAAAATCGGTGACTCCCCCCCCCCCCCCCCGTCCACGGGGCCCGATCACTAACAAATTTTTACAAAAAGTGTTGTCCATCGGAGAAACACATCCGTATAAAATTTGTAGAAAATCGGGCAAATTTTGTAAAAAATTTGTATGGGAGACCCCGAGGCCGAGGAGCCACAAAAAGTATTGTCATGGGAAATACACATGTGTACAAAGTTTGAATATAATCGGGCTTTAGGAAGTGTGTTGAAAATTTATCACAAGATTCTGCCCACCAGCCAGCCAGCCACGGGCACGCGAGTTAATATAGAGGATTTAAAAAAATGGGACTAATCAAACCATCCTTGCCAGTATTAGAGCAAAAAACGGATTTTTCTATAAAAGTACAAAAGGGGCGTTCATAAAAGTAATCCTAATTATCCTAAGTATAGGTATCAAATTAGTTCTACACATCCATGCCATTTTTATGGGTGTGGTAGAATTTAAACGGAAGGTACATCAAAATATAGGTACTCATTTCATATGATTGAGTTTTAACATACAAAAAGAGGTGATGATGGGATTCCATTGCCCAATTGGTTTATATTCAGAAATGAGTTTTTCCTTTTAAAAAGCGTGCTCGAAAATAATGGACACTGGAAGATTTTGTGCGCTCAATTAATTTATATTAAGATAGGAGTTTTTTCTTTTAAAAAGCGTTTTTGTAAATTATGCACACACTGTAAAATACATTGCACTCAATTAATTTATATTTAGATCGGAGTTTTTCCTTTTAAAAGGCGTTTTTGTAAGTTATGCACACACTGTATAATATAGGCGTGGCAAAAATACCGTAAGACCCTGAACTGGAGATACGCTAAAAATTGTATCATGGTATATCATTTGAATGATTTTTTCTCATAAAAAAACATGTCTTTATATGAAAATGACAGTATAAGTTAACGACAATCAGATTAGACAGGTTCGTTCACACAGTGGCGGACATAGACATATCGTCAGCAGATATGTAATACTTCGAATTGCTTGGATGCATGAATGCGAAATGCGCCGTGGGAACTATGCTGAGCGAGCAGTTCTGGCTAGGTTTCATTATTAGAGTAAACACATTTGTAAATTAGTTATTAAGTGGCCGTGAAGGCATAAAGTTAATAAAAGTATTTTTTTTTATGACAATTAAGTGTTAAATTGTTTAATTGCCGCCCAACGTGGGGCCTGGTAGTAAAGTCTGTGAGTTTTCATTAGTAATTCGCGAGTGTAAAATAAAAGGACCTAAAGTAGCTCCGAAAAATATTATATGAACCTCGCGCAACGTGTGAAACAAACAAGGACCTAAAGCAGCTCCATCAGAAACACGTGTGAATCAGTGAAGACAAAAAGGACCTCAAGCACCTCCAAGGACATCATCTACTGGGCCACCCACAACAAGAACAAGGACAACGTCGATTGACTAATCCACCAGCGAGGGAGTTTTAGAGAAAGGAACCTTAGTAGACAACTCAAACGGGAACGAGCCCCTCTAACAGCGCTGGAATGATAATTATGTAAGATAGACTTTAAATAAATTTTAAAAATACATTTTTAAAAATAGTTAATAAATAATTAATAGTGAACACACAAATTTATACATTATATTAAGATTTAAAAATTAGATAGGTAATATTTCCAGAAATTAGAGCTAAAGCGAACCAATATTTTAACTAAATAAAAGTGAATCAAAATTTTAATTAAGTAAACGTGAATCAATATTTTAATTAAGTAAAAGTGAATCTAAGCGCAATAATCAAATATCATTAATAAGAAATATTATACAATAAATGGAGTAAATATAAGAATTAAGTGAATCCTAAACCCAATCCCCATCTTCTCTTACTACGTCAATCTCTTATATTTTCAATACTCTTTCTACAATGACTGAACCAATTATTCGCCCATCTGTGCTAAATCCAGAAAATCCGAATCTGGCACCTCCGAATCCAAGACCACCAGTACAAAATGCTATAGTTAATGCTTCTCCTGAACTGGAAGCTCTGATTGCAGGAATCGCAAGTCGAGTTTGCGTATCGGAATGTAGGAACGTAGTAAATTCAATTGTTAGCCCCAACGAACAATTCAACAGGGCTGTTGACGAAACTATTGACGTCCAGCACAGGAACAATCTTACTGATTTGGACAAGGTCCCTGATGTAGTAAAAGGTCACAGGGAATTTTCCGGAACTCCGGGTGAGTTCAGCTCCTGGCGCAAAAGCGTTGAGAGAATATTGAACATTTACGAATTCTCTGGGGGAACACCCAAATACTTCGGCATGTTAAATGTCATACGAAATAAAATCATTGGAAACGCTGACGCTATATTGGAGTCATATAACACCCCCCCCCAAATTGGGAATGCATTTCAAAGTGTCTAACACTACATTACGCGGGTAGACGTGATGTGGGCACTTTAGAATACCAGATGACGATGCTTGTACAAGGAAGTAAAAACATCGAGTCCTATTATCAAACGGTTTACAATCATCTGTCCTTTATTCAAAACAAAATCTCGAGCATGGAACTTCCACCCGATGCACTGCATCATTTATCGGAATCATACAGAGCGAAGGCCTTAGACACCTTCATAAGAAGATTTTTTTTTTTTTAGATTAAGATATTTTTATTAAACATTAAAGTCATACACAATTTTGATTTACAACTAAACTTATAACTAATATTAATAAGTGTCGGCTCAACAATAGGGGCCCGACGTATTTACATTGTCTTTTTTTTGGTATTGTTTATTTTTAAACAATATTTTTTACTACTTAATCTACTACATGTTTATTTTTAAGGTAATTAAATTTTAAACAATAATTTTAAAATAAAATAAGAATGAAAAATATTAAGCGGCGTATAAACAGGGCGAACTTCAGCCTCTGTAATATTGGTTGCCCGCCTTCTCGTAGAAGGAGACGTCTTGATTGTTAAAGATGTCATCGAATCTAGCATCAGTGAATCCTCTTATGTGTATGTACCGGTGACTTGGCTTGATTTCCTCGATTCGCAGTCCTTGCATCTCAGGACTTGGATGTGTTTCCAATGCGTCGACGAATTTCCTCGCCATTCGGAACAAGTGGTCAGTTATTGGCAGCAGACCTGCTGCTTCGTATAGTTTTGTAGTCGACACAAACTTATAGCTGTTTGTCACCCTCCAGAGTCCTGTACAGATCCTTAGTACCTTCCTTTCAAATAGGGAGATCTTCTTCATCGTTGTTGGTGAAACGGTGAACCATATGGGGTAGCCATAGGTTATCACTGGCCTGATGAGCTGCTTGTAAATAAGCAGCCTGGTGTTGTTGGACAGACCGTTTCGTCTTTTAAGTAGCGGGTGCACCAAATGAAGAGCGTAGTTCGCTTTTTTCATTGTTTTGTCGATGTGAGAGTTAAACTTGAGCCTCTCAGTAAAGTTGATTCCCAGGTACTTAGTTTCTGACTTGGTGTTTATTGTTGTGTTATCCGGAAGGGTGATTTTTAAGGCTCTGCACCGGCTTGCGATTTTTCTTATCCTTGTTTCGGTTGCTGGTACTCGGAAGATGAGTTCCGTTTTATTGGCGTTGATCTTTAGTCCCCACTTTAGGTAGTAGTCCCAAAGATTTCTGAGGTGTTCCTCCACTCTTCGGGCAGCTATCTCGGGAGAGCGAGAAACTGCATACGTTATGGAGTCATCCGCGAAGAGCATAGTCTTTGTTCCGGCTGTATTTTTGGGTTGATCCGCCGTGAAGATGCTATACAGGACTGGTCCAAGTCTGGAACCTTGAGGAACTCCGGCTTTGATCCTTTTCCTTGTCGATGGGCGGTCGTACACCTGTACAAAGAAGACCCTGTTAAAAAGAAATTTTTTAATTATTTTTACAATATAATTGGGGAAACCAAAACTAATAAGCTTGTACAGTATTATCCAGACACTATCGAAAGCTTTTTCGATGTCTAGCAAACAGGCCACTGTACTACTTTTGACGTTCAGTCCTTTAGTGACGTCACTGTGAAGCTTCAGCAGAGGGTGCAGCGTAGAGTGCTTCTCTCGGAAACCGTACTGAAAGGAAGGAATAAGATTTCTTTCCGTACAAAACGTATTGATCTTTTTACGGATCAATTATTCCAATACTTTACTGATACAACACAGTAGAGCTATTGGACGATAACCAGTTACGCTGGAGCGGTCAGTTTTCTTGGGTACTGGTACTACCTTGCCCACCTTCCAGTTGTCCGGAAAGTAGCCATTGTTTAGGCAATTGTTGAAAATGATGGTTAACATCAAAATTGCCATACCCGGTAACTTTTTAAGAAAAAAGTTAGAAATCCCATCTGTGCCTGATGATTTTTTTGAATTTCCACTCATAATCAAATCATTGACAACAGCTGTTCCGGTAAACATATCGACGTCTACGGGTGCGTTGGCGCGATTTTCTTCACTGAACTGCACTATAGTATTTCCTGGAGAAGTGGTGTCTTCCACAAGACTTTCAACCTCTTCCAAGAAATCTGGAAGATGCGTTGGTGGTCGGTCCGTAAAGCTCCTTTCAAAATGGCAGGCAAAGGCTTCCGCTTTCTCAGCAGCGCTGGATACTGTTCGATCTTCAATGGTGATAATCTCTGGAATGGAAATACGCTTTCCAACCAGAGTTCAGCTTCCTAAAAGCATCAGGGCCTGGTTTGATGTCCTGGAGCCGTTTGGTCAGTTCATCTTCCTGAAACCTCCGCACAGCTTGACGACACATGTTAACTGTACAACGCAGTTGCGAAAGTACAGACAGGTATTCGTCGTTGACTGTGTTAAGTGTCCTATTGAAGATTCTCTGAAGGCGTTTCCTAAGCCGTTGCTTGTGAGCATATATGGCCTGTATATGCTCAGGCAAGTGTTGGAAGCGATCCCTGCTAGTGCGAATTGTTTTCTGCCGATTAATGGCTGAATTCACTGTAATCTCAAAATTTCTGATAGCATCATCAATTTCTGTATTCTCCAGATTTCTGCAAGCCGCTGGAATAGGAAGTTCAGCTTCAACTTCTGATCTAAACCTGTTCCAGTTTGTTTTCTTAAAGTTGATGTGAAGTTTAGGTGTTGGGGTGACTTGCACAATTCGCTGGTTCAGCCTCACTCGAAGCTCTATGGCCATATGATCCGAGTCGCTATCATGCGCCAAGCAGGAATAATTTCTTAATTCTGGGAGAATATTTAAGAAATTTGTGGTTGCCAGAAAGAAATCCAGAGTTGACGGTGTCCGAGGGTACGTCTTCCGGGGCTGTGAAACTATAGCCATCGTGTGCTGATGCGGATTTGAGTCCATCCAGTCTGTAATGGCCCTTCCTTTGTGATTGCACACTTCGTCCTGCCATCGAGTATGTCTAGCATTAAAATCACCTCCAACAACACAGTATGTGTGTCTAGAGGAGGTGTTGCAGACAGTTTGCAAATCCCGTTGGATGTCTTCCCTCGTTGCGTTACAGTGATTGTACACCGATATCACCAGCAAGGTCTCCACTTCGTTGACTTTAATGCTGACAGCTGTTGCTTCCATGCTACGTAGACCACTGATTTGCACTTTTTCGCCTGCCATAGTGTTCCTGATAAGGACCGCCGTCCCAGAGCGTCCACTGCCTTTGTCGACCCTGTGGATATTGTATCCGTCTGGACTGAACGGATTTCTCCCAGTGAGATTTGTTTCCTGTAAAAGAAGAATGTCAGGTTTATTAGTTTTAATAAATAATGTAAGTGTGATACGCCTAGCTAACGAATAAATGGAATTCAAATTATATGAGAATATACTTATCCTGCTTATTGTGAACATAGTTCACAAATAAGTCGACCCAAAACGGTTGTTATGGACCTGTCATCAAAACTGCTATAATTAGCAGGCACGACTTCTCTTGCCTTCTGTAAAATTGTAAAGAGGTCAGCTCCAAATAGCCTTTCCGTATCGTCGAAGATGTTGGCTTTTCGGGTAGATGGTACAGGTTTAACGGCTGGTTTTTTTTATTGGTTTGCTGTTTGATGCTGCATGGCTGCTTGTTAGAGGCTTGCTGATCGTTGCTGGCTTGCTGGACGTCCCCATAGCAGCTATACTAGCAAAACTTACTCCCTTTACTATGGCTTTTGAAGCAGACATCTGGGCGAATTTATTTTGTTCCTTCTTCTTTTGTGCGGTTTTAAGCTTTTCAGCCATCTTTTCCTTATATTTTGGACATCCTTTATAGTTTGCCGGATGTCCATTTTTCTGGCAGTTTGTGCAGAAAACGTTGTCGTCTTTTATATTGTCTGCATTTCTTGGGCATTGGCCAGGCAAGTGCTCATCTTTGCACTTGACGCATCTGTATTTCATGCCGCAATTACTTGCGACATGTCCAAATTTTTGGCAGTTTACCTTCATAAGAGGTCTCAGAGGAGACTTGCCTAGACTATTAGCTATGCGCGAACCAGTTGATCTACCCACTGCAATCAATCTGTGCCAAAAACTAGAAAACCAACAATTTAGATCCAACTGTGCGAACCACAATATTGGAAGAATGCGAAAACCTTCACATCCAGCTCCACCAATTCCTACACGGAATCACCAACCGTTTTACCCTCAATTGGCGTATCTACCACAACGCCCCATGAACTTTCCACCTCGTCCTCCACCGCGTTTTCAAAACTATCAAGTTACACATTCTCAACAGCAACCATTCCCAATGAACAATCAACATAACCAAAGATCAAATTTCCAGAACAACAACACCTATTATACCCAACGAAATCATCAACCCAATAATAATTTTCAAACCAGAGGAGAACCAATGGATACAAGCACCATGAGGACAAATAATGTCAATTACATGAACAGACCAGCACAGCCAGCTAAAAACTGGCCACCCGCTCCTAAACGACCAATGCTTCCCCCTCAACAATATATACCTCCGAATAAAATGCAAAGAAATTTTCACGTTGAGTCTTCTGCAGTCGAGCCTCAATTTAATTATCAAATACCAGAAGTACATACCACAATCGAATCCCAAAGTGAAATGAACGATTATTGTGCCATGATCTCTGCCATGAACATCCAGCCAGCCAGTGACCAAACATTCAACGAGTATTTAGACCAACAGAATAATAACGAAACCACTGAACAATGTACAGACTTTGTTGATGTGCATTTTTTAGATTAACTAATTCGTCTCTACCATATTTTCAGTATAGGACGAATGATAATAAGATTCTGCAAATTTTTAGTGGACACAGGTTCAAATAAAAATTATATTCAGCCCAACCTTGTCCGAAACCCTATACCTAATCAGAAAACTATCGCGCAAATTCAATTTGCGGCGATATCGAAATCACTCACCATACCATGATTAATTTATTTGACTCAAGCATAAACATACAATTTTTCTTTGTACCGTCCCTCAAGTCATTTCACGCCATTCTTGGCAATGACAGTCTTAAAGAGCTATCTGCCGTCATTTTCACTAAGGAAAATTACATGATCGTAAATAATAACGTCAAAGTCAGGTTGAGACAGCAAATTTCCGAAACAATCCACAACATAAGAGACGATCATATGTCCCAGGATCAAGAGGACAAATTAAACTCTTTGACTATAAGTCAAATTCGCACAACCACCGAGGATCCAATTTATTCTAAACACTACCCATACCCCGTAGCACTTAAAGAGGAAATAGATAAACAAATTAATCAATTACTAAATGACGGAATCATTCGACCCTCAAGGTCTCCGTTTAACTCTCCGGTATGGATTGTACCGAAGAAAGCCGACGCTTCAGGCGAAAAAAAAGTACCGCATGGTAATTGATTACCGAAAGCTTAATTCGGTAACGATCCCCGATCTCTACCCAATTCCCGAGACAAACGAGGTTTTAGCCCAACTAGGGAAAAATAAATACTTTTCGGTGATTGACCTTAAGAGCGGATTTCACCAAATTCCTCTTCACGAGGATGACATCGAGAAAACCTCATTCTCCGTCAATAACGGGAAATATGAGTTCACAAGACTACCCTTCGGACTCAAAAACGCGCCGTCTATTTTTCAAAGAGCTCTAGACGACATATTACGTGAACACATAGGTAAAACATGCTATGTCTATATCGATGACATAATTGTGTTCAGTGAGGATGTCAAAACTTACTTTCAAAATCTGGAAAAGATTTTTAAAACCCTACAACAAGCTAAACTCAGGGTTCAATTAGATAAATGCGAATTTCTGAAATCGCAAGTTGAATTCCTAGGATTCATAGTCTCCTCAGAAGGTATAAAAGCAAATCCGGCCAAAGTAAAAGCCATCTCCAAATTTCTGCATCCAAAAACTCTGAAAGATTTGCGGTCGTTCCTTGGTCTGTCGGGATTTTACCGCAGATTCATCAAGGACTATGCTAAATTGGCAAAACCCCTGACAACCTTTAAAGAGGCGAGGATGGACGTACGTCCAAAACAGCCTCAAGTAAAAAAATAATAAATTTGACGGAAGCAGCAATAGATGCATTTAATAAAATTAAAAATTCGCTGATTTCAGAAGACGTTATCCTCACGTTTCCTGATTTTAAAAAATAATTTCACCTGACAACTGATGCGTCAGACTACGCCATTGGCGCTGTATTGTCGCAAGATAATAAACCAATTACTTTTATATCAAGAACTCTTAATGAAGCGGAAGAACACTTCGCCGCTAACGAAAAAGAGATGTTGGCCATAGTATGGGCCCTTAATTCATTAAGAAGTTATCTTTACGGCCCAACTAAACTCAAGATTTTTACAGACCACCAGCCATTGACGTATGCGTTGAGCAATAAGAACACCAATCATAAAATGAAACGATGGAAGGCTATACTCGAAGAGTACAACTACGAGTTGAAATATACGCCTGATAAATCCAACGTCGTTGCCGATGTATTATCTAGACCTCCACGAAATAGCCAAATTAATTATCTCACAGTAACTCAAGATAGCGACGAAAGCTCCGGCCAGGATATAATCCAAATTGTAGACGCACCCCTAAATGTGTTTAAAAATCAAATTATTCTAAACGTTGGAAATACTCCCTCATACCAATTTCAAATAATTTTCCCCACCTATCATCGCCATACTATTACAGAGCCTGAATACACTCAAGAAAACTTAACAAAAATATTTAAGAAATATCTCAACTCTTCAGTCACTAATGGACTTAAAACAGAAGAACGAATTCTGGGCATGGTCCAAGAAATACATCCAGTACACTTCAAACAGTATCGGGCACGCTTCACAAGGTCAATAGTCACTGATTTAACTGATGAGAACCAACAAGAAGCAGTGATAATTGAAGAGCATAACCGTGCTCATCGAAACGCTCGTGAGAACAAATTCCAAATCTTACAAAGCTTTTACTTTCCCCAAATGAAAGCTTTTTGCATGTTGCAAAACATGTTCGGCGTAAAAGTCTTTAGAGCTCCCCCTTACACAAGTTCGGCAAATGGACAAATCGAAAGATTCCACTCAACACTCTCCGAAGTAATCCGTTGTCTCAAAACAGAAAACACACATAAAACATTTTCAGAGTTACTTGATAGATCTATCTACGAGTACAACCGATCCGTACACTCTACAACTGGTAAAAAACCAATCGATACATTTTTCGGGAAACAATTGCTTAACAACCCAGAAGAACTCATACGCGTAAGACAGGAAAATATGCAGAGAATAGAAAATAAACAAACTGACTTAGAGTATCACAACAGGAAGAAAGACCCTATAAAAAATTATTCTGTAGGAGAAACAATATACGTAAAAAATAACAAAAGAATAGGAAACAAATTAAACCCCAAATACAGAAAAGATGTAGTAGTTGAAAACAGGAATTCCACAATAGTAACAAAATCCGGTGAAATAATTCACAAGAGTTTAATTAAAAACTAATTTTTCTTTTGCCAGCCTATAACTTGTGCCCTTGAGCACTGCAACCGTTCAAATACTAGACTATACGAATTCTTAACTAATCAAGATCAGTACAGGAAGTGCGAAGGTTCAGAGCGGATCTTTCAAAATAATTCACACAGTTAACGTAGAATCCTACCAAGACCTTGTCAACACTATAGAAAACAACATTATATCCGTTGTAAAACCCGATCATCCTCTACACGATATCCTATCCTTCGAAACACTACGAATTAAAGATTATTTAGGTAGATTAAGAATAAATAACAGAAATAAAATATCATTAGATTTCATTGGTAGTACGTGGAAATGGATCGCGGGAAACCCGGATCAACATGATTACGAAATTTTAACTGACAAAATGAATAATGTATTGCAAAACAACAATAATCAAGTTGTGATTAATAGAATAACATTAGACAAGATAAACGAAGTTACAAACGTGTCCAATCACATTTTAAAAATAATAAAAGAAAAAGAAAGTGTAACAAGTAGTTTAATTTTTGGAATGAAATATAAATTAGAATTAGTTAAGAAAGAAATCGTAAACATTGCATATGCATTACATTGGGCCAAAGCCAACATTGTAAATTCGTTCATACTTTCAAACAACGAAATAAATATAACAGAAATTATAATTAAGCAAGAGCATTTTCCATATGTTAATCTAGACGAAGCATTAGAATTTGCAAATGTAAAGATAGCTTCCAATAATAAAGATATAGTTTACATATTAGATTTACCTACTACCGAAAACAAAATTTGTAATATTATGATGCTTAAAGCTGTTAAAAAAATTGATAAAATTAATAAAATACCATATGAATCAGTACTAGAATGTAGCAAACAAATTTATGGTTTAATAAAAGATTGTAAAACATTTAATAACCTAGCAATATGTAATAGAAATAGTATAATAGATATTAGTAATTCAACCTGTATACCCAGACTGCTCAATAGTAAACAAGCTAATTGCACCCTCATCAACAATCAGCACATACCAAGCATAGATGAAGTATCAGCAGGAGTATTACTATTAAACCAATACGATGGAACAGTAACTATCAACGATGAACCAATAGAATTAAACGGAACATACGTCATTCGCCACACAAACGCTACAATACAAATCGATGGACAAGAAATAAAAAACACCGAATTAATCATTCATCAACCAATGCCAGCAATACTTCAACCGACTTCTCTTCCAAATAAACTCGAAGAAATGCTGTCACTACAGATGTTAAAGCAGCTCTACAATAAGGGAACATCAAAGATAGAATTGTTAGAGAAGGAAAATAGAATCGGCACAGTAACAAATATTGGATTGATAATCGTCATACTCATAGTTGCAACAGCATCCGCAAAAAAGATGATCAGCAAACGCATTAAGCCTGAAAAAAAGATGTTCAACAACCCATACATTCAACATCAACAACCATAGGTATCGAAGATATCCCAAATCTCCTAAAAGCATCAAAATCGAACGAGGACGTTCTAACCTAAGGATGGAGGAGTTAACGACAATCAGATTACGACACCATCAGCGACACGCGCAACATAGGTTCACACAGGTTCACATAGTGGCGGACATAGACATATCGTCAGCAGATATGTAATACTTCGAATTGCTTGGATGCATGAATGCGAAATGCACCGTGGGAACTATGCTGAGCGAGCAGTTCTGGCTAGGTTTCATTATTAGAGTAAACACATTTGTAAATTAGTTATTAAGTGGCCGTGAAGGAATAAAGTTAATAAAAGTATTTTTTTTATGACAATTAAGTGTTAAATTGTTTAATTTATACATACAAAGGGTTATGGCTTTGGGACACATCTCTCCCGAAAGCCCATGGAGCAGTTCTTGAAAATCGCCATCTGGTTTGGCGATGGGAGAGAGGCTTCTAAAGATTGCATTTGTGTTCAGAAAAATGCGTTTTTCTCAGTGACGCTAAGGAAGTATGGGGGTGAATTGGTATCAAATGAAAGCTGCAAATTCCCGACTCCGACACAGCCGGTCATTTTTAGGGGCGTGGCATTTCATTTCATAAAAATGACAGTATAGCATACAAAGGGTTAGGGCTTTGGGATTGGGACACATCTCTCCCAAAATTCCCCATGGAGCAGTTCTCAAAAATCGCCAACTTTCGAGTAAATTTCGAATATTAAAATTTATATAATAATATAAATATACAGTACCAAGTACTTATAAGAAAACTATAATTGAAATATAATTTGTATAAATGAGAACCAAAAAATTGTAATATACTAAGCTTTTTCCACATTACCCTGGAGGTAAGCTTACAAATGCATTTTTTTACATGCTATCCCCAGTAGGTATAATGCATGAGTTCTGAAAAGGACTTTTTTTTGCTGGGTTAATAAATTTCTGAGTATGATGAATGCTCTGACTCTGATGAATGCTCATCTCCATCATGTAGCTCAGAAATTTTGGGCTTGCGAATTTAGAGGCTGTATAACTTTCCCGCTGATTTCATGAATTCCACGAATGGATCCACTTTGGTTACTCTACATATTTTTCCAAACAAATAATTCGCCAAATAAAAGAGTAAAAGTTTTTTTTTTCGCCCAGAGGGATTTAATTGTCCTCTTGGCTGCACCCCAAGACACCTCAATATGGTTGGTGTGCGCACCTGTCGCCCTGTCAACAAAATCTTCCGAATGGTTGACTGTTAGATGCGTGCAACATTCTTCTGCCAGGCAACTATATGCTTTCCAACAATCAGACATGATTGTTGTTCCCGGCAGAATCCATTCCTTTATTATTGGAAGGAGGGTCTCAGTATCTCACTATTCTACGGGCACCATAAAACATGAACCTGAATTACGTTAAATTCCACCAAAGACCCACTGGCCTTTGATGGGGCACCCACGATGATACTTTGTTTTCCCGAATAGTGATTCATCAATCTCTACTATTTTATCAATACCTCTAATGGGTGTCTGGTTGACCAAAACCTATATGAATTAAAATTAATTAAAATCATGTAAATTCTCTGATCGGAGTTACACATTTGTGAAAGTTTGAATAAAATCAGGCCTTGGGAAGTGGGTTAGAAATTGATCACAAGATTTAAGGACAGACATACAGACAGACGGGCCGCCGAATTTAACATAGAGAATTTAATAATAGTAATTTGACTTACCCAATCAATTACGACTTCACGGAACATTAGACGGAAAAGAAGCCCAATCCGTTGTATTGCAATTACTCTAAGGTGTAATGAAACTTTTCCCAGCCAAAGGTTTACAAAAATGCAAATTTAAAAAATTGATAGCTTCGATTTGTCAAAAAAAGTGTCTTACCGTATTGACATTTTAATGTTGCAGGGTTTGGTTTCCAAAACCCACCAAAACGCACCATTTCTTTTTTTTGATATTCATAGGACCGTGTCCATTTGGGCAATTCAATAATGAAGGAATTACCTCAAGAGTCTGAAGGTAAACAATAAGACCCTTACCGACATTTTCTTTATTTAAATCACTTAGCTCGATGATGTTTACACAGTCCGCGGGATTCATTTTTAAATAAAAATATCAAACTATAAGGCTCACTTATTAATTGTAACAATTAGTAACACTATTATTACGTTATTAGTACGCACGACAAAGTATACTAAATAATTAAACTATATTCTAACACTTCTTAGTTGTAACGCACGAAAAAGTATACTAAATACTCTATTATACATACCAAATTACATTCAAAATCCAAAAACTGTTATTTACACAAATTACAAAGCTATACAAACCTAATACTCAATACTCTATTATACATACTAAATTGCATTAAAAAAATCTGCGACACACAAAAACATGTGTAAAAAATCTGCGATACACAAAAACAGTCTTTCTTAAGGAATGTTCTATGAAAAAAAATATGTTGTATAACCGTACGGGCAGAATTAAGCTTTTGTTATAATGTGAACATTTGCAATTTTAATGATATTTTTTTATTTTGGAGGTTCTCTGTCAAGCGGATTGGCCAGTTCCCAGAGATGTCTCACTAAATTGACCTACACCTGTGTCTTCCTAAAGGAATAATCTATCGAATAGAGTTTGTTAGATTACAATGCAGAGGGGAAGAGGCATTTGTGCATCGGTTTGAACTTTTGTTATTTTCATGAAATTCGTCAATTTGGAGGTTCTCTGTCAAGCGGATTGGCCAGTTCCCAGAGATGTCTCAATAAATTGACCCACACCTGTGTCTTCCTAAAGGAATAATCTATCGAATAGAGTTTGTTAAATTACAATGCAGAGGGGAAGAGGCATTTGTGCATCGGTTTGAACTTTTCAAGCGGATTGGCCAGTTCTCAGAGATGTCTCACTAAATCGACCCACACCTGTGTCTTCCTAAAGGAATAATCTATCGAATAGAGTTTGTTAGATTACAATGCAGAGGGGAAGAGGCATTTGTTCATCGGTTTGAACTTTTGTTATTTTCATGAAATTCGTCAATTTGGAGGTTCTCTGTCAAGCGGATTGGCCAGTTCCCTGAGATGTCTCACTAAATTGACATATTACTCTGACATAAAAAAAAAACACGGCCACAGTAAAAAAAATCGAGGTAGACATTATATAGCTTCTTTGAAAAGGAGCGTTATGGGACTGAGGTAAGCACAAAACAAGGTTCTAATTCGTTTTTTGATATTTTTCCGGTAATCGATTCAATGGATGTACCAAATACAAATGATATTGGATCAGTGGACGTGGAGTTGAATTCAAGTGACAGTGGTTCAGTGGGTGCTGAACTCAATGACATTGGTTCAGTGGGGGTCATTTTTGATAAAAATGTTGTAAGCGAGGATAATCGTGGGCAACATTTGAACCAACTGTAAGCACTGGTGAATCAACAGCGACATCCTTGGATGACGAATCGAATTCGAGGATATCAGATTCAAATTTTGCGGATTGCAATGAAACATGTGTATGCGATGAAGAATTAACTCCACCTCAAACTCTAGTTATACCTCAAGAACCAATTAGAAGATCAGAAAGGCAGCCAAATCCAACACAAATGGGGGATTTTGTGTCTTTTAATGCACGCCACGATGTATCGGATCCTATCACGGTGGAAGAAATTGACGTGAGACCTGATAAGCAACACTGGAAAGAAGCTATAAAGGACGAATATAATTCGCTGTTAGAAAATCACTCCACGGTATCTGGTAAATTTGCCGCCTGGCAAAAAGCCGATCGCATCAAAATGGATTTTTAAAACCAAACGCGATGCTGCTGGCAATATTGTGAAGCACAAGGCCCGTCTTTGTGCTCAAATTAAGGGTATTGATTACGATGAAACATATTCCCCGGTGGTTCGCTATACGTCAATTAGATTTTTATTAGCAATGGCGGTTCAGTTTAATCTGGACATAGATTTAATGGACGCTATTACGGCGTCCTTGCATGGAGATTTGAACGACGAAATCTACATGCTATAACCAGATGGATTCAAAAATGGAAAGAAAGTATGCTTGTTGAAGAAATCTTTGTATGGGCTAAAGCAGGCAAGCCGATCCTGGAATACAAAATTGAATCAAGCCCTGAAATCGTTCGGCATGAACCAATCCAAGCATGACTCTTGTGTATACTATCGACTAGACGGTGGAAAAATGTTGTTTTCTCAAACAACAAAAACATGAAAGAAAGCCTTAAAGGAAAGTTAATGAGTACATTTAAAATGAAAGATCTTGGCGAAGCACGGTTTGTGCTAGGTATGGAAATTCAGAGAGACCGAGTAAATGGAAAGCTTTGGGTTTCACAACATTCATTTATCAACACTTTACTCGTTAGATTCAAGATGGAGAATTGTAATCCAGTGAAAACTCCGGTTGATGTAAATGTCAAACTAAATTTGGAAATGTGTCCCACCACACCAACTGATCAATACCAAATGAAGAACGTTCCATATCAGGAAGCAGTTGGTTCCATACTGTATTTGTCTCAATTTTCTCGTCCAGATTTGTCATTTGCTGTCAACATCGTTAGTCGATATAGTCAGAATCTTGGAAAAGGTCACTGAACTGCAGTGAAAGGAATTATGAGATATTTGAAGAGTTCTATAAATGCAAAGTTAGAATTCGACAAATCAAAACCAAGTGCCATCGTTGGGAACTGTGACGCCGATTGGGGAAGCGACATTGACATAAGGCGTTCAGTTACTGGATATGTTTTCCAGATGTCTGGAGTTTCTATTTCCAGGAATGCTCGAACTCAACCAACCGTGGTCTTATCAACTTTCGAAGCAGAGTACATGTCACTGGCTGTTGGTGTTCAAGAATTGCTATGGCTCAGAGGACTTCATAAGGAGTTGTCACAATTTTCGAAACCGCCAATGACAATCAATTGCGACAACCAAAGTGCAATTGAATTTTGCAAAAACAACACTTACAAAGCTAGAAGCAAACACATTGATATTAAATATCATTTTATTCGCGAGTTAGTGCAGAGTAAGCAGCTCAACGTGCACTACACATGTACTGATGAAATGATTGCGGGTGTGTTTACCAAAGGACTTAGCATCGACAAACATTTTAAGTTCTGTTCTGGAATGGGGATGAAGTCTTAAAACTTATTTTAATTTGGTGGGGGTGTTGAAATTGAAATTAAAATACATCATCTAACACTGTTAACTTAATATCTGAACAGGTTATGAAGACTGTTAATTTAATTTGTATACAACTTCACTCTGTTGAATAAACCCTTCCTGCTTTGTTGTCAAAGAGCAAATATACTTTCTTTTACTTCTCTGATATAAATAAAGTTTACTTTTATTATTTCAACACTACCAACAATACTTGCCGCTCCAGATGTGAAAACATTTTTCACAGCCTTCCAATGTTCTTGGATGTTGTCGGCAGTGAGCTGTTGATTGCTTCTACTCCTTGCGATAAATGATCCCTTTATTGTTGGCGAAATGATCTTAAGCCAAGCGATGTTATTCCTAGGCATTCGGGTGATATTGCGGATTCTTTGAATTGATGCAGTACGTAACTGGACAACAACTACCATAAGGTGATGATGCCGTACCATACCCATGTCGGCTCCTCGTCTGTTTCTGACGTCCAAACGACAGCTCCTAAAACTTCGCCTGATCGCCACAGGCTCGATTTGGTTGGACGATGACACCCAGCTGACCTTGTGGCAGGTCTTATGCTCAAACATGATGCCTCCTATGACAAGGTGGTTGGTGTTGCAGGAATCAACAAATCTTTCACCATTGTCATTTCGTTCGCTGAGGCTGTGCTTCCCAATCACATGTCTGAGTCCTTCATTGTCGTTGCCTACCTTGGCATTCAAGTCCCCCATCACGATGACGATATCTCCGTTCGGCGTTGCGTTGAATACAGCGCTTAGCTGATTGTAGAAGTTTTACTTTTCATCCTCAGTTGAAGGATTCGTTGGGGCGTAACACTGTATGATCGTGACGCGCCGTACTCTAGTCCGAAATCTGACCATGTCAGGAAAATAGGCCTCTACGTGCTGTTGGCGTTAGCAGCAGACCCACTCCAGATTCACGGGGACTAGTATTGTTACGAAAAGTAGATAGTAGCGCATATAATAGAATTAAAAAACCTAAGATAAATCGCAATGTAAATGCTGCATACTTAAAATAAGCAAATGCTACGAAAAGTAGTTGGTAGTGCAGAAAGTTCGAATCTTAGAAAAATCGCAATGTACCAAAATAAAGTACTAAAATTACCACTAAAAAAATACTCCATACTAAAAATAAGCACTTTTATGTAGCATACTTTTAGGCTGTAAGATTTTAGATTATTTAAATTTTGAAATGTAACCGCCTGCAAGTTTGAATAATTGTGTACTGGTCAAACAAGAAGTCAAACCGGTTTGTGCGGTTTGCCCGGTTTTTGTAAAAGAACATGATTGAACATGAAGTCTATTTTTTGAAGATGACTCATTACATATAAGTGTCGTTAGTTGTAAATAAAGGAATAAGGCTACAATTTTCTGGTCATTTCTCGATATTTCTGTCTTCAATATTGGAAGTTTCTGGAAGCTTTTGATTGAGTATAAATAGAGGCGTTAGGCCGAAGTAAGATTATTAGTTAATTGGAATTTAACCAGTGAAGTTGTAAAAATGCTTGTAAAGTATTACTGCTATCTCCTAAGATAATTATTGTAAAGTATAAGTATTATAAGTGTTTTTGTGTGCATCTTATAGTAATCACCAATATACAGAAATGTAAATTGTGAACTTGTGTTAATTTTATTGTTTGTTCATTAAAGTTATTATTTGTAAATTAATAAACTTGTGTTGTGTTTTATTTGCAAAATCCTTTACGAACTCAAAAGCCTGAATTACGTAACAATTGGTGTCAGAAGTGGGATTTTGAAAATCGGAAGACATTAAAATTTTGCAAATCGTGTAAATTGAGAGACAACAAATTTTTGCAAATTGTGAGGTAGTAAATTTTGCAAATCGTTGAACAATAAATTAATTGGTGGTTTTGCTAATTTTGAGATAGTAAATAAATTAAGTGAAATTTTACAAACCGATAAACAGTAAATAACAAAATGGATTCTATAGTTCCCAGGAGCTTAAAGAAGAGCTTGGCAGGCGAGGTCTAAGCACCGCAGGAATTAAGCAAGATTACAGCAAGTCGTTAAAGGGGAAAAGCAGCAAGCTGGTGAAGTGTTTTCAATCGAGACGGAGTTAGTAGAGCGAAAGTCGTCCACTTCGGAAGAAAAGGGTGTTGTGCCAAATATGGAGGCAATGTTGCAAGTATTGAAATATGTAAATCATTTTGTTAAAAATAGTAGGCTATACTATATTCATTATATATTCTAATGAATTTTTCTTCTTGTTGTTTTTGAACGTGTTGCTATGCACACATAGTTTTAATTATTAAAATATTTATTTAATCATAATAAACTTTTCTTTTAAAATATAACACGTCTACGTTTCTTTTTGTCTTTTATAACTAAAGTTAACAGGTTATGGGCCCAGAGTGTTAGTAATTAAAAGTGAAAAGTGGCGATTTATTTGTGCAACGAAGATTTTGTGCATTTAATGAATTTCGCAATACAGTCAGGACATTACGATATATTGTAAAATACAAAATGATGAATTCGACTTCAAACGTCTTTGCAACGAAGATTTTGCAATTTGATGGTTCCAATTATAATAATTGGCAATATCGGCTGAAGATTTTGTTGGACAAAGAAGAATTAACAAAATATATTGAAAATTCACTGGCCGATCTTATTAATAATGAAACAGACATTGAAAAACATCCAAAAATGCGGAAAGAAGAAAAATCGTGTATTTCATTTATTGTTCAAAGTATTCATGATAGTCAGATTGAATATGTGAAAGACCAAACGACGGCAAAGGGCATGATTGATAATTTGAAACAAGTTTTCGAACGAAAAAGCATTGCTGGTCAATTGTTGCTACGCAAGCAATTGTTAACATTGAAATACGACGAGAAGGACAGTATTACGGAACATTTTCTTCAGTTCGATAAAAGAGTTCGTGAACTAACATCGATTGGTGCTACAATGGAAGAAATGGATGTTATTTGTCATTTGATTTTGACTTTGCCGAAATGTTTCGATAATTTGGTTACTGCATTAGAAACAATGAATGCAAAAGATTTGTCATTGGAATTTGTCAAAGCGCGTTTATTAGATGAATATGGTAAGCGGCATAGACGAAATGACGAACATGGAAATTCGAATAAGGTAACTGCGATGCATACGAAATCTGGAATTATTTGTCATCATTGTGGTAAGCCTGGACATAAAAAGGCACAATGTTTTAAATTAAAAGGTACTTCGATAAAACAAAAATCGAATAAGTTTGGCAGTGCAAATAATACATCCAGTTCAAATGGAAAAGATGGTGAATCATCAGTTTTGTGTGCGGTTGTCGACGATGGTGAAATTCAAGTAGGCGATGATGAGTTATGTTTGAACGTGTCATCGCATGCGTATAAAGCGACGCAACTTGGTGAAATCCGATTTGTTCTGGATTCTGGCGCAACGGAACATATGGTTAATGAAAAATCGTATTTCAATAAATTGGCTAATATTGAACATGTGAATATTAATGTCGCAAAGAAAGATCAAAAATTGGTTGCAACACAACAAGGTGAAATTAATGTTTTGTCTTTTTATAAGGGTGAATCGAAGTCTCGCACTATCAAAGAAGTTTAGCATGTATGTGATTTAAAATGCAATTTGATGTCAATTCGTGTTTTAACCAAAAGAGGTTTCAAGGTTGTGTTTGTAGGGGACATGGCGTACATTATTTTCAAAGGTGAAATACAATTTGTTGGACAAGTGAATGGAAAATTATATGAAGTTAATTTTCAAGTTCAACCGAATGTGTTTGCCGGTGTAGCCAATGGAAATGATTTGAATAAATTATCTCAGGATCTATGGCATTTCCGCTTGGGGCATTTGAATGTATTCGACATGAAACGAATGATTAAATACAATATGATTATTGGTATTGAAAATGTTGAGGTTAAAACTGATGAACAATTTTGTGAGTCATGTGTCGTCAGTAAACATGGACGCTCATCATTTCCGAGAAATAAAAATGGTCGTTCAAGTAGAATTTTGGAATTAGTTCATAGTGACGTTTGCGGCCCGATTTCGCAGCCTGCTTGGGATGGATCGAGATATTTCGTCACATTTACGGATGATTATTCGCGAGCATCAACAATATTTTTCATTGAAAAGAAAAGTGAAGTTTATGATAAATTCAAACAATATGTATCAATGGTTGAATCATTACATGGTTGCAAAGTTGCAAAATTGAAAGTGGATAATGGCGGTGAATACACATCAAGAGAATTTAAGGGATTCTGGGCGAACAAAGGAATTCAGATTATGTATACCGTTGCATATAATCCTGAAATGAATGCTGTAGCTGAAAGATTAAATCGAACATTGCAAGAGAAGGCATTGGGTATGTTGACATCGAGTGGTATGGATCGGCGTTTTTGGAATGAAGCAGTTTTGGCTGCAAATTATATTAAAAATCGATCACCAACGGCAGCATATGGTAAACAGTTTATTACCAAAACACCAACTGAAATTTGGTTTGGTTCAAAGCCAGATTTGTCACATATTAAAATATTTGGTTCGATTTGCTACAATTATATCCCGACTGAAAATCGCAAGAAATTTGAATCGAAGTCAACGAAATGTTTGTTTCTCGGATATGCGGCATCGCATGGTTCATATCGTTTATGGAATTTGGAAAGCAACAAATTAATTATTGGTCGTAATGTTGTTTTTGACGAGAAATCTGTGTTGAATCGAAACAAAATGGTGGTTATAAATTCAGAGGCGGAAGCTGACGCTGAAGATGGTGACTTATTTTCCTTAAATGAGTCAAAGGCCAGTGAGCAATTCTCTGATGCTGATGATAGATCTTTTAACCACAGTACAAATTTGGATGATACTGGTGACATCGAAGATAATGTCCACATTACTAAGGATAGTGCTGGTAACTCCAAAGAGAATGTCCACAGTACTAATGAGGAAGGTACTGGTAACAGCAATGAAAATCTTCACAGTATTGAACAGGAAAATGCTGGTAACTTCAAAGAAAATGTCAACGGTGCTAATAAGGATTGCACTGGTAACAACAGTAATGTTCGTCGAAGTTCCAGAGAATCGAAGAAGCCACAAAGATTTGGTGAATGGGTGCAGTCAGCAAAGTACAATCAATTGGAAGATGCTACTTTTGCATTATGTGCTGAAGAATTTGTTCAAAATGATCCGATTTCGATTGCTGATGCTAAACAACGTGATGATTGGCTAATGTGGAAAAATGCCATCAATGATGAATACACATCTCTCATGAAAAACACTACTTGGGATTTGTGTGAATTGCCTCCAGGAAGAAAGGCAATTACTTGCAAATGGGTTTTTAAGTTGTAATATAAAGCTAATGGTGATTTCGACAAATACAAGGCAAGATTGGTTGCCCGTGGATTCAGTCAAGAAAAACGAGACGTATTCTCCCACAGTGGCAGTTGCAGTGCATCATGGATATTTGGTACATCAAATGGATGTCAAATGCGCATTCCTAAATGGTTTCCTGAATGAAGAAATTTACATGCAACAGCCAGATGGTTTCAAGAAAGACTCCACAAAGGTATGCAAATTGAATCGTTCTCTGTATGGCTTGAAACAAGCATCCAGAATGTGGAATGATCGTTTTAATGAATTCATTGTCAAACGTGGATTCAAACGGTGTTTATCGGATCAATGTTTATACATTAAAAATGAAAATGGTATTATTTGTTACATATTACTGTATGTCGATGATTTTTTGATAATATCGAATGATTTGGATGGAATAAAAATCATTAAGGAATTGTTGTCAAAGGAATTTGAAATGAAAGATATTGGCGAAGCCAATACCTTCCTTGGAATGCAAATTCAACATGACAAAATCAATATTGTTATCAGCATTAATCAAACAAACTATTTGAAAAGTTTGGTGAATAAATTCAACATGGCTGATTGCAAAGGAATTGCTACTCCGATGGAAACGAATATTGATTTGATTAAGGACACCAAAGTTGATTGTGATGATGTTCCGTATCGTGAACTGATTGGCTGTTTAACATATGCGACAATTACTACGAGACCTGATTTATGCGCATCAATCCAGGTAGACATTATATAGCTTCTTTGAAAAGGAGCGTTATGGGACTGAGGTAAGCACAAATCAAAGTTCTAATTCGTTTTTTGATATTTTTCCGGTAACCGATTCAATGGATGTACCAAATACAAATGGTATTGGATCAGTGGACGTGGAGTTGGGTTCAAGTGACAGTGGTTCAGTGGGTGCTGAACTCAATGACATTGGTTCAGTGGGGGTCATTTTTGATAAAAATGTTGTAAGCGAGGATAATCGTGGGCAACATTTGAACCAACTGTAAGCACTGGTGAATCAACAGCGACATCCTTGGATGACGAATCGAATTCGAGGATATCAGATTCAAATTTTGCGGATTGCAATGAAACAAGTGTATGCGATGAAGAATTTACTCCACCTCAAACTCTAGTTATACCTCAAGAACCAATTAGAAGATCATAAAGGCAGCCAAATCCAATACAAATGGGGGATTTTGTGTCTTTTAATGTCTTTGGATGTATCGGATCCTATCACCGTGGAAGAAATTGACGTGAGACCTGATAAGCAACACTGGAAAGAAGCTATGAAGGACGAATATAATTCGCTGTTAGAAAATCACTCATGGGATCTGGTAAATTTGCCGCCTGGCAAAAAGCCGATCGCATCAAAATGGATTTTTAAAACCAAACGCGATGCTGCTGGCAATATTGTGAAGCACAAGGCCCGTCTTTGTGCTCAAATTAAGGGTATTGATTACGATGAAACATATTCCCCGGTGGTTCGCTATACGTCAATTAGATTTTTATTAGCAATGGCGGTTCATTTTAATCTGGACATAGATTTAATGGACGCTATTACGGCGTCCTTGCATGGAGATTTGAACGACGAAATCTACATGCTATAACCAGATGGATTCAAAAATGGAAAGAAAGTATGCTTGTTGAAGATATCTTTTTATGGGCTAAAGCAGGCAAGCCGATCCTGGAATACAAAATTGGATCAAGCCCTGAAATCGTTCGGCATGAACCAATCCAAGCATGACCCTTGTGTATACTATCGACTAGACGGTGGAAAAATGTTGTATGTCATGGTTTACGTTGACGATATGTTGTTTTTCTCAAACAACAAAAACATGAAAGAAAGCCTTAAAGGAAAGTTAATGAGTACATTTAAAATGAAAGATCTTGGCGAAGCCCGGTTTGTGCTAGGTATGGAAATTCAGAGAGACCGAGTAAATGGAAAGCTTTGGGTTTCACAACATTCATTTATCAACAATTTACTCGTTAGATTCAAGATGGAGAATTGTAATCCAGTGAAAACTCCGGTTGATGTAAATGTCAAACTAAATTTGGAAATGTGTCCCACCACACCAACTGATCAATACCAAATGAAGGACGTTCCATATCAGGAAGCAGTTGGTTCCATGTTGCTGTCAACATCATTAGTCGATATAGTCAGAATCTTGGAAAAGGTCACTGGACTGCAGTGAAAGGAATTATGAGATATTTGAAGAGTTCTATAAATGCAAAGTTAGAATTCGACAAATCAAAACCAAGTGCCATCGTTGGGAACTGTGACGCCGATTGGGGAAGCGACATTGACATAAGGCGTTCAGTTACTGGATATGTTTTCCAGATGTCTGGAGTTTCTATTTCCAGGAATGCTCGAACTCAACCAACCGTTGGTGTTCAAGAATTGCTATGGCTCAGAGGACTTCATAAGGAGTTGTCACAATTTTCGAAACCGCCAATGACAATCAATTGCGACAACCAAAGTGCAATTGAATTTTGCAAAAACAACACTTACAAAGCTAGAAGCAAACACATTGATATTAAATATCATTTTATTCGCGAGTTAGTGCAGAGTAAGCAGCTCAACGTGCACTACACATGTACTGATGAAATGATTGCGGATGTGTTTACCAAAGGACTTAGCATCGACAAACATTTTAAGTTCTGTTCTGGAATGGGGATGAAGTCTTAAAACTTATTTTAATTTGGTGGGGGTGTTGAAATTGAAATTAAAATACATCATCTAACACTGTTAACTTAATATCTGAACAGGTTATGAAGACTGTTAATTTAATTTGTATACAACTTCACTCTGTTGAATAAACCCTTCCTGCTTTGTTGTCAAAGAGCAAATATACTTTCTTTTACTTCTCTGATATAAATAAAGTTTACTTTTATTATTTCAACACTACCAACAATACTTGCCGCTCCAGATGTGAAAACATTTTTCACAGCCTTCCAATGTTCTTGGATGTTGTTGGCAGTGAGTTGTTGATTGCTTCTACTCCTTACGATCCCTTTATTGTTGGAGTACTGATCTTAAGCCGAGCGATGTTATTCCTAGGCATTCGGGTGATATTGCGGATTCTTTGAACTGATGCAGTACGTAACTGGACAGCAACTACCATAAGGTGATGATGCCGTACCATACCCATGTCGGCTCCTCGTCTGTTTCGGACGTCTAAACGACAGCTCCTAAAACTTCGCCTGATCGCCACAGGCTCGATTTGGTTGGACGATGACACCCAGCTGACCTTGTGGCAGGTCTTATGCTCAAACATGGTGCCTCCTATGACAAGGTGGTTGGTGTTGCAGGAATCAACAAATCTTTCACCATTGTCATTTCGTTCGCTGAGGCTGTGCTTCCCAATCACATGTCTGAGTCCTTCACTGTCGTTGCCTACCTTGGCATTCAAGTCCCCCATCACGATGACGATATCTCCGTTCGGCGTTGCATTGAATAAGCGCTTAGCTGATTGTAGAAGTTTTACTTTTCATCCTCAGTCGAAGGATTCGTTGGGGCGTAACACTGTATGATCGTGACGCGCCGTACTCTAACCCGAAATCTGACCATGTCAGGAAATTAGGCCTCTACGTGCTGTTGCCGTTAGCAGCAGACCCACTCCAGATTCACGGGGACTAGTATTGTTACGAAAAGTAGATAGTAGCGCATATAATAGAATTAAAAAACCTAAGATAAATCGCAATGTAAATGCTGCATACTTAAAATAAGCAAATGCTACGAAAAGTAGTTGGTAGTGCAGAAAGTTCGAATCCTAGAAAAATCGCAATGTACCAAAATAAAGTACTAAAATTACCACTAAAAAAATACTCCATACTAAAAATAAGCACTTTTATGTAGCATACTTTTAGGCTGTAAGATTTTAGATTATTTAAATTTTGAAATGTAACCGCCTGCAAGTTTGAATAATTGTGTACTGGTCAAACAAGAAGTCAAACCGGTTTGTGCGGTTTGCCCGGTTTTTGTAAAAGAACATGATTGAACATGAAGTCTATTTTTTGAAGATGACTCATTACATATAAGTGTCGTTAGTTGTAAATAAAGGAATAAGGCTACAATTTTCTGGTCATTTCTCGATATTTCTGTCTTCAATATTGGAAGTTTCTGGAAGCTTTTGATTGAGTATAAATAGAGGCGTTAGGCCGAAGTAAGATTATTAGTTAATTGGAATTTAACCAGTGACGTTGTAAAAATGCTTGTAAAGTATTACTGCTATCTCCTAAGATAATTATTGTAAAGTATAAGTATTATAAGTGTTTTTGTGTGCATCTTATAGTAATCACCAATATACAGAAATGTAAATTGTGAACTTGTGTTAATTTTATTGTTTGTTCATTAAAGTTGTTATTTGTAAATTAATAAACTTGTGTTGTGTTTTATTTGCAAAATCCTTTACGAATTCAAAAGCCTGAATTACGTAAAAATTGGTGTCAGAAGTGGGATTTTGAAAATCGGAAGACATTAAAATTTTGCAAATCGTGTAAATTGAGAGACAACAAATTTTTGCAAATTGTGAGGCAGTAAATTTTGCAAATCGTTGAACAATAAATTAATTGGTGGTTTTGCTAATTTTGAGATAGTAAATAAATTAAGTGAAATTTTACAAACCGATAAACAGTAAATAACAAAATGGATTCTATAGTTCCCAGGAGCTTAGAGAAGAGCTTGGCAGGCGAGGTCTAAGCACCGCAGGAATTAAGCAAGATTACAGCAAGTCGTTAAAGGGGAAAAGCAGCAAGCTGGTGAAGTGTTTTCAATCGAGACGGAGTTAGTAGAGCGAAAGTCGTCCACTTCGGAAGAAAAGGGTGTTGTGCCAAATATGGAGGCAATGTTGCAAGTATTGAAATATGTAAATCATTTTGTTAAAAATAGTAGGCTATACTATATTCATTATATATTCTAATGAATTTTTCTTCTTGTTGTTTTTGAACGTGTTGCTATGCACACATAGTTTTAATTATTAAAATATTTATTTAATCATAATAAACTTTTCTTTTAAAATATAACACGTCTACGTTTCTTTTTGTCTTTTATAACTAAAGTTAACAGGTTATGGGCCCAGAGTGTTAGTAATTAAAAGTGAAAAGTGGCGATTTATTTGTGCAACGAAGATTTTGTGCATTTAGTGAATTTCGCAATACAGTCAGGACATTACGATATATTGTGAAATACAAAATGATGAATTCGACTTCAAACGTCTTTGCAACGAAGATTTTGCAATTTGATGGTTCCAATTATAATAATTGGCAATATCGGCTGAAGATTTTGTTGGACAAAGAAGAATTAACAAAATATATTGAAAATTCATTGGCCGATCTTATTAATAATGAAACAGACATTGAAAAACATCCAAAAATGCGGAAAGAAGAAAAATCGTGTATTTAATTTATTGTTCAAAGTATTCATGATAGTCAGCTTGAATATGTGAAAGACCAAACGACGGCAAAGGGCATGATTGATAATTTGAAACAAGTTTTCGAACGAAAAAGCACTGCTGGTCAATTGTTGCTACGCAAGCAATTGTTAACATTGAAATACGACGAGAAGGGCAGTATTACGGAACATTTTCTTCAGTTCGATAAAAGAGTTCGTGAACTAAAATCGATTGGTGCTACAATGGAAGAAATGGATGTTATTTGTCATTTGATTTTGACTTTGCCGAAATGTTTCGATAATTTGGTTACTGCATTAGAAACAATGAATGCAAAAGATTTGTCATTGGAATTTGTCAAAGCGCGTTTATTAGATGAATATGGTAAGCGGCATAGACGAAATGACGAACATGGAAATTCGAATAAGGCAAATGCGATGCATAAGAAATCTGGAATTATTTGTCATCATTGTGGTAAGCCTGGACATAAAAAGGCACAATGTTTTAAATTAAAAGGTACTTCGATAAAACAAAAATCGAATAAGTTTGGCAGTGCAAATAATACATCCAGTTCAAATGGAAAAGATGGTGAATCATCACTTTTGTGTGCGGTTGTCGACGATGGTGAAATTCAAGTAGGCGATGATGTTTTGTAAGTTATGTTTGAACGTGTCATCGCATGCGCATAAAGCGACGCAACTTGGTGAAATCCGATTTGTTCTGGATTCTGGCGCAACGGAACATATGGTTAATGAGAAATCGTATTTCAATAAATTGGCTAATATTGAACATGTGAATATTAATGTCGCAAAGAAAGATCAAAAATTGGTTGCAACACAACAAGTGATTAAATACAATATGATTATTGGTATTGAAAATGTTGAGGTTAAAACTGATGAAAAATTTTGTGAGTCATGTGTCGTCAGTAAACATGCACGCTCATCATTTCCGAGAAATAAAAATGGTCGTTCAAGTAGAATTTTGGAATTAGTTCATAGTGACGTTTGCGGTCCGATTTCGCAGCCTGCTTGGGATGGATCGAGATATTTCGTCACATTTACGGATGATTATTCGCGAGCATCAACAATATTTTTCATTGAAAAGAAAAGTGAAGTTTATGATAAATTCAAACAATATGTATCAATGGTTGAATCATTACATGGTTGCAAAGTTGCAAAATTGAAAGTGGATAATGGCGGTGAATACACATCAAGAGAATTTAATGGATTCTGGGCGAACAAAGGAATTCAGATTATGTATACCGTTGCATATAATCCTGAAATGAATGCTGTAGCTGAAAGATTATTTCGAACATTGCAAGAGAAGGCATTGGGTATGTTGACATCGAGTGGTATGGATCGGCGTTTTTGGAATGAAGCAGTTTTGGCTGCAAATTATATTAAAAATCGATCACCAACGGCAGCATATGGTAAACAGTTTATTACCAAAACACCGGCTGAAATTTGGTTTGGATCAAAGCCAGATTTGTCACATATTAAAATATTTGGTTCGATTTGCTACAATTATATCCCGACTGAATATTGCAAGAAATTTGAATCGAAGTCAACGAAATGTTTGTTTCTCGGATATGCGGCATCGCATGGTTCATATCGTTTATGGAATTTGGAAAGCAACAAATTAATTATTGGTCGTAATGTTGGTTTTGACGAGAAAACTGTGTTGAATCGAAACAAAATGGTGGTTATAAATTCAGAGGCGGAAGCTGACGCTGAAGATGGTGACTTATTTTCCTTAAATGAGTCAAAGGCCAGTGAGCAATTCTCTGATGCTGATGATAGATCTTTTAACCACGGTACAAATTTGGATGATACCGGTGACATCGAAGATAATGTCCACATTACTAAGGATAGTGCTGGTAACTCCAAAGAGAATGTCCACAGTACTAATGAAGAAGGTACTGGTAACAGCAATGAAAATCTCCACAGTATTGAACAGGAAAATGCTGGTAACTTCAAAGAAAATGTCAACGGTGCTAATGAGGATTGCACTGGTAACAACAGAAATGTTCGTCGAAGTTCCAGAGAATCGAAGAAGCCACAAAGATTTGGTGAATGGGTGCAGACAGCAAAGTACAATCAATTGGAAGATGCTACTTTTGCATTATGTGCTGAAGAATTTGTTCAAAATGATCCGATTTCGATTGCTGATGCTAAACAACGTGATGATTGGCTAATGTGGAAAAATGCCATCAATGATGAATACACATCTCTCATGAAAAACACTACTTGGGATTTGTGTGAATTGCCTCCAGGAAGAAAGGCAATTACTTGCAAATGGGTTTTTAAGTTGAAATATAAAGCTAATGGTGATTTCGACAAATACAAGGCAAGATTGGTTGCCCGTGGATTCAGTCAAGAAAAACGAGACGTATTCTCCCACAGCTAAATTAACAACATTTAGAATTTTATTGGCAGTTGCAGTGCATCATGGATATTTGGTACATCAAATGGATGTCAAATGCGCATTCCTAAATGGTTTCCTGAATGAAGAAATTTACATGCAACAGCCAGATGGTTTCAAGGAAGACTCCACAAAGGTATGCAAATTGAATCGTTCTCTGTATGGCTTGAAACAAACATCCAGAATGTGGAATGATCGTTTTAATGAATTCATTGTCAAACGTGGATTCAAACGGTGTTTATCGGATCAATGTTTATACATTAAAAATGAAAATGGTATTATTTGTTACATATTACTATATGTCGATGATTTATTGATAATATCGAATGATTTGGATGGAATAAAAATCATTAAGGAATTGTTGTCAAAGGAATTTGAAATGACAGATATTGGCGAAGCCAATACATTCCTTGGAATGCAAATTCAACATGACAAAATCAATATTGTTATCAGCATTAATCAAACAAATTATTTGAAAAGTTTGGTGAATAAATTCAACATGGCTGATTGCAAAGGAATTGCTACTCCGATGGAAACGAATATTGATTTGATTAAGGACATCAAAGTTGATTGTGATGATGTTCCGTATCGTGAACTGATTGGCTGTTTAACATATGCGACAATTACTACGAGACCTGATTTGTGCGCAGCAATCCAGGTAGACATTATATAGCTTCTTTGAAAAGGAGCGTTATGGGACTGAGGTAAGCACAAATCAAAGTTCTAATTCGTTTTTTGATATTTTTCCGGTAAACGATTCAATGGATGTACCAAATACAAATGGTATTGGATCAGTGGACGTGGAGTTGGATTCAAGTGACAGTGGTTCAGTGGGTGCTGAACTCAATGACATTGGTTCAGTGGGGGTCATTTTTGATAAAAATGTTGTAAGCGAGGATAATCGTGGGCAACATTTGAACCAACTGTAAGCACTGGTGAATCAACAGCGACAACCTTGGATGACGAATCGAATTCGAGGATATCAGATTCAAATTTTGCGGATTGCAGTGAAACAAGTGTATGCGATGAAGAATTTACTCCACCTCAAACTCTAGTTATACCTCAAAAACCAATTAGAAGATCAGAAAGGCAGCCAAATCCAACACAAATGGGGGATTTTGTGTCTTTTAATGTCTTTGGATGTATCGGATCCTATCACCGTGAAAGACATTGACGTGAGACCTGATAAGCAACGCTGGAAAGAAGCTATGAAGGACGAATATAATTCGCTGTTAGAAAATCACTCATGGGATCTGGTAAATTTGCCGCCTGGCAAAAAGCCGATCGCATCAAAATGGATTTTTAAAACCAAACGCGATGCTGCTGGTAATATTGTGAAGCACAAGGCCCGTCTTTGTGCTCAAATTAAGGGTATTGATTACGATGAAACATATTCCCCGGGGGTTCACTATACGTCAATTAGATTTTTATTAGCAATGGCGGTTCAGTTTAATCTGGACATAGATTTAATGGACGCTATTACGGCGTCCTTGCATGGAGATTTGAACGACGAAATCTACATGCTATAACCAGATGGATTCAAAAATGGAAAGAAAGTATGCTTGTTGAAGATATCTTTTTATGGGCTAAAGCAGGCAAGCCGATCCTGGAATACAAAATTGGATCAAGCCCTGAAATCGTTCGGCATGAACCAATCCAAGCATGACCCTTGTGTATACTATCGACTAGACGGTGGAAAAATGTTGTATGTCATGGTTTACGTTGACGATATGTTGTTTTTCTCAAACAACAAAAACATGAAAGAAAGCCTTAAAGGAAAGTTAATGAGTACATTTAAAATGAAAGATCTTGGCGAATCGGCGGTTTGTGCTAGGTATGGAAATTCAGAGAGACCGAGTAAATGGAAAGCTTTGGGTTTCACAACATTCATTTTTCAACAATTTACTCGTTAGATTCAATATGGAGAATTGTAATCCAGTGAAAACTCCGGTTGATGTAAATGTCAAACTAAATTTGGAAATGTGTCCCACCACACCAACTGATCAATACCAAATGAAGGACGTTCCTTATCAGGAAGCAGTTGGTTCCATACTGTATTTGTCTCAATTTTCTCGTCCAGATTTGTCATTTGCTGTTAACATCGTAAGTCGATATAGTCAGAATCTTGGAAAAGGTCACTGGACTGCAGTGAAAGGAATTATGAGATATTTGAAGAGTTCTATAAATGCAAAGTTAGAATTCGACAAATCAAAACCAAGTGCCATCGTTGGGAACTGTGACGCCGATTGGGGAAGCGACATTGCCATAAGGCGTTCAGTTACTGGATATGTTTTCCAGATGTCTGGAGTTTCTATTTCCAGGAATGCTCGAACTCAACCAACCGTGGTCTTATCAACTTTCGAAGCAGAGTACATGTCACTGGCTGTTGGTGTTCAAGAATTGCTATGGCTCAGAGGACTTCATAAGGAGTTGTCACAATTTTCGAAACCGCCAATGACAATCAATTGCGACAACCAAAGTGCAATTGAATTTTGCAAAAACAACACTTACAAAGCTAGAAGCAAACACATTGATATTAAATATCATTTTATTTGCGAGTTAGTGCAGAGTAAGCAGCTCAACGTGCACTACACATGTACTGATGAAATGATTGCGGATGTGTTTACCAAAGGACTTAGCATCGACAAACATTTTAAGTTCTGTTCTGGAATGGGGATGAAGTCTTAAAACTTATTTTAATTTGGTGGGGGTGTTGAAATTGAAATTAAAATACATCATCTAACACTGTTAACTTAATATCTGAACAGGTTATGAAGACTGTTAATTTAATTTGTATACCATTCACTCTGTTGAATAAACCCTTCCTGCTTTGTTGTCAAAGAGCAAATATACTTTCTTTTTTTTCTCTGATATAAATAAAGTTTACTTTTATTATTTCAACACTACCAACAATACTTGCCGCTCCAGATGTGAAAACATTTTTCACAGCCTTCCAATGTTCTTGGATGTTGTTGGCAGTGAGCTGTTGATTGCTTCTACTCCTTACGATAAATGATCCCTTTATTGTTGGCGTACTGATCTTAAGCCGAGCGATGTTATTCCTAGGCATTCGGGTGATATTGCGGATTCTTTGAACTGATGCAGTACGTAACTGGACAGCAACTACCATAAGGTGATGATGCCGTACCATACCCATGTCGGCTCCTCGTCTGTTTCGGACGTCTAAACGACAGACCCTAAAACTTCGCCTGATCGCCATCGATTTGGTTGGACGATGACACCCAGCTGACCTTGTGGCAGGTCTTATGCTCAAACATGGTGCCTCCTATGACAAGGTGGTTGGTGTTGCAGGAATCAACAAATCTTTCACCATTGTCATTTCGTTCGCTGAGGCTGTGCTTCCCAATCACATGTCTGAGTCCTTCATTGTCGTTGCCTACCTTGGCCGTTCGGCGTTGCGTTGAATACAGCGCTTAGCTGGTTGTAGAAGTTTTACTTTTCATCCTCAGTCGAAGGATTCGTTGGGGCGTAACACTGTATGATCGTGACGCGCCGTACTCTAACCCGAAATCTGACCATGTCAGGAAATTAGGCCTCTACGTGCTGTTGGCGTTAGCAGCAGACCCACTCCAGATTCACGGGGACTAGTATTGTTACGAAAAGTAGATAGTAGCGCATATAATAGAATTAAAAACCTAAGATAAATCGCAATGTAAATGCTGCATACTTAAAATAAGCAAATGCTACGAAAAGTAGTTGGTAGTGCAGAAAGTTCGAATCCTAGAAAAATCGCAATGTACCAAAATAAAGTACTAAAATTACCACTAAAAAAATACTCCATACTAAAAATAAGCACTTTTATGTAGCATACTTTTAGGCTGTAAGATTTTAGATTATTTAAATTTTGAAATGTAACCGCCTGCAAGTTTGAATAATTGTGTACTGGTCAAACAAGAAGTCAAACCGGTTTGTGCGGTTTGCCCGGTTTTTGTAAAAGAACATGATTGAACATGAAGTCTATTTTTTGAAGATGACTCATTACATATAAGTGTCGTTAGTTGTAAATAAAGGAATAAGGCTACAATTTTCTGGTCATTTCTCGATATTTCTGTCTTCAATATTGGAAGTTTCTGGAAGCTTTTGATTGAGTATAAATAGAGGCGTTAGGCCGAAGTAAGATTATTAGTTAATTGGAATTTAACCAGTGAAGTTGTAAAAATGCTTGTAAAGTATTACTGCTATCTCCTAAGATAATTATTGTAAAGTATAAGTATTATAAGTGTTTTTGTGTGCATCTTATAGTAATCACCAATATACAGAAATGTAAATTGTGAACTTGTGTTAATTTTATTATTTGTTCATTAAAGTTGTTATTTGTAAATTAATAAACTTGTGTTGTGTTTTATTTGCAAAATCCTTTACGAATTCAAAAGCCTGAATTACGTAACAATTGGTGTCAGAAGTGGGATTTTGAAAATCGGAAGACATTAAAATTTTGCAAATCGTGTAAATTGAGAGACAACAAATTTTTGCAAATTGTGAGGCAGTAAATTTTGCAAATCGTTGAACAATAAATTAATTGGTGGTTTTGCTAATTTTGAGATAGTAAATAAATTAAGTGAAATTTTACAAACCGATAAACAGTAAATAACAAAATGGATTCTATAGTTCCCAGGAGCTTAGAGAAGAGCTTGGCAGGCGAGGTCTAAGCACCGCAGGAATTAAGCAAGATTACAGCAAGTCGTTAAAGGGGAAAAGCAGCAAGCTGGTGAAGTGTTTTCAATCGAGACGGAGTTAGTAGAGCGAAAGTCGTCCACTTCGGAAGAAAAGGGTGTTGTGCCAAATATGGAGGCAATGTTGCAAGTATTGAAATATGTAAATCATTTTGTTAAAAATAGTAGGCTATACTATATTCATTATATATTCTAATGAATTTTTCTTCTTGTTGTTTTTGAACGTGTTGCTATGCACACATAGTTTTAATTATTAAAATATTTATTTAATCATAATAAACTTTTCTTTTAAAATATAACACGTCTACGTTTCTTTTTGTCTTTTATAACTAAAGTTAACAGGTTATGGGCCCAGAGTGTTAGTAATTAAAAGTGAAAAGTGGCGATTTATTTGTGCAACGAAGATTTTGTGCATTTAGTGAATTTCGCAATACAGTCAGGACATTACGATATATTGTGAAATACAAAATGATGAATTCGACTTCAAACGTCTTTGCAACGAAGATTTTGCAATTTGATGGTTCCAATTATAATAATTGGCAATATCGGCTGAAGATTTTGTTGGACAAAGAAGAATTAACAAAATATATTGAAAATTCATTGGCCGATCTTATTAATAATGAAACAGACATTGAAAAACATCCAAAAATGCGGAAAGAAGAAAAATCGTGTATTTAATTTATTGTTCAAAGTATTCATGATAGTCAGCTTGAATATGTGAAAGACCAAACGACGGCAAAGGGCATGATTGATAATTTGAAACAAGTTTTCGAACGAAAAAGCACTGCTGGTCAATTGTTGCTACGCAAGCAATTGTTAACATTGAAATACGACGAGAAGGACAGTATTACGGAACATTTTCTTCAGTTCGATAAAAGAGTTCGTGAACTAAAATCGATTTTTGCTACAATGGAAGAAATGGATGTTATTTGTCATTTGATTTTGACTTTGCCGAAATGTTTCGATAATTTGGTTACTGCATTAGAAACAATGAATGCAAAAGATTTGTCATTGGAATTTGTCAAAGCGCGTTTATTAGATGAATATGGTAAGCGACATAGACGAAATGACGAACATGGAAATTCGAATAAGGCAAATGCGATGCATAAGAAATCTGGAATTATTTGTCATCATTGTGGTAAGCCTGGACATAAAAAGGCACAATGTTTTAAATTAAAAGGTACTTCGATAAAACAAAAATCGAATAAGTTTGGCAGTGCAAATAATACATCCAGTTCAAATGGAAAAGATGGTGAATCATCACTTTTGTGTGCGGTTGTCGACGATGGTGAAATTCAAGTAGGCGATGATGTTTTGTAAGTTATGTTTGAACGTGTCATCGCATGCGCATAAAGCGACGCAACTTGGTGAAATCCGATTTGTTCTGGATTCTGGCGCAACGGAACATATGGTTAATGAGAAATCGTATTTCAATAAATTGGCTAATATTGAACATGTGAATATTAATGTCGCAAAGAAAGATCAAAAATTGGTTGCAACACAACAAGGTTAAATTAATGTTTTGTCTTTTTATAAGGGTGAATCGAAGTCTCGCACTATCAAAGAAGTTTTGCATGTACGTGATTTAAAATGCAATTTGATGTCAATTCGTTTTTTAACCAAAAGAGGTTTCAAGGTTGTGTTTGTAGGGGACATGGCGTACATTATTTTCAAAGGTGAAATACAATTTGTTGGACAAGTGAATGGAAATTTATATGAAGTTAATTTTCAAGTTCAACCGAATGTGTTTGCCGGTGTAGCCAATGGAAATGATTTGAATAAATTATCTCAGGATCTATGGCATTTCCGTTTGGGGCATTTGAATGTATTCGACATGAAACGAATGATTAAATACAATATGATTATTGGTATTGAAAATGTTGAGGTTAAAACTGATGAAAAATTTTGTGAGTCATGTGTCGTCAGTAAACATGCACGCTCATCATTTCCGAGAAATAAAAATGGTCGTTCAAGTAGAATTTTGGAATTAGTTCATAGTGACGTTTGCGGTCCGATTTCGCAGCCTGCTTGGGATGGATCGAGATATTTCGTCACATTTACGGATGATTATTCGCGAGCATCAACAATATTTTTCATTGAAAAGAAAAGTGAAGTTTATGATAAATTCAAACAATATGTATCAATGGTTGAATCATTACATGGTTGCAAAGTTGCAAAATTGAAAGTGGATAATGGCGGTGAATACACATCAAGAGAATTTAAGGGATTCTGGGCGAACAAAGGAATTCAGATTATGTATACCGTTGCATATAATCCTGAAATGAATGCTGTAGCTGAAAGATTAAATCGAACATTGCAAGAGAAGGCATTGGGTATGTTGACATCGAGTGGTATGGATCGGCGTTTTTGGAATGAAGAAGTTTTGGCTGCAAATTATATTAAAAATCGATCACCAACGGCAGCATATGGTAAACAGTTTATTACCAAAACACCGGCTGAAATTTGGTTTGGTTCAAAGCCAGATTTGTCACATATTAAAATATTTGGTTCGATTTGCTACAATTATATCCCGACTGAAAATCGCAAGAAATTTGAATCGAAGTCAACGAAATGTTTGTTTCTCGTATATGCGGCATCGCATGGTTCATATCGTTTATGGAATTTGGAAAGCAACAAATTAATTATTGGTCGTAATGTTGTTTTTGACTAGAAATCTGTGTTGAATCGAAACAAAATGGTGGTTATAAATTCAGAGGCGGAAGCTGACGCTGAAGATGGTGACTTATTTTCCTTAAATGAGTCAAAAGGCCAGTGAGCAATTCTCTGATGCTGATGATAGATCTTTTAACCACAGTACAAATTTGGATGATACCGGTGACATCGAAGATAATGTCCACATTACTAAGGATAGTGCTGGTAACTCCAAAGAGAATGTCCACAGTACTAATGAGGAAGGTACTGGTAACAGCAATGAAAATCTTCACAGTATTGAACAGGAAAATGCTGGTAACTTCAAAGAAATTGTCAACGGTGCTAATAAGGATTGCACTGGTAACAACAATAATGTTCGTCGAAGTTCCAGAGAATCGAAGAAGCCACAAAGATTTGGTGAATGGGTGCAGTCAGCAAAGTACAATCAATTGGAAGATGCTACTTTTGCATTATGTGCTGAAGAATTTGTTCAAATGATCCGATTTCGATTGCTGATGCTAAACAACTTGATGATTGGCTAATGTGGAAAAATGCCATCAATGATGAATACACATCTCTCATGAAAAACACTACTTGGGATTTGTGTGAATTGCCTCCAGGAAGAAAGGCAATTACTTGCAAATGGGTTTTTAAGTTGAAATATAAAGCTAATGGTGATTTCAACAAATACAAGGCAAGATTGGTTGCCCGTGGATTCAGTCAAGAAAAACGAGACGTATTCTCCCACAGCTAAATTAACAACATTTAGAATTTTATTGGCAGTTGCAGTGCATCATGGATATTTGGTACATCAAATGGATGTCAAATGCGCATTCCTAAATGGTTTCCTGAATGAAGAAATTTACATGCAACAGCCAGATGGTTTCAAGGAAGACTCCACAAAGGTATGCAAATTGAATCGTTCTCTGTATGGCTTGAAACAAGCATCCAGAATGTGGAATGATCGTTTTAATGAATTCATTGTCAAACGTGGATTCAAACGGTGTTTATCGGATCAATGTTTATACATTAAAAATGAAAATGGTATTATTTGTTACATATTACTATATGTCGATGATTTATTGATAATATCGAATGATTTGGATGGAATAAAAATCATTAAGGAATTGTTGTCAAAGGAATTTGAAATGACAGATATTGGCGAAGCCAATACATTCCTTGGAATGCAAATTCAACATGACAAAATCAATATTGTTATCAGCATTAATCAAACAAATTATTTGAAAAGTTTGGTGAATAAATTCAACATGGCTGATTGCAAAGGAATTGCTACTCCGATGGAAACGAATATTGATTTGATTAAGGACATCAAAGTTGATTGTGATGATGTTCCGTATCGTGAACTGATTGGCTGTTTAACATATGCGACAATTACTACGAGACCTGATTTGTGCGCAGCAATCCAGGTAGACATTATATAGCTTCTTTGAAAAGGAGCGTTATGGGACTGAGGTAAGCACAAATCAAAGTTCTAATTCGTGTTTTGATATTTTTCCGGTAAACGATTCAATGGATGTACCAAATACAAATGGTATTGGATCAGTGGACGTGGAGTTGGATTCAAGTGACAGTGGTTCAGTGGGTGCTGAACTCAATGACATTGGTTCAGTGGGGGTCATTTTTGATAAAAATGTTGTAAGCGAGGATAATCGTGGGCAACATTTGAACCAACTGTAAGCACTGGTGAATCAACAGCGACAACCTTGGATGACGAATCGAATTCGAGGATATCAGATTCAAATTTTGCGGATTGCAGTGAAACAAGTGTATGCTATGAAGAATTTACTCCACCTCAAACTCTAGTTATACCTCAAGAACCAATTAGAAGATCAGAAAGGCAGCCAAATCCAACACAAATGGGGGATTTTGTGTCTTTTAATGTCTTTGGATGTATCGGATCCTAACACCGTGGAAGACATAGACGTGGGACCTGATAAGCAACGCTGGAAAGAAGCTATGAAGGACGAATATAATTCGCTGCGATGCTGCTGGCAATATTGTGAAGCACAAGGCCCGTCTTTGTGCTCAAATTAAGGGTATTGATTACGATGAAACATATTCCCCGGTGGTTCGCTATACGTGAATTAGATTTTTATTAGCAATGGCGGTTCAGTTTAATCTGGACATAGATTTAATGGACGCTATTACGGCGTCCTTGCATGGAGATTTGAACGACGAAATCTACATGTTATAACCAGATGGATTCAAAAATGGAAAGAAAGTATGCTTGTTGAAGAAATCTTTGTATGGGCTAAAGCAGGCAAGCCGATCCTGGAATACAAATTTGGATCAAGCCCTGAAATCGTTCGGCATGAACCAATCCAAGCATGACCCTTGTGTATACTATCGACTAGACGGTGGAAAAATGTTGTATGTCATGGTTTACGTTGACGATATGTTGTTTTTCTCAAACAACAAAGACGTGAAAGAAAGCCTTAAAGGAAAGTTAATGAGTACATTTAAAATGAAAGATCTTGGCGAAGCACGGTTTGTGCTAGGTATGGAAATTCAGAGAGACCGAGTAAATGGAAAGCTTTGGGTTTTACAACATTCATTTATCAACAATTTACTCGTTAGATTCAAGATGGAGAATTGTAATCCAGTGAAAACTCCGGTTGATGTAAATGTCAAACTAAATTTGGAAATGTGTCCCAACACACCAACTGATCAATACCAAATGAAGGACGTTCCATATCAGGAAGCAGTTGGTTCCATACTGTATTTGTCTCAATTTTCTCGTCCAGATTAGTAATTTGCTGTCAACATCGTTAGTCGATATAGTCAGAATCTTGGAAAAGGTCACTGGACTGCAGTGAAAGGAATTATGAGATATTTGAAGAGTTCTATAAATGAAAGTTAGAATTCGACAAATCAAAACCAAGTGCCATCGTTGGGAACTGTGACGCCGATTGGGGAAGCGACATTGACATAAGGCGTTCAGTTACTGGATATGTTTTCCAGATGTCTGGAGTTTCTATTTCCAGGAATGCTCGAACTCAACCAACCGTGGTCTTATCAACTTTCGAAGCAGAGTACATGTCACTGGCTGTTGGTGTTCAAGAATTGCTATGGCTCAGAGGACTTCATAAGGAGTTGTCACAATTTTCGAAACCGCCAATGACAATCAATTGCGACAACCAAAGTGCAATTGAATTTTGCAAAAACAACACTTACAAAGCTAGAAGCAAACACATTGATATTAAATATCATTTTATTCGCGAGTTAGTGCAGAGTAAGCAGCTCAACGTGCACTACACATGTACTGATGAAATGATTGCGGATGTGTTTACCAAAGGACTTAGCATCGACAAACATTTTAAGTTCTGTTCTGGAATGGGGATGAAGTCTTAAAACTTATTTTAATTTGGTGGGGGTGTTGAAATTGAAATTAAAATACATCATCTAACACTGTTAACTTAATATCTGAACAGGTTATGAAGACTGTTAATTTAATTTGTATACAACTTCACTCTGTTGAATAAACCCTTCCTGCTTTGTTGTCAAAGAGCAAATATACTTTCTTTTTTTTCTCTGATATAAATAAAGTTTACTTTTATTATTTCAACACTACCAACAATACTTGCCGCTCCAGATGTGAAAACATTTTTCACAGCCTTCCAATGTTCGCCACAGGCTCGATTTGGTTGGACGATGACACCCAGCTGACCTTGTGGCAGGTCTTATGCTCAAACATGGTGCCTCCTATGACAAGGTGGTTGGTGTTGCAGGAATCAACAAATCTTTCACCATTGTCATTTCGTTCGCTGAGGCTGTGCTTCCCAATCACATGTTTGAGTCCTTCACTGTCGTGCCTACCTTGGCATTCAAGTCCCCCATCACCATGACGATATCTCCGTTCGGCGTTGCGTTGAATAAGCGCTTAGCTGATTGTAGAAGTTTTACTTTTCATCCTCAGTCGAAGGATTCGTTGGGGCGTAACACTGTATGATCGTGACGCGCCGTACTCTAACCCGAAATCTGACCATGTCAGGAAATTAGGCCTCTACGTGCTGTTGGCGTTAGCAGCAGACCCACTCCAGATTCACGGGGACTAGTATTGTTACGAAAAGTAGATAGTAGCGCATATAATAGAATTAAAAAACCTAAGATAAATCGCAATGTAAATGCTGCATACTTAAAATAAGCAAATGCTACGAAAAGTAGTTGGTAGTGCAGAAAGTTCGAATCCTAGAAAAATCGCAATGTACCAAAATAAAGTACTAAAATTACCACTAAAAAAATACTCCATACTAAAAATAAGCACTTTTATGTAGCATAATTTTAGGCTGTAAGATTTTAGATTATTTAAATTTTGAAATGTAACCGCCTGCAAGTTTGAATAATTGTGTACTGGTCAAACAAGAAGTCAAACCGGTTTGTGCGGTTTGCCCGGTTTTTGTAAAAGAACATGATTGAACATGAAGTCTATTTTTTGAAGATGACTCATTACATATAAGTGTCGTTAGTTGTAAATAAAGGAATAAGGCTACAATTTTCTGGTCATTTCTCGATATTTCTGTCTTCAATATTGGAAGTTTCTGGAAGCTTTTGATTGAGTATAAATAGAGGCGTTAGGCCGAAGTAAAATTATTAGTTAATTGGAATTTAACCAGTGAAGTTGTAAAAATGCTTGTAAAGAATTAGTGCTATCTCCTAAGATAATTATTGTAAAGTATAAGTATTATAAGTGTTTTTGTGTGCACCTAATAGTAATCACCAATATACAGAAATGTAAATTGTGAACTTGTGTTAATTTTATTGTTTGTTCATTAAAGTTGTAATTTGTAAATTAATAAAATTGTGTTGTGTTTTATTTGCAAAATCCTTTACGAACTCAAAAGCCTGAATTACATAACAATTGGTGTCAGAAGTGGGATTTTGAAAATCGGAAGACATTAAAATTTTGCAAATCGTGTAAATTGAGAGACAACAAATTTTTGCAAATTGTGAGGCAGTAAATTTTGCAAATCGTTGAACAATAAATTAATTGGTGGTTTTGCTAATTTTAAAATAGTAAATAAATTAAGTGAAATTTTACAAACCGATAAACAGTAAATAACAAAATGGATTCTATAGTTCCCAGGAGCTTAGAGAAGAGCTTGGCAGGCGAGGTCTAAGCACCGCAGGAATTAAGCAAGATTACAGCAAGTCGTTAAAGGGGAAAAGCAGCAAGCTGGTGAAGTGTTTTCAATCGAGACGGAGTTAGTAGAGCGAAAGTCGTCCACTTCGGAAGAAAAGGGTGTTGTGCCAAATATGGAGGCAATGTTGCAAGTATTGAAATATGTAAATCATTTTGTTAAAAATAGTAGGCTATACTATATTCATTATATATTCTAATGAATTTTTCTTCTTGTTGTTTTTGAACGTGTTGCTATGCACACATAGTTTTAATTATTAAAATATTTATTTAATCATAATAAACTTTTCTTTTAAAATATAACACGTCTACGTTTCTTTTTGTCTTTTATAACTAAAGTTAACAGGTTATGGGCCCAGAGTGTTAGTAATTAAAAGTGAAAAGTGGCGATTTATTTGTGCAACGAAGATTTTGTGCATTTAGTGAATTTCGCAATACAGTCAGGACATTACGATATATTGTGAAATACAAAATGATGAATTCGACTTCAAACGTCTTTGCAACGAAGATTTTGCAATTTGATGGTTCCAATTATAATAATTGGCAATATCGGCTGAAGATTTTGTTGGACAAAGAAGAATTAACAAAATATATTGAAAATTCATTGGCCGATCTTATTAATAATGAAACAGACATTGAAAAACATCCAAAAATGCGGAAAGAAGAAAAATCGTGTATTTAATTTATTGTTCAAAGTATTCATGATAGTCAGCTTGAATATGTGAAAGACCAAACGACGGCAAAGGGCATGATTGATAATTTGAAACAAGTTTTCGAACGAAAAAGCATTGATGGTCAATTGTTGCTACGCAAGCAATTGTTAACATTGAAATACGACGAGAAGGGCAGTATTACGGAACATTTTCTTCAGTTCGATAAAAGAGTTCGTGAACTAAAATCGATTGGTGCTACAATGGAAGAAATGGATGTTATTTGTCATTTGATTTTGACTTTGCCGAAATGTTTCGATAATTTGGTTACTGCATTAGAAACAATGAATGCAAAAGATTTGTCATTGGAATTTGTCAAAGCGCGTTTATTAGATGAATATGGTAAGCGGCATAGACGAAATGACGAACATGGAAATTCGAATAAGGCAAATGCGATGCATACGAAATCTGGAATTATTTGTCATCATTGTGGTAAGCCTGGACATAAAAAGGCACAATGTTTTAAATTAAAAGGTACTTCGATAAAACAAAAATCGAATAAGTTTGGCAGTGCAAATAATACATCCAGTTCAAATGGAAAAGATGGTGAATCATCACTTTTGTGTGCGGTTGTCGACGATGGTGAAATTCAAGTAGGCGATGATGTTTTGTAAGTTATGTTTGAACGTGTCATCGCATGCGCATAAAGCGACGCAACTTGGTGAAATCCGATTTGTTCTGGATTCTGGCGCAACGGAACATATGGTTAATGAGAAATCGTATTTCAATAAATTGGCTAATATTGAACATGTGAATATTAATGTCGCAAAGAAAGATCAAAAATTGGTTGCAACACAACAAGTGATTAAATACAATATGATTATTGGTATTGAAAATGTTGAGGTTAAAACTGATGAAAAATTTTGTGAGTCATGTGTCGTCAGTAAACATGCACGCTCATCATTTCCGAGAAATAAAAATGGTCGTTCAAGTAGAATTTTGGAATTAGTTCATAGTGACGTTTGCGGTCCGATTTCGCAGCCTGCTTGGGATGGATCGAGATATTTCGTCACATTTACGGATGATTATTCGCGAGCATCAACAATATTTTTCATTGAAAAGAAAAGTGAAGTTTATGATAAATTCAAACAATATGTATCAATGGTTGAATCATTACATGGTTGCAAAGTTGCAAAATTGAAAGTGGATAATGGCGGTGAATACACATCAAGAGAATTTAATGGATTCTGGGCGAACAAAGGAATTCAGATTATGTATACCGTTGCATATAATCCTGAAATGAATGCTGTAGCTGAAAGATTATTTCGAACATTGCAAGAGAAGGCATTGGGTATGTTGACATCGAGTGGTATGGATCGGCGTTTTTGGAATGAAGCAGTTTTGGCTGCAAATTATATTAAAAATCGATCACCAACGGCAGCATATGGTAAACAGTTTATTACCAAAACACCGGCTGAAATTTGGTTTGGTTCAAAGCCAGATTTGTCACATATTAAAATATTTGGTTCGATTTGCTACAATTATATCCCGACTGAAAATCGCAAGAAATTTGAATCGAAGTCAACGAAATGTTTGTTTCTCGGATATGCGGCATCGCATGGGTTATATCGTTTATGGAATTTGGAAAGCAACAAATTAATTATTGGTCGTAATGTTGTTTTTGTGAGAAATCTGTGTTGAATCGAAACAAAATGGTGGTTATAAATTCAGAGGCGGAAGCTGACGCTGAAGATGGTGACTTATTTTCCTTAAATGAGTCAAAGGCCAGTGAGCAATTCTCTGATGCTGATGATAGATCTTTTAACCACGGTACAAATTTGGATGATACCGGTGACATCGAAGATAATGTCCACATTACTAAGGATAGTGCTGGTAACTCCAAAGAGAATGTCCACAGTACTAATAAGGAAGGTACTGGTAACAGCAATGAAAATCTCCACAGTGTTGAACAGGAAAATGCTGGTAACTTCAAAGAAAATGTCAACGGTGCTAATAAGGATTGCACTGGTAACAACAGTAATGTTCGTCGAAGTTCCAGAGAATCGAAGAAGCCACAAAGATTTGGTGAATGGGTGCAGTCAGCAAAGTACAATCAATTGGAAGATGCTACTTTTGCATTATGTGCTGAAGAATTTGTTCAAAATGATCCAATTTCGATTGCTGATGCTAAACAACGTGATGATTGGCTAATGTGGGAAAATGCCATCAATGATGAATACACATCTCTCATGAAAAACACTACTTGGGATTTGTGTGAATTGCCTCCAGGATGAAAGGCAATTACTTGCAAATGGGTTTTTATTAAGGACACCAAAGTTGATTGTGATGATGTTCCGTATCGTGAACTGATTGGCTGTTTAACATATGCGACAATTACTACGAGACCTGATTTATGCGCATCAACAAATTATTTAAGCCGATTTCAAAGTTGTTTCAAGAAGGAACACTTTATTCATGCAAAGAGAGTTCTTCGATACATTCAATCAACATTAAATTTAAAAATGGTGTATGAGAAGCATGGGAATGCTGAACTATTGGTTGGATATACTGACTCGGACTGGCCAGGTGACAAAAATGATCGAAAGTCAATATCCGGTTATGTGTTCAAAGTATTTGGTAATACGGTGAGCTGGGCATCACGTACACAAGCAACAGCTAGCTTGTCATCAACCGAGGCAGAATACATATCATTGGGTCAAGGTATTTGCCAAGCAAAATGGCTTCGATCGCTGTTGAGCGAAATTGGTGTTGAATGCAAATTGCCTACGATTATTCACGTAGATAATCAATCGTGCATTCGAGTTGCTCAGGAATCCAGAGACCACAAGCGAATGAAACATATCGATATAAAATTTAATTTCATCCGTGAAGCGATTCAAAATAAGGAAGTAATGCTGGAATACATCCCAACTGGTGACCAGACAGCAGATATAATGACGAAGGGTCTTGGCAAAAATCACTTCACAAAACATCGTATTGATTTAAATTTGATTTAAATGTTAATAAAAATATTTTATGTACTCATTGAATTAAGAGTCGGTATTGAAATATGTAATTCATTTTGTTAAAAATAGTAGGCTTTACTATATTCGTTATATATTCTAATGAATTTTTCTTCTTGTTGTTTTTGAACATGATGCTATGCACTATGTAGTTTTAATTATTAAAATATTTCTTTAATCATAATAAACTTTTCTTTTAAAATATAACACGTCTACGTTTCTTTTTGTCTTTTATAACTTAAGTTAACAGCAAATTCTTATGCAACAGATTAATAGCAAGTTTGACCAGCGGAGAGAACAAATGCAGCGGCAAAGTGAACAAAATGACGAGTTAAGAAAATACTTGAATTCTCAAATTAGGCAGGACAATGAGCAAATGAACAGCAAATTCAACAATCGCAGAAACAAAGCCAGGAACTAAAGGAGGAAATTTGTCAGCAAACACAAGACCTAAAGAAAGTAATCTATCAGCAAAGTCAAGAGCTTAACTCCAAATGTGATAAACAAAATCAGAAGCTGGAAACGCTCAAAGGAGTTCAAACAACGCTAAAAGGTGAGATGAGTGAAATTCAAGCAACAATTCAAGAAGAAGTGAAATCTTTCGAGACGAACGTGACAGGAAAGGTGAATGGTCTGGAAGGCAAAATTAAAGAGTTTGAAACCCGTTTGGATAGTCGTAATCAGTTCTTCAGGGAAAACACTCAAAAAACCAGTACCAGAGTAATTCCAGAATTCTCTAGCAACCAGAAAGGAATATTAAAACCTCCTGCGTTCGAAGGTGAGACAGCGTTTGAAAATTTTAAAATCCACTTTGGAGCTGCCGTGCAGCATAATGGATGGGGCGCTGAAGATCAACTAAATTCTCTAATCCTAGCGTTGAGGGGCAAGGTATTGCAAATGATTCCAAATACCAAGATGAGTTCCGAAAGAATCTTGAAAGAGTTGGACTTGCGTTATAGACAGTCTGACACCCAGGAGCTAAGCAAAATACAGCTTAATATGAAGAAACAACAGCGAGGAGAACAACTTCAAGAATTAGAGCGGGAAATAACTAAGATAGCACGACAAGCCTATTGTGGGGTTCCGGCTGGTATCTTGGACGGATTGGCAGTGGATGCGTCCATCAATGCTTTTCGAGATGAACAGTAGAAGCTTCATTCGAGGACAACAGCCAGAGGAAAGTCGACGAATGAAGTGTTTGATTCTTATTCGGCTTTGGATTACTAAGCAGCAAGAGCCAGCTTGTCTACTGATTTAGTTAGATTGCGAAAGTTGGAAACGGAGGACATCACACAAGTAAAGGCAATAGTTAAAGAGGAAATCCGAAAATCAAAAACTGGAAGCCCTTAGAAGGACGGAAACCCAACATTTAGTTCCCGTCCAAAATGCTTTAGGTGTCAAAAACCTGGACATTTTATCCGCGACTGCAAAGAACCAAGACAAATACAAACTACAGTACAGCCTGTGAATCGTGTTAAGAGGCCTGCAAATTTACGCAGATAGGAGCATCACAGATGAATGAGGTGCAGCAGCCAGCTTACCTCGTAGCTTCAGACCAGGAAAACTAAGTTACACCAGCTTTACGGGGCGTAAGCTGGTGAAGAGGGGAGAGAGCCCCAAGGTCACAGTGAACATTGCCAAACTTGGAAAGGACAGCAACAGCTTGGTTGTTAGTGGTTTATTAGAAGGAAAACCATGTACGTTTACCTTGGATACAGGAGCTTCCAGATCAGTTGTAAGTCCCAAAGTAGTGTCCAAAGGTCAAGTAGAAAGAGTATTTCACTATAGTTTAAGGACAGCGACAGGTGAAGCCGCAGCAATTAAAGGAGAGTGCTCCTGTAGTGTCATGTTTGGAGGAATACGGTTTTCTCATCGGTTTATTGTTGGCAGTATTAAGGATGAATGCATATTGGGCTTGGATTTCATGAAAGAGGTCGAGATGTCCCTTGATCTAAAGAACCACGTGTTAAAATGGCGGTATGTGGAAGTACCTCTGCGAATAAACGACAACCAGAGTGGTTGGATAAGAGTCATTACTGAAGAAAAAGTGGAGATACCACCGATGTTCCAGAAAATCATCTATGGCAAGGTGAACGGTGATCTTGGGGAAAGTAGAGTAGGAATAGTGGAGCCAATCAATTTCAATAAGAATGGATTGCTATGCGGAAGAACTCTAGTGAAACTCCAGCCCAAGATACCAGTGAGAATAATGATTGCTAGCCCATCACCGAACGTGAAAAAAAGAAGGAACAGTCATTAGCAAGACTCAGGAGTAAGCTGTATCGCAAACTGTCAGCCTGTAAAAGTAAAGAATACGCTACTAGATCTGGAAAGGAAGCAGATAAATCATTCGCTATGTAAACATCTTCCAGCAGCGCAGCGACAATCAGCTGAAAAGGCGCTAGAGCAATTTGCCGACGTTTATGCTGTCAGCGACAACGACATGGGCAAAATCAATATAGTGCGACATCGAATCGATACAGGAAATGCTACTCCAATTCGACAGGCGCCAAGACGATTACCACTTGCTAAGCAACAAGAAGCAGAAACTCTGGTTAAGAAGATGGAACATGATGGAATCATAGAGAAGTCCAAAAGCCAATGGAGCTCTCCTGTGGTACTTGTTCACAAGAAAGATGGTTCAACGAGATTTTGTGTGGACTATCGGAAACTGAACGATGTCACCAAGAAGGATAGTTATCCATTACCGAGTATAGATGACATATTGGACACCTTATCCGGAGCCAGAATCTTCAGTACATTGGATCTGAAAAGCGGATACTGCAGGTAGCAATTCATGACAACGACAAGGAGAAGACAGCATTTATTGCGGGAAATGGCTTGTATCAATTTTCTGTTTGGTTTGGTTTATGCAATGCTCCTGCTACGTTCGAGAGATTGATGGAACATGTTTTGCGAGGCCTTATCTGGAAGACATGTCTAGTCTATTTGGATGACATCATTGGGAAAGCTGTGCAGTTCTCCAAATTTGGCGTATCCACAGGCAGGAGAACTCTTCATTCTGGATACTGATGCGAGCAATGCGGGAATAGTAGCGGTTCTATCGCAGAAACAAGAAGGAAAGGAGCAATTCATGACAACGACAAGGAGAAGACAGCATTTATTGCGGGAAATGGCTTGTATCAATTTTCTGTTTGGTTTGGTTTATGCAATGCTCCTGCTACGTTCGAGAGATTGATGGAATATGTTTTGCGAGGCCTTATCTGGAAGACATGTCTAGTCTATTTGGATGACATCATTGGGAAAGCTGTGCAGTTCTCCAAATTTGGCGTATCCACAGGCAGGAGAACTCTTCATTCTGGATACTGATGCGAGCAATGCGGGAATAGTAGCGGTTCTATCGCAGAATCAAGAAGGAAAGGAGCGTGTAATAGCGTACTACAGCCATTCGCTTTCTAATCCCGAGAAGAATTACTGCGTGACGAATAGCAAATTTCTAGCTGTTGTGGATAGCGTCAAACACTTCCACAAGTACCGATATGGTCAAGAATTTCTTCTTCGTACTGACCATGCAGCACTCAAGTCGTTAATGCAGTTTAGGGAACTAGAGGGTCAAGTGGCCCGATGGATCGAACGACTTCAGGCATACACATTCAGAACAGAGCATCGAAAAGGAATGCTGCACAATAATGCCGACGGGTTATCCAAAAGACCTTGTGCACCCCAATTAAAACACTGTACAATGCAAGAAAACAAGAAAAACTCTGATGTAGTTGCACAAATATGACTACAGGTTAAAGATCGCTGGACAAAAGAGCAGCTAAGGGAGGACAAGTGCGCGATGACTTCATTGCTCCCATATTTCAATAGATGGAGCAAGGTGAAAGACCGGAGTGGCACGAGATTGCAACAGCAAGTCCTACAGTAAAAGTTTCTGGGCTCAATGGCAGTCATTGAGATTAGAAGATGGACTACTGGTAAGGCAATGGGAATCAGCTGATGGTCAAAGCACAAAATCACAGATTGTGCTACCAACAAACCGAGTCAGAGAAGTCCTGGAAGAATTACATAGTCATCAGGAGCACATTTGGGCATTAATAAGACGCTAGATAAAGAAAGGAATTGCTTCAATTGGATCAATTGCCGCAGAGATGTGGAAGACTGGTGCCGAACGTGTGATACCTGCGCCGCACTAGAGGAAAAATGCAACAGTACAATGTTGGATCACCATTTGAGCGGGTGGCAATGGACATAGCTGGTCAATTTCCAGAAACAAGAGATGAAAATCGCTATATACTCGTGTGCATTGATTACTTCAGTAAATGGGCAGAAGCATATCCCATCGCAAACCAGGAAGATAGCACGGTGGACAATTGGATCTGCAGATTTGGAGTACCACTTGAATTACATTCCGATCAAGGGCGGAATTTTGAATCGCTAGTCTTTCAAGAGCTGTGTCAAGTACTCAACATCAAGAAAACGAGGACTACTCCGTTACATCCACAGTCAGACGGAATGGTCGAAAGGTTCAACAGGACGCTGGAAGAGCATCTGCGAAAAGAAATTAATACCAACCAAGATGAATGGGATCGTGGTATACCGTTGTTTATGATGGGTTATCGTAGCGCTGTTCACAACACAACTAAAAACTCTCCAGCAATGATTGTATTTGGTAGAAAACTTCGTCTACCATGCGACATTAAATTTGGATCATACCATCCACCCGGACAATTTTGCTAGAGCGGGGAGGAAGGAAAAATCACTACGGGGTATCAAAAATTTAAACAAATAAAATACAATGAACAGCTGTAGTTCTAGAGACAACAAATTACCCAATACTTGTTGCTAGTATTTAATGCCCTCCTAAACATTCTATAAAAAAACGAATATTCAGAACTCCTAGTTCAACTGGGAAAAAAGTTCATCATCGGTGGAGACTTTAATGCGAAAAACACATATTGGGGTTCAAGGTTAACGACAACCAAGGGAAGAGAACTTCTTAACGCAATAAACGAGAAAGGGTGTGAAGCGTTATCTACAGGAAAGCCTACTTACTGGCCGACTGATAGTTAAAAATATCTGAAGAAACTCTTTGCAAATTGAAGAAAGTCATGATTTAAGCTCGGATCACTCACCTATCCTACTGACTATGAGTGAGAGCATTATCCAAAATGTAAGTAATCCAGCTCTTACTAGTAAGCGCACGGACTGGGTAAGCTTCAAATCAAGTCTTCAAGAGAGGATAGAACCACGTACATCAATACGATCTAAAGAGCAACTAGATTCAGAGCTCCAGCAATTTATCAGAGTTTTCCAAATTTCGGCTTGGGAAAACACTCCTAACATAAAAAAACAATTGAAGCGTAACTACTATCCTCTCGAAATTAGAGAGTTAATTGCCGAAAAGCGGAGAGCGAGAAAGAAATGGCACCAAAGCAGAGCCCCACAGGAAAAAAATAAGTTTAATAATCTGGTTCAGCAAGTTAGACGAACAATTAAGGAACTTAAAGATCCTAAAATTAATTCATTTTTACAAAATCTTAGCAACAATTAAAACACGGAGTACTCGCTCGGGAAAGCCACTAAGAAATTAAAGAGACCAATCATTTACATTCCTCCAATCAAACAAGAGGATGGAAAGTGGGCAAAAAGTAACAAGCAAAAAGCTGACTATCTGGAAGAAATTTTTCAACCAAACCCAGGAAAGCATGACGATTTGTCTAGCGAAGAACTAGCTGCAGAAAATGAAGAAATACGTACCACATCGTCATCTGAAGTAAGAAAAGAAATAAAAACTTTAAATGCGAAAAAAGCGCCAGGATTTGAATTGATAACTGGTGAAATTCTCAAGCAACTCCCAAATAAAGTAATCACGAAGCTTACATGAATCATCAACGCTGCATTTAAATTAAAATACGCCCACAGTTATGGAAAGTAGCTGAAGTTATCATGATAGCCAAACCGGGAAAACCACCTCACTAAGCTTCATCCTATAGGCCAATTTCTTCGCTGCCTATAATGTCCAAACTGCTCTTAAAAACGCTGCTACCAACTATAGAACGGAAACATATTATTCCAGACCACCAATTTGGGTTTCGAGTGAAACATTCGATCATTGATCAGGTACCCCGAATAACAAACATTGTTGAAAAATCGCTCGAAGAGAAAAAAGTTTGTTCTACAGTCTTCCTCGATGTAGCACAAGCATTTGATAAAGTAAATTCTCTAATAGGGGATACATATGTGTGTTACGCACAGGCTCCCCGTGCTTTCACGTAGAGAAGAGGGAGTGTGCGGGCGAGTTGAATGTTAAATTAAACACAAGTTTAAGTTTAATTTTATATATTCTTTTATAATTTATTTATAAATATATTGTTACTTAAAAGTTATGTGTTGTTGGTGATGTGTTTAAACTTCAACTGCCGCCCTTAGTAATCGCAGCAGTGGTCTTTTATAATATTTTGGATGGATCGACCAACCAATATGATTGGTTGGTTGCGATCCACCAATGGAACGACAGCATCGTGTGCATGAACAAGGGTTCAATACACAAATACGACTGCAAGCATAGAACACACACAGTCGACCTGCGACATCTGTTTCCCTTCTGCAGTCGAGCCACTTAACGGTCGCCTTAGAATTGCCCTCCTGCTGATATTACTATTTCGTAATATCTGCATTTGCACCAACTGTTTCTTGGTATCGTATCGGAATTTATGAGCTGCGTGCTGTGCTCGAAACTCGAGATGAATAAAGGATCAAAAGTGCCTTTATCACATCTCGATCGGTTTCTTATTACAAACACCAGCCATCCGTACGTACTATACAGGTTAGTGGTGGATGTGAATTCGGAAATTCGGTATACGAGTATACTGGCAATGTGACAGGCTGTGCCGATCATAAAATAAGTAATTTATGGAAAGCAGATGTGGGTAGAGTGCAGCGAGTGTGTGGTCAGGGATCGAATAGTTGTGCCGGTCACAACATGTGTGCAAAGTTTGAACCGGGTTAATTTGGAAAAAATTAACTTTAAAGCACCCTTCACTTCAAAATTGTTTCAAAAACTATTCTCACCGGAGATACACATGTGTTAAAAAAAATTTGCATGGGAAAAAAATTCAAATAAAAAACTCGAAAATTTTTACAAAAAGTTCGGTCTATCGGAGACACACATATGTTTAAAATTTAAAGCTAATTTTTAAAAAATTTATACGGGCACCCCTAGGGCCTAAGGCCCATTCACTCAAAAAATTCCCAAAAAGTTTTGTCCATCGGAGATAACCATGTGTATAAAATTTTACCAAAATCGGGTTAACTTTTATTTTTAATTTGTATGAGGCCCCATGACCCCAGGGCCCGGCGTCTGTAAAATTTTTACAGTAAGTGTTGTCCATCGGAGATACATACGTATATAAAATTTGAAGAAAATCGGGTTAAGTTTTTAAATAAATTTGTTGGGCCCGGGGTGTCCAAATTTTTTACAAACAGTGTTCTCTATCGAAGATACACGCGTATATAAAATTTGAAGAAAACCGTATTAATTTTTTTAAAAAAGTTGTTGGGACCCCACGACCCAGGGGCCCTGGGTATCCAAAATTTTTACAAAAAGTGTTGTTCATCGGAGATACACACGTATATAAAATTCGAAGAAAATCGGGTTAATTTTTTTAAAACATTTTTATGGGGCCCCACGACCCTGGGCCCCGGGGTCTCCAAAATTTTTACAAAAAATGTTGTCTATGAAGATACAAACGTATAAAAAATTTGAAGAAAATCGGGTTAATTTTTTTAAAAAAGTTTTTGGGACCCACGACCCCGGGGCCCGGGGTATCCAAATTTTTTACAAAAAGTGGTGTTCATCGGAGATATATACGTATATAAAATTTGAAGAAAATCGGGTTAATTTTTTTAAAAATTTTTAATGGGGCCCCATGATCCTGGGGCCCGGGGTCTCCAAAATGTTTCCAAAAAGTATTTTCCATCGGAGATACACATTTGTGTAAAATTTCAATAAAATCGGGCTATGGGAAGTGGGTTAAAAATTGATCAGAAAATCTGACCAGCTAGCCATCCAGTCACGAGCACGCGAAGTTAATATAGAGAATTTAAAAAGATACTACCCAAGGAACAGGCTGAAATTCTAAGATCATACATTTCGGACAGATACTTTCGCATAAAAAAGATGACACGGCTTTAATGGCAGTTGCGGAAAGTAATGTGGACTCAACTCGTAAACTAAAGGCGATCTCGCATATTCAAAATTGGACAATAAAATGGCGAATAGGATTAAACGAATCAAAATCAGTACATGTTGATTTCACAAAAAAAAGTAGAGCATATACCAGTGTATATTAACAACCAAGCCATACCATACGCAAGTTGTGCAAAATATCTTGGTATGACTTTGGATGCGAAACTTCGATGGAAAGCCCATGTCAAGAAAAAAAGAGAGGAGATTGGTATTCGCTACAGAAAAATGTACTGGATGATAGGAAGACAATCTTGTCTATCAACATACAATAAAATTTTGCTTTACAAGCAAGTCATAAAACCCATATGGACTTATGGTATTCAACTTTGGGGTTGCACCAAAAAAAGCAACTTTCAAATAATCCAACGATTTCAAAACAAGGTGATAAGAACGTTGTAAATGCACCTTTCTATATTCGGAACGATGACCTTCACAGGGACCTGGGCATGGAATGCCTACATGAGGATTGGTATGAACCCCGAGACCACCCCGCTCTTGGACCTCAAAAAAAAATTGCTCATTAGTCTAGGGACTAGGTTGTAATATTTTACTAACATTACCAAATGTGGAGTGCGAGGTTGAAGCTTGACGAACGAGGCGGTAGCCGAGTTCGGCAATCTAACGAGCACGATGATCACTTTTCTGCAAGTCATGTACGCTATTTTTAACGCGTCCAAACCGGTTTTTTTTTGCTAAATCGAGAGAGAAGCAGAAATGTGAGAATGTGTGTTCGCTGTGACTGCAGTAAATAACAAAGAAATGAATTTTTCACGCGTCCAAACCGGTTTTCCTGCTTATTCGAGAGAGAAGCAGAAATCACAAACGACAAACAAAAGAGAATTCTTGCTCATGCGCAATGTGTTCGCTGAGATTGTAGTAAATAACAAAAGACGTTTATATCATAACATAACTAGTGTTGCTATGGGCTACTTTCGAGGCTAGTTTATAGCGTACGAAACAGTCACTTTCGTCTATGGGCGTGTGAAAAAATATTATTTTGTATGTGTTCTATCTTTGATTCTATGTACTTTAGTTTGAATAACTGATTGAAATAAATTTGTTTCATAACTAAATCTCGTTTTATGTTTTATTAAATTTAATTAATTTTAATTAAATAAATTAATTTAAATAAATGCAAAATTAATCAAGCCAACAAAAAAGTTAGGGCCATATTTATAGTCGAGGATAGAGATAAATTGCGGATTTAACCCCATTTTTGTTATTATAAACGTAGATTACAAAATGTTTCCTTGGATTTATACCTAAATATCAGTGGTTAGGGCTATTTTCGAACTAAAAATATGCCCCTTAATGTTATTTTCAGTGATTCCGATGATTAAAATGATTGTTCTTGCAGAAGAGTTGATTGCATTTTTTATGCCTTCATTAAAAAACAAACCATATGCGTTCAATAGTATGTCATTATCAGTTATGATGAACGAAATAAGAAAATCCGTATTCACATCATTCCAAACCTTATTATTTATTACTTCGACTTACACGATCGTTATCACGAAGTAATGACATTATATCAATCGTGCAGTGTGTGCAACACAGTCAAATCCTTCTCTACAGAAAGCCCAACGGTTTCGCTGATACACAGAAACATGTTTAAAAAAATGTTACTTAACAGTATTTGTAGCGTGCTAGAAAAAATGAGCAGGACGGCTGTTAAATAGCAATTGTGGTTATCCAGACGAGAGAAGTAGTATATTATTCAATGTTACCATAATGCTATATATATAAATAACATATCCCATGTTACTATAATATAACTATAACATACCAGCATTGGGGAAGGAGTGTTATAAATGTCATCACTTTACAGTGACGCCACAGGTCTATCTCCAATTTTGACATGACTTATTGGGGAATTTGGTGTACCCTGACCCATGTTAACGGAAATTTTTCTGTTAATACTTATATTAGTAACTTCGTTTAGGACTTTATTTTTAGAAGAAATACTAGCGTTTGTAACTGCGTAACTTCAATGCCTGTTCCAGTTTTCTTGCCCATGTTAATTTTTAAATTTGAGGTCCATTTTCTCCAGAAAATGGGTTTTAAACATAGCCTTTTACTACTTTATTCTTTTGAAAGTAACAATAATAACAACAAAAATCAACAAGTTTGCGGAAACACCCATAGATTTTATGTGACTTGGGAAAACATGCAGCCTGTAAAATTGTTCAAAAAATTGCTTTAAGCTCCAAAGGCTATGCATTAGGCCCGTTGCACATTTCAGCTAAGCTAAGCTAAGCGATACGAGCTATGTCATAGCTCTTAATTGTAAATAAAGAGTTTTAAATGGAACGTTGCACACTTGAGCTAAACTATGCGAGCTATGTTTTTCTGTTTTAAGCGATGCAAACTAACTTAGCTCGTGTTGTCTTTGAATTGCAAATGTCAGCTATATCGCTCTCACATACATTGATGTTATTTTTTTTTATATAGTATATTGCTTTACAATTGAATTCAGTTAGAATTCACAATGTTCACATACGATTTAGAAGTAGCAATATATAAATTTCGTATTTTAATCACTTAATTTGCTTGTGAAAACATGAAAAAATAATTGATCGATTTTTCCGCCTGTGCTGTGATTCGTTACAATATTTTGTCCGATTTAGCATTTTATTTGCACATGAATGAATGTGTGAGCTTTGTTATTAGCTAAAGTGTGCAGCGGTATGAGCTAGGCGAGCTAAGCTAAGCTAACGAAAACTATTTTTCTCGCTTGAAATGTGAAATGTGCAACGGGCCTTAAAAATGATTTTGTGTGGTTTTAGATAATTTTTGTTTTATGTGTGTACAACAACAGTTATAACAGGTGCTCAAAGTCCAACATCTTTGACGATACGGAAAGGCTATTTGGAGCAGACCTTTTCACAATTTTGCAGAAAGCAAGAGAAGTCTTGCCTGCTAATTATAGCAGTCTTGATTACAGGTCCAAAACAATCGTTTTGGGTCGACTTATTTGTGAACTATGTTCACAATAAGCAGGATAAGTATATTCTCATATAATGTGAACTCTATTTATTCGTTAGCTAGGCGTATCACACTAAAATTATTTATTAAAACTAATAAACCTGACATTCTTCTTTTACAGGATCCACAGGGTCGACAAAAGCAGTGATTGCTCTGGGACGGCAGTCCTTATCAGGAACACTATGGCGGGCGAAAAGGTACAAATCAGTGGTTTGCGTAGCATGGAAGCAACAGCTGTCAGCATTAAAGTCAACGAGGTTGAGACCTTGTTGGTAATATCAGTGTACAATCACTGTAATGCAACGAGGGAAAACATTCAACGGGATCTGCAAACTGTCTGCGGCATCTCCTCTGGGCACACATACACCGATGGCAAGATGAAGTGTGCCACAATCAAGGAAAGGCCATTGCAGATTGGCTGGATTCAAACCCTCAGCAGCATACCATGGCTGTTGTTTCACAGCCCCGGAAGACATATCCTTGGGCACCATCCACGCTGGATTTCTTCTTGGCAACGGCAAATTTCGTCAACGTTCTGCCAGAATTAAGGAATTATTGCTGTTTTGCACATGATAGTGATTCGGATCATTTGGCCATAGAGCTTCGAGTGAGGTTGAATCAGCGAATTGTGCAAGTTACCCCAACACCTGAACTACACATCAACTTTACGAAAATAAACTGGAACCGGTTTAGATCAGACGTCGAAGCTGGACTACAAATTCCAGCGGCATGTAGAAATCTGGAGAGTAATGAAATTGATCCAGTCCCGTAGAAAAAGCCGAAGCCTTTGCCTGTCATTTCGAAAGGAGCTTTACAGACCGACCACCAAATCATCTTCCATATTTCGTAGAGCAGGTTGAAAGTCTTGCAGAAGACACCACTTCCCCGAGAAATTTTGAAGTGCAGTTCAGCGAAGACAATCCCGCAAACGCACCCGTAGACGTGGATATGTTTACCGGGACAGCTGTTGTCAGTGATTTAATTATGAGTGGAAACTCTAAAAAATCATCGGGCACTGACGGAATTTCAAATATTTTGCTTAAAAAGCTGCCGGGTATGGGAATTTTAACCATCATATTCAACAATTGCCTTAACAATGGATACTTCCCAGACAACTGGAAGGTAGCCAAAGTAGTACCAGTACCGAAGAAAACCGACCGCTACAGTGTAACTGGTTACCGCCCCATAGCTTTACTGTGTTGTATCAGTAAAGTATTGGAGTCTTTGATCCGTAAAAAGATCAATGCGTATTGTTCGGAAAGAAATCTAATTCCTTCCTTTCAGTTCGGCTTTCTAGAAAAGCACTCTACGCTGCACCCTCTGATGAAGCTTCACAGTAACGTCACTCGAGGACTGAATGTCAAAAGTAGTACAGTAGTACAATTTTTTGCTTAAAAAGCTGCCGGGTATGGCAATTTGATGTTAACCATCATATTCAACAATTGCCTTAACAATGGATACTTCCCAGACAACTGGAAGGTAGCCAAAGTAATACCAGTACCGGAGAAAACCGACCGCTCCAGTGTAACTGGTTACCGCCCCATAGCTTTACTGTGTTGTATCAGTAAAGTATTGGAGTCTTTGATCCGTAAAAAGATCAATGCGTATTGTTCGGAAAGAAATCTAATTCCTTCCTTTCAGTTCGGCTTTCTAGAAAAGCACTCTACGCTGCACCCTCTGATGAAGCTTCACAGTAACGTCACTCGAGGACTGAATGTCAAAAGTAGTACAGTAGTACAATTTTTTGCTTAAAAAGCTGCCGGGTATGGCAATTTGATGTTAACCATCATATTCAACAATTGCCTTAACAATGGATACTTCCCAGACAACTGGAAGGTAGCCAAAGTAATACCAGTACCGGAGAAAACCGACCGCTCCAGTGTAACTGGTTACCGCCCCATAGCTTTACTGTGTTGTATCAGTAAAGTATTGGAGTCTTTGATCCGTAAAAAGATCAATGCGTATTGTTCGGAAAGAAATCTAATTCCTTCCTTTCAGTTCGGCTTTCTAGAAAAGCACTCTACGCTGCACCCTCTGATGAAGCTTCGCAGTAACGTCACTCGAGGACTGAATGTCAAAAGTAGTACAGTAGTACAATTTTTTGCTTAAAAAGCTGCCGGGTATGGCAATTTGATGTTAACCATCATATTCAACAATTGCCTTAACAATGGATACTTCCCAGACAACTGGAAGGTAGCCAAAGTAGTACCAGTACCGGAGAAAACCGACCGCTCCAGTGTAACTGGTTACCGCCCCATAGCTTTACTGTGTTGTATCAGTAAAGTATTGGAGTCTTTGATCCGTAAAAAGATCAATGCGTATTGTTCGGAAAGAAATCTAATTCCTTCCTTTCAGTTCGGCTTTCGAGAAAAGCACTCTACGCTGCACCGTCTGATGAAGCTTCACAGTGACGTCACTCGAGGACTGAATGTCGAAAGTAGTACAGTAGCCTGTTTGTTAGACATCGAAAAAGCTTTCGATAGCGTCTGGACAAACTCCATCACGTATGCCGTTTCCTGCTCTTCTGAGATAGCTACCCGAAGAGTGGAGGAACACCTCCGAAATCTTTGGGAGTACTACCTGAAGTGGGGACTGAAGATCAACGCCAACAAAACGGAACTCATCTGCTTACGAGTACCAGCAACCGAAACAAGGATAAGAAAAATCGCAAGCCGGTGCAGAGTCTTAAAAATCACCCTTCCGGATAACACGACAATAAACACCAAGTCAGAGACTAAGTACCTGGGAATCAACTTTACTGAGAGGCTCAAGTTTAACTCTCACATCGATAAAACAATGAAAAAAGCGAACTACGCTCTTCATTTGGTGCACCCGCTACTTAAAAGACGAAACGGTCTGTCCAACAACACCAGGCTGCTTATGTACAAGCAACTCATCAGGCCAGTGATAACCTATGGCTACCCCATATGGTTGACCGTCTCACCAACAACGATGAAAAAGATCTCCCTATTTGAAAGGAAAGTATTAAGGATCTGTACAGAACTCTGGAGGGTGCCAAACAGCTATAAGTTTGTGTCGACTGCAAGACTTTACGAAGCAGCAGGTCTGCTGCCAATAACCGACCACTTGTTCCAAATGGCGAGGAAATTCGTCAACGGATTGGAAACTCATCGAAGTCCTGAGATGCAAGGACTGAGAAGCGAAGAAATCGAGCCAAGTCACCGGTACATACACATCAGAGGATTCACAGATGCTAGATTAGAACATATCCAAAAATCATTTCCAAAATTATCCTTGACGAATAAGGGAGCACCCTGTACGAGTTTGTTCACCTTTGTTTTCAGAAAAGCTGCCAGAAAGCATATTTATACGGAGGTAAGTACCTACCTGATCATGCATACTATAATAAAACAAAAAGTAGGAAAGACGAGTTAAATTACATTTTTACTTTTATAGCTTCTAGAGAACCCAAAATATTGACATTTGCCTTGCATAATTAACATTTTTTAATTATTGTAGAAATATTATTTTCACACGACCAAAGACAAATGTGACTGTTTCCTACGCTATAACCTATCCTCGAAAGTAGGAATTATCCACAGTAGTGTGTTAACATAGAAAATACTTTTATTATTTACTGCAGACACAGCGAACACACATTCCCAGAGTAATTTTGCATTGCGCATAAACGGCTTAGCAGAAATACCTGTTTTGGTCGTGTGAAAAATAGTGTACATTACAAGCTTAAAAGTGATTATCGTTCACTAGCTGCAACTGATAACGTCCACTTTCTTCGCTCGTTATGTAATATACTATTTATGGTTTCAGGAAACATTATCTGAACTAAATAATACTCCCAGAACACCGGATCCATGCCCAGTAAAAACAAGGGCATCACCTAAGCATCAAAAAAGAAAAAAAAAGGCGAAAAAGATGAAGATTATCTGAAACTAAATAAAGCATTTGGAATTTTGAAAAGTTGTTTCCTCGAATAGAAGACCAGAGATGAAAACAAAATTTTTGTAGAGACTATCGAAACACGTATAAGGAAGTTAAAAAATACCAGGAGAGGTTGCTTGCTAAAAACAACATTCCTTTTTAGAGCGGAGAAGGAAAAAATCGAGGAGCAGTCAGAGGAACCAACAAAGATCGTAAGTATGGACGCCCCCGATTTGCAAAATTTTGTTCATCTTTTGATAAGACGGATAACTTAAATAACATCAATTAGTCCTCATAAAAATATTCACTTGATTGCTTTAATAGCGCACGTTTTCAGTGGGAAAAATATGATTTCCGCTCTTCCTATTTTATTGGCTTAGCAATACAATCTATAGGCGAATATACGGTATAGCGATTAATGGAATTTTCACAATCTGCCACGCACCCTGCCAAGTTTCCACCACCCACTATCTTAAAATGGGCGTCGCCACCAAACTTGAGTTTTATTTGGAAACATTCATTTTTCTCACTGGTTTGATGGTTGTTAGGGGGTAAATTGGTATCATATAAAAGGTAATAAAAATACCTTCATCTTATAAAAATTGGGTTCAATCCAACCCCCCTCAACAGAGTTAAAGCCAAAAACTGACTTTGTCATGAAAATTCAGTAGGGGGTGAGTTTAAATGTGGGTGGGCCTAAATATTGGTATCATATGAAAGGTGAAAATTAGTTCAACACAGTCGTACTATTTTTATGGGCGTGGCCTAATTTAAACGGAAGATTGATAAAGTTGTATTTGTTCATGTGGTACTTCATATAATATTTGAGTCATATATCATATGATTGGGTTTTTTTTTCATATATAATAACATGATCTACCATGATTCAGCATTTTAAAAGGAAAAACTCATATCTTAATATAAATTAATTGAGCACACTGTATTTTAAAGTGTCCATAATTTTCAAAAATGCTTTTTAAAGGGAAAAATTCCTATAAAAAATAAATTAATTGAGCGCAAAGTATTTTATAGTGTGCCCATCAAGCACGCCTTTAAAAGGAAAAATTCATTTCTAAACATAAAACGATTGAGTGAGGGAAATCATATCATCAGCTATTTTTTATGAAAAAACTGTATGTACTGTATGTTGTCGTTTACTAGATCAACTTATTGCACCTCCCTGTAAAACGAAAACATATCCTGTACATGATCTGCTTCCATCTTGATCTCCTGTCTGCAGTCCAGTGCGAATGATCAAAGTTCTTATTAAATCTACTAACATTATTCACTGCCAAATCTGGTCTTGTTCCCTGTACCAAATAATATTCTTGATAAGGAATATTCGACATGTCTGCGGATTTTTCAGAACTCTTTGTTAATTTTTGGTTTGGGTCAGATGGTGTCGAAACAGGTTTGCAATCTGACATATTGAAACGATCCAAAATTTATTTTATATATCGCTCCTGATCAATGTATATTTCTCCTTTTTTACGATTGCCACCAATAGTTAAACCAACATAGCACTTTGCCTCTCCCAAGTCTTTCATTGTGAAATTCGCCTTAAGTTCAGTTTTAACTTTCTGCTTTAATACATCATCATTTATAACAATAAGAAAATCATCCACATAAATAGCGATGAAAAACAATTTGCCATTTTCTACATTAGAATAAATGCAAGGATCAACCTTAGACCGTTGAAGTCCAATGTTTATAAGAACTTTATATAACTTTTTGTTCTACTCTCTGCTTGCTTGTTTCAACCCATAGATGGCTTTGTTTATTTTACAAACCTGAGGACCATTGCTAAAATGTTCTGGTTGAACCATGTAGATTTCCTCCGATATATCTCCTTGCAGAAAAGCTGTCACTGCATCCATCTGTTCTATGTCCAAATCGTACTGAGCCGCTGTTGCCAATAAATATCTGATAGAGTATCTCACTACCGGAGAAAAAGTTTCTTGATAATCCAAGTCCTTCGTTTGCGCACATCCCTTTATGACAAGCCTAGCTTTGTACCTTTGAATATTGCCATCAGTATCCAATTTAGTCTTAAAAACCCATTTACAATTAATTGGACTTCTGTTTGATGGTAAATCACCTAATTTCCATGTTTTATTTGAAATTAGAGCATCATACTCTTCCTGCATAGCTTTCTTCCACTGTTCACCATCAAAACGATTATCGCTTATGCCAGTTTTTGGATCACAAACTTCATTAGTCATTGAAGAATAAACCACATAATCAGTCATAATTTTTGGTTTTGGTATTTTTTCTGACCTACGATAAAATACTGATGAATTTGTATGTGCTGTGTCCTTTACATGATGAGTATTTTCTGGTTCGCAAAACTCAACTTTTTCATCAAGATGCTGTTCCAACAGTTTTCATTATTTTCACTTAATGACTGAAGATCAGAACAACGTGAATCTATGTTCAATAACACAACAGGATCTACTGTATCGGAATTATTTTCTACTCCGTTTAAAAATGAATCTTTGGTTTTAACTGTATCATCATGCTTTTAGCCTTTTCTAAAATTATGCGATTTAACCTCTCTGAAGCACCATTTTGCTGCGGCGTATATGGTATTGTTGTTTGATGTCGAATTCCATGCTTAACTAGAACATCATTCAAATCATGATTGCAATATTCAGTACCATTGTCTGAACGTACACACTTCATTCGGTGGCCTGTATCATTCTCCACTAATGCTTTGAATCTTTCAAAACAAGTTTTCACTTCCGATTTCTTTTTTAGAAAATATACAAAAACTTTACGCGAAAAATCGTCTTTGAACGCTAAGAAATACTTAGCTCCAACCATTGATGCTACTTCAATGAGACCACACAAATCTGTATGAATCAGCTCGAGTAAATTAGATGTCTGCAAACTGAGCTTTTAAACGGCTGTCGTGCTTGTTTCCCTTAAATACATGAAATACACGATTCGTTTTTAGCTTTTTCGGTAAATTTTAAACCATGTACCATATTTTGCAGCTTATATAAATCATTAAAATTAAGATGTGCTAAACGTCGATGAAACAAATTACTGTTTTATGCTGCTGTCATCAATAACATATTATTCGGAGATTGATCTAATTTGTACATGTTGCCCACTAATGTGGCTGATGCTAAAACATTTTTATCACATGTCACTTTGCAACCATTTGTGCTGAATTTGACCAAATATCCCTTTTTAGTCATCTGACTCACAGAAAGAAGATTTACTGTCAAATTTGGCACATGTAAAACATTATTTATTTTCTGCTGTTTTGATTTGCCATCTACTAGTACTTCAATAGATGACATATTACCCATCAATTCCATAGGTAATCTCTCACTGTTTGTCACAATAATTTCGCGAATATTAGAATCAGTTGTATTAAACAACTAATCCTTTCGCATCGTCATATGCATTGACGCTCCGGAATCAATATACCAATCATCCAGATTCACTGTGTCCATCGAGAACGCTGAACATAAACCAGCATGAGACGCTTTTGATTTAACATCATTTTTGTTTTGATTTTTGTAATCCTTTGCTATGTGACCATTTTTATTGCAACTAAAACAACGAGGTCCTTTGCCTTTTTGTAACTGAAACTTATTTCCTTTTTTTGAAGAACTGTCGCTAAAATTCTTTTTATTTGTATAAAAAGCACCTTGAGAATTAACATTCTTTTGTACATCCTGTAGCAACTTTGTTTTGATTGAGTCACCTGTAATTGTCACACCTGACCCATGATCATCGGGTCATACTGTTCTGGTAAGACTGCTAGCAACAACGTGCCAACCCATTCTTCACTAATAATAAGTCCAATTTCTGTCAATTTATGAGCTGCTGTAACAATTTTATTGACATATTCTTCCGTACTTGCACAGCTATTGAGCGTAGTTGTTTGCGCAATAATCCAACTTTTCGTGACAATCCTAAATCTTCAAAAGTAGATTTTAACTTATCCCAGACCATTTTTGACGTTTTTGCATCCATGATATGTACGTAGTTGATTTTTTCAACCAACAAAATGATTTTAGATTTCGCTTTGGTATCCTGCTTTTTAAAGTTTTCATCATCTTCTTTTATATCACCGGATACAGCATCCCATAAATCTTCATGTTCGAGATAATTTTTAACTGCAAACGCCCACGATCCATAATTTTCTCGACCTAATAATTTTTCTACATGAACATTTCCAAATGACGCTGCCATTTTTTGGGTTAGAAAAATTCGTCGATTTGATTTCACAAAAAACTAATTTAATTATTATTATTGTTTATTTAAACGATACTTAATCAACAACGCTAATTTTTTTTACTATTTTTTATTGGTGACTGGGCCCATAACCTGTCGGGATTGTTTAATAGAAATAAAAAGACAGATAGTTCGGAAAGCACGTTTATACATAAGTACGTTTTATTATAAAAAAAAAATATGTCTTCACCAAAGTGAAGTCGGTAACAATACAATAATTGATTATGGTTGAGTGGTGTTGTTCACTTATTCAACAATATTATCCTTCATATGATACCAATTAACCCCAAACCTCCCTTAAACCACTGAAAAAAATTAAATTTTCAAAAAAAAACTCAAAAAACTGTAGTTTATCCCAATCCATCTATTTTCATTGCGTTGCGTTGGTTTTCTTAACACATGGAAAACTGCGGTCAAAATACCGAAAGTGTTTTCAGAAACATTTCGTGCTCTGCTTAATCTATAGTTGAAGATGCGCTTCAAAGAATTTTTTGAATTTTTAATACATGAGTTTGCAAGGAAAAAACAATTGAATTAATTGCCATTTTTAGTAATTCGTGACATATTCTGATACGACGCTATATTCATTTATATTCTTATTAACGTTACTTCTTATTAGAACGTCGTGCTATGCATACGTAGTTTTGATTACTCATACATTTATTTCATCATAATAAATATTTCTTTTAGTATAACACGACTAGCTTTGTTTTATTTCTATAACTACAGTAAACAGGTTATGGGCCCAGAGTGTTAGTAATTAAAAGTGAATTAATTAAAAATATAATTCGTACAACGAAGATTTTGTAGAATTTATTTATTAGAAGTGGCGATTTATTTGTGCAACGAAGATTTTGTGCATTTAGTGAATTTCGCAATACAGTCAGTACATTACGGTATATTGTGAAATAAAAAATGATGGATTCGACGTCAAACGTCTTTGCAACGAAGATTTTGCAATTGAAGGTTCGAATTATGATAATTGACAATATCGGTTGAAGATTTTGTTGGACAAAGAAGAATTAACAAAATATATTGAAGATTCATTGGCCGATCTTATTATTAATGAAACAGACAGTGAAAAGCATCCAAATATGCGAAAAGAAAAAAATCGTGTATTTCATTTATTGTTCAAAGTATTCATGGTAGTCAGCCTAAATATGTGAAAAACCAAACGACGGCAAAGGGCATGATTGATAATTTGAAACAAGTTTTCGAACGAAAAAGCATTGCTGTCAATTGTTGCTACGCAAGCAATTGTTAACATTGAAATACGACAAGAAGATCAGTATAACGGAACATTTTCTTCAGTTCGATAAAACAGTTCGTGAATTAAAATCGTGAATGGATGTTATTTGTCATTTGATTTTGACTTTGCCGAAATGTTTCGATAATTTGGTTACTGCATTAGAAACAATGAATGCAAAAGGTTTGTCATTGGAATTTGTCAAAGCGCGTTTATTAGATTAATATGGTAAGCGGCATAGACGAAATGACGAACATGGAAATTCGAATAAGGCAACTGCGATGCATATGAAATCTGGAATTATTTGTCATCATTGTGGTAAGCCTGGACATAAAAAGGCACAATGTTTTAAATTAAAAGGTACTTCGATAAAACAAAAATCCAAGAAATGTGGAAGTGCAAATAATACATCCAGTTCAAATGGAAAAGATGGTGAATCATCACTTTTGTGTGCGGTTGTCGACGATGGTGAAATTCAAGTAGGCAATGATGTTTTGTAAGTTATGTTTGAACGTGTCATCGCATGCGCATAAAGCGACGCAACTTGGTGAAATCCGGTTTGTTCTGGATTTTGGCGCAACGGAACATATGGTTAATGAGAATTCGTATTTCAATAAATTGGCTAATATTGAACATGTGAATATTAATGTCGCAAAGAAAGATCAAAAATTAGTTTCAACACAACAAGGTGAAATTAATGTTTTATATTTTTATAAGGGCGAATCGAAGTCTCGCACTATCAAAGAAGTTTTGCATGTGCGTGATTTAAAATGCAATTTGATGTCAATTCGTGCTTTAACCAAAAGAGGTTTCAAGGTTGTGTTTGAAGGGGATATGGCGTACATTATTTTCGAAGGTGAAATACAATTTGTTGGACAAGTGAATGGAAAATTATATGAAGTTAATTTTCAAGTTCAACCGAATGTGTTTGCCGGTGTAGCCAATGGAAATGATTTGAATAAATTATCTCAGGATCTATGGCATTTCCGCTTGGGGCATTTGAATGTATTCGACATGAAACGCATGATTAAATACAATATGATTATTGATATTGATCAAGGAAATTTAAGGGATTCTGGGCGAACAAAGGAATTCAGATGATGTATACCGTTGCATATAAATCCTGAAATGAATGCTGTAGCTGAAAGATTAAATCGAACATTGCAAGAGAAGGCATTGGGTATGTTGACATCGGGTGGTATGAATCGGCGTTTTTGGAATGAAGCAGTTTTGGCTGCAAATTATATTAAAAATCGATCACCAACGGCAGCATATGGTAAACAGTTTATTACCAAAACACCGGCTGAAATTTGCTTTGGTTCAAAGCCAGATTTGTCACATATTAAAATATTTGGTTCGATTTGCTACAATTATATCCCGACTGAATATTGCAAGAAATTTGAATCGAAGTCAACGAAATGTTTGTTTCTCGGATATGCGGCATCGCATGGTTCATATCGTTTATGGAATTTGGAAAGCAACAAATTATTTATTGGTCGTAATGTTGTTTTTGACGAGAAATCTGTGTTGAATCTAAACAAAATGGTGGTTATAAATACAGAGGTGTAAGCTGACGCTGAGGATGGTGATTTATTTCCCTTAAATGAGTCAAAGGCCAGTGAGCAATTCTCTGATGCTGATGATAGATCTTTTAACCACGGTACAAATTTGGATGATGACGGGGGACATCGAAGATAATGTCCACATTACTAAGGATAGTGCTGGCAACTCCAAAGATAATGTCCACAGTATTAAGGATAATACTGGTAACTCCAAAGAGAATGTCCACAGTACTAATGAGGAAGGTACTGGTAACAGCAATGAAAATCTCCACAGTATTGAACTGGAAAATGCTGGTAACTTCAAAGAAAATGTCAACAGTGCTAATAAGGATTGCACTGGTAACAACAGTAATGTTCGTCGAAGTTCCAGAGAATCGAAGAAGCCACAAAGATTTGGTGAACGGGTGCAGCCAGCAAAGTACAATCAATGGGAAGATGCTACTTTTGCATTATGTGCTGAAGAATTTGTTCAAAATGATCCGATTTCGATTGCTGATGCTAAACAACGTGATGATTGGCTAATGTGGAAAAATGCCATCAACGATGAATACACATCTCTAATGAAAAACAATACTTGGGATTAGTGTGAATTGCCGCCAGGAAGAAAGGCAATTACTTGCAAATGGGTTTTTAAGTTGAAATGTAAAGCTAATGGTGATTTCGACAAATACAAGGCAAGATTGGTTGCCCGTGGATTCAGTCAAGAAAAAGGGTTTTATTACAACGAGACGTATTCACCCACAGCTAAACTAACAACATTTAGAATTTTATTGGCAGTTGCAGTGCATCATGGATATTTGGTACATCAAATGGATGTCAAATGCGCATTCCTAAATGGTTTCCTGAATGAAGAAATTTACATGCAACAGCCAGATGGTTTCAAGAAAGACTCCACAAAGGTATGCAAATTGAATCGTTCTCTGAATGGCTTGAAACAAGCATCCAGAATGTGGAACGATCGTTTTAATGAATTCATTGTCAAACGTGGATTCAAACGGTGTTTATCGGATCAATTTTTAAACATTAAAAATGAAAATGGTATTATTTGTTACATATTGCTGTATGTCGATGATTTATTGATAATATCGAATGATTTGGATGGAATAAAAATCATTAAGCAATTGTTGTCAAAGGAATTTGAAATGACAGATATTGGCGAAGCCAATACATTCCTTAGGATGCAAATTCAACGTGACAAAGCCAATATTGTAATCAGCATGAATCAAACAAATTATTTGAGAAGTTTGGTGAATAAATTCAACATGGCTGATTGCAAAGGAATTGCAACTCCGATGGAAACGAATATTGATTTGATTAAGGACACCAAAGTTGATTGTGATGATGTTCCGTATCGTGAACTGATTGGCTGTTTAACATATGCGACAATTACTACGAGACCTGATTTGTGCGCATCAACAAATTAATTTAGCCGATTTCAAAGTTGTTTCAAAAAGGAACACTTTATTCATGCAAAGAGAGTTCTTCGATACATTCCATCAACATTAAATTTAAAAATGGTTTATGAGAAGCATGGGAATGCTGAACCATTGGTTGGATATACTAACTCGGACTGGGCAGGTGAAAAAAATTATCGAAAGTCAATATCCGGTTATGTGTTCAAAGTATTTGGTAATACGGTGAGCTGGGCATCACGTACACAAGCAACAGCTAGCTTGTCATCAACCGAGGCAGAATACATATCATTGGGTCAAGGTATTTGCCAAGCAAAATGGCTTCGATCGCTGTTGAGCGAAATTGGTGTTGAATGCAAATTGCCTACGATTATTCACGTAGATAATCAATCGTGCATTCGAGTTGCTCAGGAATCCAGAGACCTCAAGCGACTAAGACATATCGATGTAAAATTTAATTTCATCCGTGAAGCGGTTCAAAATAAGGAAGTAATGCTGGAATACATCCCAACTGGTGACCAGACAGCAGATATAATGACGAAGGGTCTTGGCAAAAATCTCTTCACAAAACATCGTATTTATTTAAATTTGATTTAAATGTTAATAACAATATTTTATGTACTCATTGAATTAAGAGGCGGTATTGAAATATGTAATTCATTTCGTTAAATTAGTTTTGCCATTGTTAGTAATTCATGACAAATTCTGATATGTATTCTGATATGATATGTATTCATTTATGTTCTTATTAACTTCACTTCTTGTTAGGACGTCGTACTATGCACACGTTGTTTTGATTACTCATACATTTATTTCATCATAATAAATATTTCTTTTAGTAAAACACGTCTACGCTTTGTTTTATTTATAACTAAAGTTCACAAAAACAGCATCGCTGACTATAATGTAGGGCACTTGATTTTTTCTTTCTGGTAATATCTCATATTTTTGCAAATTCATTGTTCCCTTATTGAGATCCGTCCAAATCATACTGTTTAAAAACACCACCATCAGAGATACGGCCTTTACAGCCAACATCAATAAATAAAAAAGAATATGATGAGTCTACGCCCAAAAGCAAAACGCTAAAGGTGCCTTTGTAGTTAAACTAATTAGTGCCACTGTGTGAAGGTGGTGTTATAACTGGTGAAACTTTGATATAGGCCATACCTCAAAAACTATAAAATTCGCGTTGTGTCAATCTCCTCTGGCAAACCCAAACGTCAATTTAACTATAGTCGGCCCGATCATGTTTTCTCGCACGTCTATAGTCTGAATCCACTTTTACCTGCATATAACTTAGAAGACCATTTATAAGTGCTTCGCAACAACAACACTTAGGCCAACTGCACATTTCAGATAAGCTAAGGTGAAAAATAGTTTGACATAGCTTACTTTAGCTCTCCTAGTTCATCTCATTGCACATTTCAGCTAATTTTTTTTATTCATAATTAACACTTTTCTAATATATAAAACTCGACGCCTTCGTCGACGGTCTTTCCAATTATTCAATGCGATTTTCACTGGAAATAAAATTCACTGGATATTAAATTCATCGTGTAAACGCAATAGGCACGACATGGACTTTTACTCATCACTAAGTTGGCAGAACTGGAATGAGGTTGTCGTGGCCGGATGGCAATTTTTGATGATGGCGTTTGGGCACTTTTGTTTTTGCTTTTGGCCTATCTGGTGCACATTGGAGAGAACTCGTCTTATATTGTTCGCCATAGCCATTTCTCTTTATGCGATTATTAATTGGTAATCATCGGAAAAACGCGTAGAGTGTGAATTCGTGCTGTTGTCTGGTCGAATCGAGAAAAAGTGGTTGCAGCGTCAAGCGGCGACATCGTATGTGTTTCTGGTTTCCCAAGCCACGCTGGTGAATGATTGATTGACATCACATAACCCCAATTGAAAGCTGAAAAGGGGAGCTGACATCCGACAAGTTGGAGGAGCACCCGATTGTGAATTTTATTTTCTGAGGACACTGACAGTGCAAGTGCTCGGTGGGAGCGCAGTTATTCCTTATTAAAACGTAATAATTTAAAAGAACTTTGGATTTTCGAAGTTTTGTACCATTTAAAGTACACAACAGCTATGTACTGCAATTTTAAATGTGGTGAAGTATTCTGCAACAGTTCAACCTCGTTTGAGATTTCGTGCATCCTCGGCCAAGCCAGCATTGCATTTCAAGAATTTCTAACGCACTTTGAAAATGAGCACCTGTGTGATCAAAGCTGTGTATTCATCGATGAAGATGATCTTCCATTGGCAAGCCTTACTGAAGAAGTTCAGGATCCCCTAGAAAGAATTTCAAATAACACTGCCTGCCCATTTGAAAGCAGCACCAAAGACGAAAATTACTCATTAAAATCTACCACTAAACCCAATAAACCTTTCTAAAAATATTTCATTAACATTACACAAATATATTATTATTATTAGTATTGTACATACCATCATACTACATTACTAGCATTACGCGATTATTATTACATAATCTAATTAGTACATCTACACATATTTCATTAACACAAATATATTATTATTATTAGTATTGTACATACCACCATACTACATTACTAGCATTACGCGATTATTATTACATAATCTAATTAGTACATCTACACATATTTCATTAACATTACACAAATATATTATTATTATTAGTATTGCACATACCACCATACTACATTACTAGCATTATGCGATTATTATTACATAATCTAATTAGTACATCTACACATATTTCATTAACATTACACAAATATATTATTATTATTAGTATTGCACATACCACCATACTACATTACTAGCATTATGCGATTATTATTACATAATCTAATTAGTACATCTACACATATTTCATTAACATTACACAAATATATTATTATTATTAGTATTGCACATACCATCATACTACATTACTAGCATTACGCGATTATTATTACATAATCTAATTAGTACATCTACACATATTTCATTACCATTACTAGATATATATAGATACTATACTATTGCTATTGCTATACCATATATATAAAATATATGTATACAATACAATTATATAGACACCTTCGTATTATCAGATCATATATATACATACTATAATAATACTATCACTATGTTTATTACTAGATATATATAGATACTATACTTATACTATTACTATCACTATGGTCATTACCATGACTATATAACTAAGTTGATATTATATACTATGCTATTACTACTACTATTGCTGGGCATTAGTAAACATAATCCTTGAATACAATTATATAACTTTCTTATTATTATCACCTCATATAGAGACACTTAACTATTACTATAACTACCTTGTTGTTATACACTATACTATTACTACTACTATTGCTAATACTATGACTATATAACTATATATAATCTTCTTTTGTCAAATATATATATACATAAATCAATGAACTCGATAACCCGAATAAGTTCTTTTATTGGATAAACTCTATGCTTCGTTAGAGACCTTTGTCGCCGGGGAGTCTGATCGCAGGGTGTGAGGAGGTGTGTGTGGCATTTCCCCTTTTGTTTTACTCTTGAATCGGCAGCGAAATTAACTTCGTTCGGGAGACCCAGCAAACCCCCCCATCTCTAGCTGAGCCAAGCCGGACCAAGCTACCTGTTGGGAACGAAAATTAGGGAACGAGTTCATTCACAAATGAACCGTTTCAGATGGGGCCCAATTGTTTGGTCTTCTACAATCGGTATAATTTTTGACCGGTTTTAGTATATCTTGTAGCTTCAATCAATTTAAATTTTTTTTTGTCTCTGCGGGTTCAGCGATTTCTCTATCTCGGTATAGCTGGTCGAATTGCAAACGATCGAACGCGTTTCAAATTTAATTCTTCCTTCCACTTGTTGATTGATGATTAATTTTCGATTTTTGTCTTTTTTCTGTTGACGATGCACCTTCAATCAGCCGGATAATTCCCATAACGCGGAAGCTTGACTATGGATTTTTTTAAATCGGATGAAGGTGGATCGGCACAACTGTTTGGCCCACGTTCAGTTATGGTTGGCCACAAGAATTGTCCACGTTGGTGTTTGATCTGCTATGTGGCGTCTAACTTTGACTGGGCCGCGAATTTTGTTTTGTCCTCAACACTGTGCCTAATCCACTATTTAAATGTTGACTGGCTGGTGGTCAACGACTCGACTATATCTTTACTTGTCATTACTAATAAACTGTTTTTTTTCTCATTTAGGCGCGAATTTTGTTTTGTCCTTGACACTGCCTAATCCATTATTTAAATGTTGACTGGCTGGTGGTCAACGACTTGACTATATCTTTACTTATCATTACTAATAAACTTTTTTTTCCCATTTAGCCGCATACACACCTGCACGCTCCGTGATCGTCTCCCCGGCAATCATACCTTATATCGTATACTTTCAAATCGACTTGAATTTTTTTTTGCCTGATTCTGGCAGCCTACTGTTGCGGTAAGTTTTTTTTTACTCTTAACTTTTTGGGACCAAATCCACCATATATTTTGGGTACTGGTATTTATATGTGGAAATCTATACACGTAAATTCTATATGTATAAAAACAATCGTTAGGGCAGGAAGCCCGTTAATACCTGATTCAGAATTGATCAGTGTCGGTTGGACATTGGAAACATTTTGTTTGGTTTCGTGGACTGCTGTATTTTAGGGACATAGCATACATCCGAAATGGATGTCACCGCCTTGACCCCGGAGGAACTCGAAATAGAGTTTGAGGTTCGGGGACTTCTGTCCGGATCGGACGATTCTCCTCGGACTTTGCAGCAACAAATCGAGGCTGAAAAGGCTAGTTCTGTTGATGCTCCCAAGCGGATGCATAAACGCGCGGCCCGGAATCCGAACGCGCTCGCTAATTCTAATTCGCTAATTCGCTCAGTATAGAACCTCAAACAGAGAATACACATTCTTCGACGGAAGCTAACACTCTACTGACAGCCGTGATGTCGCAATTGCGTTTGTTAACGGAGCAAATCCACGCTCTAAATAATCAACAGAACGACCTGCGAGCCAAGGTTGAATGTTCCTCATGTCAGGAAGGTAGTTTCGAGTCTGGGAATACGTTCACTAATCCCCAAGCTTCATTACCATTTGATCGACAGCAGCCGGCTATAAATCCAAACCCTATGAACGGAAAACCCTTAGTGGCTCCCCATACCCAGGCTACAAGCGTCGCCCTCTTCAAGACCCATCCGAACATGTCCACGACACCTTTGATAGTCACTACTAATCCCGGCCATTCGGCTCCTGGCGGTGTACCTGGTGCCGCCCATCAATCCCTTTGGAATCCGTCGCGAGGATTTCAGCACAACAGCACGTTTGATTTGCCCACTCCAAGGAATGATCATCATCCAACGAGTGGACAAACGAATCTATCTTCTTCAGTTACGGCTGGATATGGTCATCGCCAGATATCTGGCAGTGGTATAATGTACAACGGTCATTCGTCGGGACTACCGTCGACATGTTTTTCTTCCAGTTGGAAACTGTAGCATCCACTATGAATTTGTCCTCGGAGATGCTATTGATGGAAATGAGTACAGTGTTGAGGGACGTCGCCCTCCAGTGGTACTGGATATATCGAAGGCATCATCCCATGGCCTCATGGAATGAGTTTAAGACTGACTTCATAGAAAGATTTCGCGACCGGAGAACTTCGCTCGAAATACGAAAGACAATCGAGGCTCGGAAACAGCACCCTAATGAGAGTTTTATGGAATTCCATCATCACTTGTGGGGTCTAACACTCGATGCCGTATACCGATGAGGAATTCCTACAATTATTAATCGCAAATATGAAACCCGCTTTGCAGTTTCACCTTACCGATCGCCAGTTTAGCAATATTAACGAGCTGATCAATAGCTGCACAGCATGGGAGGATGCGTTAAAATGCGTTAAAGCCCCACCCGAATCGGCCTTGTACACCCGACGGAGCATCAATGAACTCTCCAAGGACTCGTATGAAGCGATAGAGATGGGCGTGCCATGCGGGGGTGCCTCTATAACCGATGCGACCATCGGACGCCCCCTATCAGCCTTGCAGACGACCCTCAAGATTCCGATGTCCGCGACAGAATGGAACCAGATGCTCCGACAACCATGAAACCACATCTTCCGTACCGACTAACTACCGAATTTGTTTCAATTGTTCGAACACGGGACATACCTTCATGAATTGCCCTATAGCCCCAACTGGTATCTTCTGCTATCGATGTGGTCAAAAGGACACCATTACTCCTCGGTGTCAGAGAAGTGCGGAAAACCAGCAAGTTGGTTCTCGGAGAACTGGGAATCGGGTACGCCCAGCAGCAACTCACAGGGTATGTGCAGCAATACCGGCCCACAGACTCGACGGTTATCGACCACGATAGCAAAGAGGTCTTAGTAGTGCCTGGTCGCTCTAAACCACGTCGAATACATCTTTATAATAATCACAACCCCTTAACGAATAAGGTTGGCCATATGTTGTCCAAGCAGTCTACTAGATTACGGCGGTACCAAAAATACTGGGACCAACAAAAGAAAATGCGATCCGACATTATTTCCTCGGTGGTGGCTCCAGAAGATGGCGATAATCGGCCATACGCGAACGTCTTAGTCAATAACATCCCGTTTAGAGGCCTGTTAGATAGTGGGGCTACTATCAGCGTATTGGGACGCGGGTCTGAGAAATTCTTGGCGAACCCTTTTGTGAATGTGCACAATTTTCCTATGCCGATTCGCACAGCGAGTGGTCAGTCTCAGCGTGTACATGGTTATATCGAGGCGATCGTTAGCTTTAACGGGGTCACTCATAGATTTACGCTCTACCTAGTCCCATCCTTGGAACAACCGCTTTACCTAGGGATAGACTTTTGGAAACGGTTTGGGATAGTTCCGAAACTCTGTTCCTTGAACGTCTCAGACGACTTTCTAGAGCACCCCACTACGCCTAAATATCATGTTCTCACGGATAGTGATCAACAGAAACTGAACATTATTAAAGAACTCTTTCCGGCCAGTGACAAAGTAGGCTTGGGACGAACGTCGTTTATAACACATTCCATAGACGTTGGGTCGGCTAAGCCGGTTAAACAGCGGTTTTACTCCGTTTCCCCTGCCATCAGTTACATGATAAGATCTTTGTGTACCTCGATGACCTCCTGGTCACCTCTGCTATACTTGCTGAGCATTTTGGGTTGTTGAGGGAGGTAGCCCGCCTCCTGAAAATCGCTGGTCTGACCATTAATTTGGCCAAGAGCAAATTCGTGTTGCGGGAAGTAGACTACCTGGGGTATGTCGTCGGCGATGGATGCCTCCGTACCAACCCAGAGAAGTGTAGAGCCATATTGTAGTTCCCTACCCCTACGACCACCAAACAAATCAGGCGCTTCCTGGGAATGTGTGGTTGGTATCGCCGCTTCATAAGCAACTTTGCTGCTTTGGCTGCCCCGCTCACCGACCTCACCGGCAAGACGAAGTCAAAATGGCCAGCGGCCGCAGATGTTTCTTTCAACGCTCTGAAGAATGCGTTATCGTCTGCCCCCGTATTGGCTAACCCGGATTACAATAAGCCCTTTTTCATACAGTGTGATGCTAGTACAGTCGGCGTGGGCAGCGTTCTTTTTCAGACTGACGACGAAGGTAACGAGAGGCCCGTTGAGTTTATCTCCCACAAACTCAACGCGGCTCAACGGAACTATTCCGTGACAGAATTGGAGTGTACTTAGTGTAAAAAAATTCAGGCCCTATATAGAGTGTTATACCTTCGTGATCTACACGGATCACTCTAGTTTGCGTTGGCTAATGACACGAAAGGATCTGTCTGGGCGGCTTGCACGATGGAGTCTAAAGCTTCAGGCATTTGACTTTCAAATTGGATACCGAAAAGGATCAGTCAATGTTGTACCGGATACGCTATCTCGGGCTTTTGGCGAAGACAGTCCTGCCCATAGTGCTTGTCCTAACGATTCTGATACGCCATATGAGGGTCGACTGATAGGTTCTGTTGAACATGCGGATATTTCTGATTCCTTAACTATCTCCAGCTTGTCGACACCGGTGTTACATATTGATCTAAATTCTCCCTCTTTTCAGGAACCGTAGTATGTGGCCAAGCTCACCAAAATACAACAAAGAAGGACTGTACTCACAACTTTGCAATTCGGGACAACAAAATTCTCATCGCTCCGGCATATGGGTTACGGTACCTCGACTCAGACATCCCTGTTTTTAAATTAGTTGTGCCCCAGTCCATGACTAGCAACCTGATCGAACAAGCCCATAATCCAACCACCTCAGCACATTTAGGCAGAAGCAAAACACTCGAAAGGCTACAAGGCGACAATTTTTTTGGCCCCGCATGTCGAGTCAAGTGAAGGAATTTGTTGCCCGCTGCCCTAAGTGTAAGATGAATAAGGCGGTAAATTATTCAACTCGACCAGCCATGGGGGCTTCTGTAGTGTCTACGCGTCCCTTTCAGAAGCTTTTCATCGATTTTCTGGGTCCGTATCCCCGCTCCAAAAGGGGAAATGCATACATCGTCATAGTTCTTGACCACTTTTCCAAGTTTGTTATTATCAAAGCCTTACGAGAAGCCACGGCTCCCTTGATGTGCGCCTTTTTGGAAAACGAGGTTTTCTTGATATTTTCTGTTCCGGAAGTAGTGACTTCCGACAGTGGTCGGCAGTTTACTTCCCTTCTGTTTAGGGATCTGTTGACAAAATATGGAGTCTGTCATGTCCGCACACCCGTTCACTCCCCCCAGAGCAATGCCTCGGAGCGAGTCAACCACATACTGAGTGGGACGGATGCCTGCCGGAGTTAGCCGCGGCTCTACGCAATTCCGTACATGATACTGTGCACTATTCTCCCCATTATCTCGTGTTCGGTCAGCACATGTCTCTGCATGGGTCAGAGTACGCGTTAAGGAGCTTACTAGGTGTATCAGACGATTCCAATGAATTGTTTGCACTGGCTAAAGCAAACCGCCTCAGCTTGGTCAAACATAAGATTGGGCATTACCTCCGGGTTGCTCATGAAAAATCGGCGCAGCCGTATAACTTACGAAGTAGACATTGACATTTTAGTCTTAACCAACCCGTCTTCGTTAGATCGTTTGTCCAAAGTAACGCTGCGAATAAGTTCTCGGCCAAATTGTCAGCCAAATTTGTCCCAGCTATCATCGATGGCAAGGTTGGTAACGTGGCCTACCGTATCAGGAGTCTGGAGGGGAAGGTGTTGGGTACCTACCATGTTAAGGATATCCGCACTTAACTAACCCACCTTGGCGATAATTCGTTTCACCTCATTCGTCCCGTCGTAACAGAAGACGATTTCCTAGTAGTTAAAGCATATGCTAGGAACCGCTCCACGTAAGTGTTAGGCTCGGCTTGAGACCTCTCCTCTCTGGTGTGGGACAGCCCCACGATTTGTAACGACCGCCTTCGTCGACGGTCATTCCAATTATTCAATGCGAGTTTCACTGGAAATTAAATTCACTGGATACTAAATTCATCGTGTAAACGCAATAGGCACGACATGGGCTTTTACTCATCACTAAGTTGGCAGAACTGACATGAGGTTGTTGTGGCCGGATGGCAATTTTTGATGATGGCGTTTGGGCACTTTTATTTTTGCTTTTGGCCTATCTGGTGCACATTGGAGAGAACTCGTCTGATATTGTTCACCATAGTCATTTCTCTTTATGCGATTATTAATTGGTAATCATCGGAAAAACGCGTAGAGTGTGAATTCGTGCTGTTGTCTGGTCGAATCGAGAAAAAGTGGTTGCAGCGTCAAGCGGCGACATCGTGTGTTCTGGTTTCCCAAGCCTCGCTGGTGAATGATTGATTGACATCACATAACCCCAATTGAAAGCTGAAAAGGGGAACTGACATCCGACAAGTTGGAGGAGCACCCGATTGTGAATTTTATTTTCTGAGGACACTGACAGTGCAAGTGCTCGGTGGGAGCGCAGTTATTCCTTATTAAAACGTAATAATTTAAAAGAACTTTGGATTTTCGAAGTTTTGTACCATTTAAAGTACACAACAGCTATGTACTGCAATTTTAAATGTGGTGAAGTATTCTGCAACAGTTCAACATCGTTTGAGATTTCGTGCACCCTCGGCCAAGCCAGCATTGCATTTCAAGAATTTCCAACGCACTTTGAAAATGAGCACCTGTGTGATCAAAGCTGTGTATTCATCGATGAAGATGATCTTCCATTGGCAAGCCTTACTGAAGAAGTTCAGGATCCCCTAGAAAGAATTTCAAATAACACTGCCTGCCCATTTGAAAGCAGCACCAAAAAAGCAAAATTACTCATTAAAATCTATCACTAAACCCAATAAACCTTTCTAAAAATATTTCATTAACATTACACAAATATATTATTATTATTAGTATTGTACATACCACCATACTACATTACTAGCATTACGCGATTATTATTACATAATCTAATTAGTACAATCTAATTAATTAGTACATTCGTTAACACAAATATATTATTATTATTAGAATTGTACATACCATCATACTACATTACTAGCATTACGCGATTATTATTACATAATCTAATTAGTACAATCTAATTAATTAGTACATTCATTAACACAAATATATTATTATTATTAGTATTGTACATACCACCATACTACATTACTAGCATTACGCGATTATTATTACATAATCTAATTAGTACATATACACATATTTCATTAACATTACACAAATATATTATTATTATTAGTATTGTACATACCACCATACTTCATTACTAGCATTACGCGATTATTATTACATAATATAATTAGTACATCTACACATATTTCATTAACATTACACAAATATATTATTATTATTAGTATTTTACATACCATCATACTACATTACTAGCATTACGCGATTATTATTACATAATCTAATTAGTACAATCTAATTAATTAGTACATTCATTAACACAAATATATTATTATTATTAGTATTGTACATACCACCATACGACATTACTAGCATTACGCGATTATTATTACATAATCTAATTAGTACATCTACACATATTTCATTAACATTACACAAATATATTATTATTATTAGTATTGTACATACCACCATACTACATTACTAGCATTACGCGATTATTATTACATAATCTAATTAGTACATCTACACATATTTCATTAACATTACACAAATATATTATTATTATTAGTATTGTACATACCACCATACTACATTACTAGCATTACGCGATTATTATTACATAATATAATTAGTACATCTACACATATTTCATTAACATTACACAAATATATTATTATTATTAGTATTGTACATACCATCATACTACATTACTAGCATTACGCGATTATTATTACATAACCTAATTAGTACAATCTAATTAATTAGTACATTCATTAACACAAATATATTATTATTATTAGTATTGTACATACCACCATACTACATTACTAGCATTACTCGATTATTGCTACATAATCTAAACATATTTCATTACCATTACTAGATATATATAGATACTATACTATTGCTATTGCTATACCATATATATAAAATATATGTATACAATACAATTATATAGACACCTTCGTGTTATCAGATCATATATATACATACTATAATAATACTATCACTATGTTTATTACTAGATATATATAGATACTATACTTATACAAAAATGTAACTGAAGTAGTTACTTTAAAAAAATTTGTTTTAATTCCGGCCAACTTGCCAGAATGAGACTTAGAATAAAAAGAAACAAAACTTTTACACCAGTGAAAATAAATGAACTTTATTTGTTGTTGGTTGAACCAAGTCAAAACTAAATCTGAATCTGTACTGATCTTACAATTCTAATTTATAGATAAACCTCGGTTGCCAAAGAATCATGCGTATTGCATATGGACTCCGAAGGCCAAGATACAAAGTGCGTGTAGACTATTAAGTTATTAAATGAACGGATGATCCAGCTACGATTCTGGCCACCTGAATAAACAAACGATTCTGCAATATGTAAGACTATGTGATCAAACGCGAAATTACGATTAGGGTTTTATTCAACAAAGTTGTGCGCAACTTTGTTGCTCTATATTGCGCATACGCAACGTGTTTGCACAGCTGCAGAGTCTTAAACTTTGGAATGTTAATAGATCATAAATTAAATACAAAGCACGCATTAATCGATCATAAATTAAATATAAAGCACGCGTTGCAGAGTCGTAAACTTAAGGGATGGTTATTGATTAAAGACATTAGAATATATTTTTAGATGTCTGGGGATTTGTGGGTATGTCACTCCTCACTCCTTTGGATTGAGGCACGTCCTCGTGGCTAAATTTAATATTACGATTCGTATGATTCTTTGGTTTTACAATGTTGAGATATGTATATATAATGATAAGAAGAATACATATTATAATAAAAATTGCTCCTGCGTAAGAAGTATGTTTTACCAATTTTTTGTGGTTTAAATGTAATTCTTGTAAAGTAATGTTATCTAATATATTTTTATGTATAATTTTGTCGATTTCTGGTAAAATAAAATCTTCATTTTTGTTGTGCCAAGTGGCTTGAATTGTTCGGTTATTTAATTGGATTTTACAATTTTCAATTTTAATTAAATTATTACCAATTACATTTGTTTTTACTAATCCACAGTTATTAATTAATTCTTGTTTTTTTATGTTTTTGGTGATTATGGAATTTTCGTTTAATCGAACTATTTCTTCTATAGTATTTATTCTGAGATTACAATTCACTTTATTACTGTTCATTACATTTTTAATGCATTCATTGTTAATCGGAAATAGTTTGCCATTTTTAATTATCATAGTTTTCTAGAATAAATTTTTCGTTTATAATGTCAAAATCGAGTTCTTCAAATCGTTCGTTGGGAATAGGAATGATTTTATATATTAGTTTAGGATCGGAATATATAGGTAAGGATAAAATAAAAATTAGTAATTCGTTTTTCTGCCATAAGGATATTTTGATCGTTTCTAACTCAAGGGTATTGATGTGTTCAAATGACTCAATATCGAATAGTCTCGGGTTGAATATGCCAATTTTGGCTAAAGTTATTGATAATTGGATTTCTTTAATGTGGTTATGATACTTAAGAATATTAAAAACATGTGCATTATCCTGAAACTATGCTGTCTGGGTGGTTTCGTTTTCCGGATCCCTAGAATTATTATGGGTATTAGATTTCTTTTTCCTACGAAAATCATATTTAAACTTTTTCCTAGTCCTGCCTTGTTTATCTACTCTAACAACTACATGATCTCCTTCTTGTTTAATTGGATGTTTTATTCTAATAAACGGATTATTTGATTTAATATTTCTTTTGTTTTTCAAATATTTTGTATCTACTTCGTGTTCTTTTCTGTTCTTAGTAATATTGTTTATTCTTTTTTCTTTAATAATTTGTGGGTCAACACTGGGTTCTTTGTTTTGGAAGAATATCTCAAAAGGACGTCTGTTAGTAGAAGTATGTATTTAGGTATGATTATATGTGAATATTATTTGTTCAATTGCTAATAATTTTAATTCTTTGTCTGATCCTGTATTTATTAACCTTAATTTTTCATTAAGACTACCATGTAGCCTTTCAATGTCGCCAATTCCTGTCTTGCCTGTTGTTATTTCTGTATTAATCTTTAAATCTTCTAACCATTTTTTCATAAGTTCGTTTATTAAACATGGATCTTGGTCCATTTTGATTGTTTTTGGTACACCCATTGTATTAAATACTTTTAACAAAGCTCTCTTTGATTCTAACCAGGTACGTGAAGATACAAATTCTACCATAGCATACTTGGAATAAAGGTCAATGCATGTTAGATAACTCTGCTGTTCCCAGACCCAAATATCTACGACAAATTTTTCTCGTCTTTCCGTTACGGGTGGTGTCACTTTAAAAGGTCTGTTTGTAGCCTGATGTTCGAACTTACATGTATTGCACATTTCGCATTCATTTATTATTTGTTGTGTTAACCTAGCATAATTTGAAAAAAAGTAATTTTCCTCAAATATTTTAATTACTTTATTTATGCCTGCATGAATTCCATCCAAATGTATTTGATAAATGATTTCCTTAAACTTTTCGAAATTCTCTATGTCTACTACTATTCGTCGCGTTCGTAGAACTTTAATATTACTGGAGGGTAAAATAATGGATGAAAACACTTTCTGAAAATGGTTGAATCCATCATCGTCATCAAAATAAATACCACAAACGTATTTTCCTAATATGTATCTTTTAATCATTTCATTAAAATAATTGTCAGTGAATTTTTCAGTTTTAAGTTCATATCTTGTTTTATCCTGGATTTTAGTTATTCGTACCCCTGTCCTTTGTGTTTTTAAATTTTGTTTCCCAAATACAATATTATAATTTTCTTCTACTTTATCTTCATATTCATTAAGCAATTTATATTTTATTCCATTTAAAATTCTTTCCTTATTTTCGTAATCAATTTTACCGTGCAAAATATTTAAAATGTCATTGCCTAATATAATCATAATTATCACTGAATTTATGCACTTATAATTTTAGTTTTCCTTTTAAGGTGCCTATCGCGTCAATCAGTTGTATTTTATTCACTTTTGTATTACCTGTCATTGTTTTAATAGTTTTAGTTTTTGTTTTTAACTCGGGTGTTTTTAGTAAATTTGGGTTTACATAACTTTGTGTAGATCCGGTATCTACTAACACTTTATATTTTTGGTCAAAAACTTTTAATTTAATGTAGGGTAATTTTTCTGAGGTTCGTTGATAAAAATTTTCTCCATCAACATCCATTGGTCTCGGTTCACCGTATTTTCGAATTCTTGATTGGTTACTATCATTTTCCCTGAATCTTTTCATAGGACTATGATAGTTAGAATTATTATTTGGCCTATTAGAATTTTGGTGTTGGCCATTGTTGAAATTATGAAAGTTATTATTGGGATGTTGGGGTCTATAATTTTGGAAATTGTTATTAGGATATTGGGATCTATAATTTTGGAAATTATTCTTAGGATATTGGGATCTATAATTTTGGAAATTGTTATTTTGATATTGATATTGAGGTCTATAATTTTGTAGACGTTGATTTTGAGGAACCGAAACTTGACTTAAACGCGGTAATGATTTCGGAACAACAGATGTACTTTCATCTGTTAAATTGTTTTCAATAAGTAGTGAAAAGGCTGCTTCTATTTTCGATACCCTGCGCGAGAGAATTAACGCTTGAAAATGTGGTGGCAAACCATTTCGAAAAACTTCAAAAGCTTGTCTCTCACATTCGCTATTGTACATTGTTTTAAGGGATTCTGCCTCGTTGCTGAGACATATACGATCCTTAATTCTACACAAATGATTAATTATATTTTTATAGTATTCCTTAACACTACTCTTATATCTTAAATTATTAAATTCAAGGAGTAATGTTGGGATTTGTGCCTTCTCACCGAATTCTTGTATTAGTGCTGTCCTTAGTTCTTCCCACGTCGAGATTTCTGTCTTCCTTAGCACTGTTCTGGCGTCTCCCTCGATGGTTTGCAGGATATTCATCAAGAATAACCGCTGCTCGTCTTCTCCAAATTCATTTAGATAGCCGCTCACTGACTCGATGCTCTTAATGTATTGCGCCAGATCTTCTTTCCTTCCATTAAATGGTCTTATTGACTTGAGGGTTTTCACAATTATGTCCTTTTTTATTTCCATTATGTTTAAAAATGTTATTTAGAATTCACTTCGAGATTTTCCTTTTCGCAATTTTCACTTGTATTTTGATTACACAAATTTAAACGATGTTCGCAATTTTCACTTGCATTTATTTTTTTTGTGATTAATTTACAAAAATTTTAACGATTTTCATTCGTCTTTTAATTTTTGCGATTAATATTCACTTTAACTTTTTACACGATGTTCATTCGCGTTTAAAATAGAACGAAAGTTCTTAATCGGATACCAACAATTGGTATCCTACCGACTGCGCCAAAAATGAAACTGAAGTAAAGTTACTTTAAAAAAATTTGTTTTAATTCCGGCCAACTTGCCAGAATGAGACTTAGAATAAAAAGAAACAAAACTTTTACACCAGTGAAAAGAAATGAACTTTATTTGTTGTTGGTTGAACCAAGTCAAAACTAAATCTGAATCTGTACTGATCTTACAATTCTAATTTATAGATAAACCTCGGTTGCCAAAGAATCATGCGCATTGCATATGGACTCCGAAGGCCAAGATACAAAGCGCGTGTAGACTATTAAGTTATTAAATGAACGGATGGTCTAGCTACGATTCTGGCCACCTGAATAAACAAACGATTCTGCAATATGTAAGACTATGTGATCAAACGCGAAATTACGATTAGGGTTTTATTCAACAAAGTTGTGCGCAACATTGTTGCTCTATATTGCGCATACGTAACGTGTTTGCACAGCTGCAGAGTCATAAACTTTAGAATGTTAATAGATCATAAATTAAATACAAAGCACGCATTCATCGATCATAAATTAAATATAAAGCACGCGTTGCAGAGCCGTAAACTTAAGGGATGGTTATTGATTAAAGACATAAGAATATATTTTTAGATGTCTGGGGATTTGTGTGTATGTCACTATACTATTGCTATTACTATGGTTATATAACTGCCCTGGCCTTAGTAAACATAATACAATTATATAACCACCCCTGTATTAGCAGATCATATATATATATACTATACTGTTGTTATCTCTATGGTTATTACTAGTTATCTATAGACACTATACTATTGCTATTACTATGGTTATATAACTGCCTTGGCATTAGTACACATAACTTTATACCATTATATAGCCATCTTCGTGTTATCAGATCATATATATGTATCCTATACTAGTACTATCACTAAGGTTATTACTGGATATATATAGATACTAGGCTTGTGCTATCACTATGGCTATATAACTGCTTTGGCGTTAGTAAACCTAATTTAATACAATTATATAGCCATCCTCGTATTATCAGATCCTATATATACATACTATACTATTACTATCACTATGGTCATTACCATGACTATATAACTAAGTTGATATTATATACTATGCTATTACTACTACTATTGCTGGGCATTAGTAAACATAATCCTTGAATACAATTATATAACTATCTTATTATTATCACCTCATATAGAGACACTTTACTATTACTATAACTACCTTGTTGTTATACACTATACTATTACTACTACTATTGCTAATACTATGACTATATAACTATATATAATCTTCTTTTGTCAAATATATATATATACATAAATCAATGAACTCGATAACCCGAATAAGTTATTTTATTGGATAAACTCTATGCTTCGTTAGAGACCTTTGTCGCCGGGGAGTCTGATCGCGGGGTGTGAGAAGGTGTGTTTGGTATTTCCCCTTTTGTTTTACTCTTGAATTGGCAGCGAAATTAACTTCGTTCGGGAGACCCAGCAACCCCCCCCCCATCTCTAGCTGAGCCGAGCCGGACCAAGCTGCCTGTTGGGATACTCCGGAACGAAAATTCGGGAACATGTTCCGTATGAACTCCAAAACGGCTGCACCGATTTTGATGAAATTTTTTAGGCAATCTTCAGATTAGCCCAGCTGGTTATTCTGTTTGGTAGCGATCGGATCAACAGGTGGCTCTGGGGTCGCTTTTTTCTTATTTATGGGCCGATTTGGCTCAAATTCACACCATATAATATTTAAATCAAAATACAGTCTTTGTTCTCGATATGTGGCGATGTGCTCGCTTTTATTTATTGAGCGATTTGGTTGGCAACGCGGAATCGTAACTCGTTGAACGTTAAAAGTTTTTCTCTGTACTTAATTGAGGCTTTTTACTAATTTTACCAAATAGGAACTGAAAAAGTGCAACCATAATATTATTGAGAAGCACACGAATCAAGGTAAGTCGTTTAATAATTGCTGAAAAACAAATTAAAATAAGCAACAAACGCCATGAGCGTGCGTCGAACACCAACCCAAACAAACAAGAAAAATACAATATTAACAACACCGATGTCAAAAAGGAGAACTGATAGACATTTCCCAAAAAATGAACGATCAACCCAATAATGAACCAACTTCTAGGGGAGCAGTAGGAGATAAGCAGATCATTGATTTGAAAATGATGATTGAATCAACAATGACTGATATACTCGATACAAAACTCCAAAATATGCCCACAAAGGCGGACATAGAAGGGATCAACGTAGAGGTCAAGGCATTGAAGAATGACAACAAAATACTGCAAGACCAACTGAATCAAATAAAGGAGAGATGCATCGATCTTGAACGACAAGTCGAACAGATGGAAAAAAAAGCAAATGAAAAAAAGGTCGTTGTGCATATCCCAACACAAAATGGCATAAACTATATGCTTAGACTTACTGGAGTCAGAGGACGCGTCTCAAATAACAGCAGCTAGAACAATTTACGCTAGTACGAAGGTAGAAAATGTTGTGGTTTAAATGCAGAACAGTAAAAATGTGGGCAGGATTCTAAAAGCCAAAACAAAATTAAAGAACACAGGCATAAGTATGCACGTTGACTACACTGCGACGGCCGACAACGCAGGAAACGTTTGTACGAATTAAAAAAGGACATTACACAATAAAATAGGAGTTAAATTCGTGGTCAAAAACTTAAAGTAGAGAATAAGACATTTTATTTCGACAAAAACAACAGTCTTATGTGTGAAGGTGTAGCATATAATGCAATGACAGTTCTGCAGCTGATTGTGGGTGACAGTTTGAATGCAACAACGACAGCTAGAACAGGTTCCACAAGATCCACTTATGCTGCAAACACAAGCGATAGCAGCGACAGCAGTGTGCGGAGCTGTGCTAACGAAAAATTGCTGTGCAATGGAGAGAAAATTGAAATAGTTATCGACTACAAATACCTAGGAGTTTTTGACAAAAAACTTGAATATGAAAAAACATTTCGATGAGAAAATTGCAAAGGCAAAAATAGCAATAAATGCTACCTGGAGAAAATGTTTCGCAAACAAACTTATTTCGCATAGCAGTAAATACAAGGTTTTTGAAGATTGCTCCGAAGCCATTATGCTGTATGCAGCCCAAGTATGGGCAACCAAAAGGTATGACATCGTAGAAAAGCTCTTGAGATTCTACATAAAAAGAACATTTCGACTTCCACCGAATACACTAACTACATGCTAATGATTGAGACATGACTGCCTCCAGTATTCATAAAAACGCTAAAGATGCAAGTGGACTATATCCTGAAGGTTCTTAAAACGCCAAATGATCGACAGACGAAGAAAATTGCACTTAGGACAATTTTCAACCGGTCAAGCTGGTACGCGGAATGGCTGGAGCTAGCGCAAAGCTGTGGGATGGAGCTTCAACTTAATATAGAAGAGTATCAAAATTGGAAACCAATGCTCTATAACCTCATAAAAAAGTTGACCTTCAACTAAGAAAGGCTTTCTAAGAGATGCAGCGGCGTCGATTCGCAGAACCACGTATAGCCAATTATGTCACAATCTGCAAGACAGTTACTTTAGGGACGAATATAGTGTGGATGAACTATCGATGGTGATGATGAACTCCGCCTTGCTTCCGTCGTGTGAGAGAGGGAATGGTCTAAGAGTTGATTATAAAATACGTCTGCTCACTCACTAGAGATGTTGAGACGTGTTTTGGCAGATGACGAGGCGACCACCTCTCCTAGAACGTAAGCAGCATGTCGGTCCCAAGCCCGGGTAAAGGAGGAGGTTCTGGGGTAACGGGGCAACCCTATCCTCAGTAAATAGTGTAGAGGAGTAAACCACGGCTGACTAAAAAATCCTAAATCCAGTGGTGAGACACGTGCGCCGAGGGATGAATGGCCATGAGTTGTTGGTCGCTAGCACGGGACTTCGGATACCTGACAACCTCCGACTTAATACGGTCTTCTCATGGTATACCGGGCTCTACCATGGGTGACATAGTGTCAGAGGCTTCTGTACCCCTGACAGTCATCCCGGCTGCTCCTCGGTTGGGGTCGCATTAGGGGGAATGCAGATCCAACAACAGGCTTACGTCAAGCTAACCTCGAGGGAAAAAAGACGTTTTAAGCATGCTTACGCATAGGTAAAGATAGAGACAGTGCTCTTATTTTTGCCAAAGCAGCGCCTCCCAGTAAATGCGTTGTTAAACGCGTCAGGTCGGAAGACCAGACACCACCCACATCGGCCGCTAAAAAGGCCAGAGCAGGACCCTCACCCGACATTCCCACTTTCAGTCAAGTGGCCAGTGCTGTCAGGCTGGGGGTTGTCCCGACCGACCTGTCGAAGAAACCGCTGACAAAATAGCAAATTCAAGAAGAGGTTATCGACATCTCGATCAAGATGATCGGCTGTGGCGTTTGGCCACGTTTCACCGGATCATATCCGAAATCGGGATTTCATCTGTTTGGATTGTTTTACTGCTGGGTGGATGCGCTCGAATTTCGAGAAAATAAAAGTCAAGAGTGGACTGGAAGTGACGTCAGTGGAAGAGGGATCTTCCCCGAAAACACATATCGTCCGTGGTTTCTTTCCACAAAGTCTTGAGCTCCCTTCAGAGAAAGTTCTCGCCACCATCGAGGCCCAAAATGAAGGGTTAAACGCCATATCATGGAAGGTGATTCAGAGAAAGAAGGAAGGTGCGCTCCTTCATCTCATAATGGCGGTTGACGACGCCTTTATGAACAGGCTTAACGCCAACAAGGCGTGATAGGGTACCGTTTTGGTCAGATTAAACTGATTCTTAAGAGCACCGACAAGAATCCAACATCTGACAAAGGTACCTCGGACATAGTCAGCTCCACTCGAAATGCCACGGAGCTAGCTAGTGGTTCCGTACCAGCGACCGCGGTACAGAAGGCTGCCTCTTCAGTCACCAGCTCTACCGGGCAGGTTGACCACAGCGAGTCCGGAACCAGTAAAACTAAGCTAGTATTACGACCAGTTCCGACGACCAGCAAGGCTACCAAGCCGTCTGGTTCAAATCCTTCCAAAAAAGGAAATAACGCAGCTATAGCTCAAAAGAGAAAGTCGGGCAATGGAAGACCAACGGGTCAACAGAGCCAGGCTGCCTGCCGGATGGGTAAGGGCCCCAAGAAAGCTGTTCTTCTCCGGCAGGCCTTTTCTCAAAAGGAGGAAGGATGAGCACCATCAAGGTGTTACAGGCGAATCTGCACCATGCTAAGGGGGCGTCTGCTACACTCAGCAACAGATTCGTCGAGGAAAATATAGCACTTGGCCTCATACAGGAGCCTTGGGCTATTAGCGGACAGCTGAAGGGTCTAAAGGACGGGAAAGGTAAGTTGATAGTAAAATGTGGGGAGGCAGTGCCAAGAGCCTGCCTTATCAGATCTAATATTAACTTTCTTCCCATTCCAGAATTTAAAACAAAAGACATTGTTATGTATGTGCCTCAGCATACTTCCCCGGCGATGAAGAAAACATTCCGTCAAAAGAGGCGCAAGAACTGATTACGCACTGCAAAACTCGGAACATCCAATTCCTTATAGGATGTGATGCCAATGCACACCATGAGGTTTGGGGCAGCAGCGGTATCAATCGAAGGGGTGAGTGTCTTTTAGATTATCTTATTAGCAATAATGTAGATATTGTGAACAAGCGCTCTAAACCAACCTGCGTAAATGCGATTCGCGAAGAGGTACTAGATCTTACACTCGCGAGTCCATTTATCTCAAATTCTATTGTTAATTGGCATGTGTCCGATGAGGCCTCGCTGTCAGACCATCAACACATCAGGTTTGACATTCCAGGCGCGATGGCACATGCCTCTCCCAGATATGATCCTAAGTCAACGGACTGGAATCTATATCGAGGACTAGTCCTCTCCACATTAGATTTGCTTGTCTCACCTATTGATTCCATAGAGGAACTAGACGAGGCAGCTTACCAAGTAAATGATTTACTGCTTACTTCCTATCATGGCAGTTGTGTCGTCAAAACCAACCTTTGTAAACGAAAAGTTCCTTGGTGTAATGACCTACTGGCCAAGCTTATGAGGAAGGTTAGAAAGCACATCAACTCTGCTAAACGCACGAAGAGCTGGGACGAATATAAGTCCGCCCTCACAGAGTATAACTCTGAATTAAGACGATCTAAACGGGCCACGTGGAGGAAGTGTTGCGAGAACATCGCTGAAATGCCAGCAGCTGCACGAATCCACAAGGCACTTGTTAGGGATCAGACAAATAGTGTGGGTCTGTTGAAAAAGACTGATGGCACCTACACGACGGACCGTGAGGATACACTGAGAACACTTCTGCATGTTCATTTCCCCGGCTCGTACAACACTGTACCACACAAAAATTCGAACACGCTTGACCGAAGGGTTAATTAAGACATTTAACTAAAATCCCCAACTGTTATTAATCATCTCTTGGCTACTACTTGTAATCCCATTCAATTTGCGTTGGCGACAGCACTCCCATTTCTCATAGGTAGTAGTAGTAGAACTAAAAGTTTATCTGGTAAGATCTTCACCCCAGATAAGGTTAGATGGGCAGTAGGCTCCTTCAAACCATTCAAAGCCCCTGGTGGGAATGGCATCTTTCCTGCTCTTCTACAGAAGGCGATCTATGCAATCCTGCCAAGCTTAATTTCATTATTTAGAGCTAGCTACAATTGGGAATACATCCCTTGTGTCTGGAGACAGGTAAATGTGATTTTTATCCCCAAACCTGGCAATAGGTCTAGTGAGCTACCTAAATCATACAGACCAATCAGTCTAACATCTTTTGTCCTGAAAATCATGGAGAGACTCATTGATGTTCATATTAGAAGCAGACTAGAGGTGTCTGTTCCTTTGCACTCAAGTCAGTTTGCATACAGAAAAGGCAAAAGCACAGAAGGTGTACTCCACTATCTGGTTAAAAAGATAGAAAGAACTTTTCGATCCAAGGAGGTTGCTTTGTGTGCATTCCTCGACATTGAAGGCGCCTTCAATAACACTGGCTATGACTCAATAGAGAGAGCCATTAGTAACAAGGGTATCGAAACCTCGACCAATCTATGGATTAGGGCTATGCTCGAGAGTCGAGATATTACTTCTTCCTCAGGAGGAGTGTCAGTGTCTGTGACCGCAGTAAAGGGGTGTCCCCAAGGAGGAGTCCTCTCTCCCCTTCTGTGGTCACTGGTCATAGATGATCTCTTGGCCAATCTCCACAGATCAGGCTTCATCGCCATTGGCTATGCTGATGAGTTTGCGATTATCATTAGGGGTAAGCACTGCACGACCATTTCTGATGTCATGCAATGTGCGCTCTTACAAGTTTTGGACTGGTGTAGCAGGGAAGGGTTATTCATCCATCCTTGCAAAACGGTTCTAGTACCTTTCACTAAAAGAAGGTTGACTGACTTAAATCCAATCACCATTAAAGGCACCACTCTAATGTACTCCAGCGAGGTCAAATACCTTGGTGTTATCCTTGATAAAAGACTTAACTGGAATGCTCATATCAAGTCCGCTACTAAACGCGCTACAAGGGCCTTATGGGCCTGCAGAAGACGGCAGTACTTGGGGCCTCAATCCTAAGATGATACACTGGATGTATACAATGATGGTGACACCCATAATCACGTATGCGGCCATAGTTTGGTGGCCCAAGGTACTCGAGTGGACAACGGCAAACGAGCTTCAGAAGCTCCAAAGAATTGCCTGTCTAGGTATTACAGGTGCTACGCGTACCTGCCCTACGACAGCATTAGAAGCTATCGCAGGACTTTCGTCCCTTCAAATCTTCATTAGGAAGACGGCCGCTAGATACGCTATAAAGCTGCAACTAGAATATAAGTATAAACCATGCGACCTTGTGGAACACCTGAGAATTCTCAACTCAGTTCCCGAAAGAGATATGTTCTGCACAATACTGGACGTTATGGTCAGGGAGTACTGTTTCGGAAGGTTATTTGAGGTAGAGATCTCAAGCTGGTCTAATGGTGCTCCGACACTAGACGCTAATGGTCTGGTTTGGTTCACTGATGGATCAAAGATGGAATCTGGAGTTGGTGCTGGTGTCTACGGACCTAATACAAAGGTCTCGATACCAATGGGAATTAGTCCCACGGTCTTCAAAGCTGAACTCCATGCCATAGAGATCTGCGCTAGGTTAAACCTTAGTAAAGGCGTTAAAGGCGCGAGAATATATATCTATTCAGATAGCCAGGCAGCGCTCAAAGCTCTGTCGTCCAAGTCGATGGACTCATTAACAGTTAAAAGCTGCTACGATGCATTGCAATCTCTGGCCAGACACAACAGGGTTAAGCTCGGTTGGGTACCAGGTCATCGAGGTATCGCAGGCAGCGAAGCCGCAGATGAACTAGCTAGGGCTGGTTCGGAAACTGCATTCATAGGACCTGAACCATTTTGTGGCGTCAATTGGTGTGCCGCCACAAAGGTGATAAACTGTTGGGAGGGCAAACTTCGCCTGCCTCATTGGGTAAATACCCCGGGGCTAAGGCAATCCAAACAACTGATCAGACCCTATTCATATAAAGAAATCCTGCATTTAGATAAAGGTAGCATTAGGAAGCTAGTGAATTTTCTAACTGACCACTGTGGCCTAAGAAATGTTCTCTGTGATTGCCCAGCACTTATTTGGTTGAGGAAACGCATATTCCATAAGGAAATATGCTCAACTGAGGAGTTGAAAAACTCTGCTACTAAGGACATCCTATCTTTTATTAGGAAAGCTGTATGTCTATCAGATAATTAAAGCCTTATTGATACAATAGATCTTTAACGTCGCGGTGTCAGTCACTTGGACTAGGGCAGAGGTCGGCAAACTTTTTAACCAAAGAGCCAATTTTGCAATTTTCAACACTCTAAAAAATTGTCAAGAGCCATTTTATTGTTAAAGAACTAAACAGTATTTATACAGTACCATTTTCGAATAATGGATGTGGATATTATTACTTTAAAATTATAGTTTACAGGCATTCTGTATTGACATGGAAGTAATTGATTTTAATAAAAGAAATTGTGAAAATTTTATTTAATGTGAAGAATGTTCTTGCATCTCCTTTGAAAGCCTTTTCAAGTCCGGTACATAGGATGTTGTCTTTAACTTTAAGCATGTTTCCAGGTTCTCATCTGTAAGACGACTTCTTATTTTGTTTTTGATTATGTTCATACTCGAGAATCATTGTTCGCATGAATAAGTCGATCCGAAAAGAGAAAGAAGAGCAAAAGCAAGTTTCTTAAGCTGATCATAAGCATCTGGAATGTTATTCCAAGCGTTAAATATGATCACATCCTAATTTTCCAAGTTATTTAGAGCAGACCACTTGTGTTGGAAACTTAAGTCACATCTGTTCCTTTCTAATATTTCCAAATCGACACTTAGTTGCTTAAATTTAGAATTCCATATTTCCTTCATTTGCAAATCCAATAATTGCATTTCGAATTTACCAATGTCGATGCCAAAAGGAGAAAAATCTAAGTCTGTTATCGTAACATTAAGCGGGCTTTTGATGAATGCTAGAGTCGCTTTGCTATTTTTAAAATCTTGAAACCTGTCTATGAACGATTCCCTCATATTTAGAATGTTTGTTTTATAATAAGATCTGTCAATTGAGGAATTTCTTTCCTGGAGATATTTCTTAAGACTCGGAAAGTGAAACAATGTTTCTCTTTCGAGATCTTGGGCAAAAATTTCTAATTTACTTTCGAACGAAATCACTTCTTCCAACATCGAATATATAGTGTTCCCCTTCCCTTGAAGTTTATAATTAATCTGATTTAGATGGGAAGTAACATCTACCATGAAATGAAAATTTTGCATCCACTTATCGTCCGTCAATTCTGTATACTGAACGCCCTTATCAGATAGAAAAGCTTTTATTTCTGGTAACAGACTTGCAAAACGTTTTAAAACATTCCCTTTCGACAACCAACGTACTTTGTTATGCAGCAGTAGATCTGCGTAATCGCTTTTCATTTCGACCAATAAATCCTTAAATTGTCGATGATTTAGAGCCTTTGCTAATAATGTATTGACAATCGTAATAACTAAACCCATGACTTTACAAAGCTCAACCGGGAATGTCTGAACGCAGAGAGCTTCTTGATGAATAATGCAATGGTATGCAAGTACCTCATGATTTATTTTAGCTTTCATTAACGCAACAAATCCTTTTCTTACGCCAGTCATGCTTTTAGCCCCGTCTGTTGAAATAGATACAATTTTATCAAGAGAAATATAATGTTTTTCAAGGCAATCGATCACAGCTTCGAAAATATCCTCTCCACGAGTCTGACCTTTAAGTGGTAATAATCCCAAAAGCTCTTCTTTAGGCCCAGTTTGAGTAATAAATCTTATAAAAAGAGAGACCTGCGCTGTATCATTTATATCACAGGACTCGTCAACTGCTATTGATACAGCTGATACCACTTTCAAATCTTCAATCTTCTGGAGAGTAACATTTGCAGCCATTTTAACTGTTCTCTCTTGAATCGTTTTAGCAGACAATGGCAGTTCTTTAATTTTTTTACTTTATCTGCTTTGTTTTTAAATTGCTTAAACAGCTCTTCTGAAGCATTAATAAAACAACTTTTTATATACTCACCGTCTGTGTACGGTTTCCCTCTCTTAGCAATCTCGTGACTAATAATAAAACTTGCCATATTCGAATTATTAGGATTTTTAAGCCAGCTAGTAAAAACAGATGTGGATGTCTCTTGACTCATCCTAAGTTCTTCAACTGCTTTCTTCCTTGCATCACCGGAGGGATAATTTACGTTGAAAGATGCATGTCTCTCCAGATTCGACTTCTTGTTATGTGCAAAATTTTCATTACATATGAGACATGTTAGGAGTCCGTTATGATTTTGAACGCAAGCAAAAATTTCAGTCCACTCATCTCTGAATTCCCGGTTTTCCTCTTCTGTTTTTCTTTGCTTCTTTTTCATAGTCATGTTACCCTTCTGAAAAGAAAATTTTATAAAAGTTTAAAGAAAGTCACCAATAGAAAAGCATGATCATTTCACAAAGGAGGCGATAGTACCAATAAAATGTTAAGCATTATGAATAAACATGTCAATCGAAACACTATAATTGTATGCAGATAATTGGGTCCAAGATGAAAACCGCTGGTAGATTTGTCCAATATAAATACCACAATTAATAAGCGCAAATTTCAATTTAATTTTGTACAATATTTATTACTTTAGTAAAAGTTATGTACTTGTGTTGCTGCAGGTGTTACTTCGTTGATCGACAAAATGGAAGCGAGAGAGATTTTATTAATTTCTTGTTTTTTCGAGTTGTCAAATTTTTAACCCGTCGTACACACTAGTTTTGTAAGTAGTTTTTTATATGTTACAAAATATAATTATTTACAATATAATGATTTCCTTTTATATATGACAATTATATAATGAAACAAATTAATCAAGCTGAATTTGACTTAGGCGGGTGGTCAAGCTTTAGGAAATTTTTGTCAGGTACATACTCAAGAGTTAAAGAGCCGCACACAAGAGGTTGAAGAGCCACATGCGGCTCCGGAGCCGCACTTTGCCGACCCCTGGACTAGGGTTTTCATAAAAAAAAAAAAAAACGATGGTGACAAAACTTCGTAGCAAACTACCCCAGCTGAATTTTATTCCACATAGAGAAGATCTCCCAATTATTTGCACCCTATGTGATCTTGGAGAAAGGGAAGATGTTCTACATTTCCTTGAAAGGTGCACGATGCTGAGGAAAACGAGAAGACACTTTTTCGGGACCGTATTTAATCTGGACGTGGAAGTACTAGGATGCTTAAACAAGCGTAATGTGACGCAACTGTATCGCTATTGCATAGTTGCTTTGGCGTATGGAAATCAAATTATTACGCTCAACTTCTAGAGTAATCTCTCATTCCTTCGTGAATTAAATTCTTTATTTTTTAATATCATTAATTTTTTTATTTTTATTTTTTTTTTACTAAATAAGAAGTGGTAAAACTAGTAAATTATTATACAGAATTAATTGTTAATCGGCAGACGGCAATGCCATGCTTTATTGATTTTGTAGTAAAACAATACTGTAACATTTTAAACGAATGGTAATAAAATAAAATGTAATCTAAAAAAAATCTGGAGCGATTTGGCTGAAATTCACACATTACATTTAAATCAAAATAAATTATTTGGCAAAATTTGGACCCGATAGGTGGCGCTGGGGTAGAAAATGTAGGCTTTGTAATGTTGGTCTTTTCGAGACCGTTCATTTTTCGCTTTTACGCTTGCTCCCGAGTTGGCACACCGAAAAATTTGTACGTTTTTACTTCAAATAAAAAAACAAAAAACTTTGTATATCCGCTGGCGGTAAAATGAATTAATAGCATTAATAATTTCCCATTTGTCTTAAATACATGTGTTTTCTTTTCTTGGGCGTCCAATAGGGTCGATAGGTGGGTCACGAGGCCACGGGTAACGCTAGTTCAGCTAGTATTAAATAAGGACTATTAAACTGGTTCGTCTATAAACATTTATAGAAAATATTATGTTATCTAATATAATTAGAGAATTGTAGAATTAATTATAAAATGGAAGTTTTGTCCCTAGATATACATCCGTGATAATTGCTATATACTTAAAATGTCTACAGAAAAACTCGAAAAGTTAATCGAAACCGTTCGGAGATATCCAGAGTTGTATGACAAAAACCACAAAGAATATAAATTTTGTAAGTTCATATATGAAATTTGGACCGAAATTGCTCTTGAATGTCAATTAGATAATGGTAAGTAACTTGCAACAGGGAAATTGACACATTATACGAATATGTAATACTTAAGCTATAAATTTTAATAAATTCAATATTTTATAGCTTCCACAGTGATAAAAGAACGGAAGACGCTTCGAGATTTTCATAGAGAATATCTTAAATGGACCAAAACTAAAAGTGACCAAGAACGGGCATTAATCAAAAATGGAGGAGTGGGCACAACACGACCTTCTTTTACGGACGGGGTCGGAATCTTGAGCAAATGTATATTACATTTTTTTTTTAAATTGTTGCATTACATTACATTTTTTTATATTTTTTTTAAATTTTTTTTTTTTTTCAAGTTATTTTGCAATTAACAGAGTTCTCCTAAGTGCTATACTTTTTAAGTTATTTGCAAGAACTCGAAAAACTGTCCAAGTAAACTGTCAATCCCCGTAAGTTCAGCCGTCTGGGCTGCAGAGTGGAAAAGAAAGAAATTTATTTGCTTTTTCTGACAATCTCGAGTTCGAAAATTTTCACGATAATTATACTTATGGAAATATCATGATGTAATATAATTTTTAGGGACTTCATGGTAAAAAGGGAAACCTAAAGTAACATTAGGGAAATTGAGCATTATGGAAGTATAGTCGTATCAAATGACTCATTTAATCAAAGTTTTCAAGAAACCGTACAAATAAAAAAAAAACTAATGACGAAATACTAGAATTTATAAAATCTAATACCAAAAGAAGAGAAGCTGTGCTCTGGAATCAAATTCGAGAAAGAAATCAATTTTTTCCCAATGAACGAGACAGCCGTTTTATTTACACCAAATTTACAAAGACAATCTAAAAGAATAGTGCTTGATGTGATAATCGACTGCGAAGAAAAAGCACGACGTTCCTCTAGCACGAACTAGCAGCTACTTGCCTGCTGTAATTGTCGAGTGGTGTAAGGTCGAATAGAATGTCTAATGCCTCAGAGGGGTTGTACGAAGTGCTCCGCTCATACATATACTAGCTGATCTTTGGACTTTGCATCATTTGTCAAGGTTTACTTTCTTATTTAAGGCAGTCCACCATACAGTCACACCGTATAGAAGAGTAGGTCTTACTACCGCTGTATATAGCCAATGAGTTATATGGGGTTGAAGACCTCATCTGCTATCAATGGCTTCTTTGCATGAGAAGAGTGTCACTGTGCCTTTACAAACTCTTTCGTGTATGTTAGGTTTCTAGCTTAGCTTTCGTTCCTAAACGAGACTCAAATACTTGGCTCTATTAGAGAATATTAAGCTTATACCTTTTATAGAAGAAGGGTTAATAAGTGGAACTTTATATTTCGTGGTGAATAGGACAGCTCAGTTTTGTGAAGATTTACCCCTAGACCACAGTAATCTGCCCAGCAAGTTATTATGCTTGTTGAGAGCATTTTGTATGGGTATTTTCCTGGGATGGCAATAGCAACGTGTACCGCATAAGCGATTACTTTACAGCCCTCACCTCTTAGGCATACTAGCCGCTCATTCACCGCTAAGTTCCATAGAAAGGGGGTAGGAATCCACCTGGTGGGGTTCCTCTGCAAACAGATCTTCTGGCAGATGACACGCCCAGCTTTGAATTAATAATCTGCCTTGTGAGCAGAAGATTAATCAATTCGCGATGAGAGCCGTCCATCCTCAAAGTCGACAGCGCATCCGTAATCGCAGATGTGTTGATGTTATTAAAAGCGCATTCAATGTCTAGGAATACCACCATTGTGTACTTCTTGTGGTGAATATTCAATAGAACGTACCAGTGTTTGCAGAGCTGTTTTTACAGACTTGCCTTTACAATACGCGTGCTGATTTATAGACAGGAGTCTTTTGTCAATGCGTGTGCGTATGTAGATATCGATCATTCTTTCCAGTGTCTTTAACAGTAATGATTGGTCTGAGATCTTTTGGAATAACATGCGAGCATTTGCCGGTTTTGGGTATGAAAACCACGTAAACTTCTCTCCATAAGACTGCAATATGGACCAGATCAAGACAACTCTTTAGAATTGTTTCCAGCAAAGGAAGGATAATATCCGAAGTCCTTTGCAGCTCGGCTGGAATTATGCCATCAGGTCATGCAGATTTGTATGGTTCGAAGCTTTGTAGCGCCCAAAGTAGTTTGTCGTTATTAAACAGATCATTGGCTATAGAGTACGAGTGTTTCGATTTCTTTCGATTCTTAAAAATCAATCTTTCTACACGTCTTCAACTGGTGATCAAAAAGGTGGAAGTGAATCAGTTTAAAAAGCCGGAAGTGCATGTTTCCTAATGTTCAAAATACAACAAACAAATAATAGCAATGTGAACATTAAGCTGGCGGCACAATGCTGAATTGCATTTACACAAAGAAAGTAAATGTGCTTCATTTTCAAATAAACAACAGCAAAGTGATTTCAAAAATTTTTAGCAAATAACTAATATAACGAAATAAAAGTCATCACAACTTTACGTATAAATAGTATTTAAACGTTTCTCGGTATATGAGTCAGTCAGTCTTCCTATGATTTCTATGTGGTAATTGGCGAAGGGGTTTGTTATCTAAGCTGAATTGTATGTACCGGTGCTCGGAGAAAGAATGTTCATCCGATACCGATACCGATAAAAAAAAGCACAGCTAATTATCATTTCCACAAAAACTGGTGAACATTTTTTTAATATCAGTTGAATTCTGTACAATAGTGCCATCCAACAATAACTGAAGAACAGAGATAAACCTGCTTGTGAATTCTTCAAGCACTTCTCTTCTGCTTGCTTCTCTCCAAGAGCTCTTGCTCCTTCTGCGTAAACAATGGATGCTCATATTAAATGAGCTCCTTCTATTTAAAGAAAAAATAATAATTCAATGCCTCATGACTCGCCTTAATTGTATTGCTAAGCTTATCGAAATTTCAAGGATAACATCCTCGTGTGACATCATTTCTCTTTTTTGTTGCTGCACCGAATATTGAATTTCATGAGATTTGAAGAAACATTCAATTTAGTTACTACCCGATGATGTCGATGTTGATGGCAAACTATCTCCTTGGACATCAAAAAATTCTCTGCAGCTGTTTTCCATCTTCGGCATGGTTGTGACCCTAAGTTAAACATTACCAAACAAAAAAACAATAAGCAAATACTTTTACCTTGAATTATCAATTCCACCTTGAACTGTATTAATTGATAGTCTGCAGCCCAACATCCTGTCCAGCTCTTCAAAGAATAGACAAACCTACCGGCTATTAGCAGTTTTATTATTATTTTTCTTAACTTACAAGCCTTTTTCAAGTTTTTCCAGCGTGTTTCTCCTTGTGTGTGGTCTTTGCCAACAAATCCTATTTTAAAAATTTCGCGTTCTATTTTTCGATAAGCCTCGGAATTTCTATACATTTTACCATCAAAATGTTAGTTTAGTGTCCTCGAATTCCCACACATTTCTTTTTGCCATCCTTGAAAAACAAGGGATTTCAGCGGACAAAAAATAATTATTATTATATATTATGTATTATGTATTATATATTATCATATAAAAATATTATTATAGATTATTATTTTATTATAAATATTTAAATCAAAGCCTTTATTTCTTCATTTCAATATCAAAAGATGCACATCTATAGTAACATCCAGGAGCAATACACCATTTAAACTTTTCAACCCCTGTGGGTCGATTATGTATGTGTCGTATTTTGACTTTCGACTTGCGACAAGTCGAAATGCTCAAAGTCGTAGTTTCAACATAACGCAATTATGTAAGCATGTACGACAAAATTGTTTTCGAACTAATGCTATTGCTATTTCGAATGTATGTTTTGTTGTTGTTTATACTTGTTTACTTATTGGTTTTTTTGATTATTCAAAAATATTTATATTTTTTAAAATATAAAACAAATATTTTTATTAGTTACATTTAATATTCTATGTATTTAATAAAGAATAGAGGCTTGTTGAGAATTATATTTATATTCGAAATCAAAGAGTAACTTCTAATAATCTTTGACTGATTATTTATTGTTTAATTAATAATGGTATTCTATGAGAATACACCCTTTTCTCCATTGTTTATAACAAATTCAAGCCTTCTCCTTTATTATAAAGACATAGGGCCGAGTAATTATTTTACTACAGGCGGTATATAAATTAAAAAAATCCAAGTCAATGAACTCGGCAACTAGAGATTTCTAGCTCATAGCTCTCCTATGGCGCTATTGACTCACTGGGTTCACCCAAGAATATATCTTAATATCAACGTCTAGTAGTTTGCCTGTTGAATGCATTATTCTGCCGCATACTTACTACGTTGATATTCCTAAAAGGTTACTCAAGAAATTATTTTAAAAAATTTATACGTTTGTATGTACGTATATATATATTTTGCCCGGCGCCATGAAATTCATATGGGATTTTTGCGCACATAATATATATCTATATATTTTTAAATAAAATGTTACTAGCCGTATGGTTTTGGCGTAGTTGCTGGCAGGCAACTTCGTTACATTCCCCACCTACTTCGGGGAAGAAACAAAAATACTAGGTGGTATAAGTAATATGTATTAATATATGTACATAGTGGATGTATATAAAAGAAATTCTCTAATATAAGTAATTATAATTGTGTTTTCGTTGGCTATATATACATAGTGGATATATAAAAAAATTTTCTAGTATAACTAAATCTAATTGTTTCTCTTATTTTGCGGTTTAATAATATTTATAATCTGATTTGCTCGGTCGGTGTGGTCACTCTCTTTTATGGGATTACCGTTATTTATCTTGCCAGTCAACGGCCTGAGTTACAAAAAACAAAGAATCTATATTTGACTAGCTGTTCCCGGGCGCTTTGCTACCCGCCCACTAACGCCACGCCCACTTACACCCGGTTTCCCTATACCACTGACCCCCGCCTACTGACCTTCCACCCACTGACCTCCCGCCCACTAACCACCCACCCTTTGACCTCATACACACTGACCCACCGCCCACTGAACTCACACCCACTGACCACCCGCCCATTGACCTCATACACACTGACCCACCTCAGGAAAAAAAAGACACCGGCGCCACCTATCGGGTCCAAATTCAACGACTTTCTTTTTATTTAAATATTATATGGTGTGAATTTGAGCCGAATCGTTCCATAAATAAGAATTTTTCGGAGGAAAAAAAAGACACCAGCGCCACCTATCGGGTCCAAATTTTGTCAACGACTTTCTTTTTATTTAAATATTATAGGGTGTGAGTTTTAGCCAAATCGTTCCATAAATAAGAATTTAAAAAAAAACGATACCAGCGCCTCCTAGTGGGACTAAATTCACCGTTTAAACCTTTTCTGGACTTCCACAAATAATTTAAAACCAAAATTAGCCAAATCGGTTCAGCCGTTCTCGAGTTTTAGCCAGTCTAACTAACAGAAATTGATTTTTATATATATATAGATTATATACTTAAGGCTAGGTTTGTTTTTCTTTTCTATCCAGGTTTATATATATTTTTTTTCTTCCTGGTGTTTCTTTTATTATTTTATTTGCTATTTGCATTGTTACGCAGGGTGATTTCCTGGTGGTCCTCTGTCTTGAAGAGTACTGCATCGTCGGCGATTTGTTTTCCGTATAAGTTTCCTAGGGGGCCGGTTAATCTAAATCGTCGCGGACGCCCTTTCTTACTTCGGTATGGTCTCGGCGGCACCATATTCACACCTTCCAGGGCTCGGGGATCGAATTTTTCGCTTTTGGCCACGATCTCGTACGCCGTTATGAGTATTTCCTCCTCTTGTGGTTCTATCGGGGTGGTTGGTGTGTTGCCTTTAGGGTTTAAGGGAAATATCGTTACGGACTGGATATGTATTGGGGATTTAGCTCGGGTTGTTTCGGGAATAGGTTTTGTGGATAGGGTGGTTGGTCTAGGGATTTTTTCGTGGGATTGCCTGAATAAAGTCAGGGGTGTGTGTGCTACCCGTCGTTTGGTGGCAGTCCGGATATTTCCTTGCAGTCTTTTACGTAAGCTGTGAGAGTTTTCTTGTTATCCCCTTCCAAGATAAATATGACGGGGAGATTCTCTTTTGTACATGGTATGGTCCGATGTACCGTGGGGCAAATTTGGTGGCAAATTGCTGAGCAGCCGAGGAGAGTGGTCGATGATGATAATACACCATTTCTCCTACTGCAGGTGTCCACAGGCGGCGTCGGAGGTCGTAGTACCTCTTCTGGGTTCCAAATGCTTTTGCGAGATTCAGCCGGACTAAGGCGAGTATTTCGTGCAGTCTGGTTACGCGTTCTGCCGTGTCAGGCTCGGAGGCGTAATTCGCGGCCAAAATTTAGATATGCCGCTGAATAACCTGTTACTTCGTTTCTGCTAGTGTTTATAGCTAACATTAGCTCTGGTAGATGCTCATCCCATCTGCGATGGTCTGTCTTCACATATTGCACGATCATGGTCTTGATGACGCGGTTCATCCTTTCAGTTGGGTTGGCTTGCGGCGTATATGGCGGCGTAAACCGTTGCTTTATTTGTAATTGCGCGAGCAGATTTTGGAACTGTCCCTTCTGTATTGCGTACCGTTGTCAGTAATTAACAATTTTGGGCAGCCATACCGGCTAAGTATTCGTTCCCTGAATCCTCTTATCAACGCGGGGGTTGTGGCATCGTGCAAAGCCATGACTTCTGCCCATTTTGAAAACTTGTCGTAGAAAACGAGTATCATCATGTCCCTTAGTCGAACGTGGCAGTGGTCCTACAAAGTCGGAGCATACAATTTCCCATGGATGGTAAGCGGCAGTCATATACATTTTTCCAGCGGGTTTGCAAGTTGGTACCTTGTATTCTATGCACGTACGGCATCTCCGGACAAATCGCGCAAGGGACGAAGCGTCGATACCATGATGCGTTTCCGATTATGCGACGAAGTTCCTTTATGTTTCGCGGGGGTACCAGCGATTTTACTGCTTCAATTTTGTCGGGATGTGTCCAAGATATCGCATTTCTGCCTTGCCGAACTCACATTTCTCAGCATTGATCTTAAGTCTGGCCGATTTCAAGCGTTAAAATACCTCGGTTAGAGCAGCCATATTCTCAGCGAAGGTGCTTCCGATGACAATGATATCATCCAAGTAAGCGTACAGTTCCAATTCCGGACTGATAATTCTGTCGAGCAGTCTTTGAAAAGTAGCAGGGGCTTAGTGTAACCCAAACGGCATGACTTTCCACTGGTAGACTCCTCGACCAGAAACGGTGAACGCGGTATATGGTCGACTTGTTGCCTTCAGCGGTATCTGCCAGTATCCTTGCTTAAGGTCGATCGTAGAAATGTATTTGGCTCCTTAAAGCTTGTCGAGTATGTGGTTAATCTGTGGTAGCGGATATGCATCTTTGATTGAGATTTCGTTTAATTGTCGATAGTCAACGCATAGCATCCAGGTACCTTGCTTCTTCTTGACCAACACGATGGGTGAGCTATATGGACTGTTGGATGATTCTATTTTCCCTTCTGCCAATAATTGGTCGATCTCTTCGTTAATAATCGCTTGCATCGCGGGGTTTCTTGGCATGCATCGCTGTTTGAACGGCCGCTGGTGTTTGAGTCGAATCTCATGCTCGGTAACACTGGTGGGCCCTTTAACATTTTCAAACTGTGGCAATTCGATTGCCAGGAATTTGTCCAATTGCTGCCTTTCGGTCAGAAGGCTTTGGATTACTGGTTGACTAGGTTCGGTTCGTGCTATTATTGTATTTTTTCCTTGGTTAATGGTGAAACCAAGTTTCGATAGGAAGTCCGTTCCTATTAGGAACTTGTCCATAAGATCTGGTATGAAGACAAACTCTTGGGTGTATGTTTGGCCTTCCCATTTCAATTAAATCATATATGCCTGACGAGCGGTGACTGTAGATTTGTTGGCTAAGGCGAAAGTCATAGCTATCGGTCTAACTGGTACTTGGTTGGTTATACAGACTTGCTGTATCGTTTTTCCAATGCATGATTTCCCTGTCCCAGTATCGATGACGGCATTATATTGTTACTTGTAACATTCAATTGGTAATGTGTATGAGGCGTGACTGAGGACAGTCGGGTCTGGGACGTCTAATGCCTCATGGGATTGGACGGCCCGCTGGCGTTTCCCGGTCTACATTGACCGTTGCGGTGCTGTATACCATATACGCCGCAGTATGAACAGAACAGTGGTCGTGCCTGTTGGCATTTCTTTCGAACATGCCCTGGTTGACCGCACTTCCAACAATGGGTTTTCCGTTTATATGCGCTGGTGGGTGGTATACCAATGGTGGGTATCTGGTCGTTGATCTGGCTGGTATGCTGTGGATATGTTACATTGTTGGCCACAATAGGGTATGTGACATTACTGGCATTATGCGGTTATGTTACATCGTTGGCCACGATAGGGTATGTGACATTACTGGCATGATGCGGATATGTTACATCGTTGGCCACGATAGGGTATGTGACATTACTGGCATGATGCGGATATGTTACATCGTTGGCTACGATAGGGTATGTGACATTACTGGCATGATGTGGATATGTTACATCGTTGGTTTGTTGTATCGGTGCGAAGATTGGTCGAGCTGACTGGATGGTCGTCTGGTATGGAACGGGCACCTGCTGGGGTGCTGGTGGACTATAATGTGTGTGTGATACGACTGCTGGTTGAAACGGTGGTGCTGTATGACGAAACAGTGGTGCAGTAGGGCGTAGTGGTACTTGCCGATTCGACATCTGCGTAGGCCGCGACGAATGTTGTTCGGTCGTCAAACACTCGAAGTCCTCGATGAGGGCGGTGAGTTCTGATAAATTTGTGAATTCTCGGCGTTTAATGTAATGCCGGTATTCAGCCACGACGTTCCAGTTCGCTGATCAGTTCTTCTTTTCTTAAAGAGTACACCCCAGATGCACTCAGTCCAGTGTCTGTGGTTGCCATTGCCAAAAAGGAGGTTTGTTGCTCGGGTCTGAATTTGGACACATCCCGGTTGGTGCCCAGACTATGTCAGTGGTGACGCTTTCACCAATATCAGCAACTTTTTCCCTTTGGTAGTTGGCTCGGTATATGTCTCTTTCGTCAGTAATACTAATGAAGCAGATTTTTTTTCTACTGCTACTATTCTAAACATTCTCTTAGAGTAAGGCTGGTTCTAATTTTAATAATTTTTGGTGATGCGACCATTCGTGTCGTCTGCTTATATTTAGAGTTGTTTTTGTATAACTACTGCGACCATTCATGTCCTTTGTTTATATATAATTATATTTTTTTCTTGGTGATGCGACTATTCTAGTCGTCGACTTATGATAAAACGGGCTCTAAATATATTTCTGTTGGTGCGACTATTCGTGTCGTCTGCTTAAAGTTATTGCGACCATTCGTGTCGTCGGCTTATATTAAAATTATATAATTATGTTTATATATATTTGTCCTCGTCGGTGATGTGACTATTCTAATATAGTCCCTGCTCGGGCGCCAAATTTGTAACGTCCCTGTTTATAATAGAGTTATACTTATATAATAACGTATATTTTCTTGGTTTTTGCGGGGGGGTGACTATTTTAATATAGTCCCTGCTCGGGCGCCAAATTTGTAACGTTTCTACTCGGGTGACGCTCGCCGGTCTACCCAGGGTTCTTCTCCTCTTCTACCGTGTTACAAATTGTTTTTATTTTTCCTTATAAATAATAATTCGTTTTCTTGGTATTTGGGTTTTGGTTTTATTATTTCTTTTCTTTTCTTCTCTTCTTGAGATTTAATACTATGTTACAGTTTTTCAAATGCTTTAACTAAGAATAACTACTTATTTATACCTATATATATATATATGTGTTATGTCAGAGCCATCCTGTACGCTCCAACAAATACCAACAAACCAAGATGAACAAACCCTGGACTTTAAGTTCAACCAATAAATGTAAACGATACAAAGAGTATCGTCCGCAGTCGGAATGTACAGAGGTTATCGTCCGCAGGCAAAATGCCTCGTGTTAAATATTTTATTATAAACAAACCGCCATTTTCAATGTAAACGATACAAAGAGTATCGTCCGCAGTCGGAATGTCAGAGGTTATCGTCCGCAGGCAAAATGCCTCGTCTTAAATATTTTATTATAAACAAACCGCCATTTTCAATGTAAACGATACAAAGAGTATCGTCCGCAGTCAAAATGCTGCATTAGCAATTAAGCACTATAAAAAGGGATCGCTTGATCTCAATTAATTCAGTCTTTAAGCAGTCACCATTTACAGCTGACGATTTCCCCCCACCAGTGGTAAGGGATCCGAAGCTCTAGTCTTAATACTCAAATAATAAAGATATTCATTTTGAAATTAAAAATATTGTTTTTTTTAACTAAATTTGAATACTTTAATAAAATTTATATATATACCTAAACCTAGGTATAGAGGTAATTGCCTATATAGATGATTGGCGCATCCAATACCCTATACCACAGTCGGACTTCTCAGTCGACAACAACAACAACACCATTACCATTACATAATTACATAAATGGTAATGGTGTTGTTGTTGGTTTAAGAAACGGAACTGGATGTTTTTAAGTTCCAACCCCCCACCCAATGCGAGCTCGGCCTTAGTGCCTTTCGTATCCGCTCCCATTTCAAGAAGATCACATCTCAGTTCGCTAACTTTCAGCTCATTTGTTTTTTTTGCATTTTAAAACTCACAATAATAAAATACAAACGTAGGTTATCAAATCAACAGCGCAGTTGCAACACCCAACGACTGTAGACACACAACGTATATATCCCAGCCACCACTGTATATATATCTACCGAATACCGATATACACAACAAAACCCTTCGGACGCACACGGCTGTCGGCACACAACGTGTATATAACCGAACAACTACCGTTTCGGCCTTTCCATATGCGCAGACAGGACAAAAAAAAAACAAAAAACCGTCGCACGACTCAGGGCCCAATCACTCCGAAACTGTTAAAAATAAGTTTTGTCCATCGGAGATACACAAGTGTTTAAAATTTGAAGAAAATCGGGTTAATTTTAAAAAACTTAAATGGGCACCTCGAGCCATATCATCGGCTCCAAATCACTCCGATAACTCCAAAAAATGTAACAAAGAGTTTTGTTAATCAGAGATGCACATGTGTTTAACATTTGTAGACAATCGGGCTGATTTTTTAAAAATTAACAGGTCCCCCTCGAGCCTTAGGGCCCGATCACTCCCAAAATTTTACAAACACTTTTGGCCATCGGAGATACACATATGTTTAAAATTTCAAGAAAATCGGGCTAATTTTTAAAAAAAATTATATGGGCACCCATCGGGGCCATTCGCTCAAAAAATGTTCAAAAATTTTGTCCATCGAAGATACACATATGTTTAAAATTTAAAGTAAATCGGGATTATTTTAAAAAAAATTATATGGGCACCCCTCAGGCCTCAGGGCCCATTTGCTCAAGAAATGTCCAAAACGTTTTGTCCATCTGAGATAGACATGTGTATAAAACTTTAAGAAAATCGGGTTAATTTTTATTTTAAATTTGAATCCCCACGACCCCGGGGCCCGACGTCTGTAACATTTTTACAATAAGTGTTGTCCATAGGAGATACACACGTGTATAAAATTTGAAGAAAGTCGGGTTAATTTTTTTAAAAAATATGTATGGGGCCCCACTACCCCGGGGCCCGGGGTCTCCCAAATTTTTACAAAAAGCGTTTTCCATCGGAGATACAAATGTGTATAAAATTTTAAGAAAATCGGGTAAATGTTGTAAAATATTTGTATGGGATGCTTCACTGAGGTGTGGAAAGAACAAATACTTCTTGGAGGGTTTGAAATTGCGTTTCATTTATAATCTACACACAAGTTTTTAGCTGTACTTGGCAAGGTATATTTTCTTTTTATATACATTTGAAACTGTTTGTAATTTTTGCCAAAAATAGTATCGATATATGTTGTGTAGTTGAGGTGTTCCATTGTTGGAGGTGGGTCAATGGGAGGGTGGTCATTAGGCGGATGGACGTATGTATATTACTGGTTTTTGGGTAAATTCCACTTCTGAATTGTCAGGCAGGAAGACGACAATAGTCAATATGGAAGAATGAAAAAAAATAGATGTAGACTTTATTTAAAAAAATATATCTTTATATATATAATTCTACTGTACGTGTGTTGTCACTGAACTCGTCCTAAACGGCTGGACCAATTTGAATTAGTTTTTTTGTATGCGTTTGGGTGACGCTCTGGATGGTTTAGATTCACAAATCAGCCCGGAAGATGGCGCTGGTATCGTTTTTTTTCCGAAAATTCTTATTTATGGAACGATTTGGCTCAAATTCACACCACATAATATTTTTATATAAAAAAAAAGTCGTTGACATAATTTGGACCCGATAGGTGGCGCTGGGGTGGAAAATGTAGTTTTCCCTGTATATAATCTTCATATAAAGAATATTCTAACAAGTGTACATTTTTTGCCTGTATAAGTGTCGATTCTATAGTTTTATGGATTGGTGAGTTGGTTAGTTATTGAGGTGTAAGTGGGCGTGGCGTTAGTGGGCGGGAGGTCAGTAGGCGGGGTCAGTTGGATGGGGCAGCCGGGAAACGCGGGTGTAAGTGGGCGTGGCGTCAGTGAGCGGGAGGTCAGAGGGCGGGAGTTCAGTGGGCGGGGGTCAGTGGGATGGGACAGCCGGGAAACGCCGGGTATTTCTGCTAATACTGATGTGACTAATACTATGACGCGATATCGCAAAACAAATAGCTTTTCACAAGTTCACAAAACGATCACAAACAAATTTATTGATAGTGGGACAGGACAACGTCTGTCGGGTCAGCTAGTATATATACAGGGTGTATCCGTTAAGGTGGCAAATACTTAAAGGGATGATTCTTGGTTAATTTCGTGAAAAAAATTGTATGGGAGGGTAGGTCTATTTTTACCCCCTACGGTGTACGTAGCGTTTTAATGCGAAGAGATGTACTTTTGACCTGACATCACTTCACATCCTGTAGCTCTTGAACGCTTCTAGCTACAAGGCCACTGTTGGTCATTTTTGAAAGAAAATTAAATTTATAAGATCAAATAATAAACATTTTCTTAAATTCTTTAAACCGTTACCGATATAAATGTCATCAAAATCCAAAAACCTTTTTTCTTTTCTTAAATTTTATTTTCAAACGCGAATATTTCGAAAATCGCTCTCGGATAATTTTTTTTTGACAAATGCAATAATAAAGCCTATTCAATTTTCTACAAATCCACATCACAATATTTATGCATTCGGTCAACAGGAGCAGGGTTAAAAGTGAAAGTTTCTAAAATGAACGAAGACGTACTTTTGACCTTACATGACATCACACCCCTATAACTCTTGAACCCTTCCAGATACAAGGTTACTATAAATCTTTTTTGAAAGAAGAGTACTGTTATGATGGTTTTATGATATTTATTTAATGACCCCTTACCACTGGTGGGGGGAAGCCAATAAATAAAATACGGTTTGGTTTCTAAAAAGGAACTGATTTACTTTAATTGAATTGTGCTCTTATATACTAATTTAATGCTAATTGTACAATTTTCAGATTGATAAATTAAAGCAAAAATAACACGTACCCAGACAGCAATAAGACACCATGCATTTTGCATATTGGCTGAGAAAATGTTTTCCCAGAGAATGTGCTGAGGGCAACAGAAAACTGTGGGAATATGTCACACAGCGAAAACAGCAGTATGCAAGGTGTACGTTATCTATATTTTGCTGGGAAAATAAAATGTGCTGAGTTGAGAAAATGTTTAGAATTATAGGCGATTGTCGGTATGTTATGGTCGTAACATGCTGGGGCCGCCGCCTGATCTCTTAAACTGCAAACTGTTCGTCCAAGAACATTGTTGTTGGCTGAAACTGTCTTGCTGATGAGGCTCTTCTTTCCATTCTTCTAGGTGCTGGTTCAGGCTGATGGGTTAATTGAAGGGTTACCTCTGGTTTTTTCCGTGGCAGCCTTCTTATGATTATGACGATAATGAACACAATTGTCAGGAGTGTGACAATTCCGCTTAGGGAATATTGGTGAATTTTTTGTGTTCGTACTTCGTGCAGTAAAGTTTCTTGACTTCTTTGTAAGGCGATGTCTTGTTGTATTTTGAGATTTTGCTGTGTAATGTCCGACGTTAATACTGGGACATTTTCTGGCTTATAGCTGAATCGAACCAATTGATCAGAGATATTCTGGATAGGCAAGTACGAAGATTGAAGTCGTGTTGTGATGGTCTGCTTGCCAAACAATATCATTGTTGTCTGATGGATTCTACAGTTTGGATTTAGTTTCAAAATACCACTTCCTGATAACTTGGCTGGAACTACAGTTGAACTGCATGCGACATCTATGCTGATTTCATTTTGAATACTGAATATCCATGTGTTTGTGTGGTGCATTTGGACCCAAAAACTTTGTGGTGGCACTGATCGAGTAACGCATGAACTAGGCAGTTCATTTATATGCCTTAAGAGGTTTATTTCACAGGAACATACAGTTGACCCGGCTGTGTATAGTGGATGTTGCATCTCGCACCAGTAAAAGTCCAGGGCTCTTCGGTCGCATGAAGAGAATGCGTTTTCGTTCATCGGATAATAATGATCGCCTTGGAGATTAACAATCATGTAGTCTGATGACGGTTCGATGAACGTAAAAGTTTTGTTATGCAATGTGGGTACTGGAAGGACCTTGTACACCTTGAACTCTTCATTGTACAAAAGCGGCAGGGTGAGCTCAATAATGATGTTTTTCTCTGTAACACGTGCCCTTGGCTGCAAGGCCTTGTACAGTTGAAGGATTGACTCATGGTGCCGATCTCCAGGTATCATCATAGTCCTTGGAATGTGGTCATGGATGCGGGCCAATTCCGTTTTGAGTTGTTGAACTGTCAATATTAATGGGTGTATTTGACCACGATGTGTAGCTAATACAGCATTAAGCAGGACGTTTTGCGTGTTTTGATAATGTATCATTGTCAAAATACTTGGAAACGCAGTCGATATGAATATTTGGAACACATGTTCGTCGTTCTTCTGATTGTCTAGTGCTGATATCATGTTGGTAAGTACCTTCAACTGTCGATTGGTCGAAACATATTGTGTTTTGAAGATATTTAACGTTGAATCTATGATAGTGGTTTGATTTTTCGTCAGGTTCAGTAGATGTTGCTCGTTGTTTTTAATCCTTTCGATAGTTTCTTCGTACTGGCTTGCGAATCGTTGATCCAGAATGCCGAATAGCTCATTTGTAATTGTTCCAATAAAATCAAACGGTGATCGTTTCGATCTCTGTGGTGGTGATTCATTGTTTGCGTGCAGCAGTACTTCGTTGTTTAGGTCTATTTGCTGAAGCTGACGCTCAAATAGCTCTAAGGTGTTATTGCATAACAATGAATTTGTTTGTGTCAAAGGTGTTGTCGCACAAATCTCCTTCATGTGTTTTAAACACTTTTTGTACATGTAGTATTCTGACCAGTACGTTGTGAGATTAAAGAATACTATGGTCTTCCAGGAACTGACGATCATATTTACTCGACCGATGTCTTCAAAATATATACCGGGTTGTGTTTCAAATGGTATAATTTCGAAACTGTTAGCGATTTGTTGAGAAGCTATCGAACTAATTGCGATAGCTATGATGCACAACCAGAAAAGGGGCTTAAAACATGTCCTTGCCACTAAGGAATTGACGTCCTTGTGTTCCAGCGTTGACCTTCCCGTATTAGCTTCGGTCGTTGTTCTACTGTCTTCTGGTTCTTCCTTATCAGTTTCAATCGGTAACGGGCATAGTTTTGATAATGGTCGTTTTGCATGCCTTTTGTTGCAATAGACTGTTACTGCACGGACATTGTGATCTTTTCCTGGATGTAGCTCTGTTATCTTGGCTAAATTCCACTTAGTTGGTGGTAACCGATCGTCCTTGATTAGTACTATGTCACCAATGGAAATGTTTTTATGTACTTCTTTCCATTTGGATCTCTGTTGAAGTTGCGCCAAATAATCTGATGACCATATTTGCCAAAAATCTTGAGTAATTTTTTGTATCAATCTCCAGCGTGAACGATAACTTTTCGTTTGGTCCAGTCTGGGATCAGGTAAGGCATTTAAGGCAGAGCCAATGAGAAAGTGTCCAGGCGTAAGTATGGGGTTGTCGTCAAGATCATTGCTTATTGCGACTAATGGACGAGAATTTAAACAGGCTTCCACTTGCGTTAATATGGTGGACAGCTCTTCAAATGTCAAGGTAGTATCTCCGATGACCCGTTTTAGATGGTACTTCATAGATTTTACACCAGCTTCCCACAAACCACCGAAGTGTGGTGCAGCTGGCGGGATAAAGTGCCACTGGACTCCATGTGTAATCAGGTTATCTGCGGCTTCCTTGTTGCTTTGAGCGATCACAAATTTAAGCTGCTGCTGTAATTCCTTGTTTGCTCCTACGAATGTTGTTCCGCAGTCACTGTAGAAGTGAGCGCAAAATCCTCTTCGGGATATGAATCTTCTAACAGCTGCAATAAACGCTTCTGAAGTGAGATCGCTGACCAGTTCAAGATGTATGGCCTTAGTTGCTAAGCATACGAACACTGCAATATAGCCCTTCGTTGTTCGATTCCCTCTGCCTTTGGAAATTAGGATTTGAATTGGTCCGGCATAGTCAATGCCTGTGTGTGTAAATGGACGGGATGGTGTGACTCGTGGAGTTGGAAGCATTCCCATAATCTGGATTCTAGAGGCTGCATTGAAGCGGTGACATCGCACGCAATTGTGAATGATTTGACGTGCTGCAGATTTAGCTTGAATCACCCAGAACGACTGGCGAAGTGTGGCTAAGAGTAGTTGAATTCCTCCATGCAGCGTTTTCTCATGAATATGTTTGATTAGCAATTTAGTAAATCTACTGTTGCGTGGTAGTATGTATGGATGTCTTTCCTTCTCCGACATATTTGCGTTTTCAAGTCTACCTCCGACCACCAAGAGATTATGTACATCTAGGCGTGGAGCTAAGGCCAGCAGCTTACTCTTTTTAGGCAGAGTGTTGCGATTCTGTAGACACAAGAATTCTTCTCGAAACTCCAGTTGCTGAACTAATCGGATTACCGATATTTGAGCTTCTTCCAGCTCCGTGGTGGTTAAATGCTCAATTCGTCTGGCTTCCTTGTAGTTCCTCACATTGAAAGCAAATCGGTTGCAATAAGCTATAGATCGAATCAATCTAGTGTAAGAAGAAAATCGTTTGCAAATGTCGTTTTCTTCGATGGTGGATGCTACGGCAACTGTTGATGCAACATAATCAACTACGGAACACTCTGATGTTGCGAGTGATTCCGGATGTTTAGGCCAATGAACAGAATCTTTTTGAAGCCATGCTGGTCCACTCCACCACAGGGGATGAAATTTTAGTTGAATGGGTGTAACACCTCTTGATGCACAGTCTGCTGGATTTTCAGCTGACCTTATATGTCCCCATGAGCTTGGCTCTGTGTTTTCGTGTATTTGAGCAACTCTGTTAGAGATAAACACCTTTTCATGTGATGATCCTTTTTTTATCCAGGCTAAGACGATGGTTGAATCCGTCCAGGCATACACATTATCTGTCGGAGTACCAAAAACTTGCCTCATTTCAGTCAGCAATTTCGACAATAGGTGTGCTCCACAAAGTTCCATCCTTGGTATAGTGAGCTTCTTCTTAATGGGTGCTACTCGTGTCTTGCATGTAAGTACAGTAGTCTTGTGCATTCCATTTTGACCAGTAATTCTTGAATATATAACAGCAGCATAGGCTCCATCAGAGGCATCACAAAATCCATGCAGCTCTAGATTCAGGGAATCATATGCACCAATCCACCTGGGAATTTTGATAGATTCGGCTAATGGGAGATCTCTTTTGAATTGATTCCAGCATTGCTGTAGCTCAGAAGTTAATGGCTCATCCCAACCAAGCTCAGCCTTCCAAATTCGCTGCATTAACATCTTCGCAGTAATGGTGATGGGCGCGAGCCATCCTAATGGATCGAAGAGACGTGCTATTTCAGAAAGTGTGGCACGCTTAGTTGAGGTGTCATGTTTACATGTTGATTTGATAAGGTTTACTCTGAATAGGAATGTGTCTGTTGATGGATTCCAATGGATTCCTAGAGTTTTAACAACCTCTTCCTTGTCCAAGTTGATGCAGCACTGATTATTGTCTTTTTGGTCTGACACAAATAATTCCTTGTGATTAGTGGCCCATTTTCTTAGATGAAAGCCGCCACTGTTCAGTAAATTAATTAATTGATGTTGAGCTTCTTTACATTCAGCTAGTGTATTTCCTCCAGACATGACATCATCCACGTAGAAATCATTTCTCACAATTTTGGATGCGATTGGATAACGTTGTTGTTCATTTAAGGCCAATTGATGAAGAGTCCTTACAGCTAAATACGGTGCTGATGCTGTGCCGTATGTAACAGTCGTTAGCTTGAAGTCCTTAATTGGTTCGTTGGTCGAATTCCTCCACACGATACGTTGATAGTCCTGATGATGAGCGATGACCTTAATTTGGCGGTACATTTTTTCGATATCCGCTGTATATACGTATCGGTGTCTTCGCCAGCGCATGATCATTTTTGTTAGGTCTTCTTGTAATCTTGGACCAATGAGCATCAATTGATTAAGGCTTGTTCCACTAGATGTCTTCGATGATGCGTCAAACACAACGCGTAGTTTCGTAGTAAAACTGTCCGGTTTAAAGACAGCATGATGTGGCATGTAATAGATATTGTTGTCTAGAGGGTTATAGTCCTTAGTTTTGACCATATTCCCAAGGTTCATAAAGTCGTCCATGAATTTTGTGTATTCAACTCTTAACTTTGGGTCGCCGACTAATCGTTTTTCTAGCTGAAGTAGTCTGGCTACCGCTCGGTCCCGTGATGCACCAATGTTATGCTTTTGCATCAACTCTTGATTGAATGGAATGCTAACTATGTATCTGCCACCTTTTTCTCGATGATAAGTTTCTTTGTAGTTATCTTCGCAACGCTGTTCTAGTTGTGTTAGATGATTCCTCTCGGGGATTTGCTCGAGTTCCCAAAATCGTTTAAGTTGGTTCTCTAGTGTTGTTTGAGCGACCAATCCTACGATTTTTATGTTTTGATCCCTCACCGATGTCCGACCTGTGATGATCCATCCTAGTTGTGATTTTTGAGCGATGGGGGATCCTTTGATACCTCTTTTAATTCCATTCTGTATGATGTCTCCATACACATCGGCTCCTATTATCATGTCAATAGGTCCAGGGATAGCGTATGTTGGATCGGCAAGTACGAGGCCCTTTAGTTGATTTGGCATGCACTTGACTATGTTTCTATCAGGCATGAGCTTAGTAAGGGTCGGTAACACAAGCGCAGAAACAGAAATTTTGAAGTTTGATGTGAATCTCGGTTGGATTGCGACCTCAACCTTGCTTCGGGCTGTTCCGGCATCAGTTGCTCCTAATCCACTGATTTCTGTGTGTACCTTCTGTTTCGGGAGACGTAATGATTGAACTGCCGCTTCAGTTATTAGTGTCGCTTGTGAACCTGGATCTATCAGCGCCCTCAGTTCCCTGCTATGTCCGTAAATGTTTGTTGCGTTTATAATGGCTGTGGCGAGAAGAACACCCTGATTTTGATGAGCATGGTGTGACTGCACCATGGATGCTTGAGTTGAGGTAGAAGTAGCCTCATTGATATGTCTTTTTTCCACATTATGGTTTTCTTGATGTAGCAGTGTGTGGTGCTTTTTATTGCACAGCTTACATGTTCGTAGACTAGAGCAAGCAACCTTCTTATCATGCCGTAAACAATTGACGCAAACCTTGGCCTGTTTAACCTGTTCGTATCTTTCTTTTGGTGTCCAGCCCATAAACTTGTTGCAAGAGTAAATGTTGTGATCACCCTTACAAATTATGCAGCTGAACCTTGTTGCTAGGTGGTAACTACGAACAGGACCTTTGTTTTCTTCTTTATGCAGTTTTTTACGAGATGGAGCTAAGACTTCTAATGCTTGATATCTTCTGGCAAGGAACTCAAAGAGTTCTTCTTGTGAGGGAACCTTGTTTGGACTTTTAATCCCTTGCTCAAAAAGATTTCTGCTTTCCGGGTCCAATCCTTTTACGATGAGATGAACTATTATTGGCCCCCAGGATGATGTCTCGAATCCCATGTTTTTCAGAGCCGCAAGGCCTTCTTTAGTTGAATCTAAGATAGTTTTTAGATGACTTGCAGAAGATTGATTGCCATGGTATCCAGTTTTAAACATCCTGTCTAAGTGCATTGATACGATCTTCCTCTCGTTGTCGTATCGCTTTTTTAATGTTTCCCAAGCATTAGCGTAGTTTTCACTTGATATTGTGAAATGTTGTATTAACTGCAACGGCTCGCCCTCCAAATGTGTTTTTAAATACTCCATTTTTTCTGTGATCCCAAGAGTAGTTTTTTTATGAATGATGGTTGTGAAAATATCACAGAATGACTGCCATTCTAAGTAGTCCCCCCTGAATATGGGAATTTTTAACTGAGGTAGTCGAACTTCTGAGCTAGAAGGCGACTCCTTGATGATTTTAGTTTCCGAGGATTTTGAGGCCATTTGAAATAGGCAGTTGTTGATATCTTCTTGCACACCTTCATACCGCTTTTCAGTTACGTATGAGGTCTTATAATCTTGATCACTTGCATTTGAAAGAAATTCTTCATGTAATTCGGTCAGGGATTTCCATTGATCTAGAAGAACTCTTTGCTGGTACTCGTGCACTTCTTTCGAGTAGTTTTGAAATGTCCGCTCAAAAGATTCTATCGTTCTTATTATAGCTCCAATTTTGATGTCTAATTTTCTTAAACGCAGCCGCTGTGTGTCGTCTTTTGAGGTCTTGGGGATCACCTTTTGGATTTCGATATCTTCAGTTTGTGGAACAATGTTTTCCAAGTCCGTTCTTAACTTTTTGTATAGGGCTTTAACGATATCATATGTGTTTCTCTGCATATATGGAGTATCAGGCTTTGTCACAACTAGAATTTTTTCATGGTTTTCATCGAATTCCTTCCAAATTTCGTCGATTTTTGCAAGTCGATCTTCCTTGTACCGTAGGGTTTTCCGAGACGCGCTATCTTTTCCGAAATTTATTTGCGCTCTTTCCAACTCTTGTGCTAAGCTTTTCTGCCTAGCAACAATAACGAAGACTTCGCAGTCCTCCATTTTTTAGCACTGTTGGTTGTACTGTTTTTTTTGCACTTCACTACCAGTGTACTTAGCCCTGGCAACGCTTCACAAAAAAAATCTACCAATGTAAGCCTTGGTAACGCTAGAACAAGTTGAGTTCAACTTAATGTTTTAAAACCAGTGTAGAAGCCCTGGTTACGCTTTTGTTGGCTCGAAGGACCAAATGTTATGATGGTTTTATGATATTTATTTAATGACCCCTTACCACTGGTGGGGGGAAGCCAATAAATAAAATACGGTTTGGTTTCTAAAAAGGAACTGATTTACTTTAATTGAATTGTGCTCTTATATACTAATTTAATGCTAATTGTACAATTTTCAGATTGATAAATTAAAGCAAAAATAACACGTACCCAGACAGCAATAAGACACCATGCATTTTGCATATTGGCTGAGAAAATGTTTTCCCAGAGAATGTGCTGAGGGCAACAGAAAACTGTGGGAATATGTCACACAGCGAAAACAGCAGTATGCAAGGTGTACGTTATCTATATTTTGCTGGGAAAATAAAATGTGCTGAGTTGAGAAAATGTTTAGAATTATAGGCGATTGTCGGTATGTTATGGTCGTAACAAGTACATTTTTAAGATCAAACAATCTACATTTTTTTAAATTATTTAAGAGATAGCGATATGAAGGCCTTCAAAATTAAATTTTTTTTTTAAAAATTGTATTCACAAACACGATTAATTAGAGAAATGCTATCGGATACATTTTTTTGACAAATGAGGTATTAAAGCCTATTCAATCTCCTACAAATCCATATCAAAATATTTGTGCATTCAGTCAAAAAGAGGGAGATAGTGCGGATTATGTTACCTACTATTACGTATAAGAAGAGTTGCATGACGTCTCAGTGTTCCCGTAGCAAGAGTGCAACAAAATTACACGTAGAACGGATGCACCCTTGCCAGTTCACTCCAGTGCATAATCTGGCATAGCCAAAAGGACCTAATTTTGTGAGTGGTCACCATTTACATGTGTCCATTTTGACCACCAATTTTATGTGTCCATTCGATGTTGTGAAATCGACTCACAAAATTAGGTCCTTCTTGGTACCCTTCTTATGCGTAGTAGTAGTAACACAACCCGCACTATCTCGCTCTTGTTGACAGAATGCATAAATATTTTGCCATGTATTTGTAGGAATTTAAACAGGCTTCAATACTGTATTTATCAAAAAAATTTATCCAAGAGTATTTCTCGAAATAATCGTGTTGGTAAAAATAATTTTAAAAAATGTTGTTTTGAATTTGACGACCTTTATATCGGTATGGCTAAAATAATTTAAAAAAATGTACATTGTTTGATCTTAAAAATGTACTATTCTTTCAAAAAAGATTAATAGTAACCTTGTGTCTGGAAGGGTTCAAGAGTTATAGGGTGTGAAGTCATGTAAGGTCAAAAGTACGTCTTTGTTCATTTTAGAAACTTTCACTTTTAGCCCTGCTCCTGTTGACCGAATGCATAAATATTGTGATGTGGATTTGTAGAAAATTGAATAGGCTTTATTATTGCATTTGTCAAAAAAAAAATTATCCGGGAGCGATTTTCGAAATATTCGCGTTTGAAAATAAAATTTAAGAAAAGAAAAAAAATTTTTGGATTTTGAAGACGTTTATATCGGTAACAGTTTCAAGAAGTTAAGAAAATGTTTATTATTTGATCTTATAAATTTAATTTTCTTTCAAAAATGACCAACAGTGGCCTTGTAGCTAGAAGCGTTCAAGAGTTACAGGGTGTGAAGTGATGTAAGGTCAAAAAAACATCTCTTCGCATTAAAACGCTACGTACACCGCAGGGGGTGAAAATAGACGAAAAAACGACTCACGAAATTAACCAAGGAATCATCCCTTTAAGTATTTGCCACCTTAACGGAACAATGAACTGCTCGCGACGACGGTTCAACCAACACTGCTCGCAATCATTCGTTACAATAATAAAGATCCGTTTTGAAAAATTAAAAATATTGTTTTTTTTAAATAAACGTGAATCCTTTATTAAAATTGGCGCAGTCGGTAGGATTGACTAAATATAACGAATATCTTTTAATTTAAAAAGTCAATCCGTGAAACGAACAAAAACGCAAAAATTGGCAAAACGCGTGAAACATTGAAAGTGAAAATTGTTCAACTGATGAACGAATATCATCAATTACATTAAAACAAATTCAATCTTTAAACACTAAATAAAGTGAAAAGTGAAAACCACTTGACCGAATTTAGTGATAAAAAATTATTCGAACGAAAATCGAATTATTTGAACGAAAATCGAATATTGAAACATAAATTATTTAGTAAATTATAAGATAAGCTAAAATAATTAATGTTACGAAACCTCATAGAGAGGAAATAATTTAAAGTAAACCACAACTAGGAAATAATAATAATATTAATAATAATAATGTAGTTTTAAAAAGTCTACAATTAAACCCATTAAAATACATAGAAAGACTTAATACTGTTGATGAAAGAACGGAAGATCTTCCAATTTTTATTCAAAATATCGATGACATTATTCCGACTTTATTAGAATACAATGACCAGGGTCAAAAAATGTGCATTAATTTGTTAAAATCGAAATTTATAGGTAGGGCACGACAAAGTATAGAAATTCATACGCATTTAACGACATGGACAGATATTAAAGCTATGCTTATAGAAAATTTCGCTGGATTCAAAAATAGCAACCAATTATACGAGGAATTGAGAAATTCTCAGTACAGAGGAGATGTTATAAAATTTTATAACTACATTCAGAAAACCCTCTCTTCATTAAATCAAAAATGCCAACAAGAAAATAACCTCTTAGATATTCCTAGAAATAACCAAGCGGCACTTAATTCCTTAAAGAAAAACTGCCAACTCATATGAGGACAATCCTCTATGTTCCAAAACCAAGCACCATGGAGTTAGTACTTTATGAGTTAAATAGTGCAGGATAAGACAAAATAACGATGTGACAGAAAAACAAAAACACTATAATAAAAAATTAGAAAATAGGTATGAGCACAAAAATAGTAATAATTTTAAAACCCCAAATAACCCCTTCAGAAATAATTACAAACGTGCGTGCCAAACAATCAAAACAATTACCAAAGACAAAATAATAACAATTATAACAGAAACTATAACCCCAACAACTATAGACAACAACCCCAAAAATTTGAGCCTATGAATGTAGATCCTACTCAAATCAAACGAATACCAAAAGCTAATTATGCGGAAGACACAGGAGGTAATACAAATTTTCGGTATGCAGCCGCGGAACAAGAAGCGGAATGCCCTTTATTAAATTAAAAAAAAGAACAAACAACTTTTAGAATGCTCATTGATACAGGAGCAACTAATAGCCTTCTTAGAGAAGTAGATGGTCCAAAGAAATTTATTAAAATAAGAAAAAATCCTCTAATTATAAAAACTTGTGGGAACCCAGTTACTATAAATAAAGAAATTATTATACCTAAGGATCAATTTATTTTTTCAGTTATTGAAGATTGTGAATTCCAAATCCAAACATTCAGTTCAGAATACAACGGAATAATAGGGAATAATATTTTAATTCCAAATAATTGTGCAATCAATTACAAAAATAAAATATTAAAGTTGAACGGTAATAGCATACCTTTCTTTCTCAACAGAAATGAAGAAGAAGAATATGAAAGTACAATCAATTACTTTAATAATATTTCACCTTTTAATACAATTATTGATCATTCTTTTACAAATGAACTTAGGACTGAGCATTTGAACTCAGAAGAAAAAAATATATTAATAAAATTATTAAAAACACACAAAAATTCTTTTTACTATAAAGGTGACGATTTAAGTTTCACCAACCACGAAAAACACAACATACCAACGGAAAATACTTCCGCTATATAAACAAGAATATACAGATATCCTGAAATCCACAAAAAAGAAGTGGATAGGCAAATAAAAGAAATGCTTGAATCAAAAATAATTCAGCATTCGACTTCGCCTTATAACGCCGCAATCTGGGTCGTACCCAAAAAAGAAGACCACGCTGGTAATAAAGAGTGGCGAATCGTAATAGACTACAGAAAATTAAAAAATGTTACCAAAGAAGATAAATATCCCATCCCAAACATGGATTCGATATCAGATAAACTAGGACAAGCAGTATATTTTACAACATTAGATCTCACAAACGGATTTTTTCAAATAGAAGTTGATGCTAAAGATAGAGAAAAAACAGCATTTAGCACATTAACTGGACACTATGAGTTTTTGCGAATGCCATTCGGTTTAAAGAATGCACCCACAACCTTTCAAAGGCTCATGAATGAAGTCTTGAAAGACTACATAGGAAAAATATGCTACGTCTATTTAGATGATATCATAATATTTTCCTCTAGCCTACAAGAACATATGGATTCACTCCATAAAATCTTATTGACACTTAAGAACGCAACTCTTAAAGTATCATTAAACAAATCTGAATTTCTACGTAAAGAAACAGAATTTTTAGGGCATGTAGTAACTCCAAATGGTGTAAAACCAAACCCAAAGAAAATAGAAACTATAAAGAAATTTCCTATCCCAAAAACAGTAAAAGAAATCCAAAGCTTTCTAGGTTTAACAGGGTACTACAGAAAATTTATAGATGACTATGCAAAAATAATTAAACCTTTAACTTTATGCCTAAAGAAAGACAGTAAAATAAATATAAACGATCAAGATTACAAAGAATCCTTTCATAAATTAAAATCGTTAATGACAAATAATTTAATAAATAGACACCCAGACTTTTCAAAAGGATTTACACTAACAACTGATGCAAGCAATTTTGCTATTGGAGCTGTATTAAGTCAATCTCATGGCCCCTTTTGTTTCGCTTCACGCACATTAAACAAACATGAGTTCCAATATAGCACAATAGAAAAGGAATTATTAGACATTGTCTGGGCTACCGCTCAATTCCGACATTATTTGTATCGTCATTAAGACTGACCACAGGCCATTAGTATGGCTTAGCAATTTAAAAGAACCAAACAGCAAATTACAACGCTGGAAAATCAAACTCGAAGAGTACGATTTTCAGATACAATATATTCAAGGAAAAGAGAATAAAGTGGCTGACGCCCTATCTCGAGTAAAAATAAATATGCTACAACAAGATGACTTAGCAACCATTCACAGTGCTGAATCAGATAGTTCATATCTTATTCCTATTAGTGAAAAACCGGTTAATTTATTTAATCGACAAATAATACTTTAAATCAATGAAAATGATTATCAAGAAATTTTGTATCCACATGTTGGAAAAAGAAGAATAATATTTAGTAAAAAAGAATACAAAGAGAACGATTTTTTAGAAATAATAAAAGAAGTGGACACTACAATGATAAATTCCATATATGTCAAAGATGATAAAGTATTTAACAACTTCCAAAAAAGTTTGGAAAAATGAAAATAAAGGTAAGAAAAATATTTTATATCGTAGCACAAAATTTTTAAATGACCTTAACACAATCGAAGCCGATGAGCTCATCCACAATATACACAAAAAATATAATCATATAGGAATAGAAAAAGTTTATTTAGAAATATCCAAAGAAAATTATATACCCAATCTAAAACTCATGATAAATAAAATTTTAAATAATTGTGCAATATGCATGACTAAAGTTGATAGAAATCCTTTTAAACTGCCATTTGAGAAGACACCCACACCAACAGGACCCAGGCAGCATTACCACATTGATATATGGTTCTTAAACAAAAATAAGAAATATGTTACATGTGCAGACAAATTTAGCAAATATGCCGCAGCAGAACCTATAAAACATAAAACTCACATAGATACTATAAAAGCGTTAACAAAGATTTTCTCATATATGGGATCACCGAATTTCATAACTCTCGACAACGAGAATGCTTTTGTTTCAGATTCCCTCAACAACTATTTAACAAATAAAGACATACAAATACATTACTGTACAGCAAACCGGCACACAGGAAATTCTGACATTGAAGGACTACATGGAAACCTTAACGAACATTTACGTATTTTATCATCAATCGAACAAATTGGTGAACAACTTGATCCAAGTGATCATACGGTTCAAGCTCTAAATGCTTATAATAATATTATCCACATAACAACTCGAGAAAAACCTTTCGATTTCCATTTTGGTGTCATAAATAAGGGAATAATTTTTAAACGGATATAAGACAGTAAAAACAAGTTAATTAACAAATTAAATGAAAAACGTAAGAATATTGAAATAAACGAACAATACGTGAAAACAACCGATCCCGATAAATTGAAAAACAAATTAACCCCTAAATATAAAAAAATAAACGTAATAAATAAAGAAGGAAAAAAATATACTCTTAAAGAAGGCAATAGATTCAAAAAGAAACCCAACAGAACCTTACACAAAGATCAATTCCATAGATTAAAGAAATTCACAGAAAATATTCCTGCTCACAGGGACGACACTTCATCAAAAGAAGCCACTTGCGGATCTTCATCTGATCAACCCACTACTTCTAAGGGTAACCATCATAATTATCCTCATTCTTCCAATAATTAAAACCCAAGAAATTCAAATAACATATTTAAACCATGGTAATGGTTTCACAGTTATACAGCTACAACAGATGCAAATAATACAAAACTTCACTAAAATACTACACATTATAAATTTAACTAATTATGAAATAAATTTAAATATATTAGAAGACAATGTAAGACTTTTACCCAAACAAAATATGGACATTATTAATTTAATGAAACACACAAGAAAAGAATTTGAAACTTTAATACCACACGTTAGACAGAAAAGAGGACTTTTTAATATTTTAGGTACAGGAATGAAATTTTTATACGGAACTATGGATGACGAGGATAGAAAAGAAATAGAAGAAAGGTTAATATTAATAGAAACAAATACACATAACGTAATAGAAAATTCAAACTTACAAATACAAATAAATAATCATTTTAATGAACAAATTGCATTACTAACTAATACATTTAATAAAAAAACTAAAAAATTAATTGGGTATGTAGAAAAATTTACTCGCACAGAACACGATTTAGAAAGAGACTTTCACGAATTAAAATTGGAAATAGAAATTAAAGACAAATAAAAAAATAATAAATGACATAGAAAAAATTAAAGACATTGTTTTAACATCTAGATTAGGAACTCTAAGCAAGGATATTTTTTCAGAAACAGAACTTGACGAAAACAATATAACAATAGAAAAACTTTCACAGGTTAAATTAGAACTTGCTCTATATAAAAATACTATCATATTTATAATAAAAATCCCAAACTTTTCAAATGAAACATACAAACAAATCTATATCCAACCCATACCAAATTTAGAAGATAATCAACAATTAGATATTAGTAATAAAATGTATTTGACTAAAAAGCAAAGCAAACAATTTATAATAATACCAAAATAAAAAAATATTTATCAGAAATAGACAACAATTGTTTACAAAATTTATTTAAAAATCAAATGAATTGTAAATTAATAAAAAATACAAGTAAACAAATAATAGAAATAGGAAATAACAATTTAATGTTAATTAATGTAGGATTACAAGAAATTATCCAAAATTGTACATTTTTGTCAAAGGTAATTACTTAATTAAGTTTGAAAATTGTAAAATTAAAATAGATAATAAAAATTACGAGAGAAAAAACTACAATCATGAACCCATAATTCCAAATACAATCACAAATATCAATTATACCAAATCAAATGATTTAACTTTTCAAGAATTGAATTATCAAAATATAAAAAACTTAAAAGAAATTCAAGAATTAAAATGTATATGATAATTTTAACAATTATATTGATCATAATCTTTTATATCTATCTTAAATGTAAAAATAAAAAAATGAAAATTATAAATAATGTCAATCTTCCACAAGTCGCTTTTCGACCCACAGAAGACTTTAAAGGGGGAGGTGTTATGTCAGAGCCATCCTGTACGCCCCAACAAATACCAACAAACAAAGATGAACAAACCCTGGACTTTAAGTTCAACCAATAAATGTAAACGATACAAAGAGTATCGTCCGCAGTCGGAATGTACAGAGGTTATCGTCCGCAGGCAAAATGCCTCGTGTTAAATATTTTATTATAAACAAACCGCCATTTTCAATGTAAACGATACAAAGAGTATCGTCCGCAGTCGGAATGTAAAGAGGTTATCGTCCGCAGGCAAAATGCCTCGTCTTAAATATTTTATTATAAACAAACCGCCATTTTCAATGTAAACGATACAAAGAGTATCGTCCGCAGTCAAAATGCTGCGTTAGCAATTAAGCACTATAAAAAGGGATCGCTTGATCTCAATTAATTCAGTCTTTAAGCAGTCACCATTTACAGCTGACGATTTCCCCCCACCAGTGGTAAGGGATCCGAAGCTCTAGTCTTAATACTCAAATAATAAAGATATTCATTTTGAAATTAAAAATATTGTTTTTTTTAACTAAATTTGAATACTTTAATAAAATTTATATATATACCTAAACCTACGTATAGAGGTAATTGCCTATATAGATGATTGGCGTATCCAATACCCTATACCACAGTCGGACTTCTCAGTCGACTGAAATGAAATGGCTATAGTGGGGAAACATAGACTGAAGTCACTTATTCCCCGCTATATGCGATGTGTACAGACCAAAATGGGCTTTAATGAGGAAGAGGCATTCAATAGAATGCGGCGCATGTAAGAAATAGCGATTAAATCCACTTATTTCTTACAAGCCCACGAGGAATTTCAGCTTAGCATACCATCAGTGACGAAAAGGCGATTAAATCCACTTATTTCGCACTGCGGGTATTGCATGTCGACTTCCAGCCGGGGTGCAATATCTTAGTAAGAGAAGGCGATTGAATCCAGTTATCTCTTACTAAAAGATTACAGGAACTGCTTATATGTATAGGGTTCAGTAGGTTACTGTTCCCTTCAAAAAGTTGTTCGTGCACAACGTTGAGAGACTCTAACCGCTTTCAGTGTGTGGAGTTTCTTGTCATTGTTCGTGTAGAACGCAGAAAGAAGTACACCGAGTTTGGTATTTGGAGTATATTTCTCTGATTATACTGCATTTTCGGTCGCTATGTATTTAATAAAGAATAGAGGCTTGTTGAGAATTATATTTATATTCGAAATCAAAAAGTAACTTCTAATAATCTTTGACTGATTATTTATTGTTTAATTAATAATGATATTCTATGAGAATACACCCTTTTCTCCATTGTTTATAACAATTTCAAGCCTTCTCCTTTATTATAAAGACATAGATAGGGCCGAGTGGTTATTTTACTACAGGCGGTATATAAATTAAAAAAATCCAAGTCAATGCCGGGGTATGAACTCGGCAACTAGAGATTTCTAGCTCATAGCTCTCTTATGGCGCTATTGACTCACTGGAGTCACCCAAGAATATATCTTAATATCAACAATATTTTGCCTATTGAATGCATTATTCTGCCGCATACTTACTACGTTGATATTCCTAAAAGGTTACTCAAGAAATTATTTTAAAAAATTTATACGTTTGTATGTACGTATATATATATTTTGCCCGGCGCCATGAAATTCATATGGGATTTTTGCGCACATAATATATATCTATATATTTTTAAATAAAATGTTACTAGCCGTATGGTTTTGGCGTAGTTGCTGGCAGGCAACTTCGTTACATTCCCCACCTACTTCGGGGAAGAAACAAAAATACTAGGTGGTATAAGTAATATGTATTAATATATGTACATAGTGGATGTATATAAAAGAAATTCTCTAATATAAGTAATTATAATTGTGTTTTCGTTGGCTATATATAAATATATATATATATAAATATATATATATATATAATATATGTAGGATTTGATACCGCCACTGTAACTGCGCACTCGACCAGACGCAGACGAAACACACAGCCGCAGACAGGACAGACACAGACAGAACACACAGCCGCAGACAGAACACACAGCTAAGAGCCAAACGATCGTCTCTCCTTTTCCCTCTCTTTTAAATTATAAAATAAAGTATGTATAACAAGTTCGCCTGGCTGATCCTATTCGTATCAAGCGAAGGTATGACAAGTATTTAACGACAAGTAACATAAGTTAGTTGAATTCAAGCAGCCAAACCACTAAGGTGCATCAACACTCGTTTGTTAATTTTAATTCAATAAAATATAATAAATAAATTGGAAATTGGTTGTTTTTGTTTTAACTCAATCCTACATTTTTGGGGGCTCAACCGGGATGAACTGTGGATATTTAAAGAAGTTTAATGTTTTATGTGCGGTTCGAGTCAATTGAATATTTAGTTAAAACCTAAAATATACGTTTCGTTTTACAAATGTTGGTGGAAAGTTTGAGTAATAAAGGCGTTTAATATTTTAATAACGCATAAAAATCAACAACGACATAAAAAGAACACGCATTGCAACAACAACGTCGTAGTTCTAGAAAGTTTATGACGACGCAAAAGATGAAAGCAGATTTATAAAATAAGAAGATTACTTAAGAAGAAGACGAAAGAAGAAAACGACGAAAGAAGAAAACGACGAATGAAGAAGACGACTAAAGAAGAAGACGACTAAAGAAGAAGACGAAAGAGGATTTACGAAAGAAGAATTACGAAAAATATTTTTGAAATAAGACGAAAGAAGAAAAAGGAGATTTACGAAGAAGACGACGAAAAGAATATAGAATAACATTTATTTGTGAGTTTTCATTTAAATATTATAGTTTGTTTGCAAAGTATTGCAAAAACGTTTCTAAGTATAATATTATATTATAAAATTGATTTAAAGTTGAAAGTTTGCTTTTAAAAAAAATTATAAAACAGTTAATTTCTAAGAGAAAAAGAGAGATAGGTAAAATGAATATTGAAGACATTAAACGTCTAACGGTTGACGAGATGAAAACTCGTCTTAGAGAACTAGGACAGCCGGTTACTGGAAATAAAGAGACTTTAACGAAGAGACTATTAGTATCAGCGGGTATAGACAGTGACGAGGACGACAACAATGACAGCAGCGTAGGAGACGATACAGTGGTTGGTCATGAAGGCGTAGTAAGCAGAGACAGATGTGCATCAACACAACAGTCTAATGGTCGAACACGTGATTTCGAACAAATTCAAATACGCGATAGTAATGCTAACGTACCAATTTTTACATTCAAAGATGTAGAAGAGAGTATTTCTGCTTTTACCGGTGCAAGCGGAGAAAATATACAGCGCTGGGTTGTCGAATTTGATGATGTTAGTCGCTTGGTTGGTTGGGGTGAGTTGCAAAAATACATTTACGCAAAACGCCTGATACGAGGAGCAGCGAAACTCTTTGTAAACGGAGAGTCTGGCATTTATGATTGGCAAACTTTAAGAGATTCTCTGCAAAAAGAATTCTCTGAGGTTATAAATTCAGCAGAAGTTCACAAAAAGCTGAGAACTCGTCGTAAACTTGCTCATGAATCCTTAAGAGAGTACTTATACACCATGATAGAGATAGCAAAACCAATTGATCTAGACGCTGAATCCCTTATTGAATATTTTATTGACGGCATCAAAGACGAAAAAATAAATAAGATGGTCTTGTACGAAGCAAGTTCGATTGAAGAGCTAAAAAAGAAAATACGTGTGTACGAGAGGATGAAGCAGTCAAGCAACGTTATGCCGTTCAACAAGAATTTCACTGCAGCAACGTCTACTACAGCAGTCAAGTCGGAGGCGATGATTAAGAGAGAAAAGCGATGTTTTAAGTGCGGTGATGCACAACATTTGTCGAATGCTTGCCCTAATAAAAGCTTCAAATGTTTTAGATGTAATGAATTCGGACATCGTTCATTCGAATGTAAACAAAAACCCAGATCGCAACATGTGGCAGCAGAAAAGTCAAGCTCAGTTGCACTGGCGAATTATGGCTGGAAAAATGATAAGCGTATGATGAAGAAAATTCATATAAGAGGTACAGAGCTAACTGCGCTTGTTGATACAGGATGTGATATCTGTATTTGTCGAAAAGATATGTTATTTATTCTTCCTAAAATTGAAGTTATAAATTCAACAACTGTATTTAGTGGGCTAGGTAACAAAGAAGTCATCTCCTCAGGATATTTTATTGAGACGGTTTTAATTGATAACTTGCAGTTCAAAATAAAGTTTCATATTGTGAATGAACGAGATATGTTGTTTCCTTTTATTATTGGTAATGATGTATTGTCAGAAGCCACCGTACTCATCGATGACAGTGGTATTCATTTTTATAATAAAAACAACGCCGATCAGTTGAAGCTGAAGAATCATCCCATCAAGAATGATTCGAACGCTGATACGAAAGAAAAGCAAGAAGATCTAATTTCATCTGAACTTAAGCAGCTGTGTTGTATAGCACAGAATTTTTCAAATGAAGATGACGATTTGCAAGCAAAGATAAATCATGTACCAAGTAAATTTCAAGACGACATTAAGAATTTAATACAATCATATACGCCTGAAGCAAATGCAAACTGTCCCGTTGAAATGAATTATTATTTTACAAGATGAGATTCCTATCTATGAACGTCCAAGACGAATGGCAGAAGTGAACAAAATTGAAATCGGAAAACAAATTGATGAATGGTTGCAAGATGGCACTATCCATCGCAGCAATTCAGAATTTGCGGCTAATGAGAAGTTTCCCGCGTTAATACATGCAAAGCATGCCATAGATGAAGACGACGAAGAAGGTGGAAATGAAGATGAAGACGACGAAGAAGGTGAAGACGAAGAAGAAGAAGACGAAGATGAAGACGACGAAAAAGATGAGGATGATGAGGATCTTCAAAATCCAAATGAAGTTAGTGGCAACTTTTTACTTGAATCGGCAACAGATCCAAGCAGAAATTTGACGGCAATATTTGAGGTTGCAGCTAGTAAAACTCAAGATTTGATAGAAAGACCCGATTTATCCAAGAAGATTCCAAAGATTTTAAAAAGATGTATTGAATGCTTGATGGCAGAACGGAAAACCGACAAACTTGAGGAAGACATAACTCATCATTTAATTACGACTGGGGTATCAAGAGGAAATGGACAGGTCGAAAGAGTCCATCGAATATTGATTCCATTGCTTACGAAGATGTCGCTAAACAATTCTGCAAGCTGGTTTAAGCATATTGACAAAGCACAACAACTCATTAATAGTTCGCCACCAAGAAGTACTAAGATTTCACCCTTCCGAATTCTGACAGGCATAGAAATGCGGTTAAAGACAACACCAGAACTACAAGAGATGCTCCACCATGAACTTCTCAAAGAACTGGATTATGAAAGAAAACAAACACGAGAACATGCGAAGACTAATTTTGCTAAGTTGCAACGCGAAAATTACATCGGAGCTAATCGGAAGAGGAAGAAGGCACGTAGGTACAAGATGAACGATTTAGTAGCTGTAAAGCGTACTCAGTTTAGACCTGGTCTGAAATTAAAGCTAAAATTTTTAGGACCATATAAAGTCACACAAGTCTGCAAGCACGACAGGTATGCAGTAGAGAAAGTTGGCGATCACGAAGGTCCTGGTAAAACGACCGCTGCAGCCGATGGTATGAAGATTTGGCCTGGAACATTCGGGTCGAATGTAAAGCCAGGAAGGCCGAATGTAGGATTTGATACCGCCACTGTAACTGCGCACTCGACCAGACGCAGACGAAACACACAGCCGCAGACAGGACAGACACAGACAGAACACACAGCCGCAGACAGAACACACAGCCGCAGACAGAACACACAGCTAAGAGCCAAACGATCGTCTCTCCTTTTCCCTCTCTTTTAAATTATAAAATAAAGTATGTATAACAAGTTCGCCTGGCTGATCCTATTCGTATCAAGCGAAGGTATGACAAGTATTTAACGACAAGTAACATAAGTTAGTTGAATTCAAGCAGCCAAACCACTAAGGTGCATCAACACTCGTTTGTTAATTTTAATTCAATAAAATATAATAAATAAATTGGAAATTGGTTGTTTTTGTTTTAACTCAATCCTACATATATATAAATTCAAGAATTAAAATACAAACACAACTATACAAATTTAACTATGTATATGATAATTTTAACAATTATATTGATCATAATCTTTTATATCTATCTTAAATGTAAAAATAAAAAAATGAAAATTATAAATAATGTCAATCTTCCACGAGTCGCTTTTCGACCCACAGAAGACTTTAAAGGGGGAGGTGTTATGTCAGAGCCATCCTGTACGCCCCAACAAATACCAACAAACCAAGATGAACAAACCCTGGACTTTAAGTTCAACCAATAAATGTAAACGATACAAAGAGTATCGTCCGCAGTCGGAATGTACAGAGGTTATCGTCCGCAGGCAAAATGCCTCGTGTTAAATATTTTATTATAAACAAACCGCCATTTTCAATGTAAACGATACAAAGAGTATCGTCCGCAGTCGGAATGTACAGAGGTTATCGTCCGCAGGCAAAATGCCTCGTCTTAAATATTTTATTATAAACTAACCGCCATTTTCAATGTAAACGATACAAAGAGTATCGTCCGCAGTCAAAATGCTGCGTTAACAATTAAGCACTATAAAAAGGGATCGCTTGATCTCAATTAATTCAGTCTTTAAGCAGTCACCATTTACAGCTGACGATTTCCCCCCACCAGTGGTAAGGGATCCGAAGCTCTAGTCTTAATACTCAAATAATAAAGATATTCATTTTGAAATTAAAAATATTGTTTTTTTTAACTAAATTTGAATACTTTAATAAAATTTATATATATACCTAAACCTACGTATAGAGGTAATTGCCTATATAGATGATTGGCGCATCCAATACCCTATACCACAGTCGGACTTCTCAGTCGACTGAAATGAAATGGCTATAGTGGGGAAACATAGACTGAAGTCACTTATTCCCCGCTATATGCGATGTGTACAGACCAAAATGGGATTTAATGAGGAAGAGGCATTCAATAGAATGCGGCGCATGTAAGAAATAGCGATTAAATCCACTTATTTCTTACAAGCCCACGAGGAATTTCGGCTTAGCATACCATCAGTGACGAAAAGGCGATAAAATCCACTTATTTCGCACTGCGGGTATTGCATGTCGACTTCCAGCCGGGGTGCAATATCTTAGTAAGAGAAGGCGATTGAATCCACTTATCTCTTATTAAAAGATTACAGGAGCTGCTTATATGTATAGGGTTCAGTAGGTTACTGTTCCCTTCAAAAAGTTGTTCGTGCACAACGTTGAGAGACTCTAACCGCTTTCAGTGTGTGGAGTTTCTTGTCCTTGTTCGTGTAGAACGCAGAAAGAAGTACACCGAGTTTGGTATTTGGAGTATATTTCTCTGATTATACTGCATTTTCGGTCGCTATGTATTTAATAAAGAATAGAGGCTTGTTGAGAATTATATTTATATTCGAAATCAAAAAGTAACTTCTAATAATCTTTGACTGATTATTTATTGTTTAATTAATAATGATATTCTATGAGAATACACCCTTTTCTCCATTGTTTATAACAATTTCAAGCCTTCTCCTTTATTATAAAGACATAGATAGGGCCGAGTGGTTATTTTACTACAGGCGGTATATAAATTAAAAAAATCCAAGTCAATGCCGGGGTATAAACTCGGCAACTAGAGATTTCTAGCTCATAGCTCTCTTATGGCGCTATTGACTCACTGGAGTCACCCAAGAATATATCTTAATATCAACGTCTAGTAGTTTGCCTGTTGAATGCATTATTCTGCCGCATACTTACTACGTTGATATTCCTAAAAGGTTACTCAAGAAATTATTTTAAAAAATTTATACGTTTGTATGTACGTATATATATATTTTGCCCGGCGCCATGAAATTCATATGGGATTTTTGCGCACATAATATATATCTATATATTTTTAAATAAAATGTTACTAGCCGTATGGTTTTGGCGTAGTTGCTGGCAGGCAACTTCGTTACATTCCCCACCTACTTCGGGGAAGAAACAAAAATACTAGGTGGTATAAGTAATATGTATTAATATATGTACATAGTGGATGTATATAAAAGAAATTCTCTAATATAAGTAATTATAATTGTGTTTTCGTTGGCTATATATACATAGTGGATATATAAAAAAATTCTCTAGTATAACTAAATCCAATTGTTTCTCTTATTTTGCGGTTTAATAATATTTATAATCTGATTTGCTCGGTCGGTGTGGTCACTCTCTTGTATGGGATTACCTTTATTTATCTTGCCAGTCAACGGCCTGAGTTACAAAAAACAAAGAATCTATATTTGACTAGCTGTTTTTGATTTTTATATATATATAGATTATATGCTTAAGGCTAGGTTTGTTTTTCTTTTCTATCCAGGTTTATATATATTTTTTTTTTCTTCCTGGTGTTTCTTTTATTATTTTATTTGCTATTTGCATTGTTACGCAGGGTGATTTCCTGGTGGTCCTCTGTCTTGAAGAGTACTGCAACATCGGCGATTTGTTTTCCGTATAAGTTTCCTAGGGGGCCGGTTAATCTAAATCGTCGCGGACGCCCTTTCTTACTTCGGTATGGTCTCGGCGGCACCATATTCACACCTTCTAAGGTTTGGGATCGAATTTTTCGCTTTTGGCCACGATCTCGTACGCCGTTAGGAGTATTTCCTCCTCTTGTGGTTCTATCGGGGTGGTTGGTGTGTTGCCTTTAGGGTTTAAGGGAAATATCGTTACGGACTGGATATGTATTGGGGATTTAGCTCGGGCTGTTTCGGGAATAGGTTTTGTGGATAGGGTGGTATAATCTAATGCCCCAACGTAATCGACAAATGAAGAGGATTAAAGAACAATTAAGGAAACAACGTTAATTCAACCCTTACAAACAGCAACAGATATCTAATAATTAAAGCTCCGAAGAGGACGACGCAGGCATCATGATGAATAATCAACACGACCAACAACAACCACAACTAGGAAATAATAATAATATTAATAATAATAATGTAGTTTTAAAAAGTCTACAATTAAACCCATTAAAATACATAGAAAGACTTAATACTGTTGATGAAAGAACGGAAGATCTTCCAATTTTTATTCAAAATATCGATGACATTATTCCGACTTTATTAGAATACAATGACCAGGGTCAAAAAATGTGCATTAATTTGTTAAAATCGAAATTTATAGGTAGGGCACGACAAAGTATAGAAATTCATACGCATTTAACGACATGGACAGATATTAAAGCTATGCTTATAGAAAATTTCGCTGGATTCAAAAATAGCAACCAATTACACGAGGAATTGAGAAATTCTCAGTACAGAGGAGATGTTATAAAATTTTATAACTACATTCAGAAAACCCTCTCTTCATTAAATCAAAAATGCCAACAAGAAAATAACCTCTTAGATATTCCTAGAAATAACCAAGCGGCACTTAATTCCTTAAAGAAAAACTGCCAACTCATATGAGGACAATCCTCTATGTTCCAAAACCAAGCACCATGGAGTTAGCACTTTATGAGTTAAATAGTGCAGGATAAGACAAAATAACGATGTGACAGAAAAACAAAAACACTATAATAAAAAATTAGAAAATAGGTATGAGCACAAAAATAGTAATAATTTTAAAACCCCCAATAACCCCTTCAGAAATAATTACAAACGTGCGTGCCAAACAATCAAAACAATTACCAAAGACAAAATAATAACAATTATAACAGAAACTATAACCCCAACAACTATAGACAACAACCCCAAAAATTTGAGCCTATGAATGTAGATCCTACTCAAATCAAACGAATACCAAAAGCTAATTATGCGGAAGACACAGGAGGTAATACAAATTTTCGGTATGCAGCCTCGGAACAAGAAGCGGAATGCCCTTTATTAAATTAAAAAAGGACAAACAACTTTTAGAATGCTCATTGATACAGGAGCAACTAATAGCCTTCTTAGAGAAGTAGATGCTCCAAAGAAATTTATTAAAATAAGAAAAAATCCTCTAATTATAAAAACTTGTGGGAACCCAGTAACTATAAATAAAGAAATTATTATACCTAAGGATCAATTTATTTTTTCAGTCATTGAAGATTGTGAATTCCAAATCCAAACATTCAGTTCAGAATACAACGGAATAATAGGGAATAATATTTTAATTCCAAATAATTGTGCAATCAATTACAAAAATAAAATATTAAAGTTGAACGGTAATAGCATACCTTTCTTTCTCAACAGAAATGAAGAAGAAGAATATGAAAGTACAATCAATTACTTTAATAATATTTCACCTTTTAATACAATTATTGATCATTCTTTTACAAATGAACTTAGGACTGAGCATTTGAACTCAGAAGAAAAAAATATATTAATAAAATTATTAAAAACACACAAAAATTCTTTTTACCATAAAGGTGACGATTTAAGTTTCACCAACCACGAAAAACACAACATACCAACGGAAAATACTTCCGCTATATAAACAAGAATATAAAGATATCATGAAATCCACAAAAAAGAAGTGGATAGGCAAATAAAAGAAATGCTTGAATCAAAAATAATTCAGCATTCGACTTCGCCTTATAACGCCGCAATCTGGGTCGTACCCAAAAAAGAAGACCACGCTGGTAATAAAGAGTGGCGAATCGTAATAGACTACAGAAAATTAAAAAATGTTACCAAAGAAGATAAATATCCCATCCCAAACATGGATTCGATATCAGATAAACTAGGACAAGCAGTATATTTTACAACATTAGATCTCACAAAAGGATTTTTTCAAATAGAAGTTGATGCTAAAGATAGAGAAAAAACAGCATTTAGCACATTAACTGGACACTATGAGTTTTTGCGAATGCCATTCGGTTTAAAGAATGCACCCACAACCTTTCAAAGACTCATGAATGAAGTCTTGAAAACTACATAGGAAAAATATGCTACGTCTATTTAGATGATATCATAATATTTTCCTCTAGCCTACAAGAACATATGGATTCACTCCATAAAATCTTATTGACACTTAAGAACGCAACTCTTAAAGTATCATTAAACAAATCTGAATTTCTACGTAAAGAAACAGAATTTTTAGGGCATGTAGTAACTTCAAATGGTGTAAAACCAAACCCAAAGAAAATAGAAACTATAAAGAAATTTCCTATCCCAAAAACAGTAAAAGAAATCCAAAGCTTTCTAGGTTTAACAGGGTACTACAGAAAATTTATAGATGACTATGCAAAAATAATTAAACCTTTAACTTTATGCCTAAAGAAAGATAGTAAAATAAATATAAACGATCAAGATTACAAAGAATCCTTTCATAAATTAAAATCGTTAATGACAAATAATTTAATAAATAGACACCCAGACTTTTCAAAAGGATTTACACTAACAACTGATGCAAGCAATTTTGCTATTGGAGCAATATTAAGTCAATCTCATGGCCCCTTTTGTTTCGCTTCACTCACATTAAACAAACATGAGTTCCAATATAGCACAATAGAAAAGGAATTATTAGACATTGTCTGGGCTACCGCTCAATTCCGACATTATTTGTATCGTCATTAAGACTGACCACAGGCCATTAGTATGGCTTAGCAATTTAAAAGAACCAAACAGCAAATTACAACGCTGGAAAATCAAACTCGAAGAGTACGATTTTCAGATACAATATATTCAAGGAAAAGAGAATAAAGTGGCTGACGCCCTATCTCGAGTAAAAATAAATATGCTACAACAAGATGACTTAGCAACCATTCACAGTGCTGAATCAGATAGTTCATATCTTATTCCTATTAGTGAAAAACCGGTTAATTTATTTAATCGACAAATAATACTTTAAATCAATGAAAATGATTATCAAGAAATTTTGTATCCACATGTTGGAAAAAGAAGAATAATATTTAGTAAAAAAGAATACAAAGAGAACGATTTTTTAGAAATAATAAAAGAAGTGGACACTACAATGATAAATTCCATATATGTCAAAGATGATAAAGTATTTAACAACTTCCAAAAAAGTTTGGAAAAATGAAAATAAAGGTAAGAAAAATATTTTATATCGTAGCACAAAATTTTTAAATGACCTTAACACAATCGAAGCCGATGAGCTCATCCACAATATACACAAAAAATATAATCATATAGGAATAGAAAAAGTTTATTTAGAAATATCCAAAGAAAATTATATACCCAATCTAAAACTCATGATAAATAAAATTTTAAATAATTGTGCAATATGCATGACCAAAGTTGATAGAAATCCTTTTAAACTGCCATTTGAGAAGACACCCACACCAACAGGACCCAGGCAGCATTACCACATTGATATATGGTTCTTAAACAAAAATAAGAAATATGTTACATGTGCAGACAAATTTAGCAAATATGCCGCAGCAGAACCTATAAAACATAAAACTCACATAGATACTATAAAAGCGTTAACAAAGATTTTCTCATATATGGGATCACCGAATTTCATAACTCTCGACAACGAGAATGCTTTTGTTTCAGATTCCCTCAACAACTATTTAACAAATAAAGACATACAAATACATTACTGTACAGCAAACCGGCACACAGGAAATTCTGACATTGAAGGACTACATGGAACCCTTAACGAACATTTACGTATTTTATCATCAATCGAACAAATTGGTGAACAACTTGATCCAAGTGATCATACGGTTCAAGCTCTAAATGCTTATAATAATATTATCCACATAACAACTCGAGAAAAACCTTTCGATTTCCATTTTGGTGTCATAAATAAGGGAATAATTTTTAAACGGATATAAGACAGTAAAAACAAGTTAATTAACAAATTAAATGAAAAACGTAAGAATATTGAAATAAACGAACAATACTTGAAAACAACCGATCCCGATAAATTGAAAAACAAATTAACCCCTAAATATAAAAAAATAAACGTAATAAATAAAGAAGGAAAAAAATATACTCTTAAAGAAGGCAATAGATTCAAAAAGAAACCCAACAGAACCTTACACAAAGATCAATTCCATAGATTAAAGAAATTCACAGAAAATATTCCTGCTCACAGGGACGACACTTCATCAAAAGAAGCCACTTGCGGATCTTCATCTGATCAACCCACTACTTCTAAGGGTAACCATCATAATTATCCTCATTCTTCCAATAATTAAAACCCAAGAAATTCAAATAACATATTTAAACCATGGTAATGGTTTCACAGTTATACAGCTACAACAGATGCAAATAATACAAAACTTCACTAAAATACTACACATTATAAATTTAACTAATTATGAAATAAATTTAAATATATTAGAAGACAATGTAAGACTTTTACCCAAACAAAATATGGACATTATTAATTTAATGAAACACACAAGAAAAGAATTTGAAACTTTAATACCACACGTTAGACAGAAAAGAGGACTTTTTAATATTTTAGGTACAGGAATGAAATTTTTATACGGAACTATGGATGACGAGGATAGAAAAGAAATAGAAGAAAGGTTAATATTAATAGAAACAAATACACATAACGTAATAGAAAATTCAAACTTACAAATACAAATAAATAATCATTTTAATGAACAAATTGCATTACTAACTAATACATTTAATAAAAAAAACTAAAAAATTAATTGGGTATGTAGAAAAATTTACTCGCACAGAACACGATTTAGAAAGAGACTTTCACGAATTAAAATTGGAAATAGAAATTAAAGACAATATAAAATACCTAATAAATGACATAGAAAAAATTAAAGACATTGTTTTAACATCTAGATTAGGAACTCTAAGCAAGGATATTTTTTCAGAAACAGAACTTGACGAAAACAATATAACAATAGAAAAACTTTCACAGGTTAAATTAGAACTTGCTCTATATAAAAATACTATCATATTTATAATAAAAATCCCAAACTTTTCAAATGAAACATACAAACAAATCTATATCCAACCCATACCAAATTTAGAAGATAATCAACAATTAGATATTAGTAATAAAATGTATTTGACTAAAAAGCAAAGCAAACAATTTATAATAATACCAAAATAAAAAAATATTTATCAGAAATAGACGACAATTGTTTACAAAATTTATTTAAAAATCAAATGAATTGTAAATTAATAAAAAATACAAGTAAACAAATAATAGAAATAGGAAATAACAATTTAATGTTAATTAATGTAGGATTACAAGAAATTATCCAAAATTGTACATTTTTGTCAAAGGTAATTACTTAATTAAGTTTGAAAATTGTAAAATTAAAATAGATAATAAAAATTACGAGAGAAAAAACTACAATCATGAACCCATAATTCCAAATACAATCACAAATATCAATTATACCAAATCAAATGATTTAACTTTTCAAGAATTGAATTATCAAAATATAAAAAACTTAAAAGAAATTCAAGAATTAAAATACAAACACAACTATACAAATTTAACTATGTATATGATAATTTTAACAATTATATTGATCATAATCTTTTATATCTATCTTAAATGTAAAAATAAAAAAATGAAAATTATAAATAATGTCAATCTTCCACGAGTCGCTTTTCGACCCACAGAAGACTTTAAAGGGGGAGGTGTTATGTCAGAGCCATCCTGTACGCCCCAACAAATACCAACAAACCAAGATGAACAAACCCTGGACTTTAAGTTCAACCAATAAATGTAAACGATACAAAGAGTATCGTCCGCAGTCGGAATGTACAGAGGTTATCGTCCGCAGGCAAAATGCCTCGTGTTAAATATTTTATTATAAACAAACCGCCATTTTCAATGTAAACGATACAAAGAGTATCGTCCGCAGTCGGAATGTACAGAGGTTATCGTCCGCAGGCAAAATGCCTCGTCTTAAATATTTTATTATAAACAAACCGCCATTTTCAATGTAAACGATACAAAGAGTATCGTCCGCAGTCGGAATGTACAGAGGTTATCGTCCGCAGGCAAAATGCCTCGTCTTAAATATTTTATTATAAACAAACCGCCATTTTCAATGTAAACGATACAAAGAGTATCGTCCGCAGTCAAAATGCTGCGTTAGCAATTAAGCATTATAAAAAGGGATCGCTTGATCTCAATTAATTCAGTCTTTAATCAGTCACCATTTACAGCTGACGATTTCCCCCCACCAGTGGTAAGGGATCCGAAGCTCTAGTCTTAATACTCAAATAATAAAGATATTCATTTTGAAATTAAAAATATTGTTTTTTTTAACTAAATTTGAATACTTTAATAAAATTTATATATATACCTAAACCTACGTATTGGCAATCCAATACCCTATACCACAGTCGGACTTCTCAGTCGACTGAAATGAAATGGCTATAGTGGGGAAACATAGACTGAAGTCACTTATTCCCCGCTATATGCGATGTGTACAGACCAAAATGGGCTTTAATGAGGAAGAGGCATTCAATAGAATGCGGCGCATGTAAGAAATAGCGATTAAATCCACTTTTTTCTTACAAGCCCACGAGGAATTTCAGCTTAGCATACCATCAGTGACGAAAAGGCGATTAAATCCACTTATTTCGCACTGCGGGTATTGCATGTCGACTTCCAGCCGGGGTGCAATATCTTAGTAAGAGAAGGCGATTGAATCCACTTATCTCTTACTAAAAGATTACAGGAGCTGCTTATATGTATAGGGTTCAGTAGGTTACTGTTCCCTTCAAAAAGTTGTTCGTGCACAACGTTGAGAGACTCTAACCGCTTTCAGTGTGTGGAGTTTCTTGTCCTTGTTCGTGTAGAACGCAGAAAGAAGTACACCGAGTTTGGTATTTGGAGTATATTTCTCTGATTATACTGCATTTTCGGTCGCTATGTATTTAATAAAGAATAGAGGCTTGTTGAGAATTATATTTATATTCGAAATCAAAAAGTAACTTCTAATAATCTTTGAGTGATTATTTATTGTTTAATTAATAATGATATTCTATGAGAATACACCCTTTTCTCCATTGTTTATAACAATTTCAAGCCTTCTCCTTTATTATAAAGACATAGATAGGGCCGAGTGGTTATTTTACTACAGGCGGTATATAAATTAAAAAAATCCAAGTCAATGCCGGGGTATGAACTCGGCAACTAGAGATTTCTAGCTCATAGCTCTCTTATGGCGCTATTGACTCACTGGAGTCACCCAAGAATATATCTTAATATCAACGTCTAGTATTTTGCCTGTTGAATGCATTATTCTGCCGCATACTTACTACGTTGATATTCCTAAAAGGTTACTCAAGAAATTATTTTAAAAAATTTATACGTTTGTATGTACGTATATATATATTTTGCCCGGCGCCATGAAATTCATATGGGATTTTTGCGCACATAATATATATCTATATATTTTTAAATAAAATGTTACTAACCGTAAGGTTTTGGCGTAGTTGCTGGCAGGCAACTTCGTTACATTCCCCACCTACTTCGGGGAAGAAACAAAAATACTAGTTGGTATAAGTAATATGTATTAATATATGTACATAGTGGATGTATATAAAAGAAATTCTCTAATATAAGTAATTATAATTGTGTTTTCGTTGGCTATATATAAATATATATATATATATAAATATATATATATATATAATATATATAAATTCAAGAATTAAAATACAAACACAACTATACAAATTTAACTATGTATATGATAATTTTAACAATTATATTGATCATAATCTTTTATATCTATCTTAAATGTAAAAATAAAAAAATGAAAATTATAAATAATGTCAATCTTCCACGAGTCGCTTTTCGACCCACAGAAGACTTTAAAGGGGGAGGTGTTATGTCAGAGCCATCCTGTACGCCCCAACAAATACCAACAAACCAAGATGAACAAACCCTGGACTTTAAGTTCAACCAATAAATGTAAACGATACAAAGAGTATCGTCCGCAGTCGGAATGTACAGAGGTTATCGTCCGCAGGCAAAATGCCTCGTGTTAAATATTTTATTATAAACAATTCAATTAATTCAGTCTTTAAGCAGTCACCATTTACAGCTGACGATTTCCCCCCACCAGTGGTAAGGGATCCGAAGCTCTAGTCTTAATACTCAAATAATAAAGATATTCATTTTGAAATTAAAAATATTGTTTTTTTTAACTAAATTTGAATACTTTAATAAAATTTATATATATACCTAAACCTACGTATAGAGGTAATTGCCTATATAGATGATTGGCGCATCCAATACCCTATACCACAGTCGGACTTCTCAGTCGACTGAAATGAAATGGCTATAGTGGGGAAACATAGACTGAAGTCACTTATTCCCCGCTATATGCGATGTGTACAGACCAAAATGGGCTTTAATGAGGAAGAGGCATTCAATAGAATGCGGCGCATGTAAGAAATAGCGATTAAATCCACTTATTTCTTACAAGCCCACGAGGAATTTCGGCTTAGCATACCATCAGTGACGAAAAGGCGATTAAATCCACTTATTTCGCACTGCGGGTATTGCATGTCGACTTCCAGCCGGGGTGCAATATCTTAGTAAGAGAAGGCGATTGAATCCACTTATCTCTTGTTAAAAGATTACAGGAGCTGCTTATATGTATAGGGTTCAGTAGGTTACTGTTCCCTTCAAAAAGTTGTTCGTGCACAACGTTGAGAGACTCTAACCGCTTTCAGTGTGTGGAGTTTCTTGTACTTGTTCGTGTAGAACGCAGAAAGAAGTACACCGAGTTTGGTATTTGGAGTATATTTCTCTGATTATACTGCATTTTCGGTCGCTATGTATTTAATAAAGAATAGAGGCTTGTTGAGAATTATATTTATATTCGAAATCAAAAAGTAACTTCTAATAATCTTTGACTGATTATTTATTGTTTAATTAATAATGATATTCTATGAGAATACACCCTTTTCTCCATTGTTTATAACAATTTCAAGCCTTCTCCTTTATTATAAAGACATAGATAGGGCCGAGTGGTTATTTTACTACAGGCGGTATATAAATTAAAAAAATCCAAGTCAATGCCGGGGTATAAACTCGGCAACTAGAGATTTCTAGCTCATAGCTCTCTTATGGCGCTATTGACTCACTGGAGTCACCCAAGAATATATCTTAATATCAACGTCTAGTAGTTTGCCTGTTGAATGCATTATTCTGCCGCATACTTACTACGTTGATATTCCTAAAAGGTTACTCAAGAAATTATTTTAAAAAATTTATACGTTTGTATGTACGTATATATATATTTTGCCCGGCGCCATGAAATTCATATGGGATTTTTGCGCACATAATATATATCTATATATTTTTAAATAAAATGTTACTAGCCGTATGGTTTTGGCGTAGTTGCTGGCAGGCAACTTCGTTACATTCCCCACCTACTTCGGGGAAGAAACAAAAATACTAGGTGGTATAAGTTATATGTATTAATATATGTACATAGTGGATGTATATAAAAGAAATTCTCTAATATAAGTAATTATAATTGTGTTTTCGTTGGCTATATATACATAGTGGATATATAAAAAAAATTCTCTAGTATAACTAAATCCAATTGTTTCTCTTATTTTGCGGTTTAATAATATTTATAATCTGATTTGCTCGGTCGGTGTGGTCACTCTCTTTTATGGGATTACCTTTATTTATCTTGCCAGTCAACGGCCTGAGTTACAAAAAACAAAGAATCTATATTTGACTAGCTGTTTTTGATTTTTATTTATATATAGATTATATGCTTAAGGCTAGGTTTGTTTTTCTTTTCTATCCAGGTTTATATATATTTTTTTTTTTTTCTGGTGTTTCTTTTATTATTTTATTTGCTATTTGCATTGTTACGCAGGGTGATTTCCTGGTGGTCCTCTGTCTTGAAGAGTACTGCATCGTCGGCGATTTTTTTTCCGTATAAGTTTCCTAGGGGGCCGGTTAATCTAAATCGTCGCGGACGCCCTTTCTTACTTCGGTATGGTCTCGGCGGCACCATATTCACACCTTCTAAGGTTTGGGATCGAATTTTTCGCTTTTGGCCACGATCTCGTACGCCGTTAGGAGTATTTCCTCCTCTTGTGGTTCTATCGGGGTGGTTGGTGTGTTGCCTTTAGGGTTTAAGGGAAATATCGTTACGGACTGGATATGTATTGGGGATTTAGCTCGGGCTGTTTCGGGAATAGGTTTTGTGGATAGGGTGGTATAATCTAATGCCCCAACGTAATCGACAAATGAAGAGGATTAAAGAACAATTAAGGAAACAACGTTAATTCAACCCTTACAAACAGCAACAGATATCTAATAATTAAAGCTCCGAAGAGGACGACGCAGGCATCATGATGAATAATCAACACGACCAACAACAACCACAACTAGGAAATAATAATAATATTAATAATAATAATGTAGTTTTAAAAAGTCTACAATTAAACCCATTAAAATACATAGAAAGACTTAATACTGTTGATGAAAGAACGGAAGATCTTCCAATTTTTATTCAAAATATCGATGACATTATTCCGACTTTATTAGAATACAATGACCAGGGTCAAAAAATGTGCATTAATTTGTTAAAATCGAAATTTATAGGTAGGGCACGACAAAGTATAGAAATTCATACGCATTTAACGACATGGACAGATATTAAAGCTATGCTTATAGAAAATTTCGCTGGATTCAAAAATAGCAACCAATTACACGAGGAATTGAGAAATTCTCAGTACAGAGGAGATGTTATAAAATTTTATAACTACATTCAGAAAACCCTCTCTTCATTAAATCAAAAATGCCAACAAGAAAATAACCTCTTAGATATTCCTAGAAATAACCAAGCGGCACTTAATTCCTTAAAGAAAAACTGCCAACTCATATGAGGACAATCCTCTATGTTCCAAAACCAAGCACCATGGAGTTAGCACTTTATGAGTTAAATAGTGCAGGATAAGACAAAATAACGATGTGACAGAAAAACAAAAACACTATAATAAAAAATTAGAAAATAGGTATGAGCACAAAAATAGTAATAATTTTAAAACCCCCAATAACCCCTTCAGAAATAATTACAAACGTGCGTGCCAAACAATCAAAACAATTACCAAAGACAAAATAATAACAATTATAACAGAAACTATAACCCCAACAACTATAGACAACAACCCCAAAAATTTGAGCCTATGAATGTAGATCCTACTCAAATCAAACGAATACCAAAAGCTAATTATGCGGAAGACACAGGAGGTAATACAAATTTTCGGTATGCAGCCTCGGAACAAGAAGCGGAATGCCCTTTATTAAATTAAAAAAGGACAAACAACTTTTAGAATGCTCATTGATACAGGAGCAACTAATAGCCTTCTTAGAGAAGTAGATGCTCCAAAGAAATTTATTAAAATAAGAAAAAATCCTCTAATTATAAGAACTTGTGGGAACCCAGTAACTATAAATAAAGAAATTATTATACCTAAGGATCAATTTATTTTTTCAGTCATTGAAGATTGTGAATTCCAAATCCAAACATTCAGTTCAGAATACAACGGAATAATAGGGAATAATATTTTAATTCCAAATAATTGTGCAATCAATTACAAAAATAAAATATTAAAGTTGAACGGTAATAGCATACCTTTCTTTCTCAACAGAAATGAAGAAGAAGAATATGAAAGTACAATCAATTACTTTAATAATATTTCACCTTTTAATACAATTATTGATCATTCTTTTACAAATGAACTTAGGACTGAGCATTTGAACTCAGAAGAAAAAAATATATTAATAAAATTATTAAAAACACACAAAAATTCTTTTTACCATAAAGGTGACGATTTAAGTTTCACCAACCACGAAAAACACAACATACCAACGGAAAATACTTCCGCTATATAAACAAGAATATACAGATATCCTGAAATCCACAAAAAAGAAGTGGATAGGCAAATAAAAGAAATGCTTGAATCAAAAATAATTCAGCATTCGACTTCGCCTTAAAACGCCGCAATCTGGGTCGTACCCAAAAAAGAAGACCACGCTGGTAATAAAGAGTGGCGAATCGTAATAGACTACAGAAAATTAAAAAATGTTACCAAAGAAGATAAATATCCCATCCCAAACATGGATTCGATATCAGATAAACTAGGACAAGCAGTATATTTTACAACATTAGATCTCACAAAAGGATTTTTTCAAATAGAAGTTGATGCTAAAGATAGAGAAAAAACAGCATTTAGCACATTAACTGGACACTATGAGTTTTTGCGAATGCCATTCGGTTTAAAGAATGCACCCACAACCTTTCAAAGACTCATGAATGAAGTCTTGAAAACTACATAGGAAAAATATGCTACGTCTATTTAGATGATATCATAATATTTTCCTCTAGCCTACAAGAACATATGGATTCACTCCATAAAATCTTATTGACACTTAAGAACGCAACTCTTAAAGTATCATTAAACAAATCTGAATTTCTACGTAAAGAAACAGAATTTTTAGGGCATGTAGTAACTCCAAATGGTGTAAAACCAAACCCAAAGAAAATAGAAACTATAAAGAAATTTCCTATCCCAAAAACAGTAAAAGAAATCCAAAGCTTTCTAGGTTTAACAGGGTACTACAGAAAATTTATAGATGACTATGCAAAAATAATTAAACCTTTAACTTTATGCCTAAAGAAAGATAGTAAAATAAATATAAACGATCAAGATTACAAAGAATCCTTTCATAAATTAAAATCGTTAATGACAAATAATTTAATAAATAGACACCCAGACTTTTCAAAAGGATTTACACTAACAACTGATGCAAGCAATTTTGCTATTGGAGCAATATTAAGTCAATCTCATGGCCCCTTTTGTTTCGCTTCACTCACATTAAACAAACATGAGTTCCAATATAGCACAATAGAAAAGGAATTATTAGACATTGTCTGGGCTACCGCTCAATTCCGACATTATTTGTATCGTCATTAAGACTGACCACAGGCCATTAGTATGGCTTAGCAATTTAAAAGAACCAAACAGCAAATTACAACGCTGGAAAATCAAACTCGAAGAGTACGATTTTCAGATACAATATATTCAAGGAAAAGAGAATAAAGTGGCTGACGCCCTATCTCGAGTAAAAATAAATATGCTACAACAAGATGACTTAGCAACCATTCACAGTGCTGAATCAGATAGTTCATATCTTATTCCTATTAGTGAAAAACCGGTTAATTTATTTAATCGACAAATAATACTTTAAATCAATGAAAATGATTATCAAGAAATTTTGTATCCACATGTTGGAAAAAGAAGAATAATATTTAGTAAAAAAGAATACAAAGAGAACGATTTTTTAGAAATAATAAAAGAAGTGGACACTACAATGATAAATTCCATATATGTCAAAGATGATAAAGTATTTAACAACTTCCAAAAAAGTTTGGAAAAATGAAAATAAAGGTAAGAAAAATATTTTATATCGTAGCACAAAATTTTTAAATGACCTTAACACAATCGAAGCCGATGAGCTCATCCACAATATACACAAAAAATATAATCATATAGGAATAGAAAAAGTTTATTTAGAAATATCCAAAGAAAATTATATACCCAATCTAAAACTCATGATAAATAAAATTTTAAATAATTGTGCAATATGCATGACCAAAGTTGATAGAAATCCTTTTAAACTGCCATTTGAGAAGACACCCACACCAACAGGACCCAGGCAGCATTACCACATTGATATATGGTTCTTAAACAAAAATAAGAAATATGTTACATGTGCAGACAAATTTAGCAAATATGCCGCAGCAGAACCTATAAAACATAAAACTCACATAGATACTATAAAAGCGTTAACAAAGATTTTCTCATATATGGGATCACCGAATTTCATAACTCTCGACAACGAGAATGCTTTTGTTTCAGATTCCCTCAACAACTATTTAACAAATAATGACATACAAATACATTACTGTACAGCAAACCGGCACACAGGAAATTCTGACATTGAAGGACTACATGGAACCCTTAACGAACATTTACGTATTTTATCATCAATCGAACAAATTGGTGAACAACTTGATCCAAGTGATCATACGGTTCAAGCTCTAAATGCTTATAATAATATTATCCACATAACAACTCGAGAAAAACCTTTCGATTTCCATTTTGGTGTCATAAATAAGGGAATAATTTTTAAACGGATATAAGACAGTAAAAACAAGTTAATTAACAAATTAAATGAAAAACGTAAGAATATTGAAATAAACGAACAATACGTGAAAACAACCGATCCCGATAAATTGAAAAACAAATTAACCCCTAAATATAAAAAAATAAACGTAATAAATAAAGAAGGAAAAAAATATACTCTTAAAGAAGGCAATAGATTCAAAAAGAAACCCAACAGAACCTTACACAAAGATCAATTCCATAGATTAAAGAAATTCACAGAAAATATTCCTGCTCACAGGGACGACACTTCATCAAAAGAAGCCACTTGCGGATCTTCATCTGATCAACCCACTACTTCTAAGGGTAACCATCATAATTATCCTCATTCTTCCAATAATTAAAACCCAAGAAATTCAAATAACATATTTAAACCATGGTAATGGTTTCACAGTTATACAGCTACAACAGATGCAAATAATACAAAACTTCACTAAAATACTACACATTATAAATTTAACTAATTATGAAATAAATTTAAATATATTAGAAGACAATGTAAGACTTTTACCCAAACAAAATATGGACATTATTAATTTAATGAAACACACAAGAAAAGAATTTGAAACTTTAATACCACACGTTAGACAGAAAAGAGGACCTTTTAATATTTTAGGTACAGGAATGAAATTTTTATACGGAACTATGGATGACGAGGATAGAAAAGAAATAGAAGAAAGGTTAATATTAATAGAAACAAATACACATAACGTAATAGAAAATTCAAACTTACAAATACAAATAAATAATCATTTTAATGAACAAATTGCATTACTAACTAATACATTTAATAAAAAAACTAAAAAATTAATTGGGTATGTAGAAAAATTTACTCGCACAGAACACGATTTAGAAAGAGACTTTCACGAATTAAAATTGGAAATAGAAATTAAAGACAATATAAAATACCTAATAAATGACATAGAAAAAATTAAAGACATTGTTTTAACATCTAGATTAGGAACTCTAAGCAAGGATATTTTTTCAGAAACAGAACTTGACGAAAACAATATAACAATAGAAAAACTTTCACAGGTTAAATTAGAACTTGCTCTATATAAAAATACTATCATATTTATAATAAAAATCCCAAACTTTTCAAATGAAACATACAAACAAATCTATATCCAACCCATACCAAATTTAGAAGATAATCAACAATTAGATATTAGTAATAAAATGTATTTGACTAAAAAGCAAAGCAAACAATTTATAATAATACCAAAATAAAAAAAAATTTATCAGAAATAGACGACAATTGTTTACAAAATTTATTTAAAAATCAAATGAATTGTAAATTAATAAAAAATACAAGTAAACAAATAATAGAAATAGGAAATAACAATTTAATGTTAATTAATGTAGGATTACAAGAAATTATCCAAAATTGTACATTTTTGTCAAAGGTAATTACTTAATTAAGTTTGAAAATTGTAAAATTAAAATAGATAATAAAAATTACGAGAGAAAAAACTACAATCATGAACCCATAATTCCAAATACAATCACAAATATCAATTATACCAAATCAAATGATTTAACTTTTCAAGAATTGAATTATCAAAATATAAAAAACTTAAAAGAAATTCAAGAATTAAAATACAAACACAACTATACAAATTTAACTATGTATATGATAATTTTAACAATTATATTGATCATAATCTTTTATATCTATCTTAAATGTAAAAATAAAAAAATGAAAATTATAAATAATGTCAATCTTCCACGAGTCGCTTTTCGACCCACAGAAGACTTTAAAGGGGGAGGTGTTATGTCAGAGCCATCCTGTACGCCCCAACAAATACCAACAAACCAAGATGAACAAACCCTGGACTTTAAGTTCAACCAATAAATGTAAACGATACAAAGAGTATCGTCCGCAGTCGGAATGTACAGAGGTTATCGTCCGCAGGCAAAATGCCTCGTGTTAAATATTTTATTATAAACAAACCGCCATTTTCAATGTAAACGATACAAAGAGTATCGTCCGCAGTCGGAATGTACAGAGGTTATCGTCCGCAGGCAAAATGCCTCGTCTTAAATATTTTATTATAAACAAACCGCCATTTTCAATGTAAACGATACAAAGAGTATCGTCCGCAGTCGGAATGTACAGAGGTTATCGTCCGCAGGCAAAATGCCTCGTCTTAAATATTTTATTATAAACAAACCGCCATTTTCAATGTAAACGATACAAAGAGTATCGTCCGCAGTCAAAATGCTGCGTTAGCAATTAAGCATTATAAAAAGGGATCGCTTGATCTCAATTAATTCAGTCTTTAAGCAGTCACCATTTACAGCTGACGATTTCCCCCCACCAGTGGTAAGGGATCCGAAGCTCTAGTCTTAATACTCAAATAATAAAGATATTCATTTTGAAATTAAAAATATTGTTTTTTTTAACTAAATTTGAATACTTTAATAAAATTTATATATATACCTAAACCTACGTATTGGCAATCCAATACCCTATACCACAGTCGGACTTCTCAGTCGACTGAAATGAAATGGCTATAGTGGGGAAACATAGACTGAAGTCACTTATTCCCCGCTATATGCGATGTGTACAGACCAAAATGGGCTTTAATGAGGAAGAGGCATTCAATAGAATGCGGCGCATGTAAGAAATAGCGATTAAATCCACTTTTTTCTTACAAGCCCACGAGGAATTTCAGCTTAGCATACCATCAGTGACGAAAAGGCGATTAAATCCACTTATTTCGCACTGCGGGTATTGCATGTCGACTTCCAGCCGGGGTGCAATATCTTAGTAAGAGAAGGCGATTGAATCCACTTATCTCTTACTAAAAGATTACAGGAGCTGCTTATATGTATAGGGTTCAGTAGGTTACTGTTCCCTTCAAAAAGTTGTTCGTGCACAACGTTGAGAGACTCTAACCGCTTTCAGTGTGTGGAGTTTCTTGTCCTTGTTCGTGTAGAACGCAGAAAGAAGTACACCGAGTTTGGTATTTGGAGTATATTTCTCTGATTATACTGCATTTTCGGTCGCTATGTATTTAATAAAGAATAGAGGCTTGTTGAGAATTATATTTATATTCGAAATCAAAAAGTAACTTCTAATAATCTTTGAGTGATTATTTATTGTTTAATTAATAATGATATTCTATGAGAATACACCCTTTTCTCCATTGTTTATAACAATTTCAAGCCTTCTCCTTTATTATAAAGACATAGATAGGGCCGAGTGGTTATTTTACTACAGGCGGTATATAAATTAAAAAAATCCAAGTCAATGCCGGGGTATGAACTCGGCAACTAGAGATTTCTAGCTCATAGCTCTCTTATGGCGCTATTGACTCACTGGAGTCACCCAAGAATATATCTTAATATCAACGTCTAGTATTTTGCCTGTTGAATGCATTATTCTGCCGCATACTTACTACGTTGATATTCCTAAAAGGTTACTCAAGAAATTATTTTAAAAAATTTATACGTTTGTATGTACGTATATATATATTTTGCCCGGCGCCATGAAATTCATATGGGATTTTTGCGCACATAATATATATCTATATATTTTTAAATAAAATGTTACTAGCCGTAAGGTTTTGGCGTAGTTGCTGGCAGGCAACTTCGTTACATTCCCCACCTACTTCGGGGAAGAAACAAAAATACTAGTTGGTATAAGTAATATGTATTAATATATGTACATAGTGGATGTATATAAAAGAAATTCTCTAATATAAGTAATTATAATTGTGTTTTCGTTGGCTATATATAAATATATATATATATATAAATATATATATATATATAATATATATAAATTCAAGAATTAAAATACAAACACAACTATACAAATTTAACTATGTATATGATAATTTTAACAATTATATTGATCATAATCTTTTATATCTATCTTAAATGTAAAAATAAAAAAATGAAAATTATAAATAATGTCAATCTTCCACGAGTCGCTTTTCGACCCACAGAAGACTTTAAAGGGGGAGGTGTTATGTCAGAGCCATCCTGTACGCCCCAACAAATACCAACAAACCAAGATGAACAAACCCTGGACTTTAAGTTCAACCAATAAATGTAAACGATACAAAGAGTATCGTCCGCAGTCGGAATGTACAGAGGTTATCGTCCGCAGGCAAAATGCCTCGTGTTAAATATTTTATTATAAACAATTCAATTAATTCAGTCTTTAAGCAGTCACCATTTACAGCTGACGATTTCCCCCCACCAGTGGTAAGGGATCCGAAGCTCTAGTCTTAATACTCAAATAATAAAGATATTCATTTTGAAATTAAAAATATTGTTTTTTTTAACTAAATTTGAATACTTTAATAAAATTTATATATATACCTAAACCTACGTATAGAGGTAATTGCCTATATAGATGATTGGCGCATCCAATACCCTATACCACAGTCGGACTTCTCAGTCGACTGAAATGAAATGGCTATAGTGGGGAAACATAGACTGAAGTCACTTATTCCCCGCTATATGCGATGTGTACAGACCAAAATGGGCTTTAATGAGGAAGAGGCATTCAATAGAATGCGGCGCATGTAAGAAATAGCGATTAAATCCACTTATTTCTTACAAGCCCACGAGGAATTTCGGCTTAGCATACCATCAGTGACGAAAAGGCGATTAAATCCACTTATTTCGCACTGCGGGTATTGCATGTCGACTTCCAGCCGGGGTTCAATATCTTAGTAAGAGAAGGCGATTGAATCCACTTATCTCTTGTTAAAAGATTACAGGAGCTGCTTATATGTATAGGGTTCAGTAGGTTACTGTTCCCTTCAAAAAGTTGTTCGTGCACAACGTTGAGAGACTCTAACCGCTTTCAGTGTGTGGAGTTTCTTGTACTTGTTCGTGTAGAACGCAGAAAGAAGTACACCGAGTTTGGTATTTGGAGTATATTTCTCTGATTATACTGCATTTTCGGTCGCTATGTATTTAATAAAGAATAGAGGCTTGTTGAGAATTATATTTATATTCGAAATCAAAAAGTAACTTCTAATAATCTTTGACTGATTATTTATTGTTTAATTAATAATGATATTCTATGAGAATACACCCTTTTCTCCATTGTTTATAACAATTTCAAGCCTTCTCCTTTATTATAAAGACATAGATAGGGCCGAGTGGTTATTTTACTACAGGCGGTATATAAATTAAAAAAATCCAAGTCAATGCCGGGGTATAAACTCGGCAACTAGAGATTTCTAGCTCATAGCTCTCTTATGGCGCTATTGACTCACTGGAGTCACCCAAGAATATATCTTAATATCAACGTCTAGTAGTTTGCCTGTTGAATGCATTATTCTGCCGCATACTTACTACGTTGATATTCCTAAAAGGTTACTCAAGAAATTATTTTAAAAAATTTATACGTTTGTATGTACGTATATATATATTTTGCCCGGCGCCATGAAATTCATATGGGATTTTTGCGCACATAATATATATCTATATATTTTTAAATAAAATGTTACTAGCCGTATGGTTTTGGCGTAGTTGCTGGCAGGCAACTTCGTTACATTCCCCACCTACTTCGGGGAAGAAACAAAAATACTAGGTGGTATAAGTTATATGTATTAATATATGTACATAGTGGATGTATATAAAAGAAATTCTCTAATATAAGTAATTATAATTGTGTTTTCGTTGGCTATATATACATAGTGGATATATAAAAAAAATTCTCTAGTATAACTAAATCCAATTGTTTCTCTTATTTTGCGGTTTAATAATATTTATAATCTGATTTGCTCGGTCGGTGTGGTCACTCTCTTTTATGGGATTACCTTTATTTATCTTGCCAGTCAACGGCCTGAGTTACAAAAAACAAAGAATCTATATTTGACTAGCTGTTTTTGATTTTTATTTATATATAGATTATATGCTTAAGGCTAGGTTTGTTTTTCTTTTCTATCCAGGTTTATATATATATTTTTTTTTTCTGGTGTTTCTTTTATTATTTTATTTGCTATTTGCATTGTTACGCAGGGTGATTTCCTGGTGGTCCTCTGTCTTGAAGAGTACTGCATCGTCGGCGATTTTTTTTCCGTATAAGTTTCCTAGGGGGCCGGTTAATCTAAATCGTCGCGGACGCCCTTTCTTACTTCGGTATGGTCTCGGCGGCACCATATTCACACCTTCTAAGGTTTGGGATCGAATTTTTCGCTTTTGGCCACGATCTCGTACGCCGTTAGGAGTATTTCCTCCTCTTGTGGTTCTATCGGGGTGGTTGGTGTGTTGCCTTTAGGGTTTAAGGGAAATATCGTTACGGACTGGATATGTATTGGGGATTTAGCTCGGGCTGTTTCGGGAATAGGTTTTGTGGATAGGGTGGTATAATCTAATGCCCCAACGTAATCGACAAATGAAGAGGATTAAAGAACAATTAAGGAAACAACGTTAATTCAACCCTTACAAACAGCAACAGATATCTAATAATTAAAGCTCCGAAGAGGACGACGCAGGCATCATGATGAATAATCAACACGACCAACAACAACCACAACTAGGAAATAATAATAATATTAATAATAATAATGTAGTTTTAAAAAGTCTACAATTAAACCCATTAAAATACATAGAAAGACTTAATACTGTTGATGAAAGAACGGAAGATCTTCCAATTTTTATTCAAAATATCGATGACATTATTCCGACTTTATTAGAATACAATGACCAGGGTCAAAAAATGTGCATTAATTTGTTAAAATCGAAATTTATAGGTAGGGCACGACAAAGTATAGAAATTCATACGCATTTAACGACATGGACAGATATTAAAGCTATGCTTATAGAAAATTTCGCTGGATTCAAAAATAGCAACCAATTACACGAGGAATTGAGAAATTCTCAGTACAGAGGAGATGTTATAAAATTTTATAACTACATTCAGAAAACCCTCTCTTCATTAAATCAAAAATGCCAACAAGAAAATAACCTCTTAGATATTCCTAGAAATAACCAAGCGGCACTTAATTCCTTAAAGAAAAACTGCCAACTCATATGAGGACAATCCTCTATGTTCCAAAACCAAGCACCATGGAGTTAGCACTTTATGAGTTAAATAGTGCAGGATAAGACAAAATAACGATGTGACAGAAAAACAAAAACACTATAATAAAAAATTAGAAAATAGGTATGAGCACAAAAATAGTAATAATTTTAAAACCCCCAATAACCCCTTCAGAAATAATTACAAACGTGCGTGCCAAACAATCAAAACAATTACCAAAGACAAAATAATAACAATTATAACAGAAACTATAACCCCAACAACTATAGACAACAACCCCAAAAATTTGAGCCTATGAATGTAGATCCTACTCAAATCAAACGAATACCAAAAGCTAATTATGCGGAAGACACAGGAGGTAATACAAATTTTCGGTATGCAGCCTCGGAACAAGAAGCGGAATGCCCTTTATTAAATTAAAAAAGGACAAACAACTTTTAGAATGCTCATTGATACAGGAGCAACTAATAGCCTTCTTAGAGAAGTAGATGCTCCAAAGAAATTTATTAAAATAAGAAAAAATCCTCTAATTATAAGAACTTGTGGGAACCCAGTAACTATAAATAAAGAAATTATTATACCTAAGGATCAATTTATTTTTTCAGTCATTGAAGATTGTGAATTCCAAATCCAAACATTCAGTTCAGAATACAACGGAATAATAGGGAATAATATTTTAATTCCAAATAATTGTGCAATCAATTACAAAAATAAAATATTAAAGTTGAACGGTAATAGCATACCTTTCTTTCTCAACAGAAATGAAGAAGAAGAATATGAAAGTACAATCAATTACTTTAATAATATTTCACCTTTTAATACAATTATTGATCATTCTTTTACAAATGAACTTAGGACTGAGCATTTGAACTCAGAAGAAAAAAATATATTAATAAAATTATTAAAAACACACAAAAATTCTTTTTACCATAAAGGTGACGATTTAAGTTTCACCAACCACGAAAAACACAACATACCAACGGAAAATACTTCCGCTATATAAACAAGAATATACAGATATCCTGAAATCCACAAAAAAGAAGTGGATAGGCAAATAAAAGAAATGCTTGAATCAAAAATAATTCAGCATTCGACTTCGCCTTAAAACGCCGCAATCTGGGTCGTACCCAAAAAAGAAGACCACGCTGGTAATAAAGAGTGGCGAATCGTAATAGACTACAGAAAATTAAAAAATGTTACCAAAGAAGATAAATATCCCATCCCAAACATGGATTCGATATCAGATAAACTAGGACAAGCAGTATATTTTACAACATTAGATCTCACAAAAGGATTTTTTCAAATAGAAGTTGATGCTAAAGATAGAGAAAAAACAGCATTTAGCACATTAACTGGACACTATGAGTTTTTGCGAATGCCATTCGGTTTAAAGAATGCACCCACAACCTTTCAAAGACTCATGAATGAAGTCTTGAAAACTACATAGGAAAAATATGCTACGTCTATTTAGATGATATCATAATATTTTCCTCTAGCCTACAAGAACATATGGATTCACTCCATAAAATCTTATTGACACTTAAGAACGCAACTCTTAAAGTATCATTAAACAAATCTGAATTTCTACGTAAAGAAACAGAATTTTTAGGGCATGTAGTAACTCCAAATGGTGTAAAACCAAACCCAAAGAAAATAGAAACTATAAAGAAATTTCCTATCCCAAAAACAGTAAAAGAAATCCAAAGCTTTCTAGGTTTAACAGGGTACTACAGAAAATTTATAGATGACTATGCAAAAATAATTAAACCTTTAACTTTATGCCTAAAGAAAGATAGTAAAATAAATATAAACGATCAAGATTACAAAGAATCCTTTCATAAATTAAAATCGTTAATGACAAATAATTTAATAAATAGACACCCAGACTTTTCAAAAGGATTTACACTAACAACTGATGCAAGCAATTTTGCTATTGGAGCAATATTAAGTCAATCTCATGGCCCCTTTTGTTTCGCTTCACTCACATTAAACAAACATGAGTTCCAATATAGCACAATAGAAAAGGAATTATTAGACATTGTCTGGGCTACCGCTCAATTCCGACATTATTTGTATCGTCATTAAGACTGACCACAGGCCATTAGTATGGCTTAGCAATTTAAAAGAACCAAACAGCAAATTACAACGCTGGAAAATCAAACTCGAAGAGTACGATTTTCAGATACAATATATTCAAGGAAAAGAGAATAAAGTGGCTGACGCCCTATCTCGAGTAAAAATAAATATGCTACAACAAGATGACTTAGCAACCATTCACAGTGCTGAATCAGATAGTTCATATCTTATTCCTATTAGTGAAAAACCGGTTAATTTATTTAATCGACAAATAATACTTTAAATCAATAAAAATGATTATCAAGAAATTTTGTATCCACATGTTGGAAAAAGAAGAATAATATTTAGTAAAAAAGAATACAAAGAGAACGATTTTTTTTCAAAGATGATAAAGTATTTAACAACTTCCAAAAAAGTTTGGAAAAATGAAAATAAAGGTAAGAAAAATATTTTATATCGTAGCACAAAATTTTTAAATGACCTTAACACAATCGAAGCCGATGAGCTCATCCACAATATACACAAAAAATATAATCATATAGGAATAGAAAAAGTTTATTTAGAAATATCCAAAGAAAATTATATACCCAATCTAAAACTCATGATAAATAAAATTTTAAATAATTGTGCAATATGCATGACCAAAGTTGATAGAAATCCTTTTAAACTGCCATTTGAGAAGACACCCACACCAACAGGACCCAGGCAGCATTACCACATTGATATATGGTTCTTAAACAAAAATAAGAAATATGTTACATGTGCAGACAAATTTAGCAAATATGCCGCAGCAGAACCTATAAAACATAAAATTCACATAGATACTATAAAAGCGTTAACAAAGATTTTCTCATATATGGGATCACCGAATTTCATAACTCTCGACAACGAGAATGCTTTTGTTTCAGATTCCCTCAACAACTATTTAACAAATAAAGACATACAAATACATTACTGTACAGCAAACCGGCACACAGGAAATTCTGACATTGAAGGACTACATGGAACCCTTAACGAACATTTACGTATTTTATCATCAATCGAACAAATTGGTGAACAACTTGATCCAAGTGATCATACGGTTCAAGCTCTAAATGCTTATAATAATATTATCCACCTAACAACTCGAGAAAAACCTTTCGATTTCCATTTTCCATATAAGACAGTAAAAACAAGTTAATTAACAAATTAAATGAAAAACGTAAGAATATTGAAATAAACGAACAATACGTGAAAACAACCGATCCCGATAAATTGAAAAACAAATTAACCCCTAAATATAAAAAAATAAACGTAATAAATAAAGAAGGAAAAAAATATACTCTTAAAGAAGGCAATAGATTCAAAAAGAAACCCAACAGAACCTTACACAAAGATCAATTCCATAGATTAAAGAAATTCACAGAAAATATTCCTGTTCACAGGGACGACACTTCATCAAAAGAAGCCACTTGCGGATCTTCATCTGATCAACCCACTACTTCTAAGGGTAACCATCATAATTATCCTCATTCTTCCAATAATTAAAACCCAAGAAATTCAAATAACAGATTTAAACCATGGTAATGGTTTCACAGTTATACAGCTACAACAGATGCAAATAATACAAAACTTCACTAAAATACTACACATTATAAATTTAACTAATTATGAAATAAATTTAAATATATTAGAAGACAATGTAAGACTTTTACCCAAACAAAATATGGACATTATTAATTTAATGAAACACACAAGAAAAGAATTTGAAACTTTAATACCACACGTTAGACAGAAAAGAGGACTTTTTAATATTTTAGGTACAGGAATGAAATTTTTATACGGAACTATGGATGACGAGGATAGAAAAGAAATAGAAGAAAGGTTAATATTAATAGAAACAAATACACATAACGTAATAGAAAATTCAAACTTACAAATACAAATAAATAATCATTTTAATGAACAAATTGCATTACTAACTAATACATTTAATAAAAAAACTAAAAAATTAATTGGGTATGTAGAAAAATTTACTCGCACAGAACACGATTTAGAAAGAGACTTTCACGAATTAAAATTGGAAATAGAAATTAAAGACAATATAAAATACCTAATAAATGACATAGAAAAAATTAAAGACATTGTTTTAACATCTAGATTAGGAACTCTAAGCAAGGATATTTTTTAAGAAACAGAACTTGACGAAAACAATATAACAATAGAAAAACTTTCACAGGTTAAATTAGAACTTGCTCTATATAAAAATACTATCATATTTATAATAAAAATTCCAAACTTTTCAAATGAAACATACAAACAAATCTATATCCAACCCATACCAAATTTAGAAGATAATCAACAATTAGATATTAGTAATAAAATGTATTTGACTAAAAAGCAAAGCAAACAATTTATAATAATACCAAAATAAAAAAATATTTATCAGAAATAGACGACAATTGTTTACAAAATTTATTTAAAAATCAAATGAATTGTAAATTAATAAAAAATACAAGTAAACAAATAATAGAAATAGGAAATAACAATTTAATGTTAATTAATGTAGGATTACAAGAAATTATCCAAAATTGTACATTTTTGTCAAAGGTAATTACTTAATTAAGTTTGAAAATTGTAAAATTAAAATAGATAATAAAAATTACGAGAAAAAAAAAACTACAATCATGAACCCATAATTCCAAATACAATTACAAATATCAATTATACCAAATCAAATGATTTAACTTTTCAAGAATTGAATTATCAAAATATAAAAAACTTAAAAGAAATTCAAGAATTAAAATACAAACACAACTATACAAATTTAACTATGTATATGATAATTTTAACAATTATATTGATTATAATCTTTTATATCTATCTTAAATGTAAAAATAAAAAAATGAAAATTATAAATAATGTCAATCTTCCACGAGTCGCTTTTCGATTCACAGAAGACTTTAAAGGGGGAGGTGTTATGTCAGAGCCATCCTGTACGCCCCAACAAATACCAATAAACCAAGATGAACAAACCCTGGACTTTAAGTTCAACCAATAAATGTAAACGATACAAAGAGTATCGTCCGCAGTCGGAATGTACAGAGGTAATCGTCCGCAGGCAAAATACCTCGTGTTAAATATTTTATTATAAACAAACCGCCATTTTCAATGTAAACGATACAAAGAGTATCGTCCGCAGTCGGAATGTACAGAGGTTATCGTCCGCAGGCAAAATGCCTCGTCTTAAATATTTTATTATAAACAAACCGCCATTTTCAATGTAAACGATACAAAGAGTATCGTCCGCAGTCAAAATGCTGCGTTAGCAATTAAGCACTATAAAAAGGGATCGCTTGATCTCAATTAATTCAGTCTTTAAGCAGTCACCATTTACAGCTGACGATTTCCCCACACCAGTGGTAAGGGATCCGAAGCTCTAGTCTTAATACTCAAATAATAAAGATATTCATTTTGAAATTAAAAATATTGTTTTTTTTAACTAAATTTGAATACTTTAATAAAATTTATATATATACCTAAACCTACGTATAGAGGTAATTGCCTATATAGATGATTGGCGCATCCAATACCCTATACCACAGTCGGACTTCTCAGTCGACTGAAATGAACTGGCTATAGTGGGGAAACATAGACTGAAGTCACTTATTCCCCGCTATATGCGATGTGTACAGACCAAAATGGGCTTTAATGAGGAAGAGGCATTCAATAGAATGCGGCGGATGTAAGAAAAAGCGATTAAATCCACTTATTTCTTACAAGCCCACGAGGAATTTCGGCTTAGCATACCATCAGTGACGAAAAAGCGATTAAATCCACTTATTTCGCACTGCGGGTATTGCATGTCGACTTCCAGCCGGGGTGCAATATCTTAGTAAGAGAAGGCGATTGAATCCACTTATCTCTTACTAAAAGATTACAGGAGCTGCTTATATGTATAGGGTTCAGTAGGTTACTGTTCCCTTCAAAAAGTTGTTCGTGCAGAACGTTGAGAGACTCTAACCGCTTTCAGTGTGTGGAGTTTCTTGTCCTTGTTCGTGTAGAACGCAGAAAGAAGTACACCGAGTTTGGTATTTGGAGTATATTTCTCTGATTATACTTAATTTTCGGACCCTATGTATTTAATAAAGAATAGAGGCTTGTTGAGAATTATATTTATATTCGAAATCAAAAAGTAACTTCTAATAATCTTTGACTGATTATTTATTGTTTAATTAATAATGATATTCTATGAGAATACACCCTTTTCTCCATTGTTTATAACAATTTCAAGCTTTCTCCTTTATTATAAAGACATAGATAGGGCCGAGTGGTTATTTTACTACAGGCGGTATATAAATTAAAAAAATCCAAGTCAATGCCGGGGTATGAACTCGGCAACTAGAGATTTCTAGCTAATAGCTCTCTTATGGCGCTATTGACTCACTGGAGTCACCCAAGAATATATCTTAATATCAACGTCTAGTAGTTTGCCTGTTGAATGCATTATTCTGCCGCATACTTACTACGTTGATATTCCTAAAAGATTACTCAAGAAATTATTTTAAAAAATTTATACGTTTGTATGTACGTATATATATATTTTGCCCGGCGCCATGAAATTCATATGGGATTTTTGCGCACATAATATATATCTATATATTTTTAAATAAAATGTTACTAGCCGTATGGTTTTGGCGTAGTTGCTGGCAGGCAACTTCGTTACATTCCCCACCTACTTCGGGGAAGAAACAAAAATACTAGGTGGTATAAGTAATATGTATTAATATATGTACATAGTGGATGTATATAAAAGAAATTCTCTAATATAAGTAATTATAATTGTGTTTTCGTTGGCTATATATACATAGTGGATATATAAAAAAATTCTCTAGTATAACTAAATCTAATTGTTTCTCTTATTTTGCGGTTTAATAATATTTATAATCTGATTTGCTCGGTCGGTGTGGTCACTCTCTTTTATGGGATTACCTTTATTTATCTTGCCAGTCAACGGCCTGAGTTACAAAAAACAAAGAATCTATATTTGACTAGCTGTTCCCGGGCGCTTTGCTACCCGCCCACTAACGCCACGCCCACTTACACCCGGTTTCCCCATACCACTGACCCCGCCCACTGACCTTCCACCCACTGACCACCCACCCTTTGACCTCATACACACTGACCCACCGCCCACTGAACTCACACCCACTGACCACCCGCCCATTGACCTCATACACACTGACCCACCTCGGAAAAATAAAGACACCAGCGCCACCTATCGGGTCCAAATTTTGTCAACGACTTTCTTTTTATTTAAATATTATATGGTGTGAGTTTTAGCCAAATCGTTCCATAAATAAGAATTTAAAAAAAACGATACCAGCGCCACCTAGTGGGACTAAATTCACCTTTTAAACCTTTTCTGGACTTCCACAAATAATTTAAGACCAAAATTAGCCAAATCGCTTCAGCCGTTCTCGAGTTTTAGCCAGTCTAACGAACAGAAATTGATTTTCATATATATATAGATAGATTATATGCTTAAGGCTAGGTTTGTTTTTCTTTTCTATCCAGGTTTACATATATATTTTTTTCTTCCTGGTGTTTCTTTTATTATTTTATTTGCTATTTGCATTGTTACGCAGGGTGATTTCCTGGTGGTTCTCTGTCTTGAAGAGTACTGCATCGTCGGCGATTTGTTTTCCGTATAAGTTTCCTAGGGGGCCGGTTAATCTAAATCGTCGCGGACGCCCTTTCTTACTTCGGTATGGTCTCGGCGGCACCATATTCACACCTTCCAGGGCTCGGGATCGAATTTTTCGCTTTTGGCCACGATCTCGTACGCCGTTAGGAGTATTTCCTCCTCTTGTGGTTCTATCGGGGTGGTTGGTGTGTTGCCTTTAGGGTTTAAGGGAAATATCGTTACGGACTGGATATGTATTGGGGATTTAGCTCGGGCTGTTTCGGGAATAGGTTTTGTGGATAGGGTGGTTGGTCTAGGGATTTTTTCGTGGGATTGCCTGAATAAAGTCAGGGGTGTGTGTGCTACCCGTCGTTTGGTGGCGATTGTTGTTGTGGTCTGCCCCGTTGTCTTGACGCTTCTATCCTGTCGTGCGGCCCGGGATGTTGTGGGGCGCTCGACCGTGATGGGGCGTTCCGAGCAAATGGGTAAAAGGCTTGCGGCACTTCCTGTATCCCTTGGCACGACCTCACAGAGCCGGTTTAGCTCGTTGCTGGTCAATGGTCGGTTTGGCGGTGGTGATTTTTTTTCCATTTAACTTCCTTTAATCTTTGCTGTGATGTCTTTTTGCGTGGAGAAGCCATCGGTGATCGGGGACTGGTACGGCGATGACATCCTGGCACCGGTGGTTCGTCCGTAAATTTAGTGAGTTGTTTGTTGTCGGACATTTCGTTGACGACTGGTATTTCTTGATTGACTATACCCACGGTCTGAGTTATCTCCACCTGCAGAGTTTCGGATATTTCCCTGCAGTCTTTTACGTGAGCTGTGAGAGTTTTCTTGTTATCCCCTTCCAAGATAAATATGACGGGGGAGATTCTGTTCTGTACACGGTATGGTCTGATGTACCGTGGTGCCAATTTGGCGGCAAATTGCTGAGCAGCACTATCATGGTCTTGATGACGCGGTTCATCCTTTCAGTTGGGTTGGCTTGCGGCGTATATGGCGGCGTAAACCTTTGCTTTATTTGTAATTGCGCGAGCAGATTTTGGAACTGTCTACTTCTGTATTGCGTACCGTTGTTAGTAATTAACAATTTTGGGCAGCCATACCGGCTAAGTATTCGTTCCCTGAATCCTCTTATCAACGCGGAGGTTGTGGCATCGTGCAAAGCCATGACTTCTGCCCATTTTGAAAACTTATCGTAGAAAACGAGTATCATCATGTCCCTTAGTCGAACGTGGCAGTGGTCCTACAAAGTCGGAGCATACAATTTCCCATGGATGGTAAGCGGCAGTCATATACATTTTTCCAGCGGGTTTGCAAGTTGGTACCTTGTATTCTATGCACGTACGGCATCTCCGGACAAATCGCGCAAGGGACGAAGCGTCGATACCATGATGCGTTTCCGATTATGCGACGAAGTTCCTTTATGTTTCGCGGGGGTACCAGCGATTTTACTGCTTCAATTTTGTCGGGATGTGTCCAAGATATCGCATTTCTGCCTTGCCGAACTCACATTTCTCAGCATTGATCTTAAGTCTGGCCGATTTCAAGCGTTAAAATACCTCGGTTAGAGCAGCCATATTCTCAGCGAAGGTGCTTCCGATGACAATGATATCATCCAAGTAAGCGTACAGTTCCAATTCCGGACTGATAATTCTGTCGAGCAGTCTTTGAAAAGTAGCAGGGGCTTAGTGTAACCCAAACGGCATGACTTTCCACTGGTAGACTCCTCGACCAGAAACGGTGAACGCGGTATATGGTCGACTTGTTGCCTTCAGCGGTATCTGCCAGTATCCTTGCTTAAGGTCGATCGTAGAAATGTATTTGGCTCCTTAAAGCTTGTCGAGTATGTGGTTAATCTGTGGTAGCGGATATGCATCTTTGATTGAGATTTCGTTTAATTGTCGATAGTCAACGCATAGCATCCAGGTACCTTGCTTCTTCTTGACCAACACGATGGGTGAGCTATATGGACTGTTGGATGATTCTATTTTCCCTTCTGCCAATAATTGGTCGATCTCTTCGTTAATAATCGCTTGCATCGCGGGGTTTCTTGGCATGCATCGCTGTTTGAACGGCCGCTGGTGTTTGAGTCGAATCTCATGCTCGGTAACACTGGTGGGCCCTTTAACATTTTCAAACTGTGGCAATTCGATTGCCAGGAATTTGTCCAATTGCTGCCTTTCGGTCAGAAGGCTTTGGATTACTGGTTGACTAGATTCGGTTCGTGCTATTATTGTATTTTTTCCTTGGTTAATGGTGAAACCAAGTTTCGATAGGAAGTCGGTTCCTATTAGGAACTTGTCCATAAGTTCTGGTATGAAGACAAACTCTTGGGTGTATGTTTGGCCTTCCCATTTCAATTAAATCATATATGCCTGACGAGCGGTGACTGTAGATTTGTTGGCTAAGGCGAAAGTCATAGCTATCGGTCTAACTGGTACTTGGTTGGTTATACAGACTTGCTGTATCGTTTTTCCGATGCATGATTTCCCTGCCCCAGTATCGATGACGGCATTATATTGTTACTTGTAACATTCTATTGGTAATGTGTATGAGGCGTGACTGAGGACAGTCGGGTCTGGGACGTCTAATGCCTCATGGGATTGGACGGCCCGCTGGCGTTTCCCGGTCTACATTGACCGTTGCGACGCTCTATACCATATACGTCGCAGTATGAACAGAACAGTGGTCGTGCCTGTTGGCATTTATTTCGAACATGCCCTGGTTGACCGCACTTCCAACAATGGGTTTTCCGTTTATATGCGCTGGTGGGTGGTATACCAATGGTGGGTATCTGGTCGTTGATCTGGCTGGTATGCTGTGGATATGTTACATTGTTGGCCACAATAGGGTATGTGACATTACTGGCATTATGCGGTTATGTTACATCGTTGGCCACGATAGGGTATGTGACATTACTGGCATGATGCGGATATGTTACATCGTTGGCCACGATAGGGTATGTGACATTACTGGCATGATGTGGATATTTTACATCGTTGGTTTGTTGTATCGGTGCGAAGATTGGTCGAGCTGACTGGATGGTCGTCTGGTATGGAACGGGCACCTGCTGGGGTGCTGGTGGACTATAATGTGTGTGTGATACGACTGCTGGTTGAAACGGTGGTGCTGTATGACGAAACGGTGGTGCAGTAGGGCGTAGTGGTACTTGCCGATTCGACATCTGCGTAGGCCGCGACGAATGTTGTTCGGTCGTCAAACACTCGAAGTCCTCGATGAGGGCGGTGAGTTCTGAAAAATTTGTGAATTCTCGGCGTTTAATGTAATGCCGGTATTCAGGGCGCTGCAGCTTCTCGTCGGTCATGAGGGAAGTATGCCATCTCATCAGGGCCTGAATCGCAGTGATGAAATCCTTCCCTTTTTCTTTATTACGCTGTGTTCGAATTCGAATGCGGTCTAGTAGTTGTGAGTAGAACCATTGAGGTAAAAAGAAACGGCGCAGTTCTTCGCTAAATGTGTCCCAGCTATTTAGCAATTCTTTATTGTTTCTGTACAACACTAGCGCGTTCCCTTTTAGTAATTCGGGTAGCGTGCGTACAATTCGGTCGAGAGGCAACTGGTAACAATCAGCCAGTTCTTCCACGCGTTCCAAAAATTCTAGTGGGTTGTTTGTACCTCCGTCGTACCTTACATTCCATTTCCTAACTTTGTCATTTACCTCAGAGTCAGATGGACGATAGACTAGCGGCTGCGAAGTACTTGCATCTACTGCTGGGTGGATGACTATGGGAATTTCGGCCATTTTTCTGTTTGCTGCTGCTGTTTCCCCAGTCCGCAGGTCTTCACAAGATTTGAACTTCTTTAATTCATCTGCTAATTTCTTTCGTAGTTCATCTACGGTTCCTGTCTGGTCTATGCCACGACGTTCCAGTTCACTGATCAGTTCTTCTTTTCTTAAAGAGTACACCCCAGATGCACTCAGTCCAGTGTCTGTGGTTCCCATTGCCAAAAAGGAGGTTTGTTGCTCGGGTCTGAATTTGGACACACCCCGGTTGGTGCCCAGACCTTGTCAGTGGTGACGCTTTCACCAATATCAGCAACCTTTTCCCTTTGGTAGTTGGCTCGGTATATGTCTCTTTCGTCAATAATACTAATGAAGCAGATTTTTTTTTCTACTGCTACTATTCTAAACATTCTCTTAGAGTAAGGCTGGTTCTAATTTTAATAATTTTTGGTGATGCGACCATTCGTGTCGTCTGCTTATATTTAGAGTTGTTTTTGTATAAATACTGCGACCATTCTTGTCCTTTGTTTATATATAATTATATTTTTTTCTTGGTGATGCGACTATTCTAGTCGTCGCCTTATGTTAAAACGGGCTCTAAATATATTTCTGTTGGTGCGACCATTCATGTCGTCTGCTTAAAGTTATTGCGACCATTCGTGTCGTCGGCTTATATTAAAATTATATAATTATGTTTATATATATTTGTCCTCGTCGGTGATGTGACTATTCTAATATAGTCCCTGCTCGGGCGCCAAATTTGTAACGTCCCTGTTTATATTAGAGTTATACTTATATAATAACGTATATTTTCTTGGTTTTTGCGGGGGGGGGGGGACTATTTTAATATAGTCCCTGCTCGGGCGCCAAATTTGTAACGTTTCTACTCGGGTGACGCTCGCCGGTCTACCCAGAGTTCTTCTCCTCTTCTACTGTGTTACAAATTGTTTTTATTTTTCCTTATAAATAATAATTCGTTTTGTTGGTATTTGGGTTTTGGTTTTATTATTTATTTTCTTTTCTTCTCTTCTTTAGATTTAATACTATGTTACAGTTTTTCAAATGCTTAAACTAAGAATAACTACTTATTTATGCATATATATATATATATATATATATATATATATATATATATATATATATATATATATATATATATATATATATATATATATATATATATACCTAAACCTACGTATAGAGGTAATTACCTATATAGATGATTGGCGCATCCAATACCCTATACCACAGTCGGACTTCTCAGTCGACTGAAATGAACTGGCTATAGTGGGGAAACATAGACTGAAGTCACTTATTCCCCGCTATATGCGATGTGTACAGACCAAAATGGGCTTTAATGAGGAAGAGGCGATTAAATCCACTTACTTCCTATTAAGTGCAATGCCGGTCAATAGAATGCGGCGCATGTAAGAAAAAGCGATTAAATCCACTTATTTCTTACAAGCCCACGAGGAATTTCGGCTTAGCATACCATCAGTGACGAAAAGGCGATTAAATTGCTTTGTCGACTTCTAGCCGGGGTGCAATATCTTAGTAAGAGAAGGCGATTTAATCCACTTATCTCTTACGAAAAGATTACAGGAGCTGCTTATATGTATAGGGTTCAGTAGGTTACTGTTCCCTTCAAAAAGTTGTTCGTGCAGAAAGTTGAGAGACTCTAATCGCTTTCAGTGTGTGGAGTTTCTTTCCCTTGTTCGTGTAGAACGCAGAAAAAAGTACACCGAGTTTGGTATTTGGAGTATATTTCTCTGATTATACTGAATTTTCTGTCCATATGTCTTTAATAAAGAATAAAGGCTTGTTGAGAATTATATTTATACTAGCGAACCCCGGCACTTCGTTGCAACCAACCAAAAAAAGAAATTAAATGTTCTAGATTTTTTTTTATGAAATGAATGCATTTTATTTCAAAATTATTAATGTCAATCCAAAACATTTGGATATACAATATTTTTCGTTTGCCCATTTGAAGCGAGCACAAACAAACAATTTGGAGTTCCAACTCTTGAGCAGGCCACGTATAGCTGTCCATGTCAAAGCACGGCTCCACCAAATTTATTCCGCATATTTGAAGCGTTTGTCCTGGCGCCTTATTGATGGACATGGCAAATGATAGACGCACTGGAAATTGAAAACGCTTAAATTCAAATGGCATGTCTGTTGGAATCACTGGAATACGTGGTATGAGCACAATTTCACCCTTCGCTGTTCCGGTCAATATTGTGGCTTCAATTAAATTCGGCATCAATTTTTTTACTGCCAATCTTGTGCCATTGCACAGTTTTGGTTCTTTTAAATTCCGCTGTAAAATAATTGATGAGCCAACCTTTAAATTTAAACAATGCGGTGGCATACCAGGTGGTTCCAATGAATTCCAAAATTCAATTGGATAATTCACTGCATCATCTGCATTCATTGCGCTATCAACAGATTTATATAATGTCACTGCACCTGGTAATTTTTCTTGAATCTGATAATTGATTGCATTGACGTGTACATTTTTGGTGCCAGTATTGCGCGTTCTCTCACCCAATTGTGATTCCTGTAATTTTGAACATTATTTGGGAACACACTTTCAATCAACTCTTCTCTTGATTGGAGAATGGTACGAAAATTGTTCGGCAATGTAATCAATCCATTTGTATTATCGACTCGAACTTTGCCATTTCCAATATCTAACAATTGCTTCGAGAACCGTTCCGCAGATTGGTCGTTGTGCAATTTAACGCGCATATTTATGTTCAATGTCAATTTTGGCACATGTCGCCACAGAAGAGAAGACTTTAAGCATGGATTGATCTCATCCGCCGGTTTTGACCGTGTAACCACAGGCAATATTTGACGAAAATTGCCTGACAATAATATCAATGCACCACCAAAAATTTCTTGATTCTGACGTAGACTTTGCATTGTACGGTGTAATGCTTCCAGCGATTTTTTATGCGTCATTCATCCAAAAGAATAATTGCTGCTTGTTGCAAAACTTTTGCCATCGCAGAATTTCTTGAAATATTGCACGTGGGATGTTCAATCACCTCTTAATTTGAGAATAATTATATTTTATAATAATTCATATCGATTAAATTTTAAAGTGATTAATCAATAAATATAAACACACCTGCACATTCAACGGCAATTTTAATGCAGAGTGCGCTGTTCGTCCAACATCCAATAGAGTAGTAGCGATTCCCGACGAAGCAAGTGCCAATGCAATTTTTCGTTGCGATCGAGTGGCTGCCAAAATCAGTGATATCACAAATGTTTTTTCCGTACCACCAGACGCATCCAAAAATATAATCCACCGTCTTCATTTTGTACAGCTTGCATGATGGTATCATAGACATGTTTTTGATGGTCATTTAATTTGGGAACGTTCAAATTCACAAATGTTTGCAATTCATTGGGATCATACTGCTGTTCACGTTGCAATTCTCGATCAAATAAATCATGCATCGGACGATTGGGTGGTGACAAACCTAATTGCCCTAATGCTTTATTTGCATTATTTGCAATCGTTAGGCACATATCTTCAATCGCTATCAATGCCTTATTATACATTTCCAATGAAATCAGCAAATCAGCGTTTCTTGTGTGATGACGCATTCCAATCAAATAGTCTTCTGCCATAATATCTTTGTGGAATGACGGTGAGATGTCCACATTGTGATGCAGCCAAATTTCAAGGTGAAACGCCTGGCATATGTTGTGCTAATGGCAAAGTGAGACTGCCAGAATTTGAATCTCCCCCCGATCCACTTCATTCATTCATTTTTGGAACTTCGCAAACGTCTAAGCATTTTTTGTCTCACATTCAATAATACAATGCGGCATTTCAAATGACTTCTTTTGGTGCGACCAAAATTGTAAGAGACAATTTCATGCCAACGTTTAAGGTGATTACTTCATGCGGAATATCATATGAAAAATGCGATCTGATCAGCAATTTTTTTGATGTGTTCAAGAATTCTGACCCAGCATCTAATTTCATTTCACAAATATTACAGATTCAAGGTCAGATTTATCATCGATCACAAAGTGTGTGCATGGGGTGTGGGGGAGAAAGTGACCTTATTTTTTCGCTCAGACGCACCGTTTTCGAGATATTTGCAATTTTACGTCGATTTACGTCATAACTGGAGAATGGCTGGACCGATTTTGAAATAAACTAACCATCATCACTCCTCCCTGCACCTTCCCTAAAAATGGTATGGTAATCGGTTGAGCCGTTCTCGACTTATGGAGTGTCAATCAAAATGTACACTTCTTTTTTTATATATATAGATTCGAAATCAAAAAGTAACTTCTAATAATCTTTGACTGATTATTTATTGTTTAATTAATAATGATATTCTATGAGAATACACCCTTTTCTCCATTGTTTATAACAATTTCAAGCCTTCTCCTTTATTAAAAATTATTTATTTTTATTATTTTACCACAGGCGGTATATAAATTAAAAAAATCCGAGTCAATGCCGGGGTATGAACCCGGCAACTAGAGATTTCTAGCTCATAGCTCTCCTATGGCGCTATTGACTCACTGGAGTCACCCAAGAATATATCTTAATATCAACGTCTAGTAGTATGCCTGTTGAAAGCATTATTCTGCCGCATACTTACTACGTTGATATTCCTAAATGGTTACTCAAGAAATTATTTTGAAAATTTATACGTTGGTATGTACGTATGTATATATTTTGCCCGGCGCCATGAAATTCATATGGGATTTTTGCGCACATAATATATATCTATATATTTTTGAATATAATTTTACTAGCCGTATGGTTGTGGCATAGTTGCTGGCAGGCAACTTCTTTACAAGGTGTTCGACTGAAAAACCAACAATTCAGTCGAAACTACGAATAGTCGTATGACTCAATAATCGCGTTTAGTCGTAATTGCGTCAAAAGTGACGTCATTCGAAACTCGAAATGCTTACATAGTCGACCCCTCTGATTATCATCAAAATTTCAACTCGACTCCGCTGAGCGAGTTTAGACGTGTCGAGTCAAGCTCATTTGAACTCGACCCAGGTTTATATGGAGGCCGATTATGTATCTGTCGTATTTCGACTTTCGACTTACGACAAATCGAAATGCTCAAAGTCGTAGTTTCGACATAAAGCAATTATGTAAGCATGTACGACAAAAAATTTTTCGAACAAAAGCTATTGCCCGATATCGCCATTTCAATTGCATGTTTTGTTGTTATTTATACTGGTTTACTTTGTATTGACAAAATTACAAATACGTAGTTACTAAAAAAACGCCAAACGGTCGGCGCTGCTTGCGCCACTCAAATGAATAATATATAATATATTTAATATTCTAAAAATGTGTTTTTATTTTAGTGATAATTTTATAAATAACATTAAAAAAAGTTAAAACATATCACTTAAAAGTTATTTACGCGGTTGATTTCATACAGAAATAATCACTTTAAATACAGCTGTATTTAATTGCCGAGGAATAAGGAATTACAACGATAATTGCACTGTCAAATTCCTTCTTTGGAATTTCAAAACCTGCTGTTTGGCTGGTTTTGACATTCGAATTCCTTATTCGGATTTCAAATAAAATACAGCTTACATTTATTTCCCAGTCGAAATCCAAATGGTGTTCGACTGAAACACCAACAGTTAAGTCGAAACTACGACTAGTCGTATGTCTCAATAATCGCGTTTAGTCGTAATTACGACAAAAGTGACGTCATTCGAAACTCGAAATGCTTACATAGGGTCTATTCTTTTATTGAACCCGAGCGAGTAAAGTTACCCGGAGTACAACGAGCGAGTGTTGCACGGCGTAAAAATGTTCGGTGTGTACACTGGGTAACTTTACTAGCTCTTACTCTGCCTTACACTGATATTCACTTCAGAGTAAAAAATAGGAAACTGGGTATACACCGTGTCGTGCTCGGTTCACAATAAAAACACAGAGAACAGAGTCAAATTACCACGGGTGAATAAAAAAACATAGTGTACATTTTTGACGTACACTGCTCGCTCGGGTTGAATAAAAGAATATACCCATAATCGACCCCATGGTGTCGAAACGTAGTAAAAGATGCCTTCAATCCCGCATATAAACGTAGTTTGTATCTGAAGTATCAGACGTGAAGAGATTGTTAGATTGACAACTCTTACATTGGGTCTCCACCTGCGATGACCATTGAGTTCTACCTTTTTTTCAAGATTAAGATATTTTTATTAAACATTAAAGTAATATACAATTTTGATTTAAAACTAAACTTATAACTAATATTAATATGTGTCGGCTCAACAATAGGGTCCCGACGTATTTACATTGTCTTTTTATTGGTATTGTTTATTTTTAAACAATTTTTTTTACTATTTAATCTACTACATGTTTATTTTTAAGGGAATTAAATTTTAAACAATAATTTTAAAATAAAATTTAAAATAACATAAAAATGAAATATATTAAGCGGCGTATAAACAGGGCGAACTTCAGCCTCTGTAATATTGGTTACCCGCCTTCTCGTAGAAGGAGACGTCTTGATTGTTAAAGATGTCATCGAATCTAGCATCAGTGAATCCTCTTATGTGTATGTACCGGTGACTTGGCTCGATTTCCTCGATTCGCAGTCCTTGCATCTCAGGAATTGGATGTGTTTCCAATGCGTCGACGAATTTCCTCGCCATTCGGAACAAGTGGTCAGTACTGGCAGCAGACCTGCTGCTTCGTATAGCTTTGTAGTCGACACAAACTTATAGCTGTTTGTTACCCTCCAGAGTCCTGTACAGATCCTTAGTACCTTCCTTTCAAAATGGGGAGATCTTCTTCATCGTTGTTGATGAGACGGTGAACCATATGGGGTAGCCATAGGTTATCACTGGCCTGATGAGTTGCTTGTAGATAAGCAGCCTGGTGTTGTTGGACAGACCGTTTCGTCTTTTAAGTAGTGGGTGCACCAAATGAAGAGCGTAGTTCGCTTTTTTCATTGTTTTATCGATGTGAGAGTTAAACTTGAGCCTCTCAGTAAAGTTGATTCCCAGGTACTTAGTCTCTGACTTGGTGTTTATTGTTTTGTTATCCGGAAGGGTGACTTTTAAGGCTCTGCACCGGCTTGCGATTTTTCTTATCCTTGTTTCGGTTGCTGGTACTCGGAAGCAGATGAGTTCCGTTTTATTGGCGTTGATCTTTAGTTCCCACTTCAGGTAGTAGTCACAAAGATTTCTGAGGTGTTCCTCCACTCTTCGGGCAGCTATCTCGGGAGAGCGGGAAACTGCATACGTTATGGAGTCATCCGCGAAGAGCATAGTCCTTGTTCAGGCTGTATTTGTGGGTTGATCCGCCGTGAAGATGCTATACAGGACTGGTCCAAGTCTGGAACCTTGAGGAACTCCGGCTTTGATCCTTTTCCTTGTCGATGGGCGGAAAAGAAAATTTTTAATTATTTTTACAATATAATTGGGGAAACCAAAACTAATAAGCTTGTACAGTAGCCCGTTTATCCAGACACTATCGAAAGCTTTTTCGATGTCTAGCAAACAGGCCACTGTACTACTTTTGACGTTCAGTCCTTTAGTGACGTCACTGTGAAACTTCAGCAGAGGGTGCAGCGTAGAGTGCTTCTCTCGGAAACCGTACTGAAAGGAAGTAATAAGATTTCTTTCCGTACAAAACGTATTGATCTTTTTACGGATCAATGATTCCAATACTTTACTGATACAACATAGTAGAGCTATTGGACGGTAACCAGTACGCTGGAGCGGTCAGTTTTCTTGGGTACTGGTACTACATTGGCCACCTTCCAGTTGTCCGGAAAGTAGACATATTGTTTAGGCAATTGTTGAAAATAATGGTTAACATCAAAATTGCCATACCCGGTAACTTTTTAAGCAAAAAGTTAGAAATCCAAGCTGTGCCTGATGATTTTTTTGAGTTTCCACTCATAATCAAATCATTGACAACATCTGTTCCGGTAAACATATCGACGTCTACAGGTGCGTTGGCGGGATTTTCTTCACTGAACTGCACTATAGAATTTCCTGGAGAAGTGGTGTCTTCCACAAGACTTTCAACCTCTTCCAAGAAATCTGGAAGATGCGTTGGTGGTCGGTCCGTAAAGCTCCTTTCAAAATGGCAGGCAAAGGCTTCCGCTTTTTCAGCAGCGCTGGATACTGTTCGATCTTCAATGGTGATAATCTCTGGAATGGAAATACGCTTTCCAACCAGAGAGTTCAGCTTCCTAAAAGCATCAGGGCCTGGTTTGATGTCCTGGAGCCGTTTGGTCAGCTCATCTTCCTGAAACCTCCGCACAGCTTGACGACACATGTTAACTGTACAACGCAGTTGCGAAAGTACAGACAACGACGAATAGTTGACTGTGTTAAGTGTCCTATTGAAGATTCTCTGAAGGCGTTTCCTAAGCCGTTGCTTGTGAGCATATATGGCCTGTATATGCTCAGGCAAGTGTTGGAAGCGATCCCTGCTAGTGCGAATTGTTTTCTGCCGATCAAAATTTCTGATAGCTACATCAATTTCTGCATTCCCCAGATTTCTGCAATCCGCTGGATTAGGAAGTTCAGCTTCAACTTCTGATCTAAACCAGTTCCAGTTTATTTTCTTAAAGTTGATGTGAAGTTCAGGTGTTGGGGTGACTTGCACAATTCGCTGGTCCAGCCTCACTCGAAGCTCTATGGCCATATGATCCGAGTCGCTATCATGCGCCAAGCAGGAATAATTTCTTAATTCTGGGAGAATATTTAAGAAATTTGTGGTTGCCAGAAAGAAATCCAGAGTTGACGGTGTCCGAGGGTACGTCTTCCGGGGCTGTGAAACTATAGCCATCGTGTGCTGATGCGTATTTGAGTCCATCCAGTCTGTAATGGCTCTTCCCTTGTGATTGCACACTTCGTCCTGCCATCGAGTATGTCTAGCATTAAAATCACCTCCAACAACACAGTATGTGTGTCTAGAGGAGGTGTTGCAGACAGTTTGCAAATCCCGTTGGATGTCTTCCCTCGTTGCGTTACAGTGATTGTACACCGATATCACCAGCAAGGTCTCCACTTCGTTGACTTTAATGCTGACAGCTGTTGCTTCCATGCTACGTAGACCACTAATTTGGACCTTTTCGCCTGCCATAGTGTTCCTGATAAGGACCGCCGTCCCAGAGCGTCCATTGCCTTTGTTGACCCTGTGGATATTGTATCCGTCTGGACTGAAAGGATTTCTCCCAGTGAGATTTGTTTCCTGTAAAAGAAGAATGTCAGGTTTATTAGTTTTAATAAATAATGTTAGTGTGATACGCCTAGCTAACGAATAAATGGAATTCACATTATATGAGAATATACTTATCCTGCTTATTGTAAACATAATTCACAAATAAGTCGACCCAAAACGGTTGTTTTGGACCTGTCATCAAGACTGCTATAATAAGCAGGCACGACTTCTCTTGCCTTCTGTAAAATTGTGAAGAGGTCAGCTCCAAATAGCCTTTCCGTATCGTCGAAGATGTTGGCTTTTCCGGTAGATGGTACAGGTTTAACGGCTGGCTTTTTTATTGGTTTGCTGTTTGATGCTGCATGGCTCCTTGTTAGAGGCTTGCTGATCGTTGCTGGCTTGCTGGAAGTCCCCATAGCAGCTATACTAGCAAAACTTACTCCCTTTACTATGGCTTTTGAAGCAGACATCTGGGCGAATTTATGTTGTTCCTTCTTCTTTTGTGCGGTTTTTATTTTGGACATCCTTTATAGTTTGCAGGATGTCCATTTTTCTGGCAGTTTGTGCAGAAAACTTTGTCGTCTTTTATATTGTCTGCATTTCTTGGGCATTGGCCAGGCAAGTGCTCGTCTTTGCACTTGACGCATCTGTATTTCATGCCGCAATTACTTGCAACATGTCCAAATTTTTGACAGTTTCTGCATTGAGTAATGCCCGCCGATTTGAGTTTTTCCCAATGCATCAACTGGTTCAAAAGGAGGGTTTTTGAGCAAACTGCCGCTTTATCGCAGTTCTTCTCTAGCTCGACAATGAAATGATTAAATTTCTTGTCAGTCCTTTGAGATTTGAAGGGTTTCACCACTAGTACAGGGACACCCTCTATCGTCAACGCTTCCTTGACATCTTCAGCATCAAAGGAGTGGTGATTACCTTTTAGGACCAACATTTCTTTCCTGTCCTCCTTTGCAGTATAAGTGTTAAATTCAGTCTTTCCCGATTGTAGGAAAGACCGAATTAGCTGATGGCCATCTCTGTTCATGGCCGTAACGACTGATTTGTTGCTGTTGATGTTGCGAATTCTGCAACTAATGTTGGCGCTCTTCGTGAACTTTGATAGTTCAGCGACGTTTAGTCTGAAGCAGACTATTGGCGGCATGGCAAAAGGTTTTGCTGTTGGTCCCGTCGTTTGGGATTTTTGGCTTGACGGAGCGACTGGTGGTGGTGCCTTCTTATGTGAGACCTTTTGGGACTCTTTTGGTATAGCTGTTTTATCAACAGCAATTTTTTTTATCAACAGCAGCCACTGCAGGAGAAGATGATGTTGGTGGCGATGATGGTCTGGAATTTCCAGACAACCTCCTTTTTTTTGCCTTTGCGGGCATGGTTTCGGGAGAAGACCCAGCTTTGCGACTGTCTTCGTCGCTGTAGTTATCCTCTCCACCACTGCTGGACACGGGCACTTCAGTGTCCGATTCATTGCATACGCTCATGCTCTCCTCTACAGAGGTAGCTGATTCCCCGCAAAGCTGGTTGACTTCATCCAGCCTTTCGTACAATGACGAGAGGAAATCCCCACCATGGTTGGTGATTTGTTCCTTAATTAAGGATAAGACCTCGTTGACTTTTTCCTTCCTTTTCTGTGTTTTAGCCATTTTTTAGGGCTGGAAAATTAAAAAACTTGATCTGAAATTAAATGACTATTAATTTTAAATATGTGCCTGAAATTAAAAAGTAATTAGTGAAGTTAAATATTTTCAAAAGTCGCAGGTAGCGAAATGCTCGCTTTTTGGTGAGATGGTTTTTTTTTCCGTTGCCGGTAGCAGGTAGCTGAGCGATCTGGTGCGGGATCTTTAAAGATGTGCTCGTGTTGAGCGCTCGATGCTGACTGATTGAGTTCTACCATTAATTTTATAACAGTTTGCTAGTGGAGACACGCAATACCATCAAACTAACATCAATACTAACATCACGGTATACAATCTCGGCATAACTTGATTGTGATTCGTGCAATAGTTGTCGATTGTTTAATAAATTTTTAATTTTGTTAATTTTAATTTTTTACCAAAAATGAATGATAAACAGGTCATTGAATTAATAAGCCACTACAAGGAGCATAAATGTTTATGGAATATCAATTCCAAACTATTCAGTCGCATTGATATTAAAAATAATGCGTATCGCAAAATAGCGGCTGATATGAAAATGGACGAGGAGATTATTAAAAAAAAAAAAATCTTCGTACAGCGTATAAGTTAACGACATATAAGTTAAAGCCGTACATATGCAATACATACGCTGAACAAAGTAACAAAAAGTATTTCTTCTAAGTGCTGATGCAATTAACGGAACACACAAAATGTAAACAACGTCCACAATAATTGATTCGTCGGACGACGACCACACACACTAGCAATAACAATAAATCAGATATTTTACGAGCATTCCACACGCCAGCCTATTTCTGCTGATAATGCATTGATCCATGGGGACAACCACGATGACTTGCTTGGGATGCCAACTCCACTCAACATTTAGATATAAGAACGTATTGTAATTAGTTTTTAGTTTTCAGTTTCATTTTGTAACTCTATTAATAAAGAACATCAGCTCCGTCTCTGATGAAAGTTTTTTAAAAATTATTTTGAACAAAAAATAGTTTAATTGGCGCCCAACGTGGGGCCCAGGTGAAAAATTTATACTCCGCGCAACAAGTAGTAAATCGACCTCAAGTAGCTCGTCAACTAAAATTCACACAACAAAGTCGACCTCAAGTAGCTCGCAGTGTAAAACACACAATTTAAATTAGAAGTGCTAAAATCAACCTAAAGTAGCTCGTCAACTAAAATTCACACAACAAAGTCGACCTTAAGTAGCTCGCAGTGTGTAGTGAAAAAGCACAAAATTAAAAGTGTAAAGTGTAAAGTGCATTGGAGTGTTATCAACCTGGGTACCACTGACAAGAATCCATAGATATTGTCAACAACGAGGGAGTGTGAAGAAAGGATCCCCAGTAACTTCTGAAGGAAGACAAAAAGGAAAACATCCACTTCACCAGCGTTGTAAGATGTTCCTTAGAATCATCTTTTTAATGTAAGATCATTTTAAAATTATTAAAGTAGAATTATTAAATAAACACACAATATATATTACAAGAAAAACATAAAAGCATAAAGAAATACAATTAGAATTATTATTAAAAACTAAAAACTAAACTAAATACAAAAATTTTACAAGAAAAAACATAAAACAGAAGAAAATATAATAATAAAATAATAAAAGCAAGTAGAAAGAAAAAAAGTGAAAAAACAAGTGAAAAGAAACAAATATTTGATATTAGAAATATAAAAAATATATTCTTTTAAGTATTCATTTCATATAAAAATTATTAGTAAGAAACAAATTCTTTTAATTTCATATTAAAATATATTAGTAAGAAACAATTTTCAAAATGACTAACCCTACAAATCAACCTCCTATCCTAAATGTCGACGAAACTATCTCTCGACCTAGTTCCCAACCTATAATTAACCAATCCTTAAGTGCAACGCCAGAGCTTGAAGCTCTGATCACTAGCATTGTTAGACGATTCTGCATTACAGAATGCAAGAATTTAGTTCAGGGAATCGTAAACCCTGATACCTCATTTCATAGAGGTATAGAGCAAACAATTGATCCGAAATACAGATCAAACCTGAACGATCTGGACAAAATACCAGATGTTGTACGAAGTTTGAGGGAGTTCTCTGGAACTCCAGGCGAATTTAGTTCCTGGCGCAAAAGCGTCGAAAGGATCTGAAATATTTTCGATCACCTTAAAGGAACACCAAATACTTAACATTGTAAGAAACAAAATCGTAGGGAATGCGGATGCGATTCTTGAATCGTATAATACCCCATTAAACTGGGAATGCATATCAAAATGCTTGACACTTCACTATGCAGATAGGCGTGATCTGGGTACTTTGGAGTACCAAATGACTTTCCTTGTGCAAGGTAGTAGCACAGTAGAAAGTTATTACCAGGCAGTTTACAACCATCTTTCACTGATTTTAAACAAAATCTCCAGCATGAACTTGCCACCGGATGCGTTACACCACCTTACATCCTCTTACAGAGACAAAGCTTTAGATACTTTCATAAGAGGCCTCAGAGGTGATTTGCCAAGACTTTTAGGTATAAGGGAACCGGCAGATTTGCCAAAAGCCCTCAATCTTTGTCTGAAACTCGAAAATCAACAGTTCAGAGCAAATTACGCACACCACAACACTGGTCCAACAAGGAGACCACCACCTACATCAGCTCAACCAATGTCTCATCGCAGAAATTTTAGCCAACCATTCTATCCGCAATTGGTACATTTACCACAACTTCTACCACGCTTTCCACCGCGTCCTCAATATAACCAATTTTCGGTTCCCCAACGACAACTCTTCGCACCAAACAACCAAACAAATTATCGACCAAATTTCCAAAACAATCCCCATTATTCCCAACAAAATCAGGCACCCAATCCTTCCACTATAAAGCCAGCTCCAAGGTTTGAACCTATGGATACAACTACAATCAGAACAAACAACGTTAATTACATGAATAGGCCACAAGCGAAGAATTGGCCACCCGCTCCTAAACGTCCAATGGCACCTTCCCAACAATATGTACCTCCAAACAAACTTCAGAGGAACTTTCACGTCGAAACTTCTGAGGTTGAACCACCAGAACTACATACCTCAGCTGACTCACAAAATGACTACAATGAATACAATGCCATGGTTTCAGCCATGATCAACCAACCAGATAATGGACAATCAATTGACGAATACATTGACCAACAGGACTGTTGTGAACCTACTGAGGAATACACCGATTTCGTAGATGTACATTTTTTAGGCTGACAAACTCGTCTCTGCCATATTTTGAGTGTAGGACGAGTGATAACAAAATTCTAAAATTTCTAGTAGATACCGGCTCCAACAAAAATTATATACAACCCAACCTTGTCCAAAATCCTATTCCAAACCAAAAGAACTTTTATGCTAATTCAATTTGTGGAAATATTGAAATCACTCACCATACTATTATTAATCTCTTTGGCCCTGACACAAATATAAAACTATTCCTCCTACCATCCCTAAAGTCATTCCATGCAATTCTTGGAAACGATACCCTTAAGAAGCTATCAGCAGTAATTTTTACAAATGATAATTACATGCTTATAAACAATAATGTCAAGATCAGATTAAAACAACAAATTTCTGAATCAATCCACAATGTTAGCATCAGAACCGAACATATGTCCCAAGATCAAAAGGACAAACTAAACTTACTGACAATAAATTATTCCAGCCTATTCGGCGAACCCAACGAAAAGCTAACGTTTACTACAAACGTTAAAGGAAGAATTCGCACAACTACCGAAGATCCTATATATTCAAAACACTACCCTTATCCCATGTCATTGAAGGAAGAAATTGATAAGCAAATAACCCAGTTACTTGACGATGGAATCATCCTACCTTCACGGTCCCCGTACAATTCTCCTGTATGGATTGTACCTTAAAAAACGGACGCTTCATGCGAAAAAAAGTACCGCATGGTAATTGATTACAGGAAGCTCAATTCAGTAACGATATCCGATCGATACCCAATTCCTGAAACAAATGAAGTCTTAGCCCAATTAGGGAAAAATCAATATTTTTCAGTGCTCGATCTTAAGAGTGGATTTCATCAAATTCCTCTACACGAGGGTGATATTGAAAAGACAGCGTTTTCCGTCAACAACGGAAAGTATGAATTCGTAAGACTTCCTTTCGGATTAAAAAACGCGCCGTCTATTTTTCAGAGAGCTCTAGACGACATCTTAAGGGAACACATCGGAAAGATTTGTTATGTCTATATTGATGACATAATTGTGTTTAGTAAGGATGTCGACACTCACTTCCAAAACCTAGAAAAGATCTTTGAAACTCTTTAACAAGCTAACCTCAGAGTGCAATTAGACAAGTGTGAATTTCTAAAGTCAGAAGTTGAATTTCTTGGATTTATTATATCTTCAGAAGGCATAAAAGCAAACCCAGCCAAAGTGGAATCCATTGCCAAATTTCCGTATCCAAGAACCCTTAAAGACTTGCGATCATTTCTTGGTCTGTCGGGATTTTACCGCAGATTTATTAAAGACTATGCAAAGCTAGCAAAACCCCTTACATCCCTTTTAAGAGGTGAGGATGGACGTACATCCAAAACAGCCTCAAGCAAAAAAACCATACATTAACAGACGCAGCAATAGAAGCATTTAACAAACTCAAAAACTCACTGATATCAGAAGACGTTATTCTCACTTTTCCCGATTTTAGTAAAGAATTTCATTTAACAACTGACGCTTCAGACTATGCAGTTGGTGCTGTGTTGTCACAGGACAGTAAGCCAATTACCTTTATTTCTCGAACTCTCAATAATGCGGAAGAACATTATGCAGCTAATGAAAAAGAAATGTTGGCCATCGTATGGGCTCTAAACTCACTGAGAAATTACCTATATGGTCAGACTAAGCTCATAATTTTCACAGACCACCAACCATTGACTTATGCCTTAAGCAGTAAAAACACAAATAATAAAATGAAACGATGGAAGGCAATACTCGAAGAATACAACTACAAGTTAAAATATAAGCTAGGAAGATCCAACGTTGTTGCCGATGCATTGTCAAGACCACCTAGAATTAACCAAATAAATTCCCTCACAGCAACCCAACACAGTGACAGAAGTTCCGGTCAAGACCTAATCCAAATCTCAGACGTACCCATAAATGTATTCAAAAATCAAATTTTTCTACGAGTAGGAAACACCCCAGCATATGAATTCCAAATAATCTTTCCCACATATCACCGACACATTATAACAGAAACCGAATACACTCAGGAAAAATTAATAAATATCCTTAAAAAGCATCTAAATCCTTCAGTCACTAATGGAATTAATGCAGAAGAAAGAATATTAGGCATAGTTCAGGAAATATACCCAACACATTTTAGACAATACAGAACACTTTTTACCAGGAAAATAGTCACTGACCTAACTGATGAAAACCTACAACAGGAAGAAATATTAAAAGAACATAACCGTGCTCATCGAAACGCTCGCGAGAATAAAATCCAAATTCTACAAAACTTTTACTTCCCTCATATGAAATCCAAAATAGAGAAAATCACGAATCTCTGTAAAATCTGCAAGGAACACAAGTATGACAGACACCCGAACAAACCTGAAATACAACCTACTCCAATTCCTGAATATCCTGGACAAATTATCCACGTAGATATCTATTTTTCTGATAAAAAAATTATATTAACTGCAATAGATAAGTTTTCCAAATACGCTTTAGTTAAAATATTAAAGTCAAGAGCCTCGGAGGATATTAAATCGCCTCTAAGAGAATTGATATTAGCCTTTGGAATTCCTCAAACTGTAGTCATGGATAATGAAAAATCTTTAAGTTCCAATTCTATAACTTTTATGCTAGAAAATATGTTTAACATAAAAGTATTTAAATCACCCCCCTATACCAGTTCAGCAAATGGTCAAGTTGAAAGGTTTCATTCAACTCTTTCAGAATTAATTCGATGTCTTAAAACAGACAATGCCCATAGCACATTTTCAGAATTGTTGGACAGATCTATTTACGAATATAACCAATCTGTACATTCGACTACAGGTAAAAAACCTATTGACATATTTTTTGGTAGACAATTACTCAATAACCCAAAGGAGCTTGCACGCGTAAGACAAGACAATATCCAAAAAATACAAAACACACAACAGCATGACTTAGAATACCACAATAGAAAGAGAAGCCCTTTGAAAACTTACTCTGTAGGAGAAATCATTTATGTCAAAAATAACAAAAGAATAGGAAACAAACTTAACCCCAGATACAAAAAAGAAGTTGTAGCTGAGGATAAAAATTCAACGATCATAACCCAGTCAGGAAGAACTGTACATAAAAGTCTCATAAAAAACTAAATTTTCCAATAGGACCCTGCTGCCACTGTGCATGGCAGATGTACAAATCTTGGACTATTCCAACTCCCAGCTGATCAAGATCGACGCGGGACGTGCAAAATTACAGAATGGATCATTTAAGATCATCCATTTGATAGAGATAGAAACTTACGAAAAAATACTTAACGATCTGGAAGCTATGCTAGGATCATACGTTGCAAAAGAAAATCCTTTATATCCTGTCCTTTCCTTTGAAATATTGCGAATGTGAACATACTTATCTAGACTTAGAATCAATAATAGAAATAAGAGATCCTTAGATTTTATAGGTAGTGCATGGAAATGGATCGCGGGTAATCCGGACCACCATGATTTTGAAATAATTACGAATAAAATAAATAAGGTATTGGAAAACAACAACAAACAAATTATTATTAATAAAATATCAATGAATAAAATAAATGAATTAACAAATGCAACAAATAATCTACTTAGAATGTTTAAGGAAAAAGAAAAAAATAGTAATGTAATAATTATGAGAATCAAATATAAATTAGATATAATCAAAGAAGAAATAATTAATGTAGCATACGCCATTCATTGGGCAAAAGCAAATATAGTAAACTCTTTTATTCTATCCAACACAAAATATAACAGAAAAAATTTTAAAACTCGAAAATATTCCATATAATAATATTGACGAGGCACTAGAATTTGCTGAAATTAAAATCGCCTCAAACGATAAAGATTTAATATATATTTTAAGTTTTCCAACCACAAATGTGGAAACATGTAATCGTTCAATAATAAAGCCAGTTAAAATTAAGAAAGTTATAAATAAAATAAATTTCGATTCAATTATAGAATGCAATAAGGAAATATATGGTATATCAAAAAAATGTAAATCTTATAACAATCTATCGATTTGTAGTAATAGTAATATTATAAACCTAAGAAACTCATCATGCATACCAAGGCTAGTAAAAAGTAAAACAGCTAACTGCACTATCATCAACAATGAACATGTCCCAGAAATAGAAGAAGTCTCACCAGGAATCTTGCTGCTAAACCAATTCAACGGTCCAGTGATTATCAATAATGAAACCGTAATGCTCGAAGGTACTTTTATCATCAAGCACTTCAATACCACCATCGAGGTCAACGGAAAGACAATCATAGCTAAAGAAGTTACCCAATATCAACCCCTTCCGGCAATACTGCAACCATCCTACAACCAAACTAAAATAGAAGAAGTATTATCGCTTGAGATGATTAAAGAACTATACGTCAACAGCACAAAAGAAATCAGCTCACTCGAAAACAAACACAAATTCAACTTATCAATAAACATCATCCTGATGATAACTCTCTTGGCAGCCATTACGTTCGCATACATTAGATCAGACGGCCGAAGTCATACACTTGGAGACACAGTTTTGACTATAAACAATCCAGCGTTAAAAACTGTTGGTATTGAAGACATACCTCATCTGGTAACGTCAACAACAACTCACGAGGACGTTCGTTTTTAAGGGCGGAGGAGTTAACGACATATAAGTTAAAGCCGTACATATGCAATACATACGCTGAACAAAGTAACAAAAAGTATTTCTTCTAAGTGCTGATGCAATTCACGGAACACACAAAATGTAAACAACGTCAATCATCCACAATAATTGATTCGTCGGACGACGACCACACACACTAGCAATAACAATAAATCAGATATTTTACGAGCATTCCACACGCCAGCCTATTTCTGCTGATAATGCATTGATCCATGGGGACAACCACGATGACTTGCTTGGGATGCCAACTCCACTCAACATTTAGATATAAGAACGTATTGTAATTAGTTTTTAGTTTTCAGTTTCATTTTGTAACTCTATTAATAAAGAACATCAGAGCTCCGTCTCTGATGAAAGTTTTTTAAAAATTATTTTGAACAAAAAATAGTTTAATTTATACAGCCGAAAAAAAGAAAATTTTAAACTCAAAAAAATCTGGAGCCGGCTTGGAAGAGATTATAGAAAGTAGCCTGTTCTATTTTATAGCTTTGAGTTTTCTTGATCCTTGTATAGTTTATAGGAAAAGCCAAAGCAATTTAAATGTAATTTTTTTCATTATTTTACATAATAAAAATTATAGTACATAATGTGTTGATGTTTTATTTTTGTTTATAGAATTTAGATGCAAACACAAGTGATTCGCCTATGTCTGAAGAATCAACCCAATCACTAGAATATTCCGAAGAAAGTAACATTGAAGATCCCGATCGGCTCGAAAGGAATCCACCATCAAGAAAAAAAGGAAAAACCTCCAATCAAAATGAAAACATCAATTTTGATGAGGCATTAAATAAATTTATTTCATCCGTTAATTCCGAACCGGCTAGAGATCAGTTCAGCACATTTGTGGAATCCGTACCTGATCAGTTACGGCAAGTACCGGAAATTCATGCAATCCGATGTATGGGGGAAATTCATCAGCTGCTATTAATTTAATTTATGTTCAACCAAATTTTTTTTTTTTTATATTGTACACACGCTAAAGGGGTTTGCACCCTTATAATGCTTAGCACAGCGTGGGCGTTAGGAAATTAGGGAGAGGAAAGGATGAGATGTCTATGCACACGTGTCTTAAACGACTGCAGATCATATATATGCGGGAACACAGAATCAGGCAATTCATTCCACATAACTATCGTGCGGCTAAAGAAGGAATCTCTGAATTGGTTAGTACGTCCGAAGATAGGCTTAATGGTGGACCCATGAGCTCGAGTTGAGGCACGGGTATTACGGATGGGTTGGAGAATGGGCGGGATGCATCTGGATATTTCTTTTGAACACCGCTTGTGGAAAAAGCGATAAAACAGTGACAGGCAGGAAACATTCCTACGATGTTCAAGCGATTCGATTGTTTTCGCGATATGTACATCACCAATAAGTTTTAACGCGCGGTTCTGAACTCTGTCTAGTAGATGCAATGTGGTCTTGGGAGCACCTGCCCAGACAATGCAGTTGTATTCAAGTTTAGGGCGAATATACGCCTTGTAAATAGTAGCCAGATCTGAATGAGTGAAGTACATCTTGCACCGTTTTAGGAAACCTAAGCATCTCGCAGCATTTTTGGCGATGGCAAATATGTGGTCATTCCAACGAAGCTTGTTGTTGACACACATACCGAGAATTAAGAGTTTTTCAGTTTCTTTGATGCAAGATCCATTCATGGTTAAAGTTTGGGGGTTTAAATTACGCTTGGACGACAGAAGACAGCATAGATTTATTCAACAATCACCGTTTAAAAAAATAATAATTCAAGCCAGTACACCAACTAAATCACCTGCTCTTTTGCATTTAAAAGATATATTGCAAGATGTACAAAGAAGACCCTGTTAAAAAGAAAATTTTTAATTATTTTTACAATATAATTGGGGAAAACAAAACTAAAAAGCTTGTACAGTAGCCCGTTTATCAAGACACTATCGAAAGCTTTTTCGATGTCTAGCAAACAGGCCACTGTACTACTTTTGACGTTCAGTCCTTTAGTGACGTCACTGTGAAGCTTCAGCAGAGAGGAAGCCTCGGAAACCGTACTGAAAGGAAGGAATAAGATTTCTTTCCGTACAAAACGTATTGATCTTTTTACGGATCAATGATTCCAATAATTTACTGATACAACACAGTAGAGCTATTGGACGGTAACCAGTTACGCTGGAGCGGTCAGTTTTCTTGGGTACTGGTACTACCTTGCCACCTTCCAGTTGTCCGCAAAGTAGCCATTGTTTAGGCAATTGTTGAAAATGATGGTTAACATCAAAAGTGCCATACCCTGTAACTTTTTAAGCAAACAGTTAGAAATCCAATCTGTGCCTGATGATTTTTTTGAGTTTCCACTCATAATCAAATCATTGACAACAGCTGTTCCGGTAAACATATCGACGTCTACAGGTGCGTTGGCGTGATTTTCTTCACTGAACTGCACTATGGTATTTCCTGGAGAAGTGGTGTCTTCCACAAGACTTTCAACCTCTTACAAGAAATCTGGAAGATGCGTTGGCGGTCGGTCCGTAAAGCTCCTTTCAAAATGGCAGGCAAAGGCTTCCGCTTTTTCAACAGCGCTGGATACTGTTCGATTTTCAATGGTGATAATCTCTGGAATGGAAATACGCTTTCCAACCAGAGAGTTCAGCTTCCTAAAAGCATCAGGGCCTGGTTTGATGTCCTGGAGCCGTTTGGTCAGTTCATCTTCCTGAAACCTCCGCACAGCTTGACGACACATGTTAACTGTACAACACAGTTGCGAAAGTATAGACAGGTATTCGTCGTTGACTGCGTTAAGTGTCCTAATGAAGATTCTCTGAAGGCGTTTCCTAAGCCGTTGCTTGTGAGCATATATGGCCTGTATATGCTCAGGCAAGTGTTGGAAGCGATCCCTGCTAGTGCGAATTGTTTTCTGCCGATCAATGGCTGAATTCACTGTAATCTCAAAATTTCTGATAGCTACATCAATTTCTGTATTCTCCAGATTTCTGCAAGCCGCTGGATTAGGAAGTTCAGCTTCAACTTCTGATCTAAACCAGTTCCAGTTTATTTTCTTAAAGTTGATGTGAAGTTCAGGTGTTGGGGTCCATCGTGTGCTGATGCGGATTTGAGTCCATCCAGTCTGTAATGGCCCTTCCCTTGTGATTGCACACTTCGTCCTGCCATCGAGTATGTTTAGCATTTAAATCACCTCCAACAACACAGTATGTGTGTCTAGAGGAGGTGTTGCAGACAGTTTGCAAATCCCGTTGGATGTCTTCCCTCGTTGCGTTACAGTGATTGTACACCGATATCACCAGCAAGGTCTCCACTTCGTTGACTTCTGTTGCTTCCATGCTACGTAGACCACTAATTTGGACCTTTTCGCCTGCCATAGTGTTCCTGATAAGGACCGCCGTCCCAGAGCGTCTGTGCGTTGAACCTGTGGATATTGTATCCGTCTGGACTGAAAGGATTTCTCCCAGTGAGATTTGTTTCCTGTAAAAGAAGAATGTCAGGTTTATTAGTTTTAATAAATAATATTAGTGTGATACGCCTAGTTAACGAATAAATGGAATTCACATTATATGAGAATATACTTATCCTGCTTATTGTGAACATAATTCACAAATAAGTCGACCCAAAACGACTTCTCTTGCCTTCTGTAAAATTGTGAAGAGGTCAGCTCCAAATGGCCTTTCCGTATCGTCGAAGATGTTGGCTTTTCCGGTAGATGGTACAGGTTTAACGGCTGGCTTTTTTATTGGTTTGCTGTTTGATGCTGCATGGCTCCTTGTTAGAGGCTTGCTGATCGTTGCTGGCTTGCTGGAAGTCCCCATAGCAGCTATACTAGCAAAACTTACTCCCTTTACTATGGCTTTTGAAGCAGACATCTGGGCGAATTTATGTTGTTCCTTCTTCTTTTGTGCGGTTTTAAGCTTTTCAGCCATCTTTTCCTTATATTTTGGACATCCTTTATAGTTTGCAGGATGTCCATTTTTCTGGCAGTTTGTGCAGAAAACGTTGTCGTCTTTTATATTGTCTGCATTTCTTGGGCATTGGCCAGGCAAGTGCTCGTCTTTGCACTTGGCGCATCTGTATTTCATGCCGCAATTACTTGCGACATGTCCAAATTTTTGGCAGTTTCTGCATTGAGTAATGCCCGCCGATTTGAGTTTTTCCCAATGCACCAACTGGTTCTAAAGGAGGGTTTTTGAGCAAACTGCCGCTTTATCGCAGTTCTTCTCTAGCTCGACAATGAAATGAAAAAATTTCTTGTCAGTCCTTTGAGATTTGAAGGGTTTCACCACTAGTACAGGGACACCCTCTGTCGTCAACGCTTCCTTGACATCTTCAGCATCAAAGGAGTCGTGAATACCTTTAAGGACCAACATTTCTTTCGTGTCCTCCTTTGCAGTTAAATTCAGTCTTTCCCGATTGGTGGTGCCTTTTTTTTGCCTTTGCGGGCATGGTTTCAGGAGAAGACCAAGCTTTGCGACTGTCTTCGTCGCTGGAGTTATCCTCTCCACCACTGCTGGACACGGGCACTTCAGTGTCAGATTCATTGCATACGCTCATGCTCTCCTCTACAGAGGTAGCTGATTCCTCGCAAAGCTGGTTGACTTCATCCAGCCTTTCGTACAATGACGAGAGGAAATCCCCACCGTGGTTGGTGATTTGTTCCTTAATTAAGGATAAGACCTCGTTGACTTTTTCCTTCCTCTTTTGTTTTTTACCCATTTTTTAGGGCCAGTCTAAACCAGTTCCAGTTTATTTTCTTAAAGTTGATGTGAAGTTCAGGTGTTGGGGTGACTTGTGCAATTCGCTGGTTCAGCCTCACTCGAAGCTCTATGGCCATATATTCCGAGTCGCTATCATGCGCCAAGCAGGAATAATTTTTAATTCTGGGAGAATATTTAAGAAATTTGTGGTTGCCAGAAAGAAATCCAGAGTTGACGGTGTCCGAGGGTACGTCTTCCGGGGCTGTGAAACTATAGCCATCGTGTGCTGATGCGGATTTGAGTCCATCCAGTCTGTAATGGCCCTTCCCTTGTGATTGCACACTTCGTCCTGCCATCGAGTATGTTTAGCATTTAAATCACCTCCAACAACACAGTATGTGTGTCTAGAGGAGGTGTTGCAGACAGTTTGCAAATCCCGTTGGATGTCTTCCCTCGTTGCGTTACAGTGATTGTACACCGATATCACCAGCAAGGTCTCCACTTCGTTGACTTTAATGTTGACAGCTGTTGCTTCCATGCTACGTAGACCACTAATTTGGACCTTTTCGCCTGCCATAGTGTTCCTGATAAGGACCGCCGTCCCAGAGCGTCTACTGCCTTTGTTGAACCTGTGGATATTGTATCCGTCTGGACTGAAAGGATTTCTCCCAGTGAGATTTGTTTCCTGTAAAAGAAGAATGTCAGGTTTATTAGTTTTAATAAATAATATTAGTGTGATACGCCTAGCTAACGAATAAATGGAATTCACATTATATGAGAATATACTTATCCTGCTTATTGTGAACATAATTCACAAATAAGTCGACCCAAAACGACTTCTCTTGCCTTCTGTAAAATTGTGAAGAGGTCAGCTCCAAATAGCCTTTCCGTATCGTCGAAGATGTTGGCTTTTCCGGTAGATGGTACATGTTTAACGGCTGGCTTTTTTATTGGTTTGCTGTTTGATGCTGCATGGCTCCTTGTTAGAGGCTTGCTGGAAGTCCCCATAGCAGCTATACTAGCAAAACTTACTCCCTTTACTATGGCTTTTGAAGCAGACATATGGGCGAATTTATGTTGTTCATTCTTCTTTTGTGCGGTTTTTAGCTTTTCAGCCATCTTTTCCTTATATTTTGGACATCCTTTATAGTTTGCAGGATGTCCATTTTTCTGACAGTTTGTGCAGAAAACGTTGTCGTCTTTTATATTGTCTGCATTTCTTGGGCATTGGCCAGGCAAGTGCTCGTCTTTGCACTTGGCGCATCTGTATTTCATGCCGCAATTACTTGCGACATGTCCAAATTTTTAGCAGTTTCTGCATTGAGTAATGCCCGCCGATTTGAGTTTTTCCCAATGCACCAACTGGTTCAAAAGGAGGGTTTTTGAGCAAACTGCCGCTTTATCGCAGTTCTTCTCTAGCTCGACAATGAAATGATTAAATTTCTTGTCAGTCCTTTGAGATTTGAAGGGTTTCACCACTAGTACAGGGACACCCTCTATCGTCAACGCTTCCTTGACATCTTCAGCATCAAAGGAGTGGTGAATACCTTTTAGGACCAACATTTCTTTCCTGTCCTCCTTTGCAGTTAAATTCAGTCTTTCCCGATTGTAGGAAAGACCGAATTAGCTGATGGCCATCTCTGTTCATGGGCGTAACGACTGATTTGTTGCTGTTGATGTTGCGAATTCTGCAACTAATGTTGGCGTTCTTCGTGAACTTTGATAGTTCAGCGACGTTTAGTCTGAAGCAGACTATTGGCGGCATGGCAAAAGGTTTTGCTGTTGGTCCCGTAGTTTGGGATTTTTGGTCTTCGTCGCTGGAGTTATCCTCTCCACCACTGCTGGACACGGGCACTTCAGTGTCCGATTCATTGCATACGCTCATGCTCTCCTCTACAGAGGTAGCTGATTCCTCGCAAAGCTGGTTGACTTCATCCAGCCTTTCGTACAATGACGAGAGGAAATCCCCACCATGGTTGGTGATTTGTTCCTTAATTAAGGATAAGACCTCGTTGACTTTTTCCTTCCTTTTTCATTTTTTACCAATTTTTTAGGGCTGGAAAATGAAAAAACTTGATCTGAAATTAAATGACTATTAATTTTAAATATGTGCCTGAAATTAAAAAGTAATTAGTGAAGCTAAATATTTTCAAAAGTCGCAGGTAGCGAAATGCTCGCTTTTTGGTGAGATGGTTTTTTTCCGTTGCCGGTAGCAGGTAGCTGAGCGATCTGGTGCGGGATCTTTAAAGATGTGCTCGTGTTGAGCGCTCGATGCTGACTGATTGAGTTCTACCATTAATTTTAGAACAGTTTGCTAATGGAGACACGCAATACCATCAAACTAACATCACGGTATACAATCTCGGCATAAATTGATGGTATACTGTAACGAAGTTCCCCTCGTTACAAACCCTATGTCTAAGTTTTCCGCTTGTCCGTCCGGTCATGTCACTCAGCACATTGGGTTTTGCCTCATAGCATGTACAAATTGCCGATAGCCTGTACAAATTGCCGGCTGCCATATAAAACCATAGGCAGACAACCGCACATGCCGACAGCCACAGCTACATCGTGCGCATACAATCATATATGCCGGCATTCCAAATGCCCATAGCATGTATAAATTGCCGATAACATGTACAAATGGCCGGCTGCCATATAAAACCATAGGCAGACAACCGCACGTGCCGACACAGCGGGTATAGATCATACATGCTGGCAGGCCAAATGCCGATAGCAAGTACAAAGTGCCGACAGCCATATACACACAACATAACGTGTGTACCTTACCGGCAGCCACCACAAAGTAGTGGACACCCAACCAAACACGGGTAAATTATTTGCCTTCAAGTGACAAAATTCCCAACGAGTTCTCAAAAAATATCAATGAGGTTCGGCAACTTGTGCTCATAAATTTGTCGATTCCGACCACGGGCAAAGTTCTCCACCGAACTCAGCCTAATACATTTTGCGTGCTGAGAGATCAGCAAAACATACATTTAATAGACTAGGCGACCGTCTCTAAACCGCGCAATAAATTTCAAAGTGTTCCAAGTCGAACACTTAAATTCATTTTTCCTAGACCGGACGACCGTCTATAAACCGCGTCAACCCACCTGTACTGTCGTGTCTTGACCAGAGGCCGTCAGTGTTCCGTTCCTATCTTACACTGTCGTGTCTTGACCAGAGGCCGTCAGTGTTCCGTTCCTATCTTACACTGTCGTGTCTTGATCAGAGGCCGTCAGTGTTCCGTCTTTCCGCCGTCCCACTGTCGTGTCTTGACCAGAGGCCGTCAGTGTTTCCACCGTCCCACTGTCGTGTCTTGGCCAGAGGCCGTCAGTGTTCCTTCCACCTGTACTGTCGTGTCTTGCCCAGAGGCCGTCAGTGTTCCGTCTCTCTCTTCCGCTGTCGTGTCTTGTCCAGAGGCCGTCAGCGTGCCGTACCTCTCTCTCTTCCGCTGTCGTGTCTCGTCCAGAGGCCGTCAGCGTTCCGTCTCTCTCTCTCTCTGTCGTGTCCTGACCAGGGGCCGTCAGCCATTCGTTATTATATTGGTGATGGTATAGTATGTAAGTTATAAGAAATGTTTAGTATAGATTAAGGAAACAAAAAAAAAAAAAGAATAAATAATAAAAGGAAATAATAAATAAACAATTTGTAACTCGAGACTTATCATTTGGACCCTGGAAGCCGCTGAGTCATACCTCAGCTGAGAAAACCCGTTACAAATTTGGCGCCCGAGCAGGGACTTGACTTTTAAAATCATTTAACCGAAGACCGAGAAAGATATACTCGTCAGAATGACCGAAGATCAACCAATTGGTATATACCAGTTGAAAAAGGATGAGTTAGTTGTGGAGTTGAACCGGCGTGGGTTGGACAGCACCGGTACGATGGACGAACTACGGAAGAGGTTGTCAACCGAGATCAAGAAAAATAAATCTTGCCCAGATCTACGACCGAAAGAATGTTGGCCACCCGAAGTCCAACTACAAACGCTACAAGTACCACAAACCTCCCACCGACCGCCGATATCCGAAAGCAAACCCGACAGCAAACCAGATCAGGCTAACGTACCCAGTCAAACAACTATATCCGGCATATTCCCTACCGCTCGTCTACCACTTGCTGCACCAACCGTTTATCCATCACATACACCGTCCGATGCCGATGTGATGGACAAGGTACGTAAGTGGAACGTCCGATACGATGGAAACAGTAACCCACTGGAGTTCCTAGAGCGGATAGAAGAGTTGGCCGATTGCTACCAACTGCCATTGAATAGAGTAGTAAGAACGCTACCCGAACTGCTGAAAACTTCTGCGTTAGCGTGGTATCGAAATAACCGAGAGTTCATTACCACCTGGGACGAATTCAGCCGAGAGTTGCGTCAGTTCTTCCTTCCGAGACGATATAACACACAGCTGTTAGACAGAATAAGAAGCCGCACCCAAATGGCACGAGAAAAGGGGAAAGAATACATCACCGCCATTCAAACCCTGATGAGGTGGCAGGTTTCCCTGAGTGCAGACGAGAGACTTGATCGCATTTACGACAATCTCCGACCGGAATATCGATATTATATAAAACGGGGGGAATTCGTCACCCTGGCTGAATTAACCGCACTGGTAGAAGACTTTGAGCTCTTGCAAGGCGAATTACCGGTATCACGCCCTACCGCTCCGCAGACTAGACCGATCGTACAATCATACCGAAATACCGCTCCACCGAACCGAAGCAATGGCCCCCCGTACCCTCCGACAGGGCCAATTACACGCAGGCTGACCGAAGGTCAAGAGCCACCATTTAACACCGCACCGCCGCCAGTCCGACCGCTCCAACCAACACCCACCTACAACAGAGAAAGTTGTTGTTGGTCCTGCGGACAACCAGGGCATACTAGACGCGTATGCCAAAACCGCAGAGTATTTTGCTCGCATTGTAGCACCGAAGGCGTTCAGAGCCGACACTGCAAATGCCAGGCGGGAAACGCCAACGGAACGTCCAACACCGTGAGACAATAGACGTTCCTCTAGTAACCACCAGTCTCACTCATTACGCAATACCGATAAGTTTAGGCCAACACACATTCAATGCCATAATCGACACCGGCGCCGGCCGATCGTGCATTGGTGACGAGCTGCATAGCATATGCCAGACCGAAGGGATACCCGCCCAGCAAATTAACATGGTGTTGTTGTTGGCTGACAACTCGACAATTACGTCCCACCAAGCCTACTCCTTGCCACTAAGCTGGGGAGAATGGACATTCACCCACGAGTTTGCGTATGTCCCAAACTTGAGTGACAAGTGCCTCATTGGGACTGATTTTCTGGCAAAGCATGGCTTTACCCTCAACCGTGGCGACCAAATAATTATGGCCACATCCGAACCGCCGTCCAACCTCCGAACACTGCAGACCGAAGCTCAGTGCTTAGAAAGATTTCTGGCCCAGGAGTTGCCCAAGTTCGAAGCCATGAAAGGGTCAACCTCCATGGCAGAGCATGTAATACGTCTCAAACACTCCAGACCATTCAAGCAGAGGTATATGCCTCGAAACCCCGCCATGCAGGCCATAATCAATGAAGAAATAAATCAACTGCTGGCTGAGGGTAAAATTGAGCCCTCTAATAGTCCATATAGTTCGCCAATCGTCTTGGTAAAAAAGAAACAAGGGACTTGGAGATTATGTGTGGACTTTCGGCAACTCAACGAAGTGTCGATTAAAGATGCGTACCCCTTACCACAAATAAATCACATCTTGGACAAGCTGAAAGGGGCTAGGTACATCTCCACCATAGATCTAAAGCAAGGATACTGGCAGATACCACTACACCCCTCCAGCCGGCAATTCACTGCCTTCACTGTCCCAGGTCGAGGCTTATATCAATGGAAGGTGATGCCGTTTGGGCTCCACTCTGCACCCGCAACCTTCCAACGCCTCCTAGATCGTATTATCAGCCCAGAGCTAGAGCCATTTGCGTTTGCATATTTGGACGACATCATAGTCATAGGCAGTACCTTCTCCGAACACATGAGGGCCCTCACTGAAGTGTTCCGACGACTAGAGATTGCCAACTTAAAAATTAATTCCGAAAAGTGTGAGTTTGGCCGCTCAGAAATGAGGTACCTCGGGCATATGATAAGCCAAGATGGCATCCATACCGACCCCGGTAAAATTGAAGCTATAAAAATGCTAACTGCACCATATAATGTCAAAGAACTCCGCCGAATACTAGGTATCGCATCCTGGTACAGACGATTTGTACCAAACTTCTCGACACTAGCCGCCCCGTTAACTAAACTATTAAAGAAGAAACAGAGGTGGCAGTGGGACAAAGATCAGGAAAATGCATTCGAAATGTTGAAGACCAGATTAACGGAAGCACCAATCCTTGCTTGTCCTGATTTCTCGAAAGCCTTCCTGCTGCAGACAGATGCTAGTGCGGAAGGACTTGGAGCGGTATTGTCGCAATCCATCGAAAATCAAGAACATGTCATTGCCTATGCTAGTCGTACGTTAAATGATGCCGAGAAAAATTATTCGGTGACCGAGCGTGAATGCTTGGCAGTAGTATGGGGCATCCGCAAGATGCGGCCCTATTTGGAGGGGTATCACTTTGTCGTGCATACTGACCACCGCTCGCTAAAGTGGTTGCACACATTAGACAATCCGTCTGGTCGACTCGCACGCTGGGCGATCGAATTACAACAGTACGATTTCGAGATCCGCTACCGAAAAGGCTCTTTAAATACTGTAGCCGACGTACTGTCCAGACACCCAACCATAAGCTCACCCGTTCGAATTCTTTTACCGATTACTGCCACATGTCCATGGTATGAGACAAAGATTAAAATGGTTACAGAGCAACCGGAGAATAATCCCGATTACCAAGTGGTGGACAAAACCTTATACCGCCATATGTATAATCCCACCTACCATACTGAATCCGCCACGGTGGCGTGGAAGATATGTGTCCCAAAACCACTCCGCTGTCAGGTTATCCAAGAAAACCATACTGAAGTAACGGCAGGGCATCTAGGCATTGCCAAAACCATCGCTAGAGTCGCCCAGAGTTATTATTGGCCTGGACTATTCCGAGATGTCGCTCGATTTGTTCGACGCTGTCAGACTTGCGTCCAGTACAAAGTCCCCGCCACAAAACCCGCCGGCAGGATGCATATGACCCCCACCGAACAGCCCTGGGAGGTAGTCTGTTCGGACTTCATTGGTCCATTGCCCCGGTCCGCGAAAGGCAACACCGTCATATTGGTGTTTCACGATAAATTCACCAAATGGACCGAGTTCTTGGCTCTCCGAGATGCGACAACTCCAGCGCTAATTAAAGGATTTAAAGAGAGAATTTTAAGTCGATATGGGTGTCCCAAGAAGTTAGTTACCGACAATGGCCCTCAGTATAGGAGCAAACCATTTCAGACCCTACTGAACGAACTACATATCGAGCAACGTTTCACCCCTCCGTACACACCACAGGCCAATCCGACCGAACGCGTGAATAGGGTCATAAAAACTATGGTCGCCCAGTATGTCCAGAACGACCACCGCCGATGGGATGAACACCTACCAGAGTTCATGTTGGCTATAAACACCAGTCAACACGAATCCACCGGTTACACCGCCGCCTACCTGAATTACGGTAGAGAACTCCGCCTTCCAAATACGCCAGCTATCAAACTAAATACCCCGCCAACCACCACCGAGAGAATCACCGCACTCAACGACATACTGGCGCTGGTACGAATCAACATGGCCAAAGCTTTCGGAAAACAAAAACGGTATTATGATTTACGACGTCGACCATGGGCACCCGACATAGGAGAGATGGTATATCTCCGCCACCGACCACTCTCCTCTGCTGTCAACAAATTTTCAGCAAAATTAGCCCCCCGCTACATAGGACCATTCCGAATCACCAAAAAACTGTCACCCGTTATCTATAAACTCCAAGGGTCAGAAAGAGAAGTGATTACCGCTCACGTAAAGGACCTAAAAAGAGATGAGAATATAGGCCACCCAGACATTTCCGAGGCAACCAGTATAAATACAACCGACGGTCAGCAACTTAGATCAGTCTCAGTCAGAATGTCGAAGCGATCGGTCGTTAAGTTTACCGAGCCACAGGCTGACCCAAGTACTAGGCGCAGGACAAAGCCGACCCCATTGGCACCACCAGTACAGCAGACAACAACCGGAGTGCTGCGAACTCGCATCTTTCGACGCAAACCTCCCCCCGCCAACCGACCGCTCAGCGCCGTGGAGGTAGCCAACCTTTGCCGAGTCGTCAGGAAGAAAAGGGAAGAGAGCACTACCAACCAAGCACCCGTCACCGAGCACGCAATAACCCGAACCAAATCCCCGATCACAATCAGAACGGTATCTCGATTTATACCCCCGGGCAACAGCAGCGCCTACACATCCAGGCCAATCGAGGACGCTGCCTTCCCGGCAAACCTAGTGGCCACAACATCTCAGGCTGCACGTGTACGCCGCATCACAACCACGGCTAGAACAGCCACAGCTCCCCGAGTGGCCCACACCTCCACAGTGGTCGCCCCTACCAGCAGTACCGGCACCATAGCGGGAAAAACTACCGGGAGCGTCAGTACGGCCAAAGGTACTGTTCCTGTCAAAATAACCGAACCTGAACCACAAATGGACGCCGGTCCTTCCAGCCAGTCCGTCGCACAACAAACCCCGACTAAGCCGATGGAGTTCCAAGGAGAATTTCTCGGCGTCCGAATTCCGAATTCAACCAAAACAAAGTTCCGGTTACGAGGACCCCAAGGGTACATATACGGCCGACGCATCCGCAACGGCAGTATATATTTGAAGGGCCCGACCCGAGCTATTATAGTCAAGGATGGCCAAGTACAAGCGGCCGAAAAGAATAATTTAACTTAAGATATATGGCCGAATAACAAAAAAAAAAATAATAAAATAAAAGATGGACCGTTATTCGGCAGACAGTCCACACGTAATTATAAGGAAATAAGTTTTTATAACCGGATAACCAAAAAAAAAAAAAATATAATAAAATCAAAGATGGACGGTTATTCGGCGAAGGTCCACACAATATTTTCTTTCTCATATAATAATATCAATTCAATTATAAGAAATCGTTATTAGATTGTAAGAAAATCCTGTATTTCAAATTAAAATTATCGTTAAGAAAATCGTTATGAAGTGAATTGTAGAAAAACCTTTATTTAAAAATGAATTACATTTAAGTTTTGACTGAAAATGAAATAGTAGTACCGCTAGAACCTCGTCCACCGGCCCCGTACCCGTAGAACTATCCACCCCCCGAAGTAAGAGGGGAATGTAACGAAGTTCCCCTCGTTACAAACCCTATGTCTAAGTTTTCCGCTTGTCCGTCCGGTCATGTCACTCAGCACATTGGGTTTTGCCTCATAGCATGTACAAATTGCCGATAGCCTGTACAAATTGCCGGCTGCCATATAAAACCATAGGCAGACAACCGCACATGCCGACAGCCACAGCTACATCGTGCGCATACAATCATATATGCCGGCATTCCAAATGCCCATAGCATGTATAAATTGCCGATAACATGTACAAATGGCCGGCTGCCATATAAAACCATAGGCAGACAACCGCACGTGCCGACACAGCGGGTATAGATCATACATGCTGGCAGGCCAAATGCCGATAGCAAGTACAAAGTGCCGACAGCCATATACACACAACATAACGTGTGTACCTTACCGGCAGCCACCACAAAGTAGTGGACACCCAACCAAACACGGGTAAATTATTTGCCTTCAAGTGACAAAATTCCCAACGAGTTCTCAAAAAATATCAATGAGGTTCGGCAACTTGTGCTCATAAATTTGTCGATTCCGACCACGGGCAAAGTTCTCCACCGAACTCAGCCTAATACATTTTGCGTGCTGAGAGATCAGCAAAACATACATTTAATAGACTAGGCGACCGTCTCTAAACCGCGCAATAAATTTCAAAGTGTTCCAAGTCGAACACTTAAATTCATTTTTCCTAGACCGGACGACCGTCTATAAACCGCGTCAACCCACCTGTACTGTCGTGTCTTGACCAGAGGCCGTCAGTGTTCCGTTCCTATCTTACACTGTCGTGTCTTGACCAGAGGCCGTCAGTGTTCCGTTCCTATCTTACACTGTCGTGTCTTGATCAGAGGCCGTCAGTGTTCCGTCTTTCCGCCGTCCCACTGTCGTGTCTTGACCAGAGGCCGTCAGTGTTTCCACCGTCCCACTGTCGTGTCTTGGCCAGAGGCCGTCAGTGTTCCTTCCACCTGTACTGTCGTGTCTTGCCCAGAGGCCGTCAGTGTTCCGTCTCTCTCTTCCGCTGTCGTGTCTTGTCCAGAGGCCGTCAGCGTGCCGTACCTCTCTCTCTTCCGCTGTCGTGTCTCGTCCAGAGGCCGTCAGCGTTCCGTCTCTCTCTCTCTCTGTCGTGTCCTGACCAGGGGCCGTCAGCCATTCGTTATTATATTGGTGATGGTATAGTATGTAAGTTATAAGAAATGTTTAGTATAGATTAAGGAAACAAAAAAAAAAAAAGAATAAATAATAAAAGGAAATAATAAATAAACAATTTGTAACTCGAGACTTATCATTTGGACCCTGGAAGCCGCTGAGTCATACCTCAGCTGAGAAAACCCGTTACAATACAATATGTTGACATTTCCACGAAATAAAAATGGCCTCATTTTCTTTTTATTGTGATTCGTGCAATAGTTGTCGATTGTTTAATAAATTTTTAATTTTGTTAATTTTAATTTTTTACCGAAAATGAATGATAAACAGGTCATTGAATTAATAAGCCACTACAAGGAGCATAAATGTTTATGGAATATCAATTCCAAACTATTCAGGCGCACTGATATTAAAAATAATGCGTATCGCAAAATAGCGGCTGATATGAAAATGGACGAGGAGATTATTAAAAAAAAAAATAAAAAATCTTCGTACCGCGTATACAGCCGAAAAAAATAAAATTTTAAACTCAAAAAAATCTGGAGCCGGCTTGGAAGAGATTATAGAAAGTAGCCTGTTCTATTTTACAGCTTTGAGTTTTCTTGATCCTTGTATAGTTTATAGGAAAAGCCAAAGCAATTTAAATGTAATTTTTTTCATTATTTTACATAATAAAAATTATAGTACATAATGTGTTGATGTTTTATTTTTGTATATAGAATATAGATGCAAACACAAGTGATTCGCCTATGTCTGAAGAATCAACCCAATCACTAGAATATTCCGAAGAAAGTAACATTGAAGATCCCGATCGGCTCGAAAGGAATCCACCATCAAGAAAAAAAGGAAAAACCTCCAATCAAAATGAAAACATCAATTTTGATGAGGCATTAAATAAATTTATTTCATCCGTTAATTCCGAACCGGCTAGAGATCAGTTCAGCACATTTGTGGAATCCGTAGCTGATCAGTTACGGCAAGTACCGGAAATTCATGCAATCCGATGTATGGGGGAAATTCATCAGTTGCTAACTAATATGAGAATCCGCGTACATAATTCCACAATAACCACGTCAATAGCTTGCCCTTTACCCTCATGTTCACCTTGTTCAACATCATCGTCATCATCAGGAATTTATGTTCAACCAAATAGATTTATTCAACAATCACCGTTAAAAAAAATAATAATTCAAGCCAGTACACCAACTAAATCACCTGCTCCTTTGCATTTAAAAGATATATTGCAAGATGTACAAAGAAGACCCTGTTAAAAAGAAAATTTTTAATTATTTTTACAATATAATTGGGGAAACCAAAACTAATAAGCTTGTACAGTAGCCCGTTTATCCAGACACTATCGAAAGTTTTTTCGATGTCTAGCAAACAGGCCACTGTACTACTTTTGACGTTCAGTCCTTTAGTGACGTCACTGTGAAGCTTCAGCAGAGGGTGCAGCGTAGAGTGCTTCTCTCGGAAACCGTACTGAAAGGAAGGAATAAGATTTCTTTCCGTACAAAACGTATTGATCTTTTTACGGATCAATGATTCCAATACTTTACTTATACATCACAGTAGAGCTATTGGACGGTAACCAGTTACGCTGGAGCGGTCAGTTTTTTTGGGTACTGGTACTACCTTGCCACCTTCCAGTTGTCCGCAAAGTAGCCATTGTTTAGGCAATTGTTGAAAATGATGGTTAACATCAAAATTGCCATACCCGGTAACTTTTTAAGCAAAAAGTTAGAAATCCAATCTGTGCCTGATGATTTTTTTGAGTTTCCACTCATAATCAAATCATTGACAACAGCTGTTCCGGTAAACATATCGACGTCTACAGCTGCTTTGGCGCGATTTTCTTCACTGAACTCTATTTCCTGGAGAAGTGGTGTCTTCCACAAGACTTTCAACCTCTTCCAAGAAATCTGGAAGATGCGTTGGTGGTCGGTCCGTAAAGCTCCTTTCAAAATGGCAGGCAAAGGCTTCCGCTTTTTCAGCAACGCTGGATACTGTTCGATCTTCAATGGTGATAATCTCTGGAATGGAAATACGCTTTCCAACCAGAGAGTTCAGCTTCCTAAAAGCATCAGGGCCTGGTTTGATGTCCTGGAGCCGTTTGGTCAGTTCATCTTCCTGAAACCTCCGCACAGCTTGACGACACATGTTAACTGTACAACGCAGTTGCGAAAGTACAGACAGGTATTCGTCGTTGACTGTGTTAAGTGTCCTATTGAAGATTCTCTGAAGGCGTTTCCTAAGCCGTTGCTTGTGAGCATATATGGCCTGTATATGCTCAGGCAAGTGTTGGAAGCGATCCCTGCTAGTGCGAATTGTTTTCTGCCGATCAATGGCTGAATTCACTGTAATCTCAAAATTTCTGATAGCTACATCAATTTCTGTATTCTCCAGATTTCTGCAAGCCGCTGGATTAGGAAGTTCAGCTTCAACTTCTGATCTAAACCAGTTCCAGTTTATTTTCTTAAAGTTTATTTGAAGTTCAGGTGTTGGGGTGACTTGCACAATTCGCTGGTCCAGCCTCACTCGAAGCTCTATGGCCATATGATCCGAGTCGCTATCATGCGCCAAGCAGGAATAATTTCTTAATTCTGGGAAAATATTTAAGAAATTTGTGGTTGCCAGAAAGAAATCCAGAGTTGACGGTGTCCGAGGGTACGTCTTTCGGAGCTGTGAAACTATAGCCATCGTGTGCTGATGCGGATTTGAGTCCATCCAGTCTGTAATGACCCTTCCCTTGTGATTGCACACTTCGTTCGCCATCGAGTATGTCTAGCATTAAAATCACCTCCAACAACACAGTATGTGTGTCTAGAGGAGGTGTTGCAGACAGCTTGCAAATCCCGTTGGATGTCTTCCCTCGTTGCGTTACAGTGATTGTACACCGATATCACCAGCAAGGTCTCCACTTCGATGACTTTAATGCTGACAGCTGTTGCTTCCATGCTACGTAGACCACTAATTTGGACCTTTTCGCCTGCCATAGTGGTCCTGATAAGGACCGCCGTCCCAGAGCGTCCACTGCCTTTGTTGACCCTGTGGATATTGAATCCGTCTGGACTGAAAGGATTTCTCCCAGTGAGATTTGTTTCCTGTAAAAGAAGAATGTCAGGTTTATTAGTTTTAATAAATAATATTAGTGTGATACGCCTAGCTAACGAATAAATGGAATTCACATTATATGAGAATATACTTATCCTGCTTATTGTGAACATAATTCACAAATAAGTCGACCCAAAACGACTTCTCTTGCCTTCTGTAAAATTGTGAAGAGGTCAGCTCCAAATAGCCTTTCCGTATCGTCGAAGATGTTGACTTTTCCGGTAGATGGTACATGTTTAACGGCTGGCTTTTTTATTGGTTTGCTGTTTGATGCTGCATGGCTCCTTGTTAGAGGCTTGCTGGAAGTCCCCATAGCAGCTATACTAGCAAAACTTACTCCCTTTACTATGGCTTTTGAAGCAGACATCTGGGCGAATTTATGTTGTTCCTTCTTCTTTTGTGCGGTTTTAAGCTTTTCAGCCATCTTTTCCTTATATTTTGGACATCCTTTATAGTTTGCAGGATGTCCATTTTTCTGGCAGTTTGTGCAGAAAACTTTGTCGTCTTTTATATTGTCTGCATTTCTTGGGCATTGGCCAGGCAAGTGCTCGTCTTTGCATTTGACGCATCTGTATTTCATGCCGCAATTACTTGCAACATGTCCAAATTTTTGGCAGTTTCTGCATTGAGTAATGCCCGCCGATTTGAGTTTTTCCCAATGCACCCACTGGTTCAAAAGGAGGGTTTTTGAGCAAACTGCCGCTTTATCGCAGTTCTTCTCTAGCTCGACAATGAAATGATTAAATTTCTTGTCAGTCCTTTGAGATTTGAAGGGTTTCACCACTAGTACAGGGACACCCTCTATCGTCAACGCTTCCTTGACATCTTCAGCATCAAAGGAGTGGTGAATACCTTTTAGGACCAACATTTCTTTCCTGTCCTCCTTTGCAGTTAAATTCAGTCTTTCCCGATTGTAGGAAAGACCGAATTAGCTGATGGCCATCTCTGTTCATGGGCGTAACGACTGATTTGTTGCTGTTGATGTTGCGAATTCTGCAACTAATGTTGGCGTTCTTCGTGAACTTTGATAGTTCAGCGACGTTTAGTCTGAAGCAGACTATTGGCAGCATGGCAAAAGGTTTTGCTGTTGGTCCCGTAGTTTGGGATTTTTGGTCTTCGTCGCTGGAGTTATCCTCTCCACCACTGCTGGACACGGGCACTTCAGTGTCCGATTCATTGCATACGCTCATGCTCTCCTCTACAGAGGTAGCTGATTCCTCGCAAAGCTGGTTGACTTCATCCAGCCTTTCGTACAATGACGAGAGGAAATCCCCACCATGGTTGGTGATTTGTTCCTTAATTAAGGATAAGACCTCGTTGACTTTTTCCTTCCTTTTTCATTTTTTACCAATTTTTTAGGGCTGGAAAATGAAAAAACTTGATCTGAAATTAAATGACTATTAATTTTAAATATGTGCCTGAAATTAAAAAGTAATTAGTGAAGCTAAATATTTTCAAAAGTCGCAGGTAGCGAAATGCTCGCTTTTTGGTGAGATGGTTTTTTTCCGTTGCCGGTAGCAGGTAGCTGAGCGATCTGGTGCGGGATCTTTAAAGATGTGCTCGTGTTGAGCGCTCGATGCTGACTGATTGAGTTCTACCATTAATTTTAGAACAGTTTGCTAGTGGAGACACGCAATACCATCAAACTAACATCACGGTATACAATCTCGGCATAAATTGATGGTATACAATATGTTGACATTTCCACGAAATAAAAATGGCCTCATTTTCTTTTTATTGTGATTCGTGCAATAGTTGTCGATTGTTTAATAAATTTTTAATTTTGTTAATTTTAATTTTTTACCAAAAATGAATGATAAACAGGTCATTGAATTAATAAGCCACTACAAGGAGCATAAATGTTTATGGAATATCAATTCCAAACTATTCAGGCGCACTGATATTAAAAATAATGCGTATCGCAAAATAGCGGCTGATATGAAAATGGACGAGGAGATTATTAAAAATAAAAATAAAAAATCTTCGTACCGCGTATACAGCCGAAAAAAATAAAATTTTAAACTCAAAAAAATCTGGAGCCGGCTTGGAAGAGATTATAGAAAGTAGCCTGTTCTATTTTACAGCTTTGAGTTTTCTTGATCCTTGTATAGTTTATAGGAAAAGCCAAAGCAATTTAAATGTAATTTTTTTCATTATTTTACATAATAAAAATTATAGTACATAATGTGTTGATGTTTTATTTTTGTATATAGAATATAGATGCAAACACAAGTGATTCGCCTATGTCTGAAGAATCAACCCAATCACTAGAATATTCCGAAGAAAGTAACATTGAAGATCCCGATCGGCTCGAAAGGAATCCACCATCAAGAAAAAAAGGAAAAACCTCCAATCAAAATGAAAACATCAATTTTGATGAGGCATTAAATAAATTTATTTCATCCGTTAATTCCGAACCGGCTAGAGATCAGTTCAGCACATTTGTGGAATCCGTAGCTGATCAGTTACGGCAAGTACCGGAAATTCATGCAATCCGATGTATGGGGGAAATTCATCAGTTGCTAACTAATATGAGAATCCGCGTACATAATTCCACAATTACCACGTCAATAGCTTGCCCTTTACCCTCATGTTCACCTTGTTCAACATCATCGTCATCATCAGGAATTTATGTTCAACCAAATAGATTTATTCAACAATCACCGTTAAAAAAAATAATAATTCAAGCCAGTACACCAACTAAATCACCTGCTCCTTTGCATTTAAAAGATATATTGCAAGATGTACAAAGAAGACCCTGTTAAAAAGAAAATTTTTAATTATTTTTACAATATAATTGGGGAAACCAAAACTAATAAGCTTGTACAGTAGCCCGTTTATCCAGACACTATCGAAAGCTTTTTCGATGTCTAGCAAACAGGCCACTGTACTACTTTTGACGTTCAGTCCTTTAGTGACGTCACTGTGAAGCTTCAGCAGAGGGTGCAGCGTAGAGTGCTTCTCTCGGAAACCGTACTGAAAGGAAGGAATAAGATTTCTTTCCGTACAAAACGTATTGATCTTTTTACGGATCAATGATTCCAATACTTTACTTATACATCACAGTAGAGCTATTGGACGGTAACCAGTTACGCTGGAGCGGTCAGTTTTTTTGGGTACTGGTACTACCTTGCCACCTTCCAGTTGTCCGCAAAGTAGCCATTGTTTAGGCAATTGTTGAAAATGATGGTTAACATCAAAATTGCCATACCCGGTAACTTTTTAAGCAAAAAGTTAGAAATCCAATCTGTGCCTGATGATTTTTTTGAGTTTCCACTCATAATCAAATCATTGACAACAGCTGTTCCGGTAAACATATCGACGTCTACAGCTGCTTTGGCGCGATTTTCTTCACTGAACTCTATTTCCTGGAGAAGTGGTGTCTTCCACAAGACTTTCAACCTCTTCCAAGAAATCTGGAAGATGCGTTGGTGGTCGGTCCGTAAAGCTCCTTTCAAAATGGCAGGCAAAGGCTTCCGCTTTTTCAGCAACGCTGGATACTGTTCGATCTTCAATGGTGATAATCTCTGGAATGGAAATACGCTTTCCAACCAGAGAGTTCAGCTTCCTAAAAGCATCAGGGCCTGGTTTGATGTCCTGGAGCCGTTTGGTCAGTTCATCTTCCTGAAACCTCCGCACAGCTTGACGACACATGTTAACTGTACAACGCAGTTGCGAAAGTACAGACAGGTATTCGTCGTTGACTGTGTTAAGTGTCCTATTGAAGATTCTCTGAAGGCGTTTCCTAAGCCGTTGCTTGTGAGCATATATGGCCTGTATATGCTCAGGCAAGTGTTGGAAGCGATCCCTGCTAGTGCGAATTGTTTTCTGCCGATCAATGGCTGAATTCACTGTAATCTCAAAATTTCTGATAGCTACATCAATTTCTGTATTCTCCAGATTTCTGCAAGCCGCTGGATTAGGAAGTTCAGCTTCAACTTCTGATCTAAACCAGTTCCAGTTTATTTTCTTAAAGTTTATTTGAAGTTCAGGTGTTGGGGTGACTTGCACAATTCGCTGGTCCAGCCTCACTCGAAGCTCTATGGCCATATGATCCGAGTCGCTATCATGCGCCAAGCAGGAATAATTTCTTAATTCTGGGAAAATATTTAAGAAATTTGTGGTTGCCAGAAAGAAATCCAGAGTTGACGGTGTCCGAGGGTACGTCTTTCGGAGCTGTGAAACTATAGCCATCGTGTGCTGATGCGGATTTGAGTCCATCCAGTCTGTAATGACCCTTCCCTTGTGATTGCACACTTCGTTCGCCATCGAGTATGTCTAGCATTAAAATCACCTCCAACAACATAGTATGTGTGTCTAGAGGAGGTGTTGCAGACAGCTTGCAAATCCCGTTGGATGTCTTCCCTCGTTGCGTTACAGTGATTGTACACCGATATCACCAGCAAGGTCTCCACTTCGATGACTTTAATGCTGACAGCTGTTGCTTCCATGCTACGTAGACCACTAATTTGGACCTTTTCGCCTGCCATAGTGGTCCTGATAAGGACCGCCGTCCCAGAGCGTCCACTGCCTTTGTTGACCCTGTGGATATTGAATCCGTCTGGACTGAAAGGATTTCTCCCAGTGAGATTTGTTTCCTGTAAAAGAAGAATGTCAGGTTTATTAGTTTTAATAAATAATATTAGTGTGATACGCCTAGCTAACGAATAAATGGAATTCACATTATATGAGAATATACTTATCCTGCTTATTGTGAACATAATTCACAAATAAGTCGACCCAAAACGACTTCTCTTGCCTTCTGTAAAATTGTGAAGAGGTCAGCTCCAAATAGCCTTTCCGTATCGTCGAAGATGTTGACTTTTCCGGTAGATGGTACATGTTTAACGGCTGGCTTTTTTATTGGTTTGCTGTTTGATGCTGCATGGCTCCTTGTTAGAGGCTTGCTGGAAGTCCCCATAGCAGCTATACTAGCAAAACTTACTCCCTTTACTATGGCTTTTGAAGCAGACATCTGGGCGAATTTATGTTGTTCCTTCTTCTTTTGTGCGGTTTTAAGCTTTTCAGCCATCTTTTCCTTATATTTTGGACATCCTTTATAGTTTGCAGGATGTCCATTTTTCTGGCAGTTTGTGCAGAAAACTTTGTCGTCTTTTATATTGTCTGCATTTCTTGGGCATTGGCCAGGCAAGTGCTCGTCTTTGCATTTGACGCATCTGTATTTCATGCCGCAATTACTTGCAACATGTCCAAATTTTTGGCAGTTTCTGCATTGAGTAATGCCCGCCGATTTGAGTTTTTCCCAATGCACCCACTGGTTCAAAAGGAGGGTTTTTGAGCAAACTGCCGCTTTATCGCAGTTCTTCTCTAGCTCGACAATGAAATGATTAAATTTCTTGTCAGTCCTTTGAGATTTGAAGGGTTTCACCACTAGTACAGGGACACCCTCTATCGTCAACGCTTCCTTGACATCTTCAGCATCAAAGGAGTGGTGAATACCTTTTAGGACCAACATTTCTTTCCTGTCCTCCTTTGCAGTTAAATTCAGTCTTTCCCGATTGTAGGAAAGACCGAATTAGCTGATGGCCATCTCTGTTCATGGGCGTAACGACTGATTTGTTGCTGTTGATGTTGCGAATTCTGCAACGAATGTTGGTGTTCTTCGTGAACTTTGATAGTTCAGCGACGTTTAGTCTGAAGCAGACTATTGGCAGCATGGCAAAAGGTTTTGCTGTTGGTCCCGTAGTTTGGGATTTTTGGTCTTCGTCGCTGGAGTTATCCTCTCCACCACTGCTGGACACGGGCACTTCAGTGTCCGATTCATTGCATACGCTCATGCTCTCCTCTACAGAGGTAGCTGATTCCTCGCAAAGCTGGTTGACTTCATCCAGCCTTTCGTACAATGACGAGAGGAAATCCCCACCATGGTTGGTGATTTGTTCCTTAATTAAGGATAAGACCTCGTTGACTTTTTCCTTCCTTTTTCATTTTTTACCAATTTTTTAGGGCTGGAAAATGAAAAAACTTGATCTGAAATTAAATGACTATTAATTTTAAATATGTGCCTGAAATTAAAAAGTAATTAGTGAAGCTAAATATTTTCAAAAGTCGCAGGTAGCGAAATGCTCGCTTTTTGGTGAGATGGTTTTTTTCCGTTGCCGGTAGCAGGTAGCTGAGCGATCTGGTGCGGGATCTTTAAAGATGTGCTCGTGTTGAGCGCTCGATGCTGACTGATTGAGTTCTACCATTAATTTTAGAACAGTTTGCTAGTGGAGACACGCAATACCATCAAACTAACATCACGGTATACAATCTCGGCATAACTTGATGGTATACAATAAGTTGACATTTCCTCGAAATAAAAATGGCCTCATTTTCTTTTTATTGTGATTCGTGCAATAGTTGTCGATTGTTTAATAAATTTTTAATTTTTTACCAAAAATGAATGATAAACAGGTCATTGAATTAATAAGCCACTACAAGGAGCATAAATGTTTATGGAATATCAATTCCAAACTATTCAGGCGCACTGATATTAAAAATAATGCGTATCGCAAAATAGCGGCTGATATGAAAATGGACGAGGAGATTATTAAAAAAAAAATAAAAAATCTTCGTACCGCGTATACAGCCGAAAAAAATAAAATTTTAAACTCAAAAAAATCTGGAGCCGGCTTGGAAGAGATTATAGAAAGTAGCCTGTTCTATTTTACAGCTTTGAGTTTTCTTGATCCTTGTATAGTTTATAGGAAAAGCCAAAGCAATTTAAATGTAATTTTTTTCATTATTTTACATAATTAAAATTATAGTACATAATGTGTTGATGTTTTATTTTTGTATATAGAATATAGATGCAAACACAAGTGATTCGCCTATGTCTGAAGAATCAACCCAATCACTAGAATATTCCGAAGAAAGTAACATTGAAGATCCCGATCGGCTCGAAAGGAATCCACCATCAAGAAAAAAAGGAAAAACCTCCAATCAAAATGAAAACATCAATTTTGATGAGGCATTAAATAAATTTATTTCATCCGTTAATTCCGAACCGGCTAGAGATCAGTTCAGCACATTTGTGGAATCCGTAGCTGATCAGTTACGGCAAGTACTGGAAATTCATGCAATCCGATGTATGGGGGAAATTCATCAGTTGCTAACTAATATGAGAATCCGCGTACATAATTCCACAATTACCACGTCAATAGCTTGCCCTTTACCCTCATGTTCACCTTGTTCAACATCATCGTCATCATCAGGAATTTATGTTCAACCAAATAGATTTATTCAACAATCACCGTTTAAAAAAATAATAATTCAAGCCAGTACACCAACTAAATCACCTGCTCCTTTGCATTTAAAAGATATATTGCAAGATGTACAAAGAAGACCCTGTTAAAAAGAAAATTTTTAATTATTTTTACAATATAATTGGGGAAACCAAAACTAATAAGCTTGTACAGTAGCCCGTTTATCCAGACACTATCGAAAGCTTTTTCGATGTCTAGCAAACAGGCCACTGTACTACTTTTGACGTTCAGTCCTTTAGTGACGTCACTGTGAAGCTTCAGCAGAGGGTGCAGCGTAGAGTGCTTCTCTCGGAAACCGTACTGAAAGGAAGGAATAAGATTTCTTTCCGTACAAAACGTATTGATCTTTTTACGGATCAATGATTCCAATACTTTACTTATACATCACAGTAGAGCTATTGGACGGTAACCAGTTACGCTGGAGCGGTCAGTTTTTTTGGGTACTGGTACTACCTTGCCACCTTCCAGTTGTCCGCTAAGTAGCCATTGTTTAGGCAATTGTTGAAAATGATGGTTAACATCAAAATTGCCATACCCGGTAACTTTTTAAGCAAAAAGTTAGAAATCCAATCTGTGCCTGATGATTTTTTTGAGTTTCCACTCATAATCAAATCATTGACAACAGCTGTTCCGGTAAACATATCGACGTCTACAGGTGCGTTGGCGTGATTTTCTTCACTGAACTGCACTATAGTATTTCCTGGAGAAGTGGTGTCTTCCACAAGACTTTCAACCTCTTACAAGAAATCTGGAAGATGCGTTGGTGGTCGGTCCGTAAAGCTCCTTTCAAAATGGCAGGCAAAGACTTCCGCTTTTTCAACAGCGCTGGATACTGTTCGATCTTCAATGGTGATAATCTCTGGAATGGAAATACGCTTTCCAACCAGAGAGTTCAGCTTCCTAAAAGCATCAGGGCCTGGTTTGATGTCCTGGAGCCGTTTGGTCAGTTCATCTTCCTGAAACCTCCGCACAGCTTGACGACACATGTTAACTGTACAACACAGTTGCGAAAGTATAGACAGGTATTCGTCGTTGACTGCGTTAAGTGTCCTAATGAAGATTCTCTGAAGGCGATTCCTAAGCCGTTGCTTGTGAGCATATATGGCCTGTATATGCTCAGGCAAGTGTTGGAAGCGATCCCTGCTAGTGCGAATTGTTTTCTGCCGATCAATGGCTGAATTCACTGTAATCTCAAAATTTCTGATAGCTACATCAATTTCTGTGTTCTCCAGATTTCTGCAAGCCGCTGGATTAGGAAGTTCAGCTTCAACTTCTGATCTAAACCAGTTCCAGTTTATTTTCTTAAAGTTTATTTGAAGTTCAGGTGTTGGGGTGACTTGCACAATTCGCTGGTCCAGCCTCACTCGAAGCTCTATGGCCATGTGATCCGAGTCGCTATCATGCGCCAAGCAGGAATAATTTCTTAATTCTGGGAAAATATTTAAGAAATTTGTGGTTGCCAGAAAGAAATCCAGAGTTGACGGTGTCCGAGGGTACGTCTTTCGGAGCTGTGAAACTATAGCCATCGTGTGCTGATGCGGATTTGAGTCCATCCAGTCTGTAATGACCCTTCCCTTGTGATTCCACACTTCCACTTCGTTCGCCATCGAGTATGTTTAGCATTAAAATCACCTCCAACAACACAGTATGTGTGTCTAGAGGAGGTGTTGCAGAAAGTTTGCAAATCCCGTTGGATGTCTTCCCTCGTTACGTTACAGTGATTGTACACCGATATCACCAGCAAGGTCTCCACTTCGATGACTTTAATGCTGACAGCTGTTGCTTCCATGCTACGTAGACCACTAATTTGGACCTTTTCGCCTGCCATAGTGTTCCTGATAAGGACCGCCGTCCCAGAGCGTCCACTGCCTTTGTTGACCCTGTGGATATTGAATCCGTCTGGACTGAAAGGATTTCTCCCAGTGAGATTTGTTTCCTGTAAAAGAAGAATGTCAGGTTTATTAGTTTTAATAAATAATGTTAGTGTGATACGCCCAGCTAACGAATAAATGGAATTCACATTATATGAGAATATACTTATCCTGCTTATTGTAAACATAGTTCACAAATAAGTCGACTCAAAACGGTTGTTTTGGACCTGTCATCAAGACTGCTATAATTAGCAGGCACGACTTCTCTTGCCTTCTGTAAAATTGTGAATAGGTCAGCTCCAAATAGCCTTTCCGTATCGTCGAAGATGTTGGCTTTTCCGGTAGATGGTACAGGTTTAACGGCTGGCTTTTTTATTGGTTTGCTGTTTGATGCTGCATGGCTCCTTGTTAGAGGCTTGCTGATCGTTGCTGGCTTGCTGGACGTCCCCATAGCAGCTATACTAGCAAAACTTACTCCCTTTACTATGGCTTTTGAAGCAGACATCTGGGCGAATTTATGTTGTTCCTTCTTCTTTTGTGCGGTTTTTATTTTGGACATCCTTTATAGTTTGCAGGATGTCCATTTTTCTGGCAGTTTGTGCAGAAAACTTTGTCGTCTTTTATATTGTCTGCATTTCTTGGGCATTGGCCAGGCAAGTGCTCGTCTTTGCATTTGACGCATCTGTATTTCATGCCGCAATTACTTGCAACATGTCCAAATTTTTGGCAGTTTCTGCATTGAGTAATGCCCGCCGATTTGAGTTTTTCCCAATGCACCCACTGGTTCAAAAGGAGGGTTTTTGAGCAAACTGCCGCTTTATCGCAGTTCTTCTCTAGCTCGACAATGAAATGATTAAATTTCTTGTCAGTCCTTTGAGATTTGAAGGGTTTCACCACTAGTACAGGGACACCCTCTATCGTCAACGCTTCCTTGACATCTTCAGCATCAAAGGAGTGGTGAATACCTTTTAGGACCAACATTTCTTTCCTGTCCTCCTTTGCAGTTAAATTCAGTCTTTCCCGATTGTAGGAAAGACCGAATTAGCTGATGGCCATCTCTGTTCATGGGCGTAACGACTGATTTGTTGCTGTTGATGTTGCGAATTCTGCAACGAATGTTGGCGTTCTTCGTGAACTTTGATAGTTCAGCGACGTTTAGTCTGAAGCAGACTATTGGCAGCATGGCAAAAGGTTTTGCTGTTGGTCCCGTAGTTTGGGATTTTTGGTCTTCGTCGCTGGAGTTATCCTCTCCACCACTGCTGGACACGGGCACTTCAGTGTCCGATTCATTGCATACGCTCATGCTCTCCTCTACAGAGGTAGCTGATTCCTCGCAAAGCTGGTTGACTTCATCCAGCCTTTCGTACAATGACGAGAGGAAATCCCCACCATGGTTGGTGATTTGTTCCTTAATTAAGGATAAGACCTCGTTGACTTTTTCCTTCCTTTTTCATTTTTTACCAATTTTTTAGGGCTGGAAAATGAAAAAACTTGATCTGAAATTAAATGACTATTAATTTTAAATATGTGCCTGAAATTAAAAAGTAATTAGTGAAGCTAAATATTTTCAAAAGTCGCAGGTAGCGAAATGCTCGCTTTTTGGTGAGATGGTTTTTTTTCCGTTGCCGGTAGCAGGTAGCTGAGCGATCTGGTGCGGGATCTTTAAAGATGTGCTCGTGTTGAGCGCTCGATGCTGACTGATTGAGTTCTACCATTAATTTTAGAACAGTTTGCTAGTGGAGACACGCAATACCATCAAACTAACATCACGGTATACAATCTCGGCATAACTTGATGGTATACAATAAGTTGACATTTCCTCGAAATAAAAATGGCCTCATTTTCTTTTTATTGTGATTCGTGCAATAGTTGTCGATTGTTTAATAAATTTTTAATTTTTTACCAAAAATGAATGATAAACAGGTCATTGAATTAATAAGCCACTACAAGGAGCATAAATGTTTATGGAATATCAATTCCAAACTATTCAGGCGCACTGATATTAAAAATAATGCGTATCGCAAAATAGCGGCTGATATGAAAATGGACGAGGAGATTATTAAAAAAAAAATAAAAAATCTTCGTACCGCGTATACAGCCGAAAAAAATAAAATTTTAAACTCAAAAAAATCTGGAGCCGGCTTGGAAGAGATTATAGAAAGTAGCCTGTTCTATTTTACAGCTTTGAGTTTTCTTGATCCTTGTATAGTTTATAGGAAAAGCCAAAGCAATTTAAATGTAATTTTTTTCATTATTTTACATAATTAAAATTATAGTACATAATGTGTTGATGTTTTATTTTTGTATATAGAATATAGATGCAAACACAAGTGATTCGCCTATGTCTGAAGAATCAACCCAATCACTAGAATATTCCGAAGAAAGTAACATTGAAGATCCCGATCGGCTCGAAAGGAATCCACCATCAAGAAAAAAAGGAAAAACCTCCAATCAAAATGAAAACATCAATTTTGATGAGGCATTAAATAAATTTATTTCATCCGTTAATTCCGAACCGGCTAGAGATCAGTTCAGCACATTTGTGGAATCCGTAGCTGATCAGTTACGGCAAGTACTGGAAATTCATGCAATCCGATGTATGGGGGAAATTCATCAGTTGCTAACTAATATGAGAATCCGCGTACATAATTCCACAATTACCACGTCAATAGCTTGCCCTTTACCCTCATGTTCACCTTGTTCAACATCATCGTCATCATCAGGAATTTATGTTCAACCAAATAGATTTATTCAACAATCACCGTTTAAAAAAATAATAATTCAAGCCAGTACACCAACTAAATCACCTGCTCCTTTGCATTTAAAAGATATATTGCAAGATGTACAAAGAAGACCCTGTTAAAAAGAAAATTTTTAATTATTTTTACAATATAATTGGGGAAACCAAAACTAATAAGCTTGTACAGTAGCCCGTTTATCCAGACACTATCGAAAGCTTTTTCGATGTCTAGCAAACAGGCCACTGTACTACTTTTGACGTTCAGTCCTTTAGTGACGTCACTGTGAAGCTTCAGCAGAGGGTGCAGCGTAGAGTGCTTCTCTCGGAAACCGTACTGAAAGGAAGGAATAAGATTTCTTTCCGTACAAAACGTATTGATCTTTTTACGGATCAATGATTCCAATACTTTACTTATACATCACAGTAGAGCTATTGGACGGTAACCAGTTACGCTGGAGCGGTCAGTTTTTTTGGGTACTGGTACTACCTTGCCACCTTCCAGTTGTCCGCTAAGTAGCCATTGTTTAGGCAATTGTTGAAAATGATGGTTAACATCAAAATTGCCATACCCGGTAACTTTTTAAGCAAAAAGTTAGAAATCCAATCTGTGCCTGATGATTTTTTTGAGTTTCCACTCATAATCAAATCATTGACAACAGCTGTTCCGGTAAACATATCGACGTCTACAGGTGCGTTGGCGTGATTTTCTTCACTGAACTGCACTATAGTATTTCCTGGAGAAGTGGTGTCTTCCACAAGACTTTCAACCTCTTACAAGAAATCTGGAAGATGCGTTGGTGGTCGGTCCGTAAAGCTCCTTTCAAAATGGCAGGCAAAGACTTCCGCTTTTTCAACAGCGCTGGATACTGTTCGATCTTCAATGGTGATAATCTCTGGAATGGAAATACGCTTTCCAACCAGAGAGTTCAGCTTCCTAAAAGCATCAGGGCCTGGTTTGATGTCCTGGAGCCGTTTGGTCAGTTCATCTTCCTGAAACCTCCGCACAGCTTGACGACACATGTTAACTGTACAACACAGTTGCGAAAGTATAGACAGGTATTCGTCGTTGACTGCGTTAAGTGTCCTAATGAAGATTCTCTGAAGGCGATTCCTAAGCCGTTGCTTGTGAGCATATATGGCCTGTATATGCTCAGGCAAGTGTTGGAAGCGATCCCTGCTAGTGCGAATTGTTTTCTGCCGATCAATGGCTGAATTCACTGTAATCTCAAAATTTCTGATAGCTACATCAATTTCTGTGTTCTCCAGATTTCTGCAAGCCGCTGGATTAGGAAGTTCAGCTTCAACTTCTGATCTAAACCAGTTCCAGTTTATTTTCTTAAAGTTTATTTGAAGTTCAGGTGTTGGGGTGACTTGCACAATTCGCTGGTCCAGCCTCACTCGAAGCTCTATGGCCATGTGATCCGAGTCGCTATCATGCGCCAAGCAGGAATAATTTCTTAATTCTGGGAAAATATTTAAGAAATTTGTGGTTGCCAGAAAGAAATCCAGAGTTGACGGTGTCCGAGGGTACGTCTTTCGGAGCTGTGAAACTATAGCCATCGTGTGCTGATGCGGATTTGAGTCCATCCAGTCTGTAATGACCCTTCCCTTGTGATTCCACACTTCCACTTCGTTCGCCATCGAGTATGTTTAGCATTAAAATCACCTCCAACAACACAGTATGTGTGTCTAGAGGAGGTGTTGCAGAAAGTTTGCAAATCCCGTTGGATGTCTTCCCTCGTTACGTTACAGTGATTGTACACCGATATCACCAGCAAGGTCTCCACTTCGATGACTTTAATGCTGACAGCTGTTGCTTCCATGCTACGTAGACCACTAATTTGGACCTTTTCGCCTGCCATAGTGTTCCTGATAAGGACCGCCGTCCCAGAGCGTCCACTGCCTTTGTTGACCCTGTGGATATTGAATCCGTCTGGACTGAAAGGATTTCTCCCAGTGAGATTTGTTTCCTGTAAAAGAAGAATGTCAGGTTTATTAGTTTTAATAAATAATGTTAGTGTGATACGCCCAGCTAACGAATAAATGGAATTCACATTATATGAGAATATACTTATCCTGCTTATTGTAAACATAGTTCACAAATAAGTCGACTCAAAACGGTTGTTTTGGACCTGTCATCAAGACTGCTATAATTAGCAGGCACGACTTCTCTTGCCTTCTGTAAAATTGTGAATAGGTCAGCTCCAAATAGCCTTTCCGTATCGTCGAAGATGTTGGCTTTTCCGGTAGATGGTACAGGTTTAACGGCTGGCTTTTTTATTGGTTTGCTGTTTGATGCTGCATGGCTCCTTGTTAGAGGCTTGCTGATCGTTGCTGGCTTGCTGGACGTCCCCATAGCAGCTATACTAGCAAAACTTACTCCCTTTACTATGGCTTTTGAAGCAGACATCTGGGCGAATTTATGTTGTTCCTTCTTCTTTTGTGCGGTTTTTATTTTGGACATCCTTTATAGTTTGCAGGATGTCCATTTTTCTGGCAGTTTGTGCAGAAAACTTTGTCGTCTTTTATATTGTCTGCATTTCTTGGGCATTGGCCAGGCAAGTGCTCGTCTTTGCATTTGACGCATCTGTATTTCATGCCGCAATTACTTGCAACATGTCCAAATTTTTGGCAGTTTCTGCATTGAGTAATGCCCGCCGATTTGAGTTTTTCCCAATGCACCCACTGGTTCAAAAGGAGGGTTTTTGAGCAAACTGCCGCTTTATCGCAGTTCTTCTCTAGCTCGACAATGAAATGATTAAATTTCTTGTCAGTCCTTTGAGATTTGAAGGGTTTCACCACTAGTACAGGGACACCCTCTATCGTCAACGCTTCCTTGACATCTTCAGCATCAAAGGAGTGGTGAATACCTTTTAGGACCAACATTTCTTTCCTGTCCTCCTTTGCAGTATAAGTGTTAAATTCAGTCTTTCCCGATTGTAGGAAAGACCGAATTAGCTGATGGCCATCTCTGTTCATGGGCGTAACGACTGATTTGTTGCTGTTGATGTTGCGAATTCTGCAACTAATGTTGGCGCTCTTCGTGAACTTTGATAGTTCAGCGACGTTTAGTCTGAAGCAGACTATTGGCGGTATGGCAAAAGGTTTTGCTGTTGGTCCTGTAGTTTGGGATTTTTGGCTTGTTGGAGCGACTGGTGGTGGTGCCTTCTTATTTGAGACCTTTTGGGACTCTTTTGGTATAGCTGTTTTATCAACAGTAATTTTTTTAACAACAGCAGCCACTGCAGGAGAAGATGATGTTGGTGGCGATGATGGTCTGGAATTTCCAGACAACCTCCTTTTTTTTGCCTTTGCGGGCATGGTTTCGGGAGAAGACCCAGCTTTGCGACTGTCTTCGTCGCTGGAGTTATCCTCTCCACCACTGCTGGACACGGGCACTTCAGTGTCCGATTCATTGCATACGCTCATGCTCTCCTCTACAGAGGTAGCTGATTCCCCGCAAAGCTGGTTGACTTCATCCAGCCTTTCGTACAATGACGAGAGGAAATCCCCACCATGGTTGGTGATTTGTTCCTTAATTAAGGATAAGACCTCGTTGACTTTTTCCTTCCTTTTCTGTGTTTTAGCCATTTTTTAGGGCTGGAAAATGAAAAAACTTGATCTGAAATTAAATGACTATTAATTTTAAATATGTGCCTGAAATTAAAAAGTAATTAGTGAAGCTAAATATTTTCAAAAGTCGCAGGTAGCGAAATGCTCGCTTTTTGGTGAGATGGTTTTTTTCCGTTGCCGGTAGCAGGTAGCTGAGCGATCTGGTGCGGGATCTTTAAAGATGTGCTCGTGTTGAGCGCTCGATGCTGACTGATTGAGTTCTACCATTAATTTTAGAACAGTTTGCTAGTGGAGACACGCAATACCATCAAACTAACATCACGGTATACAATCTCGGCATAACTTGATGGTATACAATAAGTTGACATTTCCTCGAAATAAAAATGGCCTCATTTTCTTTTTATTGTGATTCGTGCAATAGTTGTCGATTGTTTAATAAATTTTTAATTTTTTACCAAAAATGAATGATAAACAGGTCATTGAATTAATAAGCCACTACAAGGAGCATAAATGTTTATGGAATATCAATTCCAAACTATTCAGGCGCACTGATATTAAAAATAATGCGTATCGCAAAATAGCGGCTGATATGAAAATGGACGAGGAGATTATTAAAAAAAAAATAAAAAATCTTCGTACCGCGTATACAGCCGAAAAAAATAAAATTTTAAACTCAAAAAAATCTGGAGCCGGCTTGGAAGAGATTATAGAAAGTAGCCTGTTCTATTTTACAGCTTTGAGTTTTCTTGATCCTTGTATAGTTTATAGGAAAAGCCAAAGCAATTTAAATGTAATTTTTTTCATTATTTTACATAATTAAAATTATAGTACATAATGTGTTGATGTTTTATTTTTGTATATAGAATATAGATGCAAACACAAGTGATTCGCCTATGTCTGAAGAATCAACCCAATCACTAGAATATTCCGAAGAAAGTAACATTGAAGATCCCGATCGGCTCGAAAGGAATCCACCATCAAGAAAAAAAGGAAAAACCTCCAATCAAAATGAAAACATCAATTTTGATGAGGCATTAAATAAATTTATTTCATCCGTTAATTCCGAACCGGCTAGAGATCAGTTCAGCACATTTGTGGAATCCGTAGCTGATCAGTTACGGCAAGTACTGGAAATTCATGCAATCCGATGTATGGGGGAAATTCATCAGTTGCTAACTAATATGAGAATCCGCGTACATAATTCCACAATTACCACGTCAATAGCTTGCCCTTTACCCTCATGTTCACCTTGTTCAACATCATCGTCATCATCAGGAATTTATGTTCAACCAAATAGATTTATTCAACAATCACCGTTTAAAAAAATAATAATTCAAGCCAGTACACCAACTAAATCACCTGCTCCTTTGCATTTAAAAGATATATTGCAAGATGTACAAAGAAGACCCTGTTAAAAAGAAAATTTTTAATTATTTTTACAATATAATTGGGGAAACCAAAACTAATAAGCTTGTACAGTAGCCCGTTTATCCAGACACTATCGAAAGCTTTTTCGATGTCTAGCAAACAGGCCACTGTACTACTTTTGACGTTCAGTCCTTTAGTGACGTCACTGTGAAGCTTCAGCAGAGGGTGCAGCGTAGAGTGCTTCTCTCGGAAACCGTACTGAAAGGAAGGAATAAGATTTCTTTCCGTACAAAACGTATTGATCTTTTTACGGATCAATGATTCCAATACTTTACTTATACATCACAGTAGAGCTATTGGACGGTAACCAGTTACGCTGGAGCGGTCAGTTTTTTTGGGTACTGGTACTACCTTGCCACCTTCCAGTTGTCCGCTAAGTAGCCATTGTTTAGGCAATTGTTGAAAATGATGGTTAACATCAAAATTGCCATACCCGGTAACTTTTTAAGCAAAAAGTTAGAAATCCAATCTGTGCCTGATGATTTTTTTGAGTTTCCACTCATAATCAAATCATTGACAACAGCTGTTCCGGTAAACATATCGACGTCTACAGGTGCGTTGGCGTGATTTTCTTCACTGAACTGCACTATAGTATTTCCTGGAGAAGTGGTGTCTTCCACAAGACTTTCAACCTCTTACAAGAAATCTGGAAGATGCGTTGGTGGTCGGTCCGTAAAGCTCCTTTCAAAATGGCAGGCAAAGGCTTCCGCTTTTTCAACAGCGCTGGATACTGTTCGATCTTCAATGGTGATAATCTCTGGAATGGAAATACGCTTTCCAACCAGAGAGTTCAGCTTCCTAAAAGCATCAGGGCCTGGTTTGATGTCCTGGAGCCGTTTGGTCAGTTCATCTTCCTGAAACCTCCGCACAGCTTGACGACACATGTTAACTGTACAACACAGTTGCGAAAGTATAGACAGGTATTCGTCGTTGACTGCGTTAAGTGTCCTAATGAAGATTCTCTGAAGGCGATTCCTAAGCCGTTGCTTGTGAGCATATATGGCCTGTATATGCTCAGGCAAGTGTTGGAAGCGATCCCTGCTAGTGCGAATTGTTTTCTGCCGATCAATGGCTGAATTCACTGTAATCTCAAAATTTCTGATAGCTACATCAATTTCTGTGTTCTCCAGATTTCTGCAAGCCGCTGGATTAGGAAGTTCAGCTTCAACTTCTGATCTAAACCAGTTCCAGTTTATTTTCTTAAAGTTTATTTGAAGTTCAGGTGTTGGGGTGACTTGCACAATTCGCTGGTCCAGCCTCACTCGAAGCTCTATGGCCATATGATCCGAGTCGCTATCATGCGCCAAGCAGGAATAATTTCTTAATTCTGGGAAAATATTTAAGAAATTTGTGGTTGCCAGAAAGAAATCCAGAGTTGACGGTGTCCGAGGGTACGTCTTTCGGAGCTGTGAAACTATAGCCATCGTGTGCTGATGCGGATTTGAGTCCATCCAGTCTGTAATGACCCTTCCCTTGTGATTCCACACTTCCACTTCGTTCGCCATCGAGTATGTTTAGCATTAAAATCACCTCCAACAACACAGTATGTGTGTCTAGAGGAGGTGTTGCAGACAGTTTGCAAATCCCGTTGGATGTCTTCCCTCGTTACGTTACAGTGATTGTACACCGATATCACCAGCAAGGTCTCCACTTCGATGACTTTAATGCTGACAGCTGTTGCTTCCATGCTACGTAGACCACTAATTTGGACCTTTTCGCCTGCCATAGTGTTCCTGATAAGGACCGCCGTCCCAGAGCGTCCACTGCCTTTGTTGACCCTGTGGATATTGAATCCGTCTGGACTGAAAGGATTTCTCCCAGTGAGATTTGTTTCCTGTAAAAGAAGAATGTCAGGTTTATTAGTTTTAATAAATAATGTTAGTGTGATACGCCCAGCTAACGAATAAATGGAATTCACATTATATGAGAATATACTTATCCTGCTTATTGTAAACATAGTTCACAAATAAGTCGACTCAAAACGGTTGTTTTGGACCTGTCATCAAGACTGCTATAATTAGCAGGCACGACTTCTCTTGCCTTCTGTAAAATTGTGAATAGGTCAGCTCCAAATAGCCTTTCCGTATCGTCGAAGATGTTGGCTTTTCCGGTAGATGGTACAGGTTTAACGGCTGGCTTTTTTATTGGTTTGCTGTTTGATGCTGCATGGCTCCTTGTTAGAGGCTTGCTGATCGTTGCTGGCTTGCTGGACGTCCCCATAGCAGCTATACTAGCAAAACTTACTCCCTTTACTATGGCTTTTGAAGCAGACATCTGGGCGAATTTATGTTGTTCCTTCTTCTTTTGTGCGGTTTTTATTTTGGACATCCTTTATAGTTTGCAGGATGTCCATTTTTCTGGCAGTTTGTGCAGAAAACTTTGTCGTCTTTTATATTGTCTGCATTTCTTGGGCATTGGCCAGGCAAGTGCTCGTCTTTGCATTTGACGCATCTGTATTTCATGCCGCAATTACTTGCAACATGTCCAAATTTTTGGCAGTTTCTGCATTGAGTAATGCCCGCCGATTTGAGTTTTTCCCAATGCACCCACTGGTTCAAAAGGAGGGTTTTTGAGCAAACTGCCGCTTTATCGCAGTTCTTCTCTAGCTCGACAATGAAATGATTAAATTTCTTGTCAGTCCTTTGAGATTTGAAGGGTTTCACCACTAGTACAGGGACACCCTCTATCGTCAACGCTTCCTTGACATCTTCAGCATCAAAGGAGTGGTGAATACCTTTTAGGACCAACATTTCTTTCCTGTCCTCCTTTGCAGTATAAGTGTTAAATTCAGTCTTTCCCGATTGTAGGAAAGACCGAATTAGCTGATGGCCATCTCTGTTCATGGGCGTAACGACTGATTTGTTGCTGTTGATGTTGCGAATTCTGCAACTAATGTTGGCGCTCTTCGTGAACTTTGATAGTTCAGCGACGTTTAGTCTGAAGCAGACTATTGGCGGTATGGCAAAAGGTTTTGCTGTTGGTCCTGTAGTTTGGGATTTTTGGCTTGTTGGAGCGACTGGTGGTGGTGCCTTCTTATTTGAGACCTTTTGGGACTCTTTTGGTATAGCTGTTTTATCAACAGTAATTTTTTTAACAACAGCAGCCACTGCAGGAGAAGATGATGTTGGTGGCGATGATGGTCTGGAATTTCCAGACAACCTCCTTTTTTTTGCCTTTGCGGGCATGGTTTCGGGAGAAGACCCAGCTTTGCGACTGTCTTCGTCGCTGGAGTTATCCTCTCCACCACTGCTGGACACGGGCACTTCAGTGTCCGATTCATTGCATACGCTCATGCTCTCCTCTACAGAGGTAGCTGATTCCCCGCAAAGCTGGTTGACTTCATCCAGCCTTTCGTACAATGACGAGAGGAAATCCCCACCATGGTTGGTGATTTGTTCCTTAATTAAGGATAAGACCTCGTTGACTTTTTCCTTCCTTTTCTGTGTTTTAGCCATTTTTTAGGGCTGGAAAATGAAAAAACTTGATCTGAAATTAAATGACTATTAATTTTAAATATGTGCCTGAAATTAAAAAGTAAATAGTGAAGTTAAATATTTTCAAAAGTCGCAGGTAGCGAAATGCTCGCTTTTTGGTGAGATGGTTTTTTTTTCGTTGCCGGTAGCAGGTAGCTGAGCGATCTGGTGCGGGATCTTTAAAGATGTGCTCGTGTTGAGCGCTCGATGCTGACTGATTGAGTTCTACCATTAATTTTATAACAGTTTGCTAGTGGAGACACGCAATACCATCAAACTAACATCAATACTAACATCACGGTATACAATCTCGGCATAACTTGATGGTATACAATATGTTGACATTTCCTCGAAATAAAAATGGCCTCATTTTCTTTTTATTGTGATTCGTGCAATAGTTGTCGATTGTTTAATAAATGAATGATAAACAGGTCATTGAATTAATAAGCCACTACAAGGAGCATAAATGTTTATGGAATATCAATTCCAAACTATTCAGGCGCATTGATATTAAAAATAATGCGTATCGCAAAATAGCGGCTGCTATGAAAATGGACGAGGAGATTATTAAAAAAAAAAAAAAATCTTCGTACCGCGTATACAGCCGAAAAAAAGAAAATTTTAAACTCAAAAAATCTGGAGCCGGCTTGGAAGAGACTATAGAAAGTAGCCTGTTCTATTTTACAGCTTTGAGTTTTCTTGATCCTTGTATAGTTTATAGGAAAAGCCAAAGCAATTTAAATGTATTTTTTTTCATTATTTTACATAATAAAAATTATAGTACATAATGTGTTGATGTTTTATTTTTGTTTATAGAATTTAGATGCAAACACAAGTAATTAGCCTATGTCTGAAGAATCAACCCAATCACTAGAATATTCCGAAGAAAGTAACATTGAAGATCCCGATCGGCTCGAAAGGAATCCACCATCAAGAAAAAAAGGAAAAACCTCCAATCAAAATGAAAACATCAATTTTGATGAGGCATTAAATAAATTTATTTCATCCGTTAATTCCGAACCGGCTAGAGATCAGTTCAGCACATTTGTGGAATCTGTACCTGATCAGTTACGGCAAGTACCGGAAATTCATGCAATCCGATGTATGGGGGAAATTCATCAGCTGCTATTAATTTAATTTATGTTCAACCAAATAGATTTATTCAACAATCACCGTTTAAAAAAATAATAATTCAAGCCAGTACACCAACTAAATCACCTGCTTCTTTGCATTTAAAAGATATATTGCAAGATGTACAAAGAAGACCCTGTTAAAAAGAAAATTTTTAATTATTTTTACAATATAATTGGGGAAACCAAAACTAAAAAGCTTGTACAGTAGCCCGTTTATCAAGACACTATCGAAAGCTTTTCCGATGTCTAGCAAACAGGCCACTGTACTACTTTTGACGTTCAGTCCTTTAGTGACGTCACTGTGAAGCTTCAGCAGAGGGTGCAGCGTAGAGTGCTTCTCTCGGAAACCGTACTGAAAGGAAGGAATAAGATTTCTTTCCGTACAAAACGTATTGATCTTTTTACGGATCAATGATTCCAATACTTTACTGATACAACACAGTAGAGCTATTGGACGGTAACCAGTTACGCTGGAGCGGTCAGTTTTCTTGGGTACTGGTACTACCTTGCCACCTTCCAGTTGTCCGCAAAGTAGCCATTGTTTAGGCAATTGTTGAAAATGATGGTTAACATCAAAATTGCCATACCCGGTAACTTTTTAAGCAAAAATTTAGAAATCCAATCTGTGCCTGATGATTTTTTTGAGTTTCCACTCATAATCAAATCATTGACAACAGCTGTTCCGGTAAACATATCGACGTCTACAGGTGCGTTGGCGTGATTTTCTTCACTGAACTGCACTATAGTATTTCCTGGAGAAGTGGTGTCTTCCACAAGACTTTCAACCTCTTACAAGAAATCTGGAAGATGCGTTGGTGGTCGGTCCGTAAAGCTCCTTTCAAAATGGCAGGCAAAGGCTTCCGCTTTTTCAACAGCGCTGGATACTGTTCGATCTTCAATGGTGATAATCTCTGGAATGGAAATACGCTTTCCAACCAGAGAGTTCAGCTTCCTAAAAGCATCAGGGCCTGGTTTGATGTCCTGGAGCCGTTTGGTCAGTTCATCTTCCTGAAACCTCCGCACAGCTTGACGACACATGTTAACTGTACAACACAGTTGCGAAAGTATAGAAGGGTATTCGTCGTTGACTGCGTTAAGTGTCCTAATGAAGATTCTCTGAAGGCGTTTCCTAAGCCGTTGCTTGTGAGCATATATGGCCTGTATATGCTCAGGCAAGTGTTGAAAGCGATCCCTGCTAGTGCGAATTGTTTTCTGCCGATCAATGGCTGAATTCACTGTAATCTCAAAATTTCTGATAGCTACATCAATTTCTGTATTCTCCAGATTTCTGCAAGCCGCTGGATTAGGAAGTTCAGCTTCAACTTCTGATCTAAACCAGTTCCAGTTTATTTTCTTAAAGTTGATGTGAAGTTCAGGTGTTGGGGTGACTTGTGCAATTCGCTGGTTCAGCCTCACTCGAAGCTCTATGGCCATATGATCCGAGTCGCTATCATGCGCCAAGCAGGAATAATTTCTTAATTCTGGGAGAATATTTAAGAAATTTGTGGTTGCCAGAAAGAAATCCAGAGTTGACGGTGTCCGAGGGTACGTCTTTCGGAGCTGTGAAACTATAGCCATCGTGTGCTGATGCGGATTTGAGTCCATCCAGTCTGTAATGACCCTTCCCTTGTGATTGCACACTTCGTCCTGCCATCGAGTATGTTTAGCATTTAAATCACCTCCAACAACACAGTATATGTGTCTAGAGGAGGTGTTGCAGAAAGTTTGCAAATCCCGTTGGATGTCTTCCCTCGTTGCGTTACAGTGATTGTACACCGATATCACCAGCAAGGTCTCCACTTCGTTGACTTTAATGTTGACAGCTGTTGCTTCCATGCTACGTAGACCACTAATTTCGACCTTTTCGCCTGCCATAGTGTTCCTGATAAGGACCGCCGTCCCAGAGCGTCTACTGCCTTTGTTGAACCTGTGGATATTGTATCCGTCTGGACTGAAAGGATTTCTCCCAGTGAGATTTGTTTCCTGTAAAAGAAGAATGTCAGGTTTATTAGTTTTAATAAATAATGTTAGTGTGATACGCCTGGCTAACGAATAAATGGAATTCACATTATATGAGAATATACTTATCCTGCTTATTGTGAACATAATTCACAAATAAGTCGACCCAAAACGACTTCTCTTGCCTTCTGTAAAATTGTGAAGAGGTCAGCTCCAAATAGCCTCTCCGTATCGTCGAAGATGTTGGCTTTTCTGGTAGATGGTACAGGTTTAACGGCTGGCTTTTTTATTGGTTTGCTGTTTTATGCTGCATGGCTCCTTGTTAGAGGCTTGCTGATCGTTGCTGGCTTGCTGGAAGTCCCCATAGCAGCTATACTAGCAAAACTTACTCCCTTTACTATGGCTTTTGAAGCAGACATCTGGGCGAATTTATGTTGTTCCTTCTTCTTTTGTGCGGTTTTAAGCTTTTCAGCCATCTTTTCCTTATATTTTGGACATCCTTTATAGTCTGCAGGATGTCCATTTTTCTGGCAGTTTGTGCAGAAAACGTTGTCGTCTTTTATATTGTCTGCATTTCTTGGGCATTGGCCAGGCAAGTGCTCGTCTTTGCACTTGGCGCATCTGTATTTCATGCCGCAATTACTTGCGACATGTCCAAATTTTTGGCAGTTTCTGCATTGAGTAATGCCCGCCGATTTGAGTTTTTCCCAATGCACCAACTGGTTCAAAAGGAGGGTTTTTGAGCAAACTGCCGCTTTATCGCAGTTCTTCTCTAGCTCGACAATGAAATGAATAAATTTCTTGTCAGTCCTTTGAGATTTGAAGGGTTTCACCACTAGTACAGGGACACCCTCTGTCGTCAACGCTTCCTTGACATCTTCAGCATCAAAGGAGTCGTGAATACCTTTTAGGACCAACATTTCTTTCCTGTCCTCCTTTGCAGCTAAATTCAGTCTTTCCCGATTGTAGGAAAGACCGAATTAGCTGATGGCCATCTCTGTTCATGGGCGTAACGACTGATTTGTTGCTGTTGATGTTGCGAATTCTGCAACTAATGTTGGCGCTCTTCGTGAACTTTGATAGTTCAGCGACGTTTAGTCTGAAGCAGACTATTGGCGGCATGAGAAAAGGTTTTGCTGTTGGTCCCGTCGTTTGGGATTTTTGGCTTGACGGAGCGACTGGTGGTGGTGCCTTCTTATTTGAGACCTTTTGGGACTCTTTTGGTATAGCTGTTTTATCAACAGCAATTTTTTATCAACAGCAGCCACTGCAGGAGAAGATGATGTTGGTGGAGATGATGGTCTGGAATTTCCAGAAAACCTCCTTTTTTTTGCCTTTGCGGGCATGGTTTCGGGAGTAGACCAAGCTTTGCGACTGTCTTCGTCGCTGGAGTTATCCTCTCCACCACTGCTGGACACGGGCACTTCAGTGTCCGATTCATTGCATACGCTCATGCTCTCCTCTACAGAGGTAGCTGATTCCTCGCAAAGCTGGTTGACTTCATCCAGCCTTTCGTACAATGACGAGAGGAAATCCCCACCATGGTTGGTGATTTGTTCCTTAATTAAGGATAAGACCTCGTTGACTTTTTCCTTCCTTTTCTGTTTTTTACCAATTTTTTAGGGCTGGAAAATGAAAAAACTTGATCTGAAATTAAATGACTATTAATTTTAAATATGTGCCTGAAATTAAAAAGTAATTAGTGAAGCTAAATATTTTCAAAAGTCGCAGGTAGCGAAATGCTCGCTTTTTGGTGAGATGGTTTTTTTTTCCGTTGCCGGTAGCAGGTAGTTGAGCGATATGGTGCGGGATCTTTAAAGATGTGCTCGTGTTGAGCGCTCGATGCTGACTGATTGAGTTCTACCATTAATTTTAGAACAGTTTGCTAGTGGAGACACGCAATACCATCAAACTAACATCAATACTAACATCACGGTATACAATCTCGGCATAACTTGATGGTATACAATATGTTGACATTTCCTCGAAATAAAAATGGCCTCATTTTCTTTTTATTGTGATTCGTGCAATAGTTGTCGATTGTTTAATAAATTTTTAATTTTGTTAATTTTAATTTTTTACCAAAAGTGAATGATAGACAGGTTATTGAATTAATAAGCCACTACAAGGAGCATGAATGTTTATGGAATATCAATTCCAAACTAATCAGGCGCACTGATATTAAAAATAGTGCGTATCGCAAAATAGCGGCTGATATGAAAATGGACGAAAAAATCTTCGTACCGCATATACAGCTGAAAAAAAGAAAATTTTAAACTCAAAAAAATCTGGAGCCGGTTTGGAAGAGATTATAGAAAGTAACCTGTTCTATTTTACAGCTATGAGTTTTCTTGATCCTTGTATAGTTTATAGGAAAAGCCAAAGCAATTTAAATGTAAGGTTTTTCATTATTTTACATAATAAAAATTATGATACATAATGTGTTTATGTTTTATTTTTGTTTATAGAATTTAGATGCAAACACAAGTGATTCGCCTATGTCTGAAGTATCAACCCAATCACTAGAATATTCCGAAGAAAGTAACATTGAAGATCCCGATCGGCTCGAAAGGAATCCACCATCAAGAAAAAAAGGAAAAACCTCCAATCAAAATGAAAACATCAATTTTGATGAGGCATTAAATAAATTTATTTCATCCGTTAATTCCGAACCGGCTAGAGATCAGTTCAGCACATTTGTGGAATCCGTATACCTGATCAGATACGGCAAGTACCGCAAATTCATGCAATCCGATGTATGGGGGAAATTCATCAGCTGCTAACTAATATGAGAATCCGCGTACATAATTCACAATTACCACGTCAATAGCTTGCCCTTTAACCTCATTTTCACCTTGTTCAACATCATCGTCATCATCAGGAATTTATGTTCAACCAAATAGATTTATTCAACAATCACAGTTTAAAAAAATAATAATTCAAGCCAGTATACCAACTAAATCACCTGCTCCTTTGCATTTACAAGATATATTGCAAGATGCTATGCATATTGCAAACATTGAAGAAAACGAAATTCTTTAAATTTAAATTTTTCTTATTTTTTTTTATTTGATGACTGAATTAACTAATTTTTTTTATTATATTACTTGTTCTGAAATGAAAATAAATGAATTCTGTGTATTTTTTTATAAAATTTGTATTTTATTTAAAAATTATGTATAAAATTAATCAATGTGTTTCCATTGATTTTCAATAACTCCATCTGACATCACGTATTTCATAATATTTTGTCTTGTAGATGCGACCAATTTATTAGTTTCAACGATCAACGTACTGCATGTCGATGGGTCCAAAATAATCATTTTTGTTGTCATAAATCTCATTTTCTTGCATTACATTAAAACTTTCACGGGTTAAAAAGTTGTGTATCGCACAGGAAGCCTTCACTATTAAATCTGTGGTATCTAGTGAAGTCTCTATAGGCCTGTGAAATATCCGGAATCGAGCAACTAATCTGCCAAATGCTCTTTCAACAATCATTCTTGCTCGGCATAGCCGATAATTAAAAACTTTTTCAGAAACATATAAGGCTATGTTTCTATTGAACGGCTTCAGCAGATTTCGTGATAATGGGAATGCCGATAATGCATCACCGATGAAGAAAAACGATGTTTCCGAATCTTGTCCAGGTAAGTTTACTGGCGAAGGTATATTCAAAACCCCTTTTGACAATGCTTCATAAAAACAGCTGTCTTTATATATAGTGCTATCATTAATGCGGCCATTTGATCCCACATCAACGAACAAAAATTTTCCGTGGGCATCAACCATCGCAAACAAAATTATACTGAAGTGGCCCTTGTAGCAGTAAAAATTAGATCCAGAATTTGGTGGGGCTTTGAAACGTATATGCTTACCATCAATAGCACCCAACGTATGTGGAAATTGCCACATTTTATTAAAGCCTTCAGCTACTCTACCCCAAACTTCTTGTGTCTGTGGAACCTATAAATGAATAAGAATTAAAAAATATTGTGTTGTCCGCAAATATAATTTAGTTTTTTCATTTTAGTTTACCTTGGGTTGGAGTGCATTACATATAGCTTGAAGAACTTCTGGCACAAATTTCGATATTGTCTTATATGACACTCTTGATACGTACTCCAAAGAACGGTAACTGTCTCCAGTTGCAATGAACCTTAATGTTACAACTAGTCGTACTCTTGATGAAATCGCTTATCGCAAAACTGTGGTTTGTTTTTTTATTGCCGCTTCAACCTAAATAATATAGTTATCTCATGAAAATAATTCAACTCACTTAGAAACATTTTAAAGAAGTATACAAATTTACAAATTTATTTCATATTAAACAAAATAAATTATGTATAAAGCAAGAAAACTTATCAAGGATAACACTTCCTCAAATTCACCAATATGCATTCTGGTAAAATTTTTAAAGTTGCTACCCCAATTTAAATCTTTCAGCAAAGCCATTTCAATATCGTGTTCACTTCGTTTTATTAAAAAGGGATTAACCCAAAAAGAATGGGCTTTTCGTTTTCTTTTTTCTTCCATTTCTTGCTGTTGTAATTCTTTTAAATCTTTTAAAACTTTTATCCCAAGCGCAATTTTAATTTTTTTATTATTTGATAACATGTGTGTATGACACTAGTAACATTCAACAAAATAATGATACACAAATGTCAAATTTATAGTAAGTTTACCACACCCGTAGCCATATTGAAAATTTTTCTTACCATATATTTTAATGGTAATAGTATAAATTATGTCAGGTGGAGATGCAAGGTTAACTTCAGTTAAAAATTGGGCAAATTGGACAAGGAAGTAACTTAAGAGGTGTTCTACTCGTGTACTTCAGATGATTCTCCATAATGGAGAATTCAGACTATAGCCGTGTCTCCATTATGGATAATTTAGACTATAGTTAAATTAAAGTTCTGGGTAGCCAGAAGACATTAACATACGCGAATGTTATAGTTATTTTATAGTAACATGAGAAATGTTATCTATAGCATTATGGTAACATTGAAAAATGTACTACTTCTCTCGTCTCGTACGGATATTTTCCATTGATATATAATCCTATAGATAATGGCCCGTATTCCGGGATTTCAAAATTGTATGTTATTTTCTTATGTTATAATTTTTAAAAACGAGGTAACATAAAATTTTTTTTAATTCGGTATTCTAACCATGGTATGTTATTTTAACTTTTACTGTAACATGAGCTTGTGCAATTAATTTAAAAAAATCTAGTGCATTTTTTTTCTCTTGTGTTTCTATACGTATTTTTTAAAAATGTTTATATTAACAGATTTGCATTAATTATAGGTCGGTATAAAAACTTTTTTGGTTATTTATAGTTTTTATTTTTTATGTAATTTTTAGTAATTTACACTTTAAATTTTATTAAATTTTAGAAAAAATTACACGCCAATCCAAAACAACCCCCGAGCAATACGATATATACATATTATTTCTTGAGAATCATCCTTAGTCCTCCTAAAAAAGATTCCAATGATTCAGTGCAAGAGATATGGGATGAATTAGTCAATTTGTTAAATGCAGCCGTATCACACACATCCAGGTCCCAACGTCATTCTAAATACAAAATCGCTTTGCCCTCCGCATCACACACATCCAGGTCCCAACATCATTATAGTTACATACAAAATCCCTGATATGACTCATGACCATAGAAATGTAGAGTACAAAGTAATTTAATTCTGAAGGGGATTGTTGATTTCCGTGACATTAGCTTCAACTTTAGTATTAAAAATTACACTGTTCGCTTATTAAGCCTAAACAATTTCTTGAATCGGAATGAGGGCAATCCATAAGGATCACTTGCATCTCGGAGCATCCGTAGATTGGCGCGGTGTTGAATTCTAATGATGAAAATTTTATCATCCTAAATAAATGAGGAATGAACGTTTTTTTATCGGAATACCAAAATAGCATTTTTTATTTTATATAACATAATAAAATGATAATATGATAAAATTTTGTCGCCGGAATAGGGGTCAATATTTCCCTTGCAGATATAAGCTGTATTTTATTTGGAATCCGAATTCGAATGTCAAAACCAGCCAAACAGCAGGTTTTCAAATTCCAAAGAAGGAATTCGACAGTGCAATTGTTGTTGTAATTCCCAATTCGAATTCATATAAAATACAGCTATAAAATAATTATAATAGCCGTATTTTATTGCCGAGGAATAAGGAATTACAACACAATTGCACTGTCGAATTCCTTCTCTGGAATTGTAAAACCTGCTGTTTGGCTGGTTTTGACATTCGAATTCCTTATTCGGATTTCAATAAAATACAGCTAATATCCTGTTTTTTTTAAGTGTTCATTTTTTTAAGAAAACATCGGAGCTCGAGCGCAGATTTCTTGAACAAAAAAAATACCACATAACATTCGCGTAGTGTAATGTTAATTTTTTTTTCGTAAAACTCTGCCCCAGATTTTTCGTTTCGTTTCGTTTCCCCTTCAAAATGCCTCTACCGTAGAGCTAAAACAGCTCTCGATATGTTAGGAGATTTACCCCTCTTTATACTAACACAACAACAACACATGCAGCAAAAAAATTTAAACAAAAGATTTTCGCCTTTCATGTTCGATTTCCTTTTTGAAAAGTTCTGGGGTAGAGCGCGATTCTGGGGTAGAGTTTTACGAAAAAAAATTTAACGTAAATCTATTCTGGCTAACCACAGCTTCAATTAAACTATAAGTCGGCCCACTCATTTTTCTCGCACGGCTGTAGTATAAATCCGCTTTAAATCTAATCAGCAAATTAAAAGGGACCTAGGATTGATTTTGTGCGCACCACTCAATCCAAATTGTAAATTGAAAAAAAAAATACTAGTTTGCTTCACGTTCAAAGCAAATTGAAAACTAGTTCGTCACTTTGTCAGTTCACTATTGTTCATAAACAACACTCCGATCTAATTTCATAAATATTTTTTATTTTATTAAGTGTTAATATTTCAATCTACTTAACAATGAGTAAAGCTCCAACGATTGAATCATATGATGAATACCAAAGTATTGGCGAGATGTTCGATGACCAAGAATCTGAACTGGATGAAATTCTTAGCAGTACTCATATTTCGGAATCGGACACTGCAGATATAAGCCAAAACGTTTGTAAAATGAGTGAATAAACTTCATAAAACGCAATAATTTGCATTATTTTAGAAACCACAACATATAATAGTAAATTCCAAGGGCACGACTAATTGTGGAACAAATTCAAATAATATTACGACAGTTAGAAATGGCGAAAAGGCTTGCTCATCGGAAGGCGGGGAATATACTGAAGAAAAGACAGCATCAGACAAAGCACTAAATTTCGAATATAAAACTAAACGCACCTCAGAGCCTGAGAAATATTTGCTGATTGCTTTAAATGAAAAAGTAATCGAAACCGAAAAGTTACGTTCGTCAGAAATTAATGGTAATGACAGCAAAATTTTATTGGACGATTGTGACAGAGAAGTTGATTTTCAAGTCTGTAGTAATGCGCCAACCAGTTTCAATTCTGAAGAAAATGACTTTCCCGTGGAATTTGTTAGAAAACTTAAATTATCTATTGCTCGGGAAAAAGATAGGTAAATAATATCTATATTAATACTTTTACTCTTCCCAAAGATTTTATTACTACTAAAACGAAAAAACAAACCAAAAGGACAACGTAGTTTTCGGGAACCAATTAATGCTGTATTGCTTTGGCTAATCCATCTAGGCTTACAACAACAATCGCATAAGCATAAAGCCGAAAATGAATCCAAAACGTTTTTAGGATTTATAACTAAATCCATTTTTTAGTTATAGCTCTCACCATAAGGCGGTGTTTTGTTTAACACAAATAACAATTAAAATGCATCGAAAATTTAAAGCCAAAAGCTGTTGCTTTGTAAAGCTAAGCCGGCTTTGCCAAAGCAACGCAGCATAAGAGAAGATACCAGTAATAAAACGCTTTATATAGTATATTACATAACGAGTTGGGAAACTGAACGTTAAGCACTTTTCAGCGAGTAATGTACGCTATTTTTCACACGACCAAAACAATTTTTCTGCTAAACTGATCATGCAATGCAAAACTTCTGTGGGAGTGTGTTCGCTGAGACTGCAGTAAATAACCAAAGTATTTTCTATGTTAACACACTAGTTTAGATAATGCCTACTTTCGAGGGTAGGTTATATCGTAGGATTCAGACACTTTCGTCTATGGTCGTGTGAAAATAAATGTCAGTTATCAGCAGAGCTGTATCTAGCCATTCAAGCGTTATTTCTGCTACCATCAAAAGTAAAGAGTTACGGGTACGTCGTGCACAACTCCGCGAAGGCAACACTCTCCCTCCAGGTGCTTTGCTCGCATTGCTTTCCGTTTAGCAGTTCAAATAAAATCCAACCCTAAGTTCCTCCTTCTGCACGTTATAACCACTCTATAGAGTATAGACAGATGTTTTTTTGGGGTTCGATTGTTTTTTTTTACGATTTTTCCGTATATATACCAATTTCACACACTCACTGTTGTGGTTTTAAAACTGATAAAATATTACATCAGTATACAAACATTTAAGAGATATATAGACCATAATCAAGCTTTAGTTTAATTAATTTTCAAACTTTTTTTCCGTTATTTTTAAACTTAAATAAATATTGGGAAATATCGTTGTAAGACAATTGGCATTCAAATTAATACAAGCTAGGAGCCAGTTTATTCGTACAATGGGCTGCGGCCGCACTCGTACATTATAATCTGCACCAGAATAATATGCAAATCAACGCATATCAAACATTTTATGTGCTATCAATTTAAAAACGATGTAAATATTGGGTGTTCAGTGGAATCACGGATCAAGTTAAAACATATGATAGTAAAGCGAGCTTCTGAGCTTGCCAAAGCTCGGATAGTTTTAAGTGACATACTGCAAGATATGCACAATGTTATGTAATTTCAAATTACATTTCGTTTCCCACACCTGAATTATCAACGTCGGTAACATGAGTACATCGCGGTGTATTAAACGAATGCACGCGCAATGCAAAGGCCAATCCCAAACTGCATGTCCAAATTCAAGTAAATTATTATTCGTTGGAATATGCAATGCAAGCATATTCTCACGCAAATGCAATTCGGCACTTGCGCCTTCTATTAAGATAAGAATATTATTATGTTAGGTTTAGTTATTATTTTTCGAATTAGTAAACCCAAATTTAAATAAAGTGAACTTTAAGTAAAAAAGTCGCGTTGTATCTCAATGACTGCGCCAGTCAGGTAGCACTGACTACTGTGTTAATAATGAACTGTGTTGTGAGGATCAAATACACTGGATGATATATGGCGAATGAAAATCATCATCCTACAACACAAGGACTTTAACCTGGTGGATTTCGATCCTTCAAGTCAGGATTTTGAGAAGGCGTTTGACAGTGTCAACAGACAGTTTATCTGGCTCGCCTTGCGCAGGAGAGGTATACCCGATAAACTAATTGCTATTATTAAACCAACCTATGATGGCTCTAAATGCCATGTGCTACATAGAGGAAAGCTGTCGGAGGAATTCGAGATCCTAAGTGGGGTACGACAAGGTTGCATTCTATCGCCGATACTTTTTTTGTTGGTGATTAGCGATGTACTTCGCGCAGCTTTATCTACTGGAAACGGAGGAATTCGTTGGACTCTTACATCTCAACTCAAACATCTGGATTACGCTGACGACGTTTGTTTACTCTCACACAGAATTATTGAGCTGCACCAAATGACAACAAATGTGGAGAGGGAGGCAAATGTTGCGGGTTTGAAGATTAATACCGCCAAAACCAAAATCATCAACCTCGGCACTAACTCACTTACTCATGTTAACATTGCTGGACAGCCGGTAGAGAGAGTAGAGAGTTTCCAATATCTTGGGAGTATTGTCTCGACCGAAGGTGGAACCGAACAGGACATTGTCAACCGATTCGGCAAAGCAAAATAGTTGTTTGGAATGATGTCCATGATATGGCGAAGCAATGCGATCAGCTTAAACACCAAGCTGCGACTGTTCCGCTCAAATGTTGAATCTGTGCTGTTGTATGGGTGCAGCACTTGGAAGGTGACCGCTACTATCACAAAAAGGTTACAAACATTCGTAAATAGGTGCCTACGGAACATCTTAAGGGTTTTCTGGCCTAATCGTATCTCTAACGAACATCTTTACCAGAGAACGGGTCAGGAACCAACAGGCACAACCATCCAACGACGGAAGTGGCAGTGGATTGGTCATACACTCCGAAAAGGCGACAGTTCCATAGCAAACTACGCAATGCAATGGAACCCGTTATCTCAGGATGGTAGAAGAACAGGTCGTCCGAGAAATACATGGCGCAGAACAGTTGAAGAGGAGGCACGGCAATTGGGGAAGAGTTGGAGAGAGCTGAAGCTTATTGCCAGGAACCGCACGCGATGGCACGTAGGCGTAGTAGAGGCCGTAGGACCCACAAGGGGATACAGGACATAAAGAAGAAGAAGTCAGGAAGAACTTCTTGCTAAAGGAAACACACAAGGTTGAGGGAATATCAATCTGGAGTTCCAGCAGTAAATTTTATTAAACCTTCAAACCTAGAACTGGGCAAGACTTCTTTACCTTAAACTCGAAACTGAAACTGGTTAAGAGGGTTAATTAGTTTATTGGTTCAAATACAATGGAGGACAACTCACCACCACCAACCGTTGAAATCAGGAGAGTGCATTGCTACAGGCAAGTGTGAAACGGTTAGAAGCCTGCAATGATGAAGAGGGACTCAACAAGGCGTACCACTCATTTGCAAGTTGCCGCCTCCAGGTAATACTGCTTAAATTTGTGGAGATCACACCAGTTGGAGTCTCGTTGGTGGAGCTGGACTTTATATCAAGAAAGAAGTTCGCCATTGTAAGCATTTTCGGAAATTTTCAAAATTCCAACTTTAGCTGCGGCGAAAGCTTATTTTGTTTGCAGCAAAAATGAAAGAAAAAACACATTGTTCGTTGTGAATTTTTTTCGACTAAAGAAGCAGCATGATCATCAGCAACAGCAGCATCAAATTCATTAGGAGAGTAATTAGCCTAACATTCGTCAATTGAAGGAGGCATTTCTGTTTTCACAACTTTAAACACATATCCGCACTAATACCCACGATTCACACCCCAGAGCGAGAAGATCGTAACTTTTCTGATATTGAGGTTGATGAAAGGACCAGAACAAGAAGTAACACAATTAATTTTAGAAATAAGTAAAATAAAAAAAAAAATAAAAAAAAAGGGTCCGCCATCTAAAGTTTTTTTTCAACTAGTGCTTATTTCGTGAATGGTAACAATTAGCTAATGTCTGATTTGACAGATAATTAGTTGTATCCTTCCGTTTTTTTTTTTTTTTTTTTTTTTTTTTTTTTTTTTAAAGGGTCCGCCATCTAAAGTTTTTTTCAACTAGTGCTTATTTCGTGAATGGTAACACTTAGCTCATGTCTGATTTGACAGATAATTAGTTGTATCCTTCCGCTGAACGAATATGGTTGTGTATACGCTTGAACAACGCTGGGAAATATTGCGACATTACTTTGAAAATCATGGTAATGTTGCAGGATGTGTACGAAAATTGCGTACGGATTTTGGAAGAAGAGAAGCACCGTCAGCTCCGTATGTTCGTTATCTTGTGAAAAAAGTGAAAGAAACTGGCATCCTCATCGATAAACCAAAGCGTGAAAAGCCAAAAACAGTGCGTACACCCGAGAATGTTGATGCTGTGGCAGAAAGTATGCGTGAAGCGCCATCAACATCAATTCACCGTCGTTCTCAACAATTGAACATTTCGGAGACATCATTGAGACGAATTTTGCATAAAGACCTTGGTATGACGCCATACAAAGTCCAATTGGTTCAGGAGTTGAAGCCAACTGACCATCCAATGCGTTTTCGCTTCGCTGAGTGGGCCTGCGATCGACTTACAGAAGATGCCGATTTTGCCAAAAAAAATCATCTTTTCGGATGAAGCTCATTTGATCTTGGCGGGTATGTAAACAAGCAAAATTGTCGCATTTGGGGCACAGAAAACCCGCACGCATACATTGAAAAGCCGGTACACCCAAAACGAGTCACTGTTTGGTGCGGATTTTGGTCCAGAGGCATAATTGGGCCATTTTTCTTCGAAAATGAGCAAGGAGTGGCCGTTATAGTCAATGGCGATCGTTATCGGGCCATGTTGAACGAATTTTTGTTCACAAAAATTGAAGAGGAGGATATTGGCAACATTTGGTTTCAACAGGACGGCACCCTGTTTTTGAAGATCGCATTATCAGCCGCAGAGCTGATGTCGTTTGGCCACCTCGGAGCTGCGATTTGACACCGTTGGACTATTATTTGTGGGGTGCCCTAAAAGATAAGTGTTACGCCGACAAGCCAGAGACAATTGACGCTTTAAAGGACAATATTCGTGAAGCCATTGGTGAAATACAGCTGCACACAATCGATAATGTGCTTAAAAATTGGACCGATCGTGTAGGCTACTGCATGGCCAGCCGAGGCAGCCATTTGAATGAAACTATTTTCCATTGTTAACCGGAAGGATTGTACTTTCAAATAAAAAAAGAAATTTTAAAAAATATTCAGTAGTTTCTTTTATAGCATTTTCAAAAAAAAAAGTTATTTGGCGGACCCTTTATATAATTCGCGCACGCTTCAAGGGGTTCGCACAGCGTGGGAGTTATGGAAGAGGAGGAGAAAAGAGGAGATGTCTATGAGCTTGTGTTTTGAATGCCTGTGGATCGTAGTGATGTGGGAAGACAGAGTTTGGCAGAGCATTCCATATACGTGCTGTACGGCTGAAGAACGAATCCCTGAATTTAACTGTACGTCCGAAGAATATTTCGTAATGAAATGAATGAATTTTTGTAGGATTAAAGACTCAATCGAATCCTATTTCAACAAAAACCTTAATACGAGGGGTGCCGTAAAAGTTTTTAGTAAAAGTAATAAAAAATTAAAAAATTTCATCAAAAATTGCTTTATTGCTTTTCAAAATATTCGCCTTTAAGATCTACCGGGTGACTGACACTAATTGTTACCAACTTCAGACTGTCATTGCTGTCAAACCAGCGCTCAAATTTACACTAATGACAGTTCATTCCATTGTATACAAGCGTACAAAAGCATTTTAGTGGGAAATATTCAGAAAAAAGTTATCCGCAATGGAATTCAAGCGTAATAGTGTGATTGCTCTTTGGCTGGAAAACCACAGCCGCAGATTGTTAACCAGTTAAAACATCTGCATGTGAATAAAATGTTTGTTTATCGCACCATAAATCGTTATAACGATATAACGATACTGGCAGCATTGCAAAACGCCATGGTGGTGGACCGAAACGCACTGCAACATCGCCGGATATCATTCGGAAGGCCAAATTGGCTCGGAATCCGCGCCGTAGCGGCAGAAAAATGGCTCGTGAGGCGAACATTGCGCTCGAACGGATGGAGCACATATGGAAATATCATCTTGGATTAAAGGCCTTGAAATTCCAAAAAACGCATGGTCTCACCGATGCTCAAAAAAAAGTTAGAGTGGAAAGAGCAAAGGAGTTGTTACGCTTGCACGAAAGTGGCGATTTGCCGAATTTGGTTTTCTCCGATGAGTCACCGTTCGTTATTGAGCAATATGTGAACAAGCAAAACGACCGGATTTACTTGCCCGGCCGTTCTACTGAAAATTTGGACCAACGGATTGCCACTCGAAACCAAGCGCGCCGATGGTGATGGTTTGGGCCGCCGTAACGGCCGAAAGCCGTTCACCGCTCGTTTTTTTTGACCGTGTCATCAAGATAAATGCTTAAATTTGTCGGGATCATGTGTTTGGAGGAAGCGTTGAAGCATTGGGCACAAAAACATTTCGGCCGCAGAGCCTGGACATTTCAATAGGACTCGGCGCCGAGTCATAAAGCAAATAAAAAATTCAAATAAAAAAAGAAATTTTAAAAAATATTCAGTAGTTTCTTTTATAGCATTTTCAAAAAAAAAAGTTATTTGGCGGACCCTTTATATAATTCGCGCACGCTTCAAGGGGTTCGCACAGCGTGGGAGTTATGGAAGAGGAGGAGAAAAGAGGAGATGTCTATGAGCTTGTGTTTTGAATGCCTGTGGATCGTAGTGATGTGGGAAGACAGAGTTTGGCAGAGCATTCCATATACGTGCTGTACGGCTGAAGAACGAATCCCTGAATTTAACTGTACGTCCGAAGAATATTTCGTAATGAAATGAATGAATTTTTGTAGGATTAAAGACTCAATCGAATCCTATTTCAACAAAAACCTTAATACGAGGGGTGCCGTAAAAGTTTTTAGTAAAAGTAATAAAAAATTAAAAAATTTCATCAAAAATTGCTTTATTGCTTTTCAAAATATTCGCCTTTAAGATCTACCGGGTGACTGACACTAATTGTTACCAACTTCAGACTGTCATTGCTGTCAAACCAGCGCTCAAATTTACACTAATGACAGTTCATTCCATTGTATACAAGCGTACAAAAGCATTTTAGTGGGAAATATTCAGAAAAAAGTTATCCGCAATGGAATTCAAGCGTAATAGTGTGATTGCTCTTTGGCTGGAAAACCACAGCCGCAGATTGTTAACCAGTTAAAACATCTGCATGTGAATAAAATGTTTGTTTATCGCACCATAAATCGTTATAACGATATAACGATACTGGCAGCATTGCAAAACGCCATGGTGGTGGACCGAAACGCACTGCAACATCGCCGGATATCATTCGGAAGGCCAAATTGGCTCGGAATCCGCGCCGTAGCGGCAGAAAAATGGCTCGTGAGGCGAACATTGCGCTCGAACGGATGGAGCACATATGGAAATATCATCTTGGATTAAAGGCCTTGAAATTCCAAAAAACGCATGGTCTCACCGATGCTCAAAAAAAAGTTAGAGTGGAAAGAGCAAAGGAGTTGTTACGCTTGCACGAAAGTGGCGATTTGCCGAATTTGGTTTTCTCCGATGAGTCACCGTTCGTTATTGAGCAATATGTGAACAAGCAAAACGACCGGATTTACTTGCCCGGCCGTTCTACTGAAAATTTGGACCAACGGATTGCCACTCGAAACCAAGCGCGCCGATGGTGATGGTTTGGGCCGCCGTAACGGCCGAAAGCCGTTCACCGCTCGTTTTTTTGGACCGTGTCATCAAGATAAATGCTTAAATTTGTCGGGATCATGTGTTTGGAGGAAGCGTTGAAGCATTGGGCACAAAAACATTTCGGCCGCAGAGCCTGGACATTTCAATAGGACTCGGCGCCGAGTCATAAAGCGCGCGTCAATCAAGATTGGCTAAGAAACAGCGTTCGCGGTTCATTTCCACTGCCCAATGGCCATCAAATTCACCGGATGCAAATCCGCTAGATTTCTCGGTTTGGGGTATTTTGAAGAGCAAGGTTGGTGTGAGCTCACATTATCGTGATGCAAAATGATTCGCCGTTTTGGGTTGTTTTCTCTTAATTTGTTGAAAACCTCAGGTAAACAAATGGTCGTATACCAAGCTGAATTGACTGTCTTTTTACTTTCAAGAGCCACACTAGCCACATGACCGGGTTTTGTGAAGAAACACGCCCATTTGCTTGCCAACGCTCTGAGCTCTGAGCACAACTTTTGTTGGATTTTCTTTTGGTGTTTTTTTTTAAAAATCGGCAAATTGCTTTTTAACCATTTGCATATGGCACAAGCTGAATGTCCGTTATGAACCGATCTAATCTTTATCCATGAGTCACAGCTGTTTGTTGCTATTGTCTTAGATAAGGAAAGTGGTGGACAAATTAACGAGTCAATCATTACTATGATATAAGCTGAAAAGAGGCTATTGGGATCATCATTATTGGAGTGGGTCGAATCCGCGCTTTCCTACCTTACGCCATTAAGCTTGCTCATAATTATGCTATTCCTCTTAGGCATTCCCCTCTTTCGAGAGTAAAACCTCAGCCTCCACGTTACATCCCCAGAATGAACTGAGTCCACAGCCATAGTTGTCCTCAGACCAGGTCAACCTCACGGTCAAACCTGGTCCCTCCCGTGCTACCAAAGGCTATCTTGTTGAGATCTAGTGTCAATGACCTCGGTTCCTTCAGCGATGAGTTCCTGGGCGGTTGCAAAGCAGACCCTAGCAGCACTTTTGTCCGGAACCTCGAAACATCATCTACAACTAGGACTCTAAAGCAAGCACCACCAAGCAGAATAGAATAGAATCTATTATAAGCGTTCATGACGGTCTTTCTGTGTACGAAATGAGCTACTAAATACGAAGAGTTACCCAAAAGATTTATCTCTAGGCTAGGCTAGGGCTACTATCCTTTCTGGGTCGCAAATTAGAAGACATACTCTAAGTACCCGCGGCCCTTCTTATTTTCCGTGGTAGAGGCTCGCACCCTATCCATAAATAGGTTAAGATGCAGCTGGACCCCCACGGGGAGTAATTGGAATCAGGGCTAATTATAAGAATTAGTTTTAGAAAGCTTCTTCAAATTGGAAGACCCAAACAGTCGATTGCCATTTTCCTTCCGGCTCACGCAAATATCAATGACTCGTCACATGTCATTTTTGTAAGTACCTTCAACAAATTTTTCAAGCATTTGGCGGCACCAATCGACACGAAATGTGGAATCCAACATGCACGTAGCTTCCGCACCTTTAAATTTTCATGAAAGATCGTATATACGCTGGTGTTACTAATGCCCGATAACTCACTTGACGATCCTCTTTAATCAGTTTTCTCACAGCATCAATGTTTTCTGGCACAACAGCTGTTTTTTGACGACCTTCACGAGGCTCGTCTTTGAGTGAACGTCGTTCGCGTTTAAATTCATTGTATCAACTATAAACACTAGCCAAGGACGGTGCTTCGTCACCAAAAGTCGAATGAAGTGATTCGAAGCACTGTTGTTGAGTTAGCCCCTTTCGAAAATCGTAAAAAATCATCACACGAAAATTTTCACGCGATAATTCCATTTTTTCACTGAATTCATTAAAAAAAAACGATGTTGCAATGCGAACGGACGAAAAATGTTAAACTATTTGACTGGCATAGAGATTTACATCGGAAAACACTAGTATTACCATTTTCTAAAAACATTTACGGCACCCCTCGTAGCACTAGAACAAAGAATTGAAATAATTGTAAATAAAGATTATTTGAAAACAAAGCTGTATAATTGTAATAATTTAAAAAAATGTTACTTTAGAAAAATCGTAATGATCAGATTAATGAAGACATTGACGATTCAAGGGGAGGGAGAAGTGAAATAGTGCAAGATATGCACAATTACATTTCGTTTCCCACACCTGAATTATCAACGTCGGCAACATGAGTACATCGCGGTGTAATGAACGAATGAATGCGCAATGCAAAGGCCAATCCCAAACTGCATGTCCAAATTCAAGTAAATCATTATTTGTGGGAATATGCAATGCAAGCATATTCTCATTGCCTTACAGATACTAGTTAAACGATACAGAATTACAATTACATTACAGGTTAAAACGTTCATTGAATATAGCTTTTCCTTATTTAATTATATTGGAGGTCTACCGGTTTGCGTCTTCTCAATCGTCTTCTTGTGTTGGTTTCTCGTTCGGGTAAGCTTTGTATTAGATCATTTGTGTGATTACAAAGCGCGATTTGATGTTTTCTGCTTATCATTTTTATTTCGTCTTTTACAGTGAGGATGTTGAGATCACGTTGTAAGTCTTCATGGTTATATACCATGGTGCGTTTACAATGGTTCTGAGAATTTTTGTTTGCAGTCTTTGAATCATGTTAATGTTTGTCGTTCAGGCAGTTCCCCATATTTGAATCCCGTAAGTCCATATTGGTTTTATGATTGCGAGCCCGAAGGGCGAAGCTAATAATCAGAGGACAAGAAAATTTTTCTAGCGTACGTGTGTCGGGTTGTCCGGTTGTATATCGCGACTTCTACCAGTCATAATTTGATAAGACTTGTTTTAAAACAATTGGTAAGCGCTTGGCTTGCGATGACGTGACACGCGTCGCGTGTGGCGCGTTTTTTTTTTTTTTAATTACTTGTTTTAAAACTTGGCTTGCGATGACGTGACGCGTGTCACGTGTCGCGTGTAATTTTTTTTTTAAAAACTTGTTTTAAAACTTGGTTTGCTAACTTGGCTTGAGATGACGTGACGCGTGTTACGTGTCGCGCGTCACGTGTGGTGCGTTTATTTTTTTTTAAATACTTTTTTTAAAACTCGGCTTGCGATGACGTGACACATGTCGCGCGTGTAAATTTTTTGTTTAAAAAAAGGTACTTGTTTTAAAACTTGACTTTACTTGACGCGTGTCACGTCTTTCGTGTGGCGCGTGTAAATTTTTTTTAAATACTTGTTTTTAAACTTGGCTTGCTATGACGTGACGCGTCGCGCGTGTATTTTTTTCAAATACTTGTTTTAAAACTTGGCTTGCGGTGACGTGACGCGTGTCAGCTTGTGATGGTGTAATTTAGAGTTTTTTTTTATTCATAGGAGTTAGGAGACAAAAAATGTTTTTTTTTTAAAGTAAAATCTTTTTAAGATAATTCAGTCTTTAGGCTGAACTACAATTTTCCATATGGCGAGCTGAGAAGCTCGCTTTAGTATCTTAGTTTTATATATTAATAGTTTATTTTCTGTTGATAACTTTGAATTCTTCCCTAGAAGCCAGAAAAGTTGTCTGAATTTGTTTTTTATTTGGTTTCGTTTAGAGATTATATGAGGTTTCCAAGTCAATTTTTTGTCTATTAATATACCAGGTATTTAGCTTCATTGTCAAGGGGGATTTCTTTGTTGTTTAAGCTTATAATTTCTGGAATATAATTTCTTTTTGTAGTGTATACAATTTGTGTTGTTTTGTCCTCGTTTATCTTGATTCCCCATTTGAGGAACCATTCTACTGTCCTGTACAGCGCTATTCTGGCTTGTTCTGTGGCTAGTTTTATGCATTTGTTTGAGGATAGGATTACAGTGTCATCTGCAAATAGAGCTAGCATGGAGTTGATTGGAGTCGGTATGTCCGCTGTATAAAGAAGATAGAGCGTAGGTCCTAAAATACTTCCTTGGGGTACACCTGCATCTATTTGGCGTAAATCGGAGCACTCTTCGTTGTATTGCACGTAGAAGTGTCTATCGTTCAAGTAGCTTTTAATTAATTCATAGTAGTCTGGAAGCATACTGTTTAATTTAAATAGTAGTCCTTTATGCCAGACACTATCGAAGGCCTTTGCAACGTCTAAATAAACTGACACACAATATTTTTCCTCGTCCAAGTCATTCAATATTCTATTGGTTACGCGATGAACTTGTTGAATAGTCGAGTGTTTTTGTCGAAAACCAAATTGGTGGTCTGGGATAAGATTTTGTTGTCTTTGTCAATACGGTCAAGTATCATATTTTCGAATATCTTTGATATAATTGGTAATAGACTTATCGGTCTATATAAAGAAGTTTTCGTAGGATCTTTACCGGGTTTAGGAATGGCTATTATTTTGGATACCTTCCAGACTTTAGGATAGTAATTTTGACGTATAACAGCGTTAAAGATATTTCTAAGGTATATAATGGCATTGTCAGGTAAATATTTTAATGGTTTCCCATTAATCATGACATACCCGGCAGATTTATTTAGATTTAGTTTATGTTTAAAGTGATCTTTTATTTCTTTGGCGGATATTCGTTAAGTTCTTGTGTTTGTAGTTGTGTTATTTTGTGGAAATGAGATATTCTGACCATTAATTGCATTAGTGAATGTTGTTGTAAAGTAGTCAGCTAGAGTTTTCGCTTTGTCCATGCATATTCTAGACCAGGTACCGTCAATGTTTTTGATAGGTGGGTGATGGGTAGTTCCGTTCTTAAGACGTTTGTTTAATTTCCACTGAGAGAAGTTGGTTGTGTGCGTTGGTGTGAGATTTGACAAGTATTTGTTTATACGACTGTTGTTGTCCTCTTTGATGATAGCCTTTAGTTCTTTCGTCGATTTGTTGTAGTTTGCTTTGTCAAGCGGTGATCTAGTAGTGTGCCAAATTTTCCTAAATTTTCGCTTTTCTTTGATTTTTAGTCTTATTTTTTTCGACGTGAAAGTAGCAGTATTTCGTTGTTTTAACTCTGGCGTTGATTTTAGTGCGGCAGAGAAAAGAGTATCGTTGAGATGAATTATTGCACTCTCAAGGTCTTGATTGGTTGTTAGCGGAATCGTTAGTTCAATATTTTTGTCAACAAGTTGTCGGTATGCATCCCAGTCGGTCTTGTGGTTAGTCAAGGGGGGCATTTTTATTTGCAGTCTTACGTTTTTGAGATATTTAATAATGATTGGTGAGTGGTCTGAGGAAAGGTCAAGGCAAGTTTTTATTGTTAGTTGATTTAAGTTAATGTTCTTAGTTATGCAGAAGTTTATGAGGAGTTTTTCTGGTGTCAGTGGGCCAATAGGTTGGTTCTCCAGTACTTAAAAATTTACAGTTGCACCTGTTCAGAACATCCATGTTAGTCTTGATCCCCAGTCTGTATTCTTTGCGTTAAATTCTCCACCTGCGATAAAACGTGGCCCCAGGTATTTGAAGTAGTCAGTATACTCCAGTACTAATTGTGAACTTTGGTGGGCAGTATAGTGCAGATATTGTAAGGGGTCCTTGTGTGTCCTCGATTTGGATGGTTGTCTGATTATAATTGCGGTTCCGCCGTGAGCTCGTCCACTAGGGTGGTTTGTGTGGAACATTTTAAAGCTGGGAAATTTTTTAGAAAACTCTTGCTTGTGAAGTGAGTTTCTAAAATTAAAAGGATTTCTATTGAGTTGTTTTTCATAAATTATTTTACTTCTAAAGCATGTTGGATTAGTCCGTTTGAATTCCATATGACGATTTTAAGGTTTAAATTAATGTCCATTATTTATTTTAGTCATTAATAATGTTAGTATATTCATCATGTTAGAGATCTGTGATATTAGTTGTTTCATCATTTCTTTGATTACGGATAGGTCATCTGTGAGTTTTGTTGAGTTTTCCTATTTATTGTTTGTGGGAGGAGTATTGCTCCTTGGTTCCTGATTGCTGTTTGTAGGGGGAGTATTATTTTTTACAGCAGGAATTGTATTGCTTTTAATTGCCTCAGCATATGTTGTCGAAGGTTGGACCATGCTGGAGACAGTTTTGGTATTGTCATGGTTTTTAACTTCTGAGTTCTGCTCATCGATCGTTTTTTTCCTTAGTTGCGGATATCTTTGTACCTTTAGAGCTTTATATACTTCGCAACCCTTATAGTTTGCGGTGTGTGGTTTCCCGCAGAGTGCGCATTTTAAGTTATTGCAATCCGGAGATAAAGTACATTCAGTCATCCTGCGTTTTCCGGCGCACTTCACACAGGATGGTTCGAGTGAGCAAAAGTTGTTTGTGTGACCGTATTTTTGGCAATTCATGCACTGAGGGATGGACCTTTTTTGATAAGGTGGTTCGAAAGATATCTTGCAGTGCATATTGAAAGGGGCTTTTTAGTTCCTCATTGTAAAATGTTGTGTATGTTAGTAACGCTGTGTCCATATTCGTTTAGTTCTTTTTTGATTTCCTCCTGGTCCGCGGAGTGGTGCATATTACGTAGCATGACTACAGTTACGCTGTTCATTGGGTTTAAATGTATAATATTGTGTGTTTTTGAGTTTGAGTTCTTTTACTATTTTTGTATATGTTATGGAGTCGGTGGTCTGTATTTTTATTTCATTATTTTGTAAGACTTTTAATTCGTATGTGTCATTTGAAGTAGTTAGGTTGAAACATATATTGGCGGGGGTTTCGGCGACTTGGTCTTATAATTTTCTTGGACAAGCTTTCAGGTTCATCTAGTTCATGATCCGTTGAAAGGATATCAAAGCGATTGTGAGATTTCTCCTCGGGTTGGTTCAGCCAGTAGTTTTTTACGGTATTTAGATTTTTGAGTTTTTTAGTTTTTTCGGGGGATGCCCTGTTTCTTTTTGATTGCATTGCGCTAGGTTTTGTGGTGGGGTCGTCTGTTTTGATGGTTAGAGATGTATTTGTTATGGGTGTAGTTATAGTGTTGGCGTTACTTGAAATTAGTGTGGTCGTTGCATTGAACGATGATGCACTTGCAGTTGTAATGGTTGTTGATGTTAGTGTTGCTGTCGTTGAAGTTAGTTTTGAGTCAAGGTAAAATAAGTTATTTTCCAGTCGGGTGGAGGCGATCTTAATACACTCATTTTTCACGTAGCTCATGAAAAACAGAGCATACCTTTAGGCAATTAAGCAGATCGGGTGGTTGTTGTCTGTGATAAGCCTAATGAATCTGGGCTAGAAAGCTTAGGTGTTTGGAGCTTTTGATGGTAGCTTGAGTTCCACCGGTTCCACAAGGTCCACGGAGCGCTGGAGCTAGTAATTGATCACCAGGTAAATTGAGAAATAATGATTCTGCTTACCTTTGCACTGATTGATCTTCCGGTGAGAATTTCAGATGACCGTGATAGTTTACACAGAGCACAATTGTTGGAAGATAATTTCGCGTTTATTACGCGCGAATAAATATGATTTTTAAAGTTTTAAAAATAACACTGACTTAAGCACACTTGCTATTATCTTGACAGAGTTGCCAGCGAATTAGTATATAAACCCAACTTTATTAAAATAAACTCAGAAATAAAGTGAACTTTAAGTAAAGAAGTCGCGTTGTATCTCTCTTGAAATTTAGTCTCTAAACACTTAATTATCTTAAAAGCCCAATAGTAACTATTTCACGAAATTTGTAACAATTTTTTTGGGCATTTGTTTTTTTTTTGTTAAAAAAAACTAAATTTTTGTAAAAAACTAAATTTTTGTAAAAAACTGTTTTTTTTTAAAAAAAAAAAAACTTTTTTTTTAAAAAAAAAAAACTTTTTTTTAAATTTGTTTATTTTTTTTAATTTATGTTTATTTTTTTACACGCGCCACACGCGTCACAATTGCTATAAAACTAGCCCTATTAAATTCTGACTGGTAAAAGCCGAGACATATGACTTAACAAACAATGACGATAATGATTATCAATGAAATTCGTCAGACTTGTTTTGCCGTCTTCCCTTAAAAATAAAGTCATAAAATTGTAACTTTAACTTGGGATTAGTACTTAACAAACAATGACGATAATGATTATCAATGAAATTCGTCAGACTTGTTTTGCCGTCTTCCCTTAAAAATAAATTCATAAAATTGTAACTTTAACTTGGGATTAGTACTGAAAATCGTTCCTATGCGAGTGACTAAACACACCCGTGTATGTATATTTAGTTGTAATTCAGTCTAAAGACTAATTTATCTTAAGAGCCTTATAGTATGCAACGTTAAATGTAGGTATTTTATTCAATAGGTCTTTCAGTCATAAGCGATTTCTGAAATAGATTGAAAAACCACATTTAACTTTGCAAACCTTTAGGCTTAAAAAAATCTATAGCGCATTGAAAATCGAAAAATGAAATAGTTTGAAAAACCACATATAACTTTGCAAACCTTTAGGCTTAAAAAATCGATAGCGATGCGTAGATTGAGTATTTTTTCAGTTTCCACAGAAGTAGTAACACCTATTAATGGACAAATTACACCATCGCAAGCCGAGCGCTAACAAACGGTACAAAGGTAACGTACAAACGTACACGCGCTCGCTGAAAAATTTTCATGTCCTCTTAATAAAAGCTTCGCTCTTCGGGCTCGCAATAATTATTTAATTATATTTTTGTTTTAAAAATTTTATCGATGGGTCATCTTAGTTTGTTAGTTATCAGTTTTTCTAATTGTTTAACATCAGGTTTTGTAAAACATATAAACATACGAAGGGACACATCATTTGTAAACCTATTGCTTTTTCAATGAATCAGAGAATTCTAAGAAAATAAATTGAAACCGGCTACAAACGTGAGGAATGTGACATAATGAAAATCACATTCCTTCGTTTTAATTTTCTTTTTTTTAATTTTCAATAAAGTGCACGCCCACCCGTGGCAATGATGGTATGCGTAAAAAATCAAATTAAAATTTTTCATGTAAATTCTCTAATGAGAAAATGTTGTAACAACTTGGTGTTCAATGCGTTAATGTAATATGTTATTGTTATGAGTTATGTGGCGCATAAAAGTGAATTTAGACTATAGTTAAATTGAATAGCTCGCTCCCTGTGGGACTAGCGCTAGCGTTGAGGAAGAAAAGTAAAAAAGTCCGGAAGAAACTGGTGTGGAGAAAGGAATGGCTAAAAAAACGAAACGAGTTTTCACACGAACATCTTCTGAGTTAACTGAAATTAAATTCGCCGAATGATTTTAGAAATTTCCTCCGCATGAACGAGGAGGCATATGATCAACTTCTTGTTATGAGTAATGATTACACTCAAAATTATAAAAAAAGGTACCCAAATGCGAGATGTTATACCTGAAAGTCATCGTCTTTTAATAACTCTTCGTTTACTGGCTACAGGCAATACGTTTGCGGACTTGAAATGCATCAGTGCTATCTATATCTGAACATTCAATTGGTCGTATTGTCAACGAAACGAGCGAAGCAATTTTTGATATTGATATTATTGATATTTTGGATATCTTTCTTGGTATTTTTTAAAGAGCGTTTCGTACTGGTCATTTGTTAAATTAGAGTTGCTATACTTCTTTGGATTTACGTTCCACAACGCTGGTAGAGAACGATATACCTCTAAAAATTCCAAAATAAATTTTTTTTCCTCCATTCCTGAAACCTCCGCACAGCTTGACGACACATGTTAACTGTACAACGCAGTTGCGAAAGGACAGACGGGTATTCGTCGTTGACTGTTGTGTTAAGTGTCCTATTGAAGATTCTCTGAAGGCGTTTCCTAAGCCGTTGCTTGTGAGCATATATGGCCTGTATATGCTCAGACAAGTGTTGGAAGCGATCCCTGCTAGTGCGAATTGTTTTCTGCCGATCAATGGCTGAATTCACTGTAATCTCAAAATTTCTGATAGCATCATCAATTTCTGTATTCTGCAAGCCGCTGGAATAGAAAGTTCAGCTTCAACTTCTGATCTAAACCGGTTCCAGTTTATTTTCTTAAAGTTGATGTGAAGTTCAGGTGTTGGGGTGACTTGCACAATTCGCTGGTTCAGCCTCACTCGAAGCTCTATGGCCATATGATCCGAGTCGCTATCATGCGCCAAGCAGGAATAATTTCTTAATTCTGGGAGAATATTTAAGAAATTTGTGGTTGCCAGAAAGAAATCCAGAGTTGACGGTGTCCGAGGGTACGTCTTCCGGGGCTGTGAAACTATAGCCATCGTGTGCTGATGCGGATTTGAGTCCATCCAGTCTGTAATGGCCCTTCCCTTGTGATTGCACACTTCGTCCTGCCATCGAGTATGTCTAGCATTAAAATCACCTCCAACAACACAGTATGTGTGTATAGAGGAGGTGTTGCAGACAGTTTGCAAATCCCGTTGGATGTCTTCCCTCGTTGCGTTACAGTGATTGTACACCGATATCACCAGCAAGGTCTCCACTTCGTTGACTTTAATGCTGACAGCTGTTGCTTCCATGCTACGTAGACCACTAATTTGGACCTTTTCGCCTGCCATAGTGTTCCTGATAAGGACCGCCGTCCCAGAGCGTCCACTGCCTTTGTTGACCCTGTGGATATTGTATCCGTCTGGACTGAAAGGATTTCTCCCAGTGAGATTTGTTTCCTGTAAAAGAAGAATGTCAGGTTTATTAGTTTTAATAAATAATGTTATTCTGATACGCCTAGCTAACGAATAAATGGAATTCACATTATATGAGAATATACTTATCCTGCTTATTGTGAACATAATTCACAAATAAGTCGACCCAAAACAGTTGTTTTGGACCTGTCATCAAGACTGCTATAATTAGCAGGCACGACTTCTCTTACCTTCTGTAAAATTGTGAAGAGCCAAATAGCCTTTCCGCATCGTCGAAGATGTTGGCTTTTCCGGTAGATGGTAGAGGTTTAACGGCTGGCTTTTTTATTGGTTTGCTGTTTGATGCTGCATGGCTGCTTGTTAGAGGCTTGCTGGAAGTCCCCAAAGCAGCTCTACTAGCAAAACTTACTCCCTTTACTATGGCTTTTGAAGCAGACATCTGGGTGAATTTATGTTGTTCCTTCTTCTTTTGTGCGGTTTTAAGCTTTTCAGCCATCTTTTCCTTATATTTTGGACATCCTTTATAGTTTGCAGGATGTCAATTTTTCTGGCAGTTTGTGCAGAAAACGTTGTCGTCTTTTGAAGGGTTTCACCACCAGTACAGGGACACCCTCTGTCGTCAACCCTTCATTGACATCTTCAGCATCAAAGGAGTGGTGAATACCTTTTAGGACCAACATTTCTTTCCTGTCCTCCTTTGCAGTATAAGTGTTAAATTCAGTTTTTCTCGATTGTAGGAAAGACCGAATTAGCTGATGGCCATCTCTGTTCATGGCCGTAACGACTGATTTGTTGCTGTTGATGTTGCGAATTCTGCAACTAATGTTGGCGCTCTTCGTGAACTTTGATAGTTCAGCGACGTTTAGTCTGAAGCAGACTATTGGCGGCATGGCAAAATGTTTTGCTGTTGGTCCCGTAGTTTGGGATTTTTGGCTTGATGGAGCGACTGGTGGTGGTGCCTTCTTATTTGAGACCTTTTGGGACTCTTTTGGTATAGCTGTTTTATCAACAGAAATGTTTTTATCAACAGCAGCCACTGCAGGAGAAGATGATGTTGGTGGCGATGATGGTCTGCAATTTCCAGACAACCTCCTTTTTTTTGCCTTTGCGGGCATGGTTTCGGGAGAAGACCAAGCTTTGCGACTGTCTTCGTCGCTGGAGTTATCCTCTCCACCACTGCTGGACACGGGCACTTCAGTGTCCGATTCATTGCATACGCTCATGCTCTCCTCTACAGAGGTAGCTGATTCCTCGCAAAGCTGGTTGACTTCACCCAGCCTTTCGTACAATGACGAGAGGAAATCCCCACCATGGTTGGTGATTTGTTCCTTAATTAAGGATAAGACCTCGTTGACTTTTTCCTTCCTTTTCTGTTTTTTACCCATTTTTTAGGGCTGGAAAATGAAAAAACTTGATCTGAAATTAAATGACTATTAATTTAAAATATGTGCCTGAAATTAAAAAGTAATTAGTGAAGCTAAATATTTTCAAAAGTCGCAGGTAGCGAAATGCTCGCTTTTTGGTGAGATGGTTTTTTTCCGTTGCCGGTAGCAGGTAGCTGAGCGATCTGGTGCGGGATCTTTAAAGATGTGCTCGTGTGTTGAGCGCTCAATGCTGACTGAAAAGCTTACGCAATTGTAATGCCAGCTTGGTAGAACACCTCTTTAGAACTAATGGGCAAATACCATCTGGGCCAGCGGATTTGTGAGTGTTGAGATTGTTTAAAACTCTAGCATGTACCTAAGTCCTGCACTAATGAGCCTCAATGCATGCTCCGTCGTCATCATAAGGATAGTAGCAAGAATTCTATACATCTGACAGGCAGCTTTAAGTGCACTGCATATCAGAAGGCTGTACAGCTAGCGTAGATGAAATGACGATTATCCAAGTAAATCTTTATCATTGTTAAGCTGCAAAGGATCTTTTTCATCAAACTGTGCGTAAACTGGGAATAGATGCTGCTATTATCAGCGAACCATACAGAAACCTCGATGAAAGCATATGTGCTGTGGACGCTACTGGTAGCGGGTTTGTAATAAACGTTGTTTCCGGTTTTGAAAGAGCATAAGTCAATCAGATCCCTATATATAGTTTTTATGCACAACCAAGTGCATCAATAGAAGAGTTTCCAACTTTTCTGGTCCGTCAAGTTGATGCTCGTGAACGAAATCCCCTGGTGATAGCGGACGACTTTAAGGCATGTTCTGTGAAATGGGACAGCCGGAAAAGAGATGTTCGCGGTGAAACATTTTCTACGTTGCAGATTACATTATTGAAACATGGAATAGAATAGAAATCGATTTAACGTTTATCAGTAATTGCCTCTTAAGTCAGATCTCCCAAGTGACCTCCTTCACTTGGGAGATCAGCGAATTACACAAACATAGTGACAACCAAGCCATACTGCGAAATTCTTTGATGAAAAATTGTTTCTTTTCATGTTTGAGGATACCAGTATCTCAGGGTCAGCTACAGAAAAAGTGTCTAAAGTTATGACCTCGTTAAGAAGAACCTGTGATGTAGCAATGCCGAGGAAAGTATTAATTGGCCATCGCAAGTCTACTACGATGGAAGAAATCGCGGAACTTCGTCGGAAGTGCCTACGGGCCAGACGGCAATGCCAAAGAAAAAGGCGTATGAACATTGGTTATCTATAAAGTACGATCACAAGAAAACGCAGAAGACACCTGGGGTATACGGTACAGAACAGTATCGGCGAAAGTTAAGGGTAACTTGTTTACATCTCCTTCGTGCCCCAATATGCTAAACAGTATTGGAAAAAACAGACTTGTCCTGCTCCCTAAAGGGAAAAAACCCTTAGACGCACCACCACATACCGTCCTATATGTATGCTCGACACATCGGGCAAAATCTTATAAAGAATTATCCGCAAGTCGCGTTTAACAATTGATGCCATTGAATTTGTTAAAAAGTTAGCGCAAAAAGCGACAAATGGAAAAAGGTGAAAGGATTGAGATAAAATGAATTCAATTCAGCCAAATGAAGCTGCATATTCAATGAACTACGTCAAAGAAGTTCTGTCGTACATTTTGAGATTGATGGCAGATCACTTTGGTAACAGAATTTTGCCGACACCGACAATGACCAGAAGGAATATAAGGTTACAGGAGAAGTTCCGCAGGGGTCTGTGTTAGGCCCTTAGTTATGGAATATAATGTACGACGGTATATTTTGGTTCCAAATACCTGAAGAGGCATAGATTGTCAGTTTCGCAGATGAGATTGCAAACGTCGTTGTGGCAAATACTCTACTTATATCCAGTAGGAAAATAAGAGAGACAATAACATTTGAAGCTGGTAATTGCTCAATTATGGTATGGGAATGGTAATTGATGTGAGACTATCATTTAAAGAACATATATGAAGGTTGGCAGCAATAAAGGACAGTATGTTCAGCACTGTCTCGAATTATGGCGAAGCAAATTAGAAGAAAGCTGTTGGCTAGAGTTGTCTTATCGATCCTTTTATACGGAGCGCCAATATGGGCTAACACGATTAATATTATTATCTACTGGCGAAAGATGTCATCTATATAGCGACTAAGTGTTCTAAGAGTGATCTGAACCGAAGAGCAGCACGTGCTGAAGCCGTTAGAAACTAGCAAATTAGATGGGATCAGTCAAGGGTAGATGAACCCATATATTAATACAATCTGTAAAAAAACAACCCAAAAAATTAAAATTTTTCATCTAAATTCTGTAATCGCAGAAATTGATATGGGAGCCCCTCGATCCTGGGTCATTTTTTTTTTATTGTAGGAGAAAATCATCGAAAGAGACATTTGACATCAGATGTTAAAATTGAAAATGCTCAGATCATTTTATTCGGAGCACTTAGAGCACGCTCATACTCTGAGCAAATAAGAAACACGAGCATTTATCTTTGGAACTCTTTGACTGCTCTGAACTAATTTATGAAAACGCGCAATGACAGAATATTGTGAAAACTTGTTGTTCTATCTGTAAGTTGTTATCGACAAAAAAAACAACATCAATAAAAATACAATTCAGTAAATAAGTAAGTAAGTTGAATTAAGCATAAAACATTTATGTCTCGTTTCATTTGCTAGGTTCATTTGTGCGTGCGCTAAGATTTCTCTCTCTCTCTCTCTCCACCACCAAAACCATACAGCGCAGCCGACTGCGCAGCACACACCGCACACAGTCATTAAAGTACGACGGTATCTGATGCCACTATAAGAAATTAAAAAAGTGTATAAGGGCCCTGCGGCCGAACCCGGGGCCCGATTACTACCAAATTTTAGAAAAAGTATTTTTTATTGGGTATACACATGTGTGTAAAATTTGAAAAAAATCGGGAAATTTTTATTTTAAATTTGTATGGGAGCCCCACGAGCCCGGGGCCCGATCACTTCCAAATTTTAAAAGAAGTATTGTCACCGGAAATATTCATGTGTGCTAAATTTCAATAAAATCGGGATATGGGAAGTGGATTAAAAATTGATCATAAAATCTGACCAGCCAGCCAGCCAGCCACGTGTACGCGAAGTTAATAGAGAATTTAAAAAAAACAACCCATAAAAATTAAAATTTTTCTTGTAAATTCTCTAATCGGGGATACACACACACACACTGCGTGCTAGTTTGTGGCAAAATCATCCACCAAATGACGCAGCGGCAGCGAACAGCGCTGCTCACAAAGCTCAAAGCTCAGACTTTCCCGTAATCTGATTCGATGTAGCGATATTTAAAATTTGTATATTGGGGTCCCCAAGGGGCCGATCGCTCCGAGGGGCCTCAAATTTTAATAGAAAGTATTGTCACCGGAAATATACATGTGTGCAAAATTTCAATAAAATCGGGCAATGGGAAGTGGGCTAAAAATTGATCTGAAAATCTGACTAGCCAGCCAGCCAGCCACGTGCACGCGAAGTTAATATAGAGAATTTAAAAAATATGGGTCGGTAGAGGTCATATAGAAATAGACTTCTGTCTATCCCAAGTTTTTGCTCATACCTCCTTAAGTATAAGCACGAGAGTTCACCCACTGTACTTTACGTGAGGATATACCAGAAGATGTTCAACATATTTTCTTCCATTGTCCACTTTTTGCAAGAGAAAGACAGGATATGTCAGAGCAAAAAGGAAACACCATTTCGCCAGAAAATATAGCGAACTCTATGCTACAAAATGAGATATAATGCAGCGCCTACGGTGTCTCGAGCGTGAGAGAAGGAATGAAACAATGTAACACAAAAAACGATGTGAATAAAGTAGGAAAAGAAATAAAATAATAAAAACGGAGTGCGGCCATCGCTGAGAGTAGTAGTAGTTTGTAGTTTATAAGATAACTGTTGAGGATGACACACTCAATACTATTTTCAGTTGGTTTACAAAAAAGAGAAGATTATAAAACGCGTTATTGAGCGGAACAACATTATAAATGCGTCACCTTATTCCTTTCACGCAAGTCATTTAGGTAGTTCTCCCTTGGCAATGTATATATATATAGGGTATGTATATCAAAAAATTGCTAGAGTGAGTACTTATGTATTACTCCTCCTGCTGTCAACATACGCGCCGGCATGATTATTTGCAGGGGGTGCAACTATATTATATGTAAGTCAAGTAAAATGACAAATATTGGACAACAACGCCTGAAACTTTTATTCAAAAAATTACTTTTTTCAAAGTTTATTATAATATGTATAAAATAAATAACCATTCTTTTTCATAGGTTATGTATATCAAAAAACAATAAATATTTAATAAAAATACTTCTTTTTTAATTAATTAAACTGTATATTTTCTTCTTCCAATCCATGGGGTGCAAGTGCACCCCCTTGTAGCCCGCTACTGACGCCCACGGTTCTTCTTCTTTATGTCCTGTATCCCCTTATGGGTCCTAGGGCTCTACTACGCCTACGCGCCATCGCGTGCGGTTCCTGGCAATGAGCTTCAGCTCTCTCCAACTCTTCCCCAATTGCCGTGCCTCCTCCTCAACTGTTCTGCGCCATGTATTTCTCGGACGACCCGTTCTTCTACCATCCTGAGATAACGGGTTCCATTGCATTGCGTAGTTTGCTATGGAACTGTCGCCTTTTCGGAGTGTATGACCAATCCACTGCCACTTCCGTCGTTGGATGGTTGTGCCTATTGGTTCCTGACCCGTTCTCTGGTAAAGATGTTCGTTAGAGATACGGTTAGGCCAGAAAACCCTTAAGATGTTCCGTAGGCACCTATTTACAAATGTTTGTAATCTTTTTGTGATAGTAGCGGTCACCTTCCAAGTGCTGCACCCATACAACAGCACAGATTCAACATTTGAGCGGAACAGTCGCAGCTTGGTGTTTAAGCTGATCGCATTGCTTCGCCATATCATGGACATCATTCCAAACACCGATTTTGCTTTGCCGATTCGGTTGGTAATGTCCTGTTCGGTTCCACCTTCGGTCGAGACAATACTCCCAAGATATTGGAAACTCTCTACTCTCTCTACCGGCTGTCCAGCAATGTTAACATGAGTAACTGAGTTAGTGCCGAGGTTGATGATTTTGGTTTTGGCAGTATTAATCTTCAAACCCGCAACATTTGCCTCCCTCTCCACATTTGTTGTCATTTGGTGCAGCTCCATAATTCTATGTGAGAGTAAACAAACGTCGTCAGCGTAATCCAGATGTTTGAGTTGAGATGTAAGAGTCCAACGAATTCCTCCGTTTCCAGTAGATAAAGCTGCGCGAAGTACATCGCTAATCACCAACAAAAAAAGTATCGGCGATAGAAAGCAACCTTGTCGTACCCCACTTAGGATCTCGAATTCCTCTATGCAGCAGAGCCATCATAGGTTGCTTTAATAATAGCTATTAGTTTATCGGGTATACCTCTCCTGCGCAAGGCGAGCCAGATAAACTGTCTGTTGACACTGTCAAACGCCTTCTCAAAATCGATGAACAGCAGGTGCAGTGGTGACCGGAATTCAACGCACTGTTCAATAATGATCCGCAGGGTGTTTATGTGGTCTACACAGGAGGATCCAGTGCGGAAACCAGCTTGTTCGGCATCGAGTGTATCTTCCAGATGTTCCTTAATACGTTCAAGTACTACTTTGGCTATTACTTTTGCAACTGCAGGGAGAACGCAAATGCCTCTCCAGTTTTCGCACTCCATAAGACTACCTTTTTTAGGGAGCTTGACAATCATTCCCTTCTTCCACTCTTCGGGGAAACTTTCTACCTCCCAAGCTCTCTCTACAAGAGGATATAAAAGCTCTGCTGATGTCGTTGGAGCTGCACGCAGAAGCTCTGCGGGTATACCATCTAGTCCTACCGACTTGTTGTTCTTTAGTGCGTTAATCGCGGTAGCGATCTCGTCTTTACTGGGAGTTGAGGTGCGAATTCGGGAAATTGTTACTTCCGGCATTTCCGCTTGATTTAGGTGCATATCGTTAGCAAATACACGGTTAAGGACCGTAGAGAAATGCTCCTTCCATCGCTTGAGCTGATCCTCATCTGAAACGAGTACGGTACCATCTAGGCCTTTCACCGGATGTTGGCTAGAGCGGTGACCACCTGTCAGCTCTTTGGTGATTCTGTAAACGGTTCTGCTATCGCACTGGCTCGCTGCTTCCTCTGCTTCTGAGGCCAGGTTGTTAATATAGTTACGCTTGTCACGTCTTACACTACGCTGCACTTCTCTCATTTTTCTTCGATACATGGACTCTAGCTCGCTCCTTGCTGCTGCTGGGATATCTACAATACGAGCTTTAAGTAGTTTACGTTCTTCAATCCGCCTCCAGGTATCTTCGGTAAGCCACGTGCTGTGCCTTGCCTGGCTTCTACCAACAATACTTTCCGCTCCAGATGTGAAAACATTTTTCACAGCCTTCCAATGTTCCTGGATGGTTGTCGGCAGTGAGCTGCTGATTGCTTCCACTCCTTGCGATAAATGATCCCTTAATTGTTGGCGTACTGAGGGGATCTTTAGCCGGTCGATGTTATACCTAGGCATTCGGATGATATTGCGGATTCTATGAACTGATGCAGAACGTAACTGGACAGTAGCTACCATAAGGTGATGATCACATACCATACCCATGTCGGCTCCTCGTCTGTTTCGGACGTCTAACAGACAGCTCCTAAAACGTCTGCTGATCGCCACATGGTCGATTTGGTTGGATGATGATTGCCTGTCAGTTGACACCCAGCTGACCTTGTGGCAAGTCTTATGCTCAAACATGGTGCCTCCTATAACAAGGTTGTTGGTGTTGCAGAAATCAACAAATCTTTCACCATTGTCATTTCGTTCGCCGAGGCCGTGCTTCCCAATCACATGCTTGAGTCCTTCATTGTCGTTGCCAACCTTGGCATTCAAATCCCCCATCACGATGACGATATCTCCGTTCGGCGTTGCGTTGAATACAGCGTTTAGTTGATTGTAGAAGTTGTCCTTTTCATCCTCAGTCGAGGGATTCGTTGGGGCGTAGCACTGTATGATCGTGACGCGCCGTACTCTAGTCCGAAATCTGGCCGATATGATCCTATCACTATGCGGGTGCCAGGAAATTAGGCCTCTACGTGCTATTGGCGTTAGCAGCAGACCCACTCCAGATTCACGGGTACTGCCGGAGGGTTTGCCAGAGTAGAGTAGCACAGTGTTACACGTTGGGGATTGGTACTCTCCCGCGTCGAACCATCTTACTTCACTCACTCCCAGTATGTCCAAATTATATCGAAGAAACTCACGTTCCAGTTGAAGAAATCTGGCATTATGAGGTCCTTCACTCCCAGAGTCAAGGAGCGTCCTCACATTCCAGAAACCAATCTTAGTCCGGGTACAATAGCCAAAAGTCGTCATTATTCGATCATTACTTATCCGAGGCGTTGTGTCAGTTTCAGTAGCGGGTATTTTTCGGTACCGCAGGGTGCTATCCCACGTTACCTAGACTAGAAACGCTAGACCGTTCGCACTTGCAGTTTTAGCCTACATGTATAAGGATTTATACACATAGTTGCCCGGGGACCACCACGAGGAGGTAGCACTACATCACGAACTTGATTGTTACGCTACTGGCCCAAACCAAGTTTTGAGCAGTCAGTAGTTTCCCGATCAATCGCAATGTAGATCCCTGCCCACGCCCACGGTTGTGAAAATTAATTTGTTCAACAAATCAAAATTCGTCGCCAAATGTCAAAATCAGCTGTAGTGAATTCGCTAATTGCGTTAAACTAGTTCCACAAACTAATTTTGAATAAACCAGTTCCGTAACTAGCTTAGCAAAAAGAAAATGAGAAAAGGGACTTGAACTAGTCAGTGTGTCAAGGGTATAAGAATATGAGATTCGCACATGTTAAGGCTAATGGTTCTTTCTGAAGATTTCCAACCTCCTCCATAAAAAACATACATAGATATTACATGCATACCTGCATATACACTTTCAAACGTGCATACATGCATACATACATAATTACAAGCCTGCATAGATACATACATGTATACATAAATAAATATTGAAATAAAATAATAATAATATAGATTATTTTAAAGTGTTCAAATTAGTTTATAAGAGGGTAGAGTGTATTATTTTAGGGAAATATTTTTGAACAATTTGGTTTGTGTTCTTCAGAAAATCTTCGTATTTGTTCCAGTAAATATATACATTTTAAGTTGTGCCAGATTCTGTAATATGCATGCACATCTGCAACTGTGGTGCCAACTGGGCTACCACATCGCTGATTATAAATTGGGAACCGCGCGATAAAACAATTGGTGACGTAAATATCACGAAAACTTTTTTAAATTTCTCTATATTAACTTCACTTGCCCGTGGCACGGATGTCGGTCGGCAGTCGGACGTCTGTCGGACGTCGGGTGGACGTCTGTCGGACGTATGCACACATGTGTATTTTCGGAAGCAACACTTTCTATTAAAATTTTAGGCCCCTCGGTCCACGGCCCATACAAATATTTTACAAAATTTACCCGATTTTCTTCAAATTTTATACGCATGTGTATCTCCGGTGGACAACACTTTGTAAAAATTTTGGAGACCCATAAAATTATTTTAAAAAAATTAAACAAATTTTCTTCAAATTTAATACACATGTGTATCTCCGATGGACAAAATTTTTTGTAAAAATTTTGAAGACCCCGTGCCCCGGGTTCGTGGGGCCCCAAAAATTTTTTTTAAATAAAATTAAACAAATTTTCTTCAAATTTAATACACATGTGTATCTCCGATGGACAAAATTTTTTGTAAAAATTTTGGAGACCCCGGGCCCCGGGTTCGTGGGCCCCAAAAATTTTTTTAAAAAAAAATTAAACAAATTTTCTTCAAATTTAATACACATGTGTATCTCCAATGAAAAACACTTTTTGTAAAAATTTTGGAGACCCCGGGCCTCGGGTTCGTGGGGCCCCATAATTTTTTTTAAAAAAACTAACCCGATTTTCTTCAAATTTAATACACATGTGTATCTCCGATGAAAAACACTTTTTGTAAAAATTTTAGCCCGATTTTCTTCAAACTTTAACACATACCCATCTCCTATTAGAGAATTTACATGAAAAATTTTAATTTTTATGGGTTGTTTTTTTATTGTTATAATGTACACACGCCAGAGGAATTTGCACCCTTATAATGCATAGCACAGCGTTGTCTTTAGAAAATTAGGGAGAGGAAAATTTGAGATGTCCATGCTCATGTGTCTTAAATGACTGCAGATCATACAAATGCGGAAACACGGAGTCGGAAAATTCATTCCACATAGTTATTGTACGGCTAAAGAAGGAACCCTTGAATTGGTTAGTACGTCCGAAGACAGTGACAGGCAGTAAACATTCCTACGATGTGATTCGATCGTTTTCGTGACATTTACGTCACCAATAAGTTTTATCGCATAGTTCTGAATTCTGATGCAACGTGGTCTTGGGGGCACCTGCCCAGACAATACAGCTGTATTCGAGTTTAGGGCGAATATATTGTTACGAAAAGTATCTAGTAGTGTAGATAGTGGAATTGAAATCCTAAGATAAATCGCAATGTACATACTGCATACTAAAAATAGGTACTGCATTATAATAAAGCAATTTTGCATAGAATACCTTTGGGCTTTATTAGATTATTTGAAATATAATGGATTTTAAGTTTAAATCATTATGTATTGGTCAAAAATTTATTCAAACCAGTTTGTGCGGTTTTTCGATTTGTGTGTAGGAACATGATTGAACATGTAGTTTATTTTTAGAAGATGACTCATATCATATAACTATCGTTAGTTGTAAATAAGGGAATAAGGTCTACAATTTTCTGGTCTTCTCTCGATATTTTTGTCTATAAGATTGAAGTTTCTGGAAGCTTTTCAATGAGTATAAAAGGTGGCGTTCGCTGCAGAGGAATCATTAGTTATTTGGAATTTAACCAGTCAAGTTATTTGTAAAGTACAAGTATTACAAGTGTTTTTGTGTACATTTGAAAGTTCTCCAGTATAAAATTGTGAACTTGTTCTATTTTAACTGTTTGTTAATTAAAGTTGTTATTTGTAAATTAATTAACTTGTGTTGTGTTTTATTTGCAAAATCCTTTACGAACTCGAAAACCTGAATTTCGTAACAATTGGCGTCAGAAGTGGGATTTTGCAAATCGTAAAGACATTACAATTTTGCAAATCGTGAGACAGTAAATTATTTGGTGATTTTGCACACCTTGAGACAGTAAATAAATTAAGTGATATTTTACAAACCGATAAGCAGTAAATAATAAAATGGAAAGTGCAGTGAACAGCAAATCCTGTAGTTTCCAGGAGCTTAAAGAAGAGCTTGGAAAGCGAGACCTAAGCACTGCGGGCAATAAACAAGAGTTATTTTTCCGATTGCAACAAGTTGTTAAAGCGAAAAAACAGCAGGCTGGAGAAGCGTTTTAAATTGAGAAAAGCGTCTACTTCGGAAAATAAAGAAGTGCCAAACATGGAAGCAATGTTTAATGCCCTAATACAACAAATTAACAGTAAATTTGACCAGCATAGTGAACAGATAACCAGCAAAATTGACCATCAAACTTTACAGAATCAAAAGTTAAGAAAAGATATGAATTCTCAAATTAAGGAACAGGTCAGGAGAATAAACAGATGAATCTAGACCTAAGTTAGTTAAACGAGAAATTGGACCAGCAGAAGCAAGAATTGAATTTTCAAATTAGTGACAAGTTGGAACAGCAAAGAGAAAAGCTAAAGGAGTGGACCAACAAAATCAGCATTTAAATTCCAAATTGACCGATGAGTTTGAACAGCAAATTCAACAATCGCAGAAAAGAACTGAAGAAGGAAATTTATCAGCAAAGTCAAGTTTTATAAACAAAATCAGAAGCTGGAATCACTTAGAGGTGAAATGAGCGGAATTCAATTAACGCTAAAAGGTGAAATAAATGAAATCCAAGAAAAAGTGAAATCTCTCGAGACAAACATGACAGGAAAAATGAGTGGTTTGGAAGGCAAAATTACAGATTTTGAGGCCCGGCTGGACAATCGTACCCAATTGGTCAAAGAGAACACCCAACAAAGCAGCACCAGAGTAATTTCAGAATTTTCTAGCAACCAGAAAAGAATATTGAAGCCTCCTGCTTTCGATGGCGAGACAGCATTTGAAAATTTCAAAGTCCAATTTGCAGCTGCGGTACAACATAATGGATGGGGCGCTGAAGAACAACTAAGTTCTCTAATCCTGGCGTTGATGGACAAGGCGGCTGATGTATTGCGAATGATTCCAAATGCCGAGATGAGTTCCGTAAGAATCTTGAAAGAGTTGGACTTGCGTTATGGACAGTCTCACAAGCAAAGGACCACAACAAAAAACTAGAGGAAAATGCAACAGTACAATGTGGAGCTCTATTTGAGCGGGTGGCAATGGACATATACTCGTGTACATTGACTATTTCAGTAAATGGGCAGAAGCATATCCCATCGCAAACCAGAAAGCTAGCACGGTGGCTAGGGCGTTCGTGGACAATTTGCAGATTTGGAGTACCACTGGAACTACATTCCGATCAAGTACTCAACATAAAGAAAACGAGGACTACTTCGTTTAATACACAGTCAGACGGAATGGTCGAAAGGTTAAATTGAAATATTATATTGAAATTATAGTTAGCCAGTCGAGAGAAGTAGTATATAATGCTACAGATAACATTTCCCATGTTAATATAAAATAACTATAACATTCGCGTAGTGTCAATCTCTTCTGGCTAACCACAATTTAACTATAGTCGGCGCGCTCATTTTTTCTCGCACGGCTATAGTCTAAATTCTCCATAAGGGAATAAGGCTACAATTTTCTGGTCTTCTCTCGATATTTCTGGAAGCTTTTCATGAGTATAAAAGGTGGCGTTCGTGGCAGAGGAATCATTAGTTTTTTGGAATTTAACTAGTCAAGTTGTAAAAGTTCTTGCAAAGTGATAAAGCTACCACCTAAGAGAATTATTGTTAAGTACAACTATTATAGTGTTTTTGTGTGCATTTAAAATTTGTCTGTTTATTAAAGCTGTTATTTGTAAATTAATAAACTTGTGCTGTGTTTTATTTCTTGTAAATAGTAGCCAGGTCTCTGGGAGTGAAGTACATCTAACACCTTTTTAGGAAGCCTAAACATTTCGCAGTATTCTTAGCGATGGCGAATATATGGTCGTTCCATCGATGCTTGTTGTTAACGCACATACCGAGATTACGAGTTTTTCCGTTTCTTTGATGCAGGATCTATTCATGGATAATTGTTACGGTTAGATGACAAAAGACAGAATTCGGTTTCGGAAGCGTTAAGTCCTACTCTATTGTGAAGTCCCCACCTCTAATTTTCGGAGAGGAAATATGCAGGACCAACAAAAGGCTTGTTTGTTGCTCATTCTTAAGATCCGTCGCCGACGCCTCGTATTTTTTTATAATATCCACCAATTTTCAATATCCATAATTTTTTTTTATAACGTATGACGTATTTGGGGCTCGTTATGTCCCACAAACAGCGGGTATTTTCGTAGGCGCACACAAATTCTTCTAACAGCGCTTTTGATTTGCTGGGTACAGTAAAGGTTTGGTGTCCCATTTCGACAGCGTTCTCGACGAAAACCAGAGAAAGCTGTAGAAATAGGAAACTTAACCTTCACTGTACCCAGAAAATCGAGAGGGCTATACAAATCTTCTGTCTTCATCCATGTCCATACGGCCTTTTAAGTTAAAAATTACAGTTGACTGACGATTTTTTGTACACATTATCGATCATAATCAGTTTCGAGTGTCAGTCCGTCATTAGGGCGTTCACACTTTCAGTTTTAAGGGATGTCGATCTAAACTTACAGTCTAGTTCGATAGTCTGTCAGTCGCTTTAGCCGCACAATAATTCCGTGTTTCCGAATTTGTATGATCTGCAGTCATTTCTCTCGCTAATTTCCTAACGCCCACGTGTGTAAGCATTAAAGGAGCCAACCCCTTGAGCGTGTGTACATTATACAAAAAATTAAGGTTATGCTCAGAAGATGACGAATCATCCGAGCACATTCTGTTTGAATGCCCAGAATTATGCTGGTGAAAGAGGCGGCAGGAGGATTAGATAAAGAAATATACTTGGTACTATGGACGTACTATCCGTCACAGAGAGGTGGTTCGACTCTTAGATTATGTCGTGTTTTTTTTTTAAATCTGGCGTAGATTGATTTTTTGGCTGTCAAGTTGTTTGTTTTTTTTTCCAAAAAACCAATCTACGGTAGAACGGGCAAGAGACTTTTAATAAAAAAAAATTGCTATTTTTAAATTCTCTATATTAACTTCGCGTGGTCTGATCTTGTGATAAATTTTTAACCCACTTCCCAACGCCCGATTTTATTGAAATTTTGCACACATGTATATTTCAATACAATACCTTCTATTAAAATTTGGGGCACCTCGGGCCTCGGATTCGGGGGGCTCCCATACAAATTTATTACAAAATTTACCCGATTTTCTTAAAATTTTATACGCATGTGTATCTCCGATGCAAAACACTTTTTGTAAAAATTTTGAAGTGAAAGGGCCCCTGGGTTGCATCTATACCAACTTTATAAAAAAAGTATTCGATTTTCTTCAAATTTTATATGCATGGACAACACTTTTTGTAAAAATGTGGTAGTGATCGGGTCCCGAGTCGGCGGGCTCCCTACCAAAAATTATAAAATTTACCCGATTTTATTTAAGCTGCACATTCTGTATCCCCGATTAGAGAATTTACACGAACAATTTAAATTTTTATGGGTTGTTTTATTTAAATTCTCTATATTAACTTCGCGTGCCGGTGGCTGGCTGGCTGGCTGGTCAGATTTTCTGATCAATTTTTAACCCACTTCCCAATTTCCATGTATTTCCATGACAATACTTTCTATTTTATTTCAGAGAGATTGGGTTGCGGGATCGGGGGGCTCCCATAGAAATTTATCAATTAAGCTGCATTAGATCATATCATCATACTATAATGACTGTGTTCTGTGTGCGCTGATGAGCTGATGCGATGTAGGCAGTGCTGCTTGCTTTACGATTGGGGTTGTTTTGTTGTTGTTGCGTTGCAGCAGAGAATATAGAGATATCAAGCAGCAGCAATTGAAATGTGTTGTTTTTTCTTAAAATTTAATACAGATATGTATCTCCGATGGACAACCCTTTTTGTAAAATTTTTGGATACATACCTCTGGTCACAGGGTCATGGGGCCCCAAAATTTTTTTAAAAAATTAACCCGAATTTTTTAAAATTTTATACACATGTTCTCCGATGGACAAAACTTTTTGGCCATTTTTTGAGCGAATATTTTAAAACAAAGGTTAGATCCATATAGGAATCTTATATTTCACTTTCGATATATATACAGGGTCCGGCAATCACGCGCGCTCATATTTTGTCAACCGTTAGTCTGTTGTTTACAAGTCTACGGAAACATGTCGATATGCGTCGTATTTGAAAGGAATATTTAAAATGGAATTCATACGTATCAGTTTGATTGAATTTTTTTGCTGGTAAGTCACAACTGGTTATTGTCAAACAGCTCCAGCACTTAAAACAGCAACGTCGCAAACTGCAACAGCAAATTTGCAAGGTAAAGGCACGAATTAAGCGAAATCCACGACAAAGTGCGCAAAAACTCTGCACGTGTCAATTTGAAGCCCTACAATATTCAAAAAGTGCAAAATTTGGCAACGGCTCAAAATGCAGTTCGACTTGAAAGATGCAAAGTGCTAAAAACGTCTGCACGAACGTAACGATTTTGGTAACTTGGTGTTTGAAAATGAAATGTTGAAATGTTCTAATGAAAACATTTTTACGGTTCAACACAAACGAAAATGATGGTGTGTGGTTGGAGGGCAAGTCCATTGGACAAGCATGTTGCTCTTTGCAACCAAGCGCCGACTTGAAGGCTTAGAAGGGGTCGACAAGAAGATATGAAAATGTTGACGCATTGAAGACAGTTCTTCGTAGATAATGGACCAAAATACCAACAGCATACGTTCGTGCAGAATGCAATGCCTTGATTGAGAGATTTTAAAAGCGGGGAGGGGGAAAATGGGAGAGGACAGAGAGAGTGATGAGCTACCTTTGGTTTCAAGACTCATCTAGAGAAAACTCTCAAGAATTTTTGACTTTACTTAGCCCCTACAACTCGTCAAGTTCGACGCTCGGGCAGGAGTCCGCGGAGTAAAGGAAAAGAAAAGAAAGAATATAGAGTTCGAAGCGCTCCGTACCCCCGGCACTGCTAGCCTCACAGAGCTGTCATTATGGCAACCCCACGAGACCCATTGTACGCAGGATTTTTTTTAAATTCTCTATATTAACTTCGCGTGCACGTGGCTGGCTGGTTGGCTGGCTGGCTGGCTGGTCAGATTTTCTGATCAATTTTTAGCCCACTTCCCATAGCCCGATTTTATTGAAATTTTGCACACATGTATATTTCCGGTGACAATACTTTCTATTGGTTCGGGGGGCTCTCATACAAATATTTTACAAAATTTACCCGATTTTCTTTAAATTTTGTACACATGTGTGTCTTCGATGGAAAACACTTTTTGTAAAAATTTGGAGCGATCGGCCCCTTGGGGACCCCAATATATAATTTTTAAATATCGCTATATCGCATCAGATCACGGCAATGTCTGAGCTCTGTGCTTTGTGAGCAGCGCTGTTCGCTGCCGCTGCGTCATTTCGTGGATGATTTGCCACAAGACGAGCACGCAGTGTGTCTGTGTGTTTATCTCCGATTAGAGAATTTACAAGAAAAATTTTAATTTTTATGGGTTGTTTTTTTAAGGAATGCAATTTACAATATATCACATTCCTCACGTTTATTTTCTCAGAATTCTCCCTGATTCATTGAGAAAGCATTACAGAAAACACGAAGACGAAACTAAAACGACGCGAGTCCAAATGCTTTAATCAATGGATCTTGGTCAGGGAAAACTAGAAAAAACCCTGACCGAGAAAATATTACATAAAATACAAAACGTAAGTCAGCCTTCAAAAATTCTTGGATCTTCTATTAAACAATTCGGAACTTCGGGAACTGGTTGACGTCTATTTTGAAGGCCTGTAGATTAAACTATTTGAAAAACACGGAGTCATCTAATTGATTCCACAATGATGATGATGACCGTAGTTAAATTTGTACAAAACAACGTTTTATAAAACTTAAGCATTGGCTCGCTCTTTTTGAAATTTCATAAATATGTTCCTTCCAAGAATGGATGGTATGACTCGAGCTGTAAAACGAGCAAGAAATGATTGCAATGCCCATCTTCGGCGAGTCAAATTCGTCTACGAAAAAATTAAGGCAAAAAATACTACAATGTCCCAAAGGTAGTAAAAATTTTTGGTCATTCGCAAAAAGAATCAAAAATACAGCCTTTTCGTCCATTCCAACGCTCATTTATAATGACACTCCAGTTGTCAACTCTAAAGACAAAGCCAATCTGTTTGCTGCACATTTTGCAGCTAGCCCCATGCTTCCAGATTGTGCATTGATGCCGCTTGCACCCCCGAGTATTGAACACTCTATGGGACAGATCTTCATTCGTACTCGTGCGGTTTTAAACGATCTCAACATTCACAAATCCGCTGGTCCAGATGGTATTTCCCCATTAGTTCTGAAGAGGGGTTCTTCCAAGCTGGCATTACCATTGCGTAAGCTTTTCCATCTATCCTATTCTTCTGGACTCTTCCCAAGAAGTTGGAAAACAGAATTTGCCCAGCCCATACCCAAAAAAGGCGAGCCATCGTCTCCTTCTTCGTACCGACCCATAGCACTTACATCCATTCTTTCCAAGGTCGTGGAGAGGCTGATCAATTATCAGCTTAAGAAATATCTTGAAACCAACGAAATCCTTAGTGACCGGCTGTATGGATATCGGGGGCAACGTTCTACTGGTGATTTGATGGTATATCTCACCGAACAGTGGAACCGGTCTTTGCATCAATTTGGAGAAAGCAAAGCTGTTGCACTCGATATTTCTAAGGCATTTGACAGATTTTGGCATCAAGCTCTTTTGTCTAAAATGCGTGCTTATGGAGTAGACGAAAAACTGCTTCATTGGATTAGAAGCTATCTTTTGGACCGCTCAATTCAAGTTGTTTTGGACGGTTTAAAGTCTTAAGTTCGTTACTTAAATGCTGGCGTTCCCCAGGGCTCTGTTTTGTCCCCGACTCTCTTCCTCATTTTTATTAATGATCTCTTATCTGTGACTTCTAATCCAATTCACTCCTTCGCCGACGACAGCACTCTCAGCCTCTCATATAAGTTTGAGAAACGTCCCTCCACTTCTCATGTGGAACTCAAACAACTGCGCATATTAAACACGTTAAATTCTGACCTTGACAGCATAATACAATGGGGAGAAATCAATAGAGTAGAATTTAACGCTTCCAAAACCCAAGTCTGTCTCCTGTCGTCCAAGCGAATCCTAAATCCCATCGCATTATCCATGAATGGCACTTGCATCGAGGAAACTGAAAATCTCGCAATTCTCGGTATGTGCGTTAACGACAAGCTTCGTTGGAATGACCACATATTTACCGTCGCTAAAAATGCTGCGAAATGTTTAGGTTTTCCATTGCTCAAGATGGTGTTTTACCGAATATTCATGCAGTACTTTTGCCAAACAAGACCGAAAAGAAAGCTTAAATTTCTATGCGCAAAATAGAAACGAACAAATTATTAAAAAAAAAAAAGAATGGTGCAAGAAATATTTCACTCCCTCTGATCTGCAAGGCTTTTATTCGCCCTAAACTTATAAAACTTATAGTGATGAAAATATAGCGAAATCATTAGATTCGCTTGAACACCGCAGGAACGTTTCTTGCTTATCATTGTTTTCTCGCTTCTTCTACCAGCGGTGCTCAAGAGAAATAGCCAGCTGCATGCCACCTCTCCTTGAATTCAACCGCAATACTCGTGGCGCTCTAAATACTCATCAGTTTACCCTCAAGCCCATCTTCGGAAGTACAGTTAAATTCAGGGATTCGTTCTTCAGCCGTACAACACGTAATTGGAATGCTCTGCCAAGCTCTGTCTTCCCACATCACTATGATCCACAGGCATTCAAAACACAAGCTCATAGACATCTCCTCTTTTACAGCAATTTAATTTTAAACAATATTATCTATACCTTTCCCTTTTCTTTTATCTTTCACTTTTTTCCTTTATCTTTGAACCTTTTTCTTTGATCCTTTATCCTTTATCCTTTACCCTCTATCCTTTATCTTTTATCTTTCAATTTTAAAACAAAATAAAAATGAAAAAATATAAGAGGGGGTATAAACAGGGCGATCTTCAGCCTCTGTAATATTGATTGCTGGCCTTCTCGTATAAGGAGACGTCTTGATTATTAAAGATGTCGTCGAATCTAGCATCTGTGAATCCTCTGATGTGTATGTACCGGTGACTTGGCTCGATTTCTTCGCTTCTCAGTCCTTGCATCTCAGGACTTGGATGAGTTTCCAATCCATCGACGAATTTCCTCGCCATTTGGAACAAGTGGTCGGTTATTGGCAGCAGACCTGCTGCTTCGTAAAGTCTTGCAGTCGACGCAAACTTATAGCTGTTTGGCACCCTCCAGAGTCCTGTACAGATCCTTAGTACCTACCTTTCAAATAGGAAGATCTTCTTCATCGTTGTTGGTGAGACGGTGAACCATATGGGATAGCCATAGGTTATCGCTGGCCTACTGAGCTGCTTGTAGATGAGCAGCCTGGTGTTGTTGGACAGTCCGTTTCGTCTTTTTAGTAGCGGGTGCACCAAATGAAGAGCGTAGTTCGCTTTTTTCATTGTTTTATCGATGTGAAGTTAAACTTGAGCCTCTCAGTAAAGTTGATTTCCAGGTACTTAGTCTCTGACTTGGCGGTCAGGCCCCCAAAGGTTGGTTGCATTCCTTAATTGCAGCGCAAAAACTAAGAAAGTAAAAAAAGAGCCACATTACATTACATAATTGCTACGAATCAATAATATAAACATTCAAGCTTCTTCTCTTATCTTATTACATATATAGTCTCTGACTTGGTGTTTGTTGTCGTGTTATCCGGAAGGGTAATTTTTAAGGCTCTGCACCGGCTTGCGATTTTTCTAATCCTTGTTTCGGTTGCTGGTACTCGGAAGCAGATGAGTTCCGTTTTGTTGGCGTTGATCTTAAGTCCCCACTTTAGGTAGTACTCCCAAAGATTTCGGAGGTGTTCCTCCACTCTTCGGGCAGCTATCTCAGGAGAGCGGGAAACGGCATACGTTATGGAGTCATCCGCGAAAAGCATGGTCCTTGTTCCGGCTGTATTGGTGGGTTGATCCGCCGTGAAGATGCTAAATAGGACCAAGTCTGGAGCCTTGGGGATCTCCGGCTTTAATCCTTTTCCTTGTCGATAGGCTGCCATACACCTGTACAAAAAAGACCCTGTTAAAAAGAAAATTTTTAATTATTTTCACAATATAATTGGGGAAACCAAATCGAATAAGTTTGTCCAGACGCTATCGAAAGCTTTTTCGATGTCTAACAAACAGGCTACTGTACTACTTTTGACATTCAGTCCTCGAGTGACGTCACTGTGAAGCTTCATCAGAGGGTGCAGCGTAGAAAGCCGAACTGAAAGGAAGGAATTAGATTTCTTTCCGAGCAATACGCATTGATCTTTTTACGGATCAAAGACTACAATACTTTACTGATACAACACAGTAAAGCTATGGGGCGGTAACCAGTTACACTGGAGCGGTCGGTTTTCTTCGGTACTGGTACTACTTTGGCTACCTTCCAGTTGTCTGGAAAGTATCCATTGTTAAGGCAATTGTTGAATATGATGGTTAACATCAAAATTGCCATACCCGGCAGCTTTTTAAGCAGGAAATTTGAAATCCCGTCAGTGCCCGATGATTTTTTAGAGTTTCCACTCATAATTAAATCACTAACAACAGCTGTCCCTGTAAACATATCCACGTCTACGGGTGCGTTTGCGGGATTGTCTTCGCTGAAGACTTCTTGGGGAAGTGGTGTCTGTCACAAGACTTTCAACTTGCTCTATGAATTCTGGAAGATGAGTTGGTGGTCGGTCTGTAAAGCTCCTTTCGAAATGACAGGCAAAGGCTTCGGCTTTTTCAACAGAACTGGATGCTACTTGCTCTCCAAACGTGATACTTTCTGGAATAGAAATACGTTTTCCGATCACAGAATTCAGCTTTTTAAAAGCATCCGGGCCTGGTTTGATGTTCTGAAGTCGTTTGGTTAGTTTATCTTCCTGGTAACTTCGCACAGCTTGACGAAGCATGATTACTGTACAACGCAGTTGCGAAAATACAGACTGATACTCGTCATTAACTGTGTTTAGAGTCCTGTTAAAGATCCTCTGAAGGCGTTTCCTTAGCCTTTGCTTGTGAGCATATATTGCTTGAATATTCTCAGGTAGATATTGAAAGCGATCCCTGCTAGAGCGAACAGTTTTCTGCCGATCTATGGCTGTGTTCACTGAAGTCTCGAATTTACAGCATCATCAATTTCGTTATTCTCCAGATTTCTACAAGCAGCTGGAATTTGAAGTCTAGCTTTCTACTTCTGATCTAAGCCGGTTCCAGTTTATTTTCGCAAAGTTGATGTGTAGTTCAGGTGTTGGGGTAACTTGTACAATTCGCTGATTCAACCTCACTCGAAGCTCTATGGCCAAATGACCCGAATCATTATCATGTGCAAAACAGGAATAATTCCTTAATTCCGGCAGAATGTTCACAAAATTTGTCGTGGCCAAGAAGAAATCCAGCGTGGATGGTGTCCGAGGATATGTTTTCCGGGGCTGGGAAACAACAGCCATGGTATGCTGCTGAGGATTTGAATCCAGCCAATCTGCAATGGCCTTTCCTTGGTTGTTGCATACTTCATCTTGCCATTGGGTGTGCCTAGCGTTAAAATCCCCTCCAACCACACAGTATGTGTGCCCAGATGAGATACCGCAGACAGTTTGCAGATCCCTCGTTTTCCCTCGTTGCATTACAGTGATTGTACACTGATATTACCAACAAGGTCTCAACCTCGTTGACTTTGATGCTGACAGCTGTTGTTTCCATGCTATGTAAACCACTGATTTGCACCTTTTCGCCTGCCATAGTGTTTCTTATAAGGACCGCCGTCCCAGAGCAATCACTGCTTTTGTCGACCCTGTGGATCCTGTAAAAGAAGAACGTCAGGTTTATTAGTTTTAATAAATAATTTTAGTTTGATACGCCTAGCTAACGAATAAATAGAGTTTACATTATATGAGAAAATACTTATCCTGCTTATTGTGAACATAATTCAAAAATAAGTCGACCCAAAACGGTTGTTTTGGACCTGTCATCAAGACTGCTATAATTAGCAGGCACGACTTCTCTTGCTTTCTGCAAAATTGTGAAAAGGTCTGCTCCAAATAGCCTTTCCGTATCGTCGAAGATGTTAGACTTTCCAGTAGATGGTGCCGGTTTTGGAGCTTGCTTAATTACTGGTTTTTTGCTTGCTTGGATGGTTGGTGGTGGTTTGTTGAGTGTTGCTGGCTTGCTAGCAGTTCCCATAGCAGCTATACTAGCAAAGCTAACTCCTTTCACTATAGCTTTTGCAGCAGATTTCTGGGCGAACTTATGCTGCATCTTCTTTTGGGCGGTTTTTACTTTTTCCGCCATTTTTTCTTTATATTTAGGACATCCTCGATAGTTTGCAGGATGTCCAGATTTTTGGCAATTTGTGCAGAAGACGTTGTCGTCTTTCTTTTTGTCTTCATTTCTCGGGCATTGGCCAGGTAAGTGTTCGTCCTTGCACTTAACGCATCTGTATTTCATGCCGCAATTGCTTGCTACATGTCCAACATTTTGGCAGTTTCTGCACTGCGTAATGCCTACCGGTTTAAGTTTTTCCCAATGTACCAACTGGTTCATCAGGAGGGTTTTTGAGGAAACTGCTGCCTTATCGCAGTTCTTCTCAAGTTCGACAATGAAATCGTTAAATTTCCTGTCGGTCCTCTGAGATTTGAAGGGTTTGACCTCCAGTACAGGGATACCCTCTGCCGTTAATGCATCCTTGACATCATCAGTATCGAAGGAGTGGTGTATGCCTTTTAGAACCAACATTTCTTTACGGTCCTCCTTAGCAGTGTAAGTGTTAAATTCAGTCTTTTCCGATTGTAGGACAGACCGAATTTTCTGGTGCCCATCTTTGTTTATGGCCGTAACGACCGACTTACTGCTGTTCATGTTGCGAATTCTGCAACTAATGTTGGGCCTCTTCGCGAATAGTTCAGCAAAGTTGAGTCTTAAACAGACTATTGGCGATATAGCAAATGGTTTCGATGTTGGTCCCGTAATTGGGGCTTTTTTGCTTGGTGAAGGTGGTGCCTTCTTAATAACATTTTGTGCCTCTTTTGCCTTGGCTGTTTTCTCTACAGCAATGACTTTCGGCGGCTTCCGCACTTCAACAGCATTCACTGTAGGAGAAGATGATGTTGGTGGCGATGATGGTCTGGTCTGTTCCAGACAACCTCCTTCTTTTGGCTTTTATTGGCATGTGAGAAGACCGCTGTTTGCGACTGTCTTCATCGCTGCTGCTGGATCCGGACGCATCATTGACCTCTAAATCACCAAGGCTCATGTTCTCCTTTTCAGAGGAAGCTGAGTCTTCGCACAGCTGGTTGACTTCATCCAGCATTTCATACAAGGAAGCAAGGAAATCACCACCATGGGTGGAGACTTCTTGTCTGATTAAGGTTAATACCTCATTAACCTTTTCCTTTCGTTTTTCTTTTTTCCCCATTTTATAGGGCTGAAAGACGTAAAAAAAAACTTAATCTGAAAATAAATAACTATAAATTATAAATATGTACCTGAAATTAAAAAGTAATTAGTAAAATATGTTAAAATGTCGCAGGTAGCGAAATGCTCGCAGCGTTGTATCATCAGCAAATTAAAGGATATCACAGGTTGTAGAATTCATTAACATATATTAGGAAAAGCGTAGGCGACAAGAATGACCCTCGTTGCACGCATTTATCCCTTACGAAGATGAAGGAATAACATCCAATACCATTTTTATTTTGCGGTTCTATAAATAATTTATGCAATGAGAGAGATGTCTAAGTTGTGCGAACGAATCTTATTTATAAGACAAACATACCATATTCGATCAAAAGCTTTTGATATATCCACGACGCTTGATTTATCTAGATTTTTAATGCTTCTCCACCAATAATTATTCATACACTTCATGATGAGCGATTTTTGCGAAATCATATAGTGCATATAGTTTATTAGTTTGAAATTAATGATAGATTCCATTACCTTTTATAGAACCGATTTGATTTTTCTGTCAATCAACAAACAAAAAAATTTTGTGAAAAAAATTAAAATAAATTTAATTTAAATAAATCTATATAAATATTAGGAATTGAATAATTATTTGTTGTTTGTGTGTGTGTGTGTTTTTTTTCAAGAAAACATTGTTTTATTGGGAAACGTTTCAAGTCATAAGAAACGCAACATCTTTGGAAAGAGTTTTGTTTGCTGCCCAAGATCAAATTGGACATAAGTATTTAAGTTGAATTTTTGATAAGCCTCTCGGTTCGCTGATTGTTCGGGACTCTTTCGTTTGTAAGGCCTGGTACTAGAAGCGAATCCGTTACGATTTTCTGTTAAGCTGTTGGCTTTTAAAAAAAATCATCTTATTGTTTTTATTTTAATATTCTTTTTTTATCTAATTATATAACATATTTTTTGTGCTTTTTCTGATTTCGGTATTTTTACTTTTGTGAAATGAATTCTTATTTTTAAATGCATTTCACTAATATTCGCGGCTTTAAGGGTAATTTTAACTCCATCGTAGCGCATCTTCACGCAAATCAACCTGCAGTTCTTAGTTTATTTGAAACGCAGGTTTCTTTTATGGGTACCACAAATCATTTTCATTGTCCAGGGTTATTCTCGTATTGACTGTTTGGTTCCGCATCGAGGGGTTGTTCTCTTTATTAGTGATTATATCTGTTTTAGTGTTCCTAAATTTATTATTCCGAACTTTAATCCCCTGTTTCAAACCGCTCAATGTATATTTGTTCCCTTTATCGTAGTCCTAATTTATCACCTGTTGACACTATTAATAAGTTTAATTTGTTATCGAAAACTATAGACAAAATTTATCAATCCCCATCATCATTAGAATTGGTCGTCTTGGGCGATTTTAATGTCCGCAGAACTATTTTCAAATATTAATCTTCTCACAAAACTCGTTGATAAGCCAACTAGGTATCCCGATACTACTGGTCAATCATCTCACCTTTTATTTATTTCTAACTAGCTGTTCCCAGGCTCTTTGCTACCCGCACACATGAACCCGCGGGGTGATGGGAGTACTATAGCCTATAATCTTCCCTCACCTGCCAATAATTTACGTTGACATTTTTTTAAAAATACGTTTGTAAATCTCATGTTAAAATTTGAAGAAAATCGGTTTGCAATTTGTGAAATTGTGACACCTTGACCCAGGAGTCTGACCACTTTCAAAATATACCCATTTAGTGCCCATTATGGTATAAAACACCAACGCAAAGTTTGAACGCGATTGGTTCATAAAAACATGCAATTTGTAGAAACAATAAAAAAAAGTGTGTGCGTGGAGTTCACGCACGACAGAATTGAAACATCTTGCTTATTAGATAGATATAAGATATTAGAATTTTTTTTTATTAAACAAGAGATAATAAGTAGTTGAGATGTATGGAATAGTAAAGATAAGGGTATAATCTCAAACTAAAAAAACAATTCAAAGTTTTAAAATATATTTTACAAGGAATTCATTACACAAAAACATGAATCAATTATAGTATTAATTTGTTTCTCATTTTTTATAAATTATTATCCACAGAATTATCTGTGTCTATCATAGTGACAATTGGCTTATGATAGCTAAAATACGACACAGACATTTGGGATTTAATACGTCCTAAATTCCTAGGAAATACAGCATCAGTTGTTGTACCCGACTTGGTTGTTGGGGTATTGACATTGTTGTTAATTTTTAAATTGAATTCTCTAGCTAAAAAGTCAAAGAGAAGTTGACTTTCAGGTTTGGAGAACTGCACATTGAAGTCACCGCTCATTATCACTGGTAGAGTCCCCTAATTATTTTTTAGTAATGTTGCACCATTTTGTGTGTATGGTAATAACAAATGATGAATGAATTCGATAATTTCATCAAGCTTGGTGTTAGGTGATTATACACAGCAAGAATTAACACGGATTGTCCATTATCATGATGACATCTTGCAGCACAGATATCTCCAATGGCACATGTACTGACATCTTTTTCATTAGTTTGTCGAAGAGATATAGCTAAATGTGGAGTGAGGTTGATTGACTGATCAGCTGTATTTCGGTAAATAGCTACACCAGCGGCTCTATCTTTTTCTCTTTTAAATGTGACGATACACTCGAATCTCAGTATATCCACCTTTTCGCCTTGTTTCAACCAAGTTTCACTCAACACTAATAACGTTGAAATTCTTGCATCTTCATCTTGCAAATCTGGTGCTGTAGTCTTCAACTCTGACAATTGAGTGAAAATACCGAAATTCCTTTTTTAAGATATCAATTCAAGTACTTGTTGTCCAAATGTTTGTACTTTGTTGAGACTCAGTCTCCTGAATTCTGCCTGTAAATTTGCTGTTGATGTTGATGCTCTTCTTCCAGGATAAAAAATTGTATCATCTCGAGGTGTGACAATGTATATTACATCCATATTCGTGACTCTCGATAGCGCAACGTATAACAATTGTTGTGAGTGAGATTTCTCATATTCGTAGACAATTTCATCAAATTTCCCTTCTTGTGATTTGTGTATTGTGACAGCAGAACATGAAATAATAGAAAGGTGACTTCTTTTAGCTGCAATAGTTTTATTATATTTCTTTTTCAACTTTTCACCGACTTTCGATGAATTTGGGAATTGCAGCCAGATACGTGTCACATCTCCTTCTGAATTAGATTCAATGTGGACCAATGTCCCCATTTGTCCATTTGCTAATCCATCAGAAACATATACGTTCGTTGTCAGCATGTAAGATTTATTTACAACCAAAATAATTTCATAGGGGAGACCTCCTGTGTCGTGGCAGCGCGCTTATCATACTTATTTCATCAATAATGAATACTTTGAAGTACTTGAACAGAGCTCTAAATTGTTGTATAGGGTTTTTCAATAAGAGCACTTCAACTTGTTTTTTGAATAAAACACAAACTGTTCGACTTTTGAACTAACTTTTTTTTTATTAACGAATTTGAACCTATACATATGATACATTTAAGTATGAAACTCGATTTCTTTTGCATGACCACCGCGTGCACGTTTTACGAAGTCCAATCTTTGAACCAAAAATATGGCCCAATGACGCCGCCGGCATGTAATCCGCACCAAACAGTGACTTTTTCGGGATGCAACGGTGCCTCATGAATCACCCACACGTGGCTTTCTGCCCAGTAACGCATATTTTGCTTGTTGACAAATCCTTCTAGCCAAAAGTGAGCCTCATCGTTAAATGGACCGTAAAATGACCGTAATGCTCTTAAAGTAGCGGCAACAGAACGATTATTTTGATAAAAAATTTGCACGATTTGCAATCGCTGTTCACATGTGTAGCGTTCCATGATGAAATGTATACTAATGGAGTTTCCAAATGACAAAAGAACAATAAAAAATATGGCGTCGTTCGCCGTCCCTATCGGAGAAAAGTTGAAGCGCACCTGTTGAAACACCCGATACAACCCCAATTGATAGTGGTAACAATTTTGAGCGCGGTATTTTTAAAGCTGTGTGAACTGTGGTACCGTCGATGGCGACAACAGCTTTTCCCGTTGATGCGCATGTAATATACGAATTGCAATAATTATCCGTAGGTGAATATCGATTGTAAATTTTCATCAACAGACGAATCACGAAAGTTTTTCCACAACCTGCAGGACCATTAAGAAAATTTGAAATGGTGCAGCAGAGCCAGAGAGAATATTGTGAATAACGTGCATTAGTAGATCCTTCTGTCTTTCATTAGACATTATCATCAAATCATAATAACGATTGTTTAGCATCAGGTTCTCCCGTTTAACAAATTTGAATTCACTTAAAATTTAGTTTTCCTCGTTACGAAAAGGAATATGCAACGTGATCATCTCACGTTTGTTCTCGTTGAGATCTGAACCCATGTCACAATTCCTATACCGCATAACACGTGATTCTTTCCGTTTCCTGTATTTCTCACCATAAATAGTATAATTTGCAACACATTGCGCCAGAGTACACTCCTCGAGATTTTGGGGTCTTCTTTGGTATTTTTCGAAACAATTCTCCTTCCAAATTCTTTCTCCATTTCTTCTCGTGTCTTACGCACTCGTTGACGCTCGACAGGCCACATTGTTGGAATGAATACAATTACAGATGAACTTTTAGACATTGGCAAACGAAGCAGAAACCACGCTGCCTCTTGGCTTGTAATTTCGACAGCAGTTAGCATATCAACTCACATTTTTCCAGTGACATCAACCAGATCAAACTCTGGATTATCGGTCATTACTTGAAGTATTTGACGCTGTAAGTTATTGATGCCTCTATTTGTTTTATTCACATACTGAACTACATACGCAGCACAAGAATATTCATCCAAAATAAATTGAATGTCCGTATTTGATTGTAATACATTAAAAATGAATGGATTGAATGCATTGTGCCACTTTTCACTAGGCTGACGCTTCAAGAAGACTCTGGGTCGTGTTATTTGCAACTACTCTCTTATAACAATGCTTATGCGTTTGCAGATTTATATTTCCAGATGCCTCTGCAGTCGAAACTGTAATTAATTTATCAATCATTTCAATAGCATCATATCAGTTGACCTGAAGTGCATCAACTGGAGCATTCTCAATCCACAGCAAAATGTGAGCATGAGGGCTCCCACGGTGTTGGAATTCAATCCGTTTGAAGTAATGATTTACTCGATATTCCCCAACGGGGCTTGGTTTTTTTAAGTAAGCGAATTCATAATAACATTTAATATTCTATTAAGGGAAATAGAACACGTTTCTGCGTCTTCATTCACTAAAGTGCATTTATGAATATAGTTCATTTGTTCTAGTAATTCATCTGAGAGGTAAATTATTTTTTGGTTTATACAATATTTTCAGTAACTTAACCCAACCGGTTTCATTATCACTCAATGTCAAAAACATAGTTGGCTTACCATATTGCCTGATCATAGAGAATAAGTCTTTTTTTCTATCAGCCCAGTAGTTTGTTGAATTTGGTATACATTTCAAAAAAGCGATATTGGTTTCTATTTACTGATTAATGAAAGCCTTTGATATCATTTCCAATATGTTTAAATCCAGCTAAGGAGTCACGAACTCTTCGTCGTATGATATTCATAGAAACATAAAGGAGGTGATGAGCAGTGACCGCAAAAGACCCCCCACAAGACCGCTTAAAAAATTCCCAAAAGACCCCACAACAAAACCCCAAAAGACCCTCAAAAAACTCTTAAAAGACAAAGCATTCTCCTCTTCTACCGGTTTCCACCACACGTACCTAAATATTCACATTATCTGAATTTTTTCAACGCCTCAAAGGACTGTCAAAAGACCACCCAGAAGATCCCAAAAAAGACCCTCAAAAGACCCCTGCAAGACCCTCAACCCGAAAAAAAAACTCAAAATATTACCAAAAGTACTTTTAAAATTCTATTGGCCAGGTCCCAGAATTTCTATAGGAACAAATCTTATAGTCGCATTTCCTACATTCCGAGTTTCATACGAATCGCTTGAGAAATGGCTTGGTTCCCGTAATTCCAGACCCCATTGGCCAGATCCCAGACTTTCCGTAGGAACAAGTCTTATAGTCGCATATTAGTCCCACATTCCGAGTTTCATACGAATCGCTTGAGAAATGGCTTGGTTCCCCAAATTCCAGACCCCATTGGCCAGATCCCAGAATTTACATAGGAAGAAATCTTATAGTCGCATATTAGTCCTACATTCCGAGTTTCATACGAATCGCTTGAGAAATGGCTTGGTTCCCAAAATTCCAGACCCCATTGGCCAGAACCCAGAATTTCCATAGGAGCTGTGGCCGTAGTAATATATGTATTTATATATATATATATATATATATATATATGTATATATATGCATACATATAAAATATAACTATAGAAAACGAGGCATAAAATTAACAAAACTGAATAAATGAAAATGAAGTGTAACCAATGTGTAGAACAGTGTAACTAATGTTTGTACAGAGAGCGTAACGCTGTGAAAAAGTTGCAAATGCAAAGTTTGAACGCGATCAAAACGCGATTTCAAAATATGCCTATTAAGTGCCTATTATGGTAGAAAACCCATATGCAAATTTAGAACGCGATCGGTTGAAGGGTTTGGCAGTTCATACCGGACACACATACATACTATGCCAGAGAAATATTCAATTGAAGTATCTGCTCCATTAGGACTTTTTGACCATGCTTTGGTAGTAGCCAAATTTCAATAACACCAGCCCTTATAGAGCCAACTCATAAAAGGCTACTCTGGCACTATAAAAATGCTAACTGGAAGCACCTCAACCAATTTTATAGCTCATTTGATTGGTCAACCTGCTTTTCAAGCAATAATGCTGATGAAGCATCACAACTTATCACGTCAACTATTTTGCAAGGTATGAAAAATTGCATTCCTTCTTCATTTAAAAAAATAATACTCGTATGAATAAATGGTTTAACGAAAATTGAAGGTCAGCAGTCGCGTGTAAAAAAACTACGTTAATTGCACTTCTGAAGAAAACCTTGCAAAGTTTCGAATAGATAGAAACAGATCAAACGCCTTATTAAAAAGGACCAAAATAATATATGACCTTAAGATTCGATAAATTTTGGATTCTGATTCAAACAGTCGAAGCTCTTGGTCGTTTGCTGCATTGGTTAAAAGAAACTTTGCAGGCAATACTTCGTCTATTCCTTCTTTATTTCATAATGGTATTCATTATAGAACTGATATTGAGAAAGCTAATCTCTTAGCTTCTCATTTCGCTGGTGCGTCTACTCTTCCTTTAACTTACCAAAGCCCTTAAATTCTCCCTAATGTAGGCCCAGGTTAGTCTAAAATCTATTTCCGGCCTTGACCCAATTAAGCGACTGGCCCCGACCATTAGGATTGAAAAGATGTCATCATACTTTGCCAAAACCACTTAGCAAATTATTTCATCTCTCAATGAAGTCAAGTGTTTTTTCATCAATTTGGAAAATAGCAAATATTCAACCTGTTCAAAAAAAAGGTGATAAATCGGCACCTACGAACTACCGTCCAATTGCTTTGTTGTCGGTTCTATGGAAGGCAATGGAATCTAGGTGAATCAAGCGTTGTTTACTTAGATTTTGCTAAAGCTTTCGTGCACTGAACTTACACCCCTCTCTCATTGCATGGATTGAGGATTATTTATGGAACCGTAAAAAGTTGTATTAAATGGTATATCTTCAGCTTCACATGGGATCAATGCTGGCGTGCCTCAAGGGTCATCCTTGTCGCCCACGCTCTTCTTGATATATATCAACGACCAGTTGTCTTCTACAACCTGTGATATCCATTCATTTGCTGATGATACAAAACTATCGGCTTCCATTGAGTTTGTCAGTCAAAAAGAATGCAATTCTCGCTTGAATGGTTCGCGTGAACTAATGAATTTGACTATTCTGTCGAATATTCAAGTCATTATCGATTGGGGATTTCTTATAATAATAATAATATTCGGCGCGACAGACCATTGCGCTCCAAGGCCTAGCTTCTCGCGACCATTTGTGCTGCGCATGTTAATTTTTGGACACGAATGGAGGGGACCTACAATTTAATGCCGGATCCGAACGGCGAATTGAGAAGCTTTCCGTGACAAGGTATTACTCTCGGAATGTTTTTTACCCATTCGCAGAGGTGGGACACCCTGAAAAATACTTTTGGTGTTGCTGGGTTTCGAACCTGAACCTCCCGCTCAGCAGCCATGTGCACTTCCATTGAAGTCAATTCAACATTACGTTCCACCTGTTATTAATGGTGCCCCTATTGCGAGATCAGATTCACTTAAGTTGTTAGGTTTAAAAGTATCAAGTGATCTTTCCTGGAAAGAACATATTTATGAAATTTCAAAAAGAGCTAGCCATTTTTTGGGCTTCATAAGACGTTGTAACTTCTACTTCACTCCATCTGAAGTATTAAGATTATATAAATGTTATGTTAGACCAATTTTAGAATTTAAGGCTGTGTTTATGCCGAAGCGTATTCGCGTCGCGCGACGCGATGCGATTCGCTGCTAGCGATCAATTACATGCGTACATATGGAGGTGTTTATGGCGCAGCGATTTGTCGAAAAGCGAAATGAGCGACTGCACGCGACTGCAAGCGACTGCGTGCGACGAAAAACTGCAATCAAAATATTTTGATTCAGTTTAGCGAATCGCTCGTTCGTTATGGAAAAATGTATAGAGGTTGTGCAGAAACCAGTTTTTGTGGAATCTACGTAATTCAGATTACCACAACAAAACAGGAAATTGTTGATGGCGGGGGTGCAAATGCTAAAATTCTCCATGACGTTTGCGTTCTTTGTTTATTGGATGCACTTGAAATCTCTTATTTATTTTTAATGTTTTCAAATATTTTTACGCCACAAATAACTGCTTTCCAATAACAATAAGCGCCTTATTTTAGCTCGCATGTTGTTCACTTTACCAATATCAAAACAGGAATGAAACAAGGCGAATTCGCCCGGCCATAAACACTCAATCTCTTGCGATTTCGCATGTAGCGATGTCACTTGCGATCGCGCGAAAAGCCAATGCATCGCGCGACGCGAATACGCTTCGCCATAAACATAGCCTAATTCATATGTGTGGGGTGGGGCTGCAAGATCGCACTTGGTTTATCTTGATGGAATTCAGAATAGAGTTATCAGTTTGATAAACGATGTAACCATTACTTCGTCTCTTAATACTTTGGAGCACAGACGCAATGTAGGAACTTTATCTGTTTTCTACAAATTTTACTAGGGTAGATGTGCTTTAGAAACCCATTCTCTAGTTCCAGGTCCTTTTCATCAACGTAAACACTCGTATTATGTCGAATCAACATAGATTTGCCTTTTCATGTAGAACCCAACACTTTAAATCCTCCTTTTTTCCGAGGTCTCTTCGATGTGGAATCAATTGGTCGACCCCGTGTTTCCCGATTCTTATAATCTGCAGGCCTTCAAATTAGCCGTTAACAACTTCCTGAAGAATGAAGATGAAGGATGAAGTGCCCATAAGCTGTTTTTTGACTATAAAATATTTATTATTAAAAAAAAATTATCAGTATTATTTACATTATTTTTAAAATTTGAAATATTTTCTTGGTCAAGGTTTTTTGTAGTTTTCCCTGACCATGATTCATTGATGAAAGCATTTGGACTCGATTCGTTTTTAGTTTTCATGTTCGTTTTTTTCGTATTGCTTTTTCAATGAAGCAGAGAGAACAGAGAATTGATACCGGCTACAAACGTGAGGAATGTGATATATATTGTAAATCACATTCCTCATTCATTCAGGCTTCAGGGAGTCCTCCCTTGGCAATGAGTCTCTATATAAAAAAAACCGACAACATAGCAATAGGTAGTTAGTAGGTGCGGACTTATCACCTTTTTTTCGGAACGGGTTGAATATTAGTAATTTTTCAAATTGAGTGAAAACACCAGTCTTCATTGAGAGATGAAACAATTTGCTATGCGGTTTCGCCAGAGTATAAAGACATCTATTCGATAATAATGGTGGAATATCGTCGGGTCCAGTTGCTTTATTAGGGTCAAGTTCTTTTAGAATCTTTTAGAATCTTTAAAACAACCCGTGGCCGGAAATAGATTTGATTTAAGACATAACGGGGCTTACATAGATAAAGGAAGGGTAGACGCACAACCAAATGCGAAGCTAAGAGATTAGCTTTCTCAACGCCAGTTTTATAAAGAATACCATTATGAAAGAAGGAAGGAATATAATTATGAAGTATTGTCTTCAAAGTTTCAAACGAACAAAAGCTTCGACTGTTTGAATAAAAATCCAAAAATTTTCGCATGCTATCTCGAATCTTGAGGTCATATATTATTTTGGTCGGTATAATAAATACCGTTTGCTCTGTTTCTGGCTATTCGAAACTTAACAAGGTTTTCTTTGGAAGTGTAGTCCAAATTGGCTGCTTTTTTACTAGCGACTGCTGACTTGCATTTTTCATTAAACCACTTATTGCTTTTGCACATTTTTTACATTTCCTCAAAGGAACTGGAGTCTCATTAGTTTTATTAAGAAAACCGTTATGTAATAAGGAAGGAATATATGAAGTATTGTCTGCAAAGTTTCTTTTTGCCAAGGCAGCAAACGGCCAAAAGTTTCGACAGTTTGAATCTAAATTCAAAAAATTTCGCTTTATCGAATCTTGAGGTCAATATTATTTTGGGCTTGTTTATTATACCGTTTGCTCTGTTTTTGGGTATTCGATACTTAACAAGGTTGTCTTCGGAAGAGAAATTAGCGTAGTCCAAATGGACTGCTTTTTTACTATCGACTTGACGTTATATTGATTATCTGCTGACAAAGCATATGTAGATATTATATGAACACAACTATTATTTCGAAGTGGATGCGTGAAAATAGTCGTCTCTAGACAATTAAAGTTTGCAACATCGCTCTTAAAATTGTTTTGAGACTTTTTTATCAGCACTGCTGTTCCACCACCACCAATCGCGTTCTTTCTCTCCGTCTGCATAAAGTCAAAGTTTTTAAATTCTAATTTATGCCTTGCGTTAAGGATCGTCTCGTTAAGAAGGAGTACGTCCGGTCGGTGACCCTCCACAAAGCGCAGCCCTCTCTAGAGACCGAAATGATGGAGTTGACACTTAAAGCAGCTATTTTGAGTGCTCTACATCTAAACGCGGACATCGAACAAACCATTAGATTAAAGATGGTGCTTAGCTGCGCCTTTTGATCTGATACATCTTTGGCAAGATTGTTTACTATATTCTCCAAACTTTCATTTCAACCATTTGACACTGTACGTGAGCCAAAAATATTTCTTGCCAACGAAACTTCCGTTTTCACAAAATTTTTAACATTATTGGTTTTTTTAACGCTATTTGGTTTATTTACCATTCTCTTGGCTTGAAGCCGGGCGTTGAGGTTTTTAAAAACCTCGCCGAGTAGCATGGTGTCCCGTTTTTCCGCAAAGCAAACAGAACAGCTGGTACTTCCCTGCATCTTTTTGCATCTTACACTCTCCCGGACTATGAAACGTCAAAAACTAAGTACAATCAAATCTTCTTCTTTCTTTCCTTTACTCCGCGGGGGGAGCATAGGGCTTCTACAAACGCCCGCCAACGAACTCGATTTAACGCCTGAGGTTTCAAGAGACGCCACTCGGTCCCCTGGGATCTTGCTTCCTCTTCTATTGTCCTTTTCCATGTCTTGCTAGGACGGAAAACTTGACGGCTTCCTTGTGGATTTCAGTCGAGCGCTAGTTTCGTAATGTCGTCCGCTGGCTTTCTCAAAGTGTGGCCAATCCAGCTCCATTTTCGTCGTCTGATGGTGAGCGCGATTGCTCCCTGCTGTGTTACTCTCCGCAAGTCTTGGTTGGTGATAATGTCCGGCCATCTTATTCTCAGTATCCTCCTTAAGCACTTGTTGACGAAAACTTGGAAAAACATTCTGTTATATATGTATTATATTCTATGTGATATACATCCAAGACATTCAATAAAAGCAGTCGAATTCGAAAACGCATCGGGCTCGGTCGTATGTCAACTGGCGACGAGGACAAAAATAAGAAAGAGAACGCGATGTAAAAATTTTTCAATTCATGTGCCGACAAAAACAAGAAAGAGAACGCGAAGTAAAATTTTTTCAATTCATGTGCCGACAAAAATCTATAATTTAGCCTGTTATTGTCGATTAGTTGTTGCTTTCACGCAAAATTAGTGCCGTTTAGTTTTTTTATTCGAAAGATTCAGATTCGATTCAGAAAGAAAAAACAAGTAATAAATATCATGCCGGGCGAAAGTGAAATATTACAAGAACAGCAGGAGTTCACGAAGAGCCTGCTGCTGCAGCAACAAACATGGATGCAGTCGGTTCTCCGCAACCAAGCTGCTGGTTCTCCAAATAGAGTTGTACCTACATTTCATGGGTTCAACAAAGAATCGCAAACGTGGGAATCGTGTTTGGAGCAGCTTAACCAACATTTTTTAGCATATAGCGTTGACGACGCTGAAAAGCAAAAAAGTTTTTTCTTGTCTTGGATAGGCACAGAAATTTTTGAGCTGTTGAAAAATCTGTTTGGTAGTGCAAATTTACACGCGCAATCATTTCATCAGCTAACGGAAAAGCTTATGGAACATTTCCAATCAAAACGGCATGTTGTCGCAGCGCCTTATGATTTTTTCAAAAAACAAATGCAACCACACCAAACTTACAGAGAGTGGATAGCCGATCTACGTGGTTTAGCAAAAGAGTGTCATTTCGTGTGTTCTGCCGAAAATTGTACACACAATTTCGTAGATGATATGATTCGCGACAAAAAATTACGCACACACAGCACGACGACGCTGTACGCTCTGCTTCTTTGTAGAAGTTGCAGCCAACGTTAGCCGACGTCTTGCTCATAGCAGAGTCGTACGAAGCTACATCCAAAACTGTAGCAGCAATAAAACAACAACATGCGACCGAAAAAGAAATGCCAATAAACGATGTAAACGAAAGCGAAATTCCAGTCAATTCTCTCAGTTTGTACGCAAGGAAACAGCAAGTGTTCAAATCATGCTCTGGCTGTGGTCACACACACAAGCGTGAAGACTGCAAATTTAAAAACGCCGTCTGTAACGAATGTGACAGAAAAGCAAAACCTTCTCTATAGAAAGCAAAACCTTCTCTATAGAAAGCCCAACTGTTCCGATCGTACACAGATACATGCTTAGATTGAGACCAAACGTATTTGTATTAGTAATCAACTAAAGAGCAAAATCCATATAAAAATTTTCTGTTTCCCACTACCACATCTTGCGTTTCTCGCTCTTTGCGACTACTTATTTTATTTACACTGTATTCACATCCCACAAACACACATGCGTTTGGTCTTGGTTTACAGCATTAGTATGCGTAGAGTTGGGCTTTCTATAGAGAAGGTTTTGATAGAAAGCCCAACTGTTCCGATCGTACACAGATACATGCTTAGATTGAGACCAAACGTATTTGTATTTAGTAATCAACTAAAGAGCAAAATCCATATAAAATATTTCTGTTTCCCACTACCACATCTTACGTTTCTCGCTCTTTGCGACTTCTTATTTTTTGTACACTGTATTCACATCCCACAAACACACATGCGTTTGGTCTTGGTTTACAGCATTAGTATGCGTAGAGTTGGGCTTTCTATAGAGAACGTTTTGCAGAAAAGGGCATATTGCGCCAGTATGCATGTCAAAGCTAAAATCTAATTACAAACACAATGTCAGCAACAAAAATAAAAACGTAGTTAGCAAGAGAGACAGCCATCGGAAGAATAAAAACATTGATACTGTTGAGACAATTTACAGTGTAACTGGTGTTGTGAAAACAGAAAGCAATAAAAATTATATTCATGTGCATTCTCAACAAAATTTCGTTTCAAATGGATTCCGTTGCATAACATATAAATTTTGCAAACATATAGAAAATTGAACAGCCCAAAGTTACGGAAGTGTAAAAGAACATTATACGGTTTTGGTCAAAAGCAAATTCCTGTGCTTGGTGAACTGTGTGCGTTTGTCAGGTGCGGTAAAAAAGTAAAACAAGTGACCATCGTAATTGTTGACACGGAAAATGGAAACAATTTTTTTGGGTTTGATTTGTTTAAAGCGTTCGGATATAAAATTCAGCAAATTGCGTACATCAGCGCTGATGCTAATAAATAAGTAAATAAGTTATGTGAACTAGAGTTGTGTTTGAACTAGCTCTTGGTACCATCAAGGATTTCAAAGCAAGTGTTTACTTAAAGCCAAATGCAAAACCAAATTTTTTTAAAAGCCGACAAATTCCATTTTCGCTAATGCCTCAATTCAAAAAAGAAGTCGAACGACTTACAAGTGCTGATATTTGGAAGCCAAAAAAATTTTCACATTGGGCTTCACCGATCGTTTTAGCGCCTAAACCAGATGGTTCAATAAGAATTTGTGGTGATTTTAAATTGTCTGTGAACTCGCAAATAGACATTGAACAATACCCGTTGCCGACACGAGAAATTTTATTTCACAAAATTCGTTGCGGTCAACAATTTTCTAAGATTGACCTTAAAGACGCGTACTTACAAATAGAATTGGACGAAGATTCTAAAACTGTAATGGTAGTTAGCACGCCGCTAGGATTATTTCAATACCAGCGTCTTCCATATGGAATAGCCAGCGCTCCAGCAATATTCCAAAAATATCTGGAACAACTTCTTTAAGGCGTAGAAGGATGCGGAAATTACCTAGATGACATAATCATCACCGCACCAACAAGTACGGAACATATTTGCCGTCTTGAACAAGTGCTAAGCATTCTACAGAATAATGGCATCAAATGCAAGAGAGAAAAATGCTTTTTTCTAAGAGATGAAATTGAATATCTCGGACGCAACATCAGTATTGATGGTATTTTGCCAGACGATTCAGGCCTCAAGGCAGTGAAGAATCTTCAGCCTCCTCAAAATATAAAGCACGCGGAAGCTTTTATGGGTAAAGTTAATTATTATCATAATTTCATACCTTATTACTCGCAATTGTCAGCCCCAATAAACATGCTTCGCCGAAAAAACGTGAAATTTACGTGGGGTCGTGAACAAAATAAAGCATTCAATTCCTTAAAAATGCACATTGTTAACGCAACCCAATTAGCGCACTACGATGATCAGTTGCCTTTGGTCCTAGCCACTGATGCCTCATCATACGGTATTGGAGTGGTACTGTCACACATGTACAATGACGGTAGTGAGCGCCCCATTGCTTTTGCGTCAAAGACCCTCGATAAACATCAGGTGCGATATAGCCAAATAGAAAAAGAAGGACTTTTTATAGTTTTTGGTTAAAGCGTTTCCACAAATATATTTATGGAAGGACATTTATCTTGGTTACAGACCACAAACCGCTTGTTAGCATTTTTAGCTCTAAAAATCATTTGCCATCTATGACTTCACACCGTTTACAACGTTGGGCTATAACGCTTATGGCATATCAATACGACGTAAAGTACCGTAAAACCTCCGAACATGGCATTATCGCGTTTACCATTGGGTTTTAACAAAAAGTTCGACCAAGATGAAGAATGCCATAATATAATTGAACTAAACACACCAATTAACGCCAGCGTAATAAGCAAGCACGCCGAAAAGGACAGAACACTGCAACGAGTTCGTTCTTTCGTAGAAAATGGATGGCCAGAAAAACTTACTTCAAAAGATGCTGATCTATCATCATTTTTCAATCACCGATATGCGTTAACTATTCAAAATAATCTTCTTTGTCTTCAAATGGAGTATACCCGTGTCATCATTCCTGTTTCCCTGAAACAAAAAATTCTTTAACTTTTGCATGATGGTCACTGGGGAGTTTCAAGGATGAAACAGCTAGCTAGACAGCACGTCTGGTGGGTAAATATCGATAAAGACATCGCACAGCTTACAGAAGGTTGTGACGTATGCAAAGTAGCTAATCCTGATCCTGTCCGGAATTACCAAAGCTGGCCAGAAGCTGATCGCCCCTGGGAGAGAGTACATATTGACTTTCCTGGACCAATATTTAATTCAATGTGGCTCATCTGCGTTGATGCATATTCTCAGTTTCCATTCATTATACAATTATCAACGGCTACAACAGCTGATACAATCTCTGCTTTAAACGCAATATTCGCTATCGAAGGAATTCCTGAAACACTCGTAAGTGACAATGGTCCACAACTTACAGCGGATGCATTCAAAGCTTATTGCACACAACTTGGTATCAAACACGTAACTACGGGACCGTTTCATCCCACTTGAATGGTTTAGCTGAAAGATTTGTCAGAACATTTAAAACAACTGTGAAGAAGAACATCGATGATGGCTTACACATCAAATCTGCCGTTGTTAAATATCTTTCAACGTATCGTTTTATGCCTAACGCCGACGGAAAAACGCCTGCTGAGCGTCTTCATGGCAGACCTGTTTGCACATTGCTTAGCCAACTCTTCGAGCAAAAACATTGTCACGATAGAGCAGATGGTAAGCGGAAGTTCCAGGTAAATCAACCCGTTTTCGCTAGAAACTACGCAAGAGGTGATAAATGGTTGAAAGGAATCATCACACATCAACTCGAAAAAATGGTTTTTGTGGTGCAAACATCGCATGGTCACATTAAGCGCCACGCAAATCAACTCAAAACCAAGTGCAGTTTTGACATGGATTCATCACAAACATCTTATGACATCATTCCTGTGTTACCATCAACTGAACAACATACTCAGCCAACGCAGCAATCGATTGAAGGTTCATCGACGGAAGTGAACGCGCCAACTGAAGAAAGACAACTTCGCAAAAGCTTGCGCATTCGTAAAGAAGTCGATCGATATGTCGAGCCAGGTTTTCGTAAATAATTATCTTTATTGAATACTATTGAATTTCTTAAATTTTTATATCTTAAATATCTTTTGTGTTAAATATTACTGAATTACTTAAAATTTAATTTTTACTTTCCTAAACTACACATAAAATAAAGGTGGAGTAGTAGTGTAGTAGTAGTGTTATATATGTATTATATTCTATGTGATATACATCCAAGACATTCAATAGGCTGCTTCCGTGTACGCATTTACTGTTTTCTCCCATTTAGACTCTAGGGTTTGGGGCTGTATCTCAGAGAGAGACTGTTGTACGCGGGATACATATTGCAGTTTCACATCTGGGTCTTTCAGTGCTGCTACAGCTGGCTTTCTCGTTATTTGACTTCGTGTGAATGAGTGGACCGCGAGCTTCAACCGCACACTGCCAACCGCAAGGTGGTGGTCGCTGTAGACGTCGGCTGCTCTTCGGGTTCTAACGTCCAGCAAAGATGATCGCCACTTGCGGCTTATAGCGATGTGATCAATCTGGTTGTTGTACATGTGATCAGGAGAGGTCCAGGTGGCTTTGTGGATGTTTTTGTGTGGAAAAATTGTGCCATATACAGAGGAAAGCGATACTCAAGTGACTGTTCAATGATTATACGTAGGGTGTTAATTTGATCAGTACAAGAACTGTTTGGGCGAAATTCTGCTTTTTCATTTCTCAAAATTGGATCTAACGCATTCCGTAAGCGCCAAGCTATTATAGAGGAGATCACTTTGTTTATGGTGTTTAGCAGGGTAATTCCTCTCCAGTTTTCGCAATTGCTCAAATCACCTTTCTTAGGGAGTTTGACTATTAAGCCTTCTTTTAACGACGATGGAATGGTTTCAGATTCTCAGATATCTTGATATATCGCATGCAATGTTCGCGTAGTTAACTCAAAGTCAGCTTGAAGGAGTTCTGCGTATATGTTGTAATTGCCTGCTGCTGTACCTGATTGCAGTGAAGGAATTGTTGTCCTTATCTCATCCAACGAAGGAGAAGCGACGCTAATGTTAAGAAGCCTATTAGGGTGCATATGTGTGGACGTGCCTGGCGAAGTACAATTCAAAACATTCTTAAAATGTTTTGTCCAGCGGGTTATTTGTTGTTCTTCCATAAGGATCAAAGGGCCATGTATTGCATTAACAGGGTAGTTGATGTGGTGTTTCTTGTTGGCGAGCTGACGAGCGAGTTGGTAGACAGTATTGTCTACTATCAGCGGCTTGCTGTGCTTGTGTTGCGCTGTCGCGTAGCCATGCTCGTTTGTCGTTCTTAGCTGAACAGCCAACTTGCCGGTCCAGATCCTTATACTTCCGCGCTAATGCGCTTCGCACGGCATCCGAGGCCGCGTTTAAATCTCCTTTGATGGATTGGCGTTCACTAATGGTGTTCTATGTGCTATCTGATACCCATTCTTTTCTAGTTTTGTCGGGATAACCTAAAGTGGTTGAGGCTGCTTCCGTATACGCATTTACTGTTTTCTCCCAGTTTGGGGTTTGGGGCTGTATCTCAGATAGAGACTGTTGTATGCGGAATACATATTGCAGTTTCATATCTGGGTCTTTCAGTACTGCTACAGCTGGCTTTCTCGTTGTTTGACTTCGTGTGGTTGAGTGGACCCCAAGCTTCAATCGCACACTGCCAACCACAAGGTGGTGGTCGCTGTAGACGTCGGCTGCTCTTCGGGTTCTAACGTCCAGCAACGATGATCGCCACTTGCGGCTTATAGCGATGTGATCAATCTGGTTATTGTACATGTGAGCAGGAGAGGTCCAGGTGGCTTTGTGGATGTTTTTGTGGGAAAAAATGGTGCCTCCAATGATTAGGTTGCGATCAGAACATAGATCAGCAAACCTTTCGCCGTTGTTTTTCATAGAACCAAGACCGTGTTTTCCCATGACATGTTCCCAATCACTGTTGTCGCTGCTTACCTTTGCGTTAAGGCACCCATCAAAATTACGATGTCACTCTTCCGTAGTTGATCTAATGAATTATTTAGACGCAAGTAAAACGAGTCTTTTTCTTCAGAGGTGGCTTGTTCCGTTGGTGCGTAAACTTGAACAAACACAACCTGTCGAACCGCATATTTAAATCTTGCAATAATAATTCTATCGACTATTGCTCGCCAGTCCTGTAACGATCTTGACGAGCGTGCGAATGTTCCAAGTTCCAAAACGTGTCCTTTTCCGTGGGCCAAAGGTCAATGTTGATAAATTCGATACGTATCCGAGGCTTGTATTAGTTTCCAGAATCAGTTAATTCAGTGGATTGGCGATTGGCCAACCGCAACATAGGTCGACATGAAGCGCCGCCGACCAAGGCAAGTCCACCTTCTTATTTAGCCCCGACCCAAGCTAATACAAATCGGATTGGATACCGAAATCGTTCACTTGATTTGGCAGAGTTTCCAGTGACGCGACGTGGACGCATAAGATAGGAGTTGTGATGCGATAGGCTAAGGACATGACTGTCTATAATCGCGTCATCATCACCGTTTGTCACCAATCAAATACAGCCTTGTTTTTGTGTTGATATTTTTTTACCTGTAATGATATTGCAAATTATTGACAACTAACAATAATATTCTTTTATCCTTGTAGATTTAGAAATGGTACCAGAAAAAATTTAACTTTTTCAAATGAACGAATGAGAGAAATTGAAAGAGATAACCGAATCTTACTGAAAAAAATTCTTTTGCAAAAACCAGCTTTTGACGTAGATTCCCAACAACAGAAGGAAAGTGCGTGCAAGGTGAGTTTTGAACACACTAGTAAAAAATATATTCTTAGAATATTAAATTTTATTATAATTATTTTATTATTATATTAATTAATTAGAAGAATAAATTTTCGCTCAAAACATTTATATTGGCAGTATAAACTAAGAAAACTGTGTTTTTAGTTGCATTTTATTGGCACAGGAATAGGAATAGGATTTAGCTTTGCCGATAAAAGTCGTGTTTTATTATTACCTATGATCTATATAGATCACACAATGAAAATAAAACAGTCTAGATCAACGAAAAATTTAAGTTCTGTGTTGTGGTAATAGTTTGAAATTTAGTCGTCATAGCAGCTGTTTTTTGTTTATGTTTATGTTTGATTTTGGAATAATTCCCTCAATAGGCGCAGCTGAGCTTGTTTTTCATGTTTAGCGCGAAGTTGCCATGCGACCGAATATTTTTTTTTAATGAAAAGTTGACGAGCTCATTTTTTTCTAATATATTTTACAACCACCAATTCATCTAAAATGGTTTCTATTCACGAATTAGGATCCAAAAAATCGAAGTTAAATATTACTTTCTAATCACAGTTAGCAGAATATTCATTTATTTGAACATATAATTATTGAATAATATTTAATTTGCAAATAATATTTTTTATATTCTAATCTGGCAACATGGACGATTTATAGCCATCGACAATTACACCAACATTCACGAACGAAAATGTAACCTAGTGAGAAATAGAGCAAACTAATTTTGGATCACGAAAATGGATCCTGATAAATAGCAAGATCTCGTATTGTTGTTGTAATTCATACAAACCAATGATCTATATGGATCATAGGTGATAATAAAATACAGATAAAATGAACAAGAACTTTTTACTTCTGTATCACTTTTTGTCATTTTCTTTTTAAAGAATTAAATTGCCATAATTTTCCCAAAATAAATTAAATAATTATTTGATTAAAAATAAAATAAAATGAACTAAAAGGTATAAAATAATTTATTCTAGCCCTATACCGCCCCTTACAGATAGTCCTGATAGTTTTTAATCGAATTTTTAATAGCTACGAAAATATACTTGTAAGATTTAGTTTAGTTTAGTTTAGAAAAGAGGAGATGTATATGAGCTTGTGTTTTGAATGCCTGTGGATGGAAGTTAACACAAATATCGGTCGTTGCCCTTTACACAATCCCACACTGCGTTTCCACACAATACCTTTTACCGATGACACTGCACAATATTTCACCTGCCCAGACACCCAATTTCCCGTGTTGCAATATTGTTTTGCTGTAGACTGTAGAGTAAGCATAATTTGCAGAAGTAATATTCTTGCTTTAATAATTCTTAGAATAAGAATTATTAAAACTAAAACAATAGCATAAGCATAATTTGTAATTCCTAGAATAAGTATTATTGAAAGCAAATTTGTTAAATTATAAATATACGCAATAAATAAATTATCAGTAGTTCTGATTCAACCTCTAACTGCACGTGTTGTATTTTTTTTGGAGCTGCGCGACTCAAATACCTTAACTGGCGCCCGAGCAAACAAAAGTCTTTAAACCCGAAAAATTAAAAAGTAAAAGTCGTGTATAGTGCTAAGTGTTCCCTACTTTTAAAATTGATAAATTGATATCATAAAAAAGTGTGAAAGTGGTAAAAACACCCGTAATACAAACACCCTGCCTATTAAAAAAGTGAAGTGGTTATTATATACCCTTGCTATATTAACAGTGTGAAGTGGCAATACAGGCCCTACTAAAGGCGAAAGGTGACCTTGTTACAACACTTTTGGAAAGCCCAGGAAAAAATTTTTTTTACCAGTGTCCAGAGGCCTAAGACCAACTCATCAAAGAATCATCATAGAACCAAAGAAAACCAGCAGATAACCATCGGAGAACCACCCGAAAATCATCAGAGAGCCATCGAAGAAACATCAGAGGACCATTACAGGATCATCAGAGATAACCAGATAACCGGATCCAACGTGACACACCCCGTTCCCAAGTAAGCAACGCTAAAAAGGACAAAACGGACTGCCCAAAAGGATTTAAACAAGATGCTGTTGGCTGTATGTTTACTGTAAGCGATTATTTTTATTTTATATATTAATCTTACCTATTAGTTTAGCCACAAGAATTTAAAATAAATTTCACCTTCTTTTTCAAAATAAAAATATATAAACCTTGATATTTAAATACACCAAATATATATACTAAATACTATATAGATTGAAAAGAGTAAGAATTATTATACAAGTATAAAAGAAGCAACAAACCAAGTTTATAAACCTTGATATTAAAATATATACAATCATTATTTCAAAATAATATATTTTTTAAAGTGAAAAAAGTTAGAGTTATTACACAAGTAACAAACCAAGTTATTAATTTGAAAAAATGGAACAAGTGAAAGATTTAATAACCCAGCTAACTGGGGCTGTAAATGCTCAAATGGAGCAAATCAAGCTAATTAATACCCGTTTGCAACAACTCGAATGCAGAGTCAGCCCTCCTCAAAATACTTCCCAAACCCCTCCTGCAACCCTAGCTCTTCCAAAAAGTGAGCAAGACCTTATAGATATTAGGAAACTCCCCGACTGCGTTAGAGACTTGCAAATTTTTGACGGAAATCCAGTTCACTATATTTCATGGATCCACAGCGTTGAATCCATATTAAAAGACTACGAGATAGTCAAACTTAAGCCCATTTACAGGGCAATCATACAACATATAAGACAGAAAATTAGAGGCCCAGCCGATACTGCCCTTATTTCGTACAATATTTTTGACGACGATTGGTCAAAAATTAAAAAATGTTTATCCCTGCATTACGCAGATAAACGTGACGTTCGTACCCTTGAACACGAGCTCAATTCAATGAATCAAGGAAGACAAAGTATAGACGAGTTCTATGCAAGAGTCAATCATCAACTTTCCTTGTTAATAAATAAATTAAAAACCGAAGACTACTCTCAAGAGACTATTTGTGCTCTAACAGAAAACTATAGGAACAGGGCTTTAGATATATTTATCAGAGGTCTAAATGGTGATGTTTCAAGGATGCTTGTCATCCAGAAACCCAAGACTTTACCAGAGGCATACACCTCATGCCTCGAGTTTCAGAATCTTAATTTCAGAAGCCTTCCGATCTACAACAGAGGCATAAACAGTACTATATCCGCACCCATAAATCAAATGTTCCCCAATAAATCACAGTATAGGCCAAGAATGCCACCTAGACAAATAACTCCAATCGAAAAAAATATGATTTATAATACACCTCGATATGCGGAATACTACCCCAACCAATATAATAATCCACCCCCAAGACCAACACAACAAAAACCCCCACAACCTATGGAAATCGATCAGTCTATTCAAACACATCGTGTAAATTACATAAATAGACCTACAAACAACCCTCTCCCCAGAAGATCGAATGAGTCATCAAACTTGCCCCGAAAGCAGCAACGGCTTTTTGCTACAAACACTGTTGAAAATTCAGATCTTAAGCAGATAGATCCGGATGATAACACATATCAAACAGATGAAGAGTTCGACTACGAGGAAATCGTAGACGAAACTCCTGAAATAAATTTTATGACGGAAGCCTCTCTAGCGTACCCTACCTAGAGTATGTTACCAGAGATGGTAAAACGTTAAAATTCCTAATCGACACAGGAGCTAACAAAAACTTTGTGTCAAGTAGAATTGCAACAAATTCCAAACCTATTAAAACACCGTTTAAAATACAATCAGCTGCGGGACAGCTTGAGATCACCCACAAAATAAGTGGTCCCTTTTTCAGAAGCCTAGGTAATAACAGTATACTAGATTTCTTCGTTCTCCCTGGCTTAAAATCATTTGACGGAATAATAGGAGACGATACTTTGAGGAATTTGGAGGCTGTAATTGATAGGAAAAACAGTATCTTGCACATAAGTCCTAACATAAAAATAAAACTAAAGGCAAAATATTCCAAACAAGTCAACAGCGTACAAACAAACACTGACATTGAAAATGAAATTCAGAACATCCTGAAAAAACATGACAAACTTTTTGGTACCATTGCTGATTGTGGAGCAATCGATACAAGTGTCCGTGCAGAAATAAAAACTACAACGTCTGAACCGGTCTACACAAAGTCGTACCCCTATCCAGCTAATTTGAGGTCAGAAGTAGAAAATCAAATTGAGAAAATGCTTGCAGATGGTATTATTAGACCATCCAAAAGCCCGTACAACTCTCCTCTCTGGATTGTCCCGAAGAAGGCTAATTCAGCAGGAGAAAAACAATACAGGCTAGTTATAGATTTTAAGCGTCTTAACGCAATTACTATCCCAGACGCATACCCTATCCCGGACATTACGAACACCCTAGCAAGTCTTGGAGAATGCAAATTCTTCACAACTCTTGACCTAACTTCTGGTTTTCATCAAATAAAAATGAAAACTAGTGACATTCCAAAAACTGCATTTTCCACGGCAAATGGAAAATACGAGTTTACTCGACTCCCGTTTGGTTTAAAAAATGCTCCTGCAATTTTTCAGCGTATGATCAATGATGTGTTGAAACCACTTATCGGGAAGATGTGCTACGTCTATATAGACGATATAATCGTCTTCGGAAAGAACCGGGACGAGCATAATAGAAATCTTGACGAGGTTTTTTCATTTCTGGGAAAAGCCAACTTAAGAGTAAATTTGGAAAAATCTAAATTTTTGAGATCCGAAGTGGATTTCTTAGGGTACATAATTACTCAGGAAGGAATACGTGCAGACCCGAAAAAAATTGCTGCAATCCAAAAAATTCCAGCACCACAAAATCTTAAAGACCTAAAGAGCTTTCTTGGTCTAGCATCGTACTATCGAAAGTTTATTAAAGACTTTGCAAAAATAGCTAAGCCTTTGACAAACCTAACTAGGGGATTGAATGCTCAAATAAAGGCAAATCAATCAAGAAAAAAGGAAGTACACCTTGACGATCAAGCTTTGAAAGCATTTACAAATCTTAAGGAAATGCTCGTGTCCTCAGACATTTTAATTTTCCCAAACTTTGAAATGCCATTCATTCTAACAACGGATGCCTCTAATTTTGCAATTGGAGCCGTTCTATCCCAAGGAGAAATGGGCAAGGATAGACCTATCACATTTATATCCAGGTCACTAACCAAAGTTGAAGAAAACTATTCAGTAATCGAGAAGGAATTACTAGCAATCGTTTGGTCACTCGATAAGCTTAGGACGTACCTTTATGGAGCCAAGTGCATAAAAATCTTAACAGATCATCAGCCTTTAACATTTGCCTTGAGTAACCGCAATAATAATGCAAAACTCAAAAGGTGGAAGGCAAAAATTGAAGAGTTTAATTATTCCCTTATATATAAACCAGGTAGAACAAATGTTGTAGCGGATGCCCTCTCAAGACTTCCAACGGAATTAAACGTTCTAACTTCTTCTGGAACACAACACAGTGCAGAAGAAGATAGCACTGACCTCATACCACACTGCGAGGCACCGATTAACGTCTTTAGAAACCAGTTAATTTTTTCTGAAGGAAACGATATGATTTGCTATGAACAACCACATCCTAAATTCCACAGGCATTATATAAGATTACAATCTTTCGATAAAGTCAACCTAGCTCAAATTTTAAAAGAAAAACTAAATCCAAGTATACTGAATGGAATTAAAATACCAGAACACATTATTCCATTGTTAGGAGAAGTATATAGAGAGTTTTTTTCTCACTTCAAAATTAGAATCACGCAAAGAGTAGTTACGGATATCGCAAATGAGGAAAATAAACTGAAAATAATTCAAGACGAGCACAAACGCGCACACCGGAATCATAAGGAAAACAGGGAACAAATTTTAGAAAAATACTATTTCCCTCAAATGAACAAACTAATAAAAAAGTATACCGACTCTTGTGATGTTTGTTGTTCTAACAAATATGACAGACATCCACCAAAACCTGAATTGCAACCAACTCCAATTCCATCATATCCAACCGAGATATTACATATGGACATCATCGAAATTAAAAGAGAAAAATTCATAACATGTGTGGACAAATTTTCAAAATTCACAAAATTTTTTCACATTAAAAATAAATCAGTTTTACACGTTAGAAACAGAATAATAAAATTATTGCATTTCTTTACTGTCCCAAAGATACTGGTAACTGACAATGAAAGTAGCTTTATAAGCCCAATCATCCTTAATTATATAGAAGGTCTCGGAGTAACTCTCTACCTAGCCCCCCCGCAAAAAAGTGAGGTCAATGGAGCTGTGGAAAGAGTACACTCAACTATTATTGAAATAATAAGATGTCTTCAAAGAGAATTCCCAGACTATTCGATAAAAGAAATAATTAATATAGCAGTAGACAGATATAACAATACAATCCACTCGGTAACAAAAAAGAAACCTGCCGATATCTTCTTTGGAAGAAGTCAGAGAATAAATTATCAGAATTTAACAGATTTTAAAAACATAATTAACACTGATTTAAGATACGAAATTTTACGTAATCAAAGGAATCAGATCAACAGACACAATCAAAAAAGATCTCCACCAAGAAACTACAATCCTGGTGAAACAGTATATAAAAGAAATAAACAAATAAAGGGAAAAGAAAAACCCATATATCATAAAGAAACTGTAGGATTAGATAACACCGTTACAGTAACAACAACCAATGGAAAACGAATACATAAGTCTCACCTCAAAAACAAACCTCCCATTTCAGATTAACCCCCTTATGTGCAGAAGCCGTTGTGAACGTCTACGAGTACAATAGCCCTCTCATTGCAGTGAAACAAGGAACGGGAAGAATAATAAACGGAAACTATAAAATAATACATACCATAAACCTTACCGATTACGAAGAAATAATAGATGGCCTAAGAGCAGATGTGCACCACAATATCCTTAAAACAAATCCTTATTTACAACAATTAAGTCACCAACTTTCTAAAATAGACAACCTGATGGAGCAACTACAAGGAAAAAATCTGAGGAAGACTAAAAGATCAATAAACTGGATAGGATCCGCCTGGAAATGGCTGGCTGGTAATCCAGATGCGACAGACTGGGATAACATTTTGGCAAAAAGCAATGAACTTATTAGTAATAACAATAAGCAATATCAAGTAAATCAGCGCTTCAGCAAATTAAGCAATAACCTAATAGATAAATATAATAGAATAACCGAAATTTTAGACACAAATAATACAGGAAAATATGAACAAATACTTTTTAACAAGCTTGGTCTACTTAAAGACGAAATCGGAGAAATAGTTTTAGCAGGACAACTTGCCAAAAAAAGTATAGTTAATTCAAATTTACTAAACAAGGCTGATATTGCTGACTTACTTTCCAAAACAGGAACACTTCCTTTTAAGAACGAACTTCAGGCCATCGAATATTCTGAACCCATCATGGTAATAAAAGATAATCTCCTATTATACGTTATTTGCTTGCCCCAAACGGAAGAGGTAGTGTTTAACAACATCATAATACGATCAACAGTAAAAAACAACAAAAGGATAGATCTAGACTTTTTTAACTTGTTTATATCCCAAACAACGAAGTTTGGTGTCAGAGAAAAATGTACCGTAATACAAGATACGACTATCTGTAGAAAAAATCAACTTCAAAAACTAGCTCCAAACCATTGCATTATTAAGCTCTTAAATAGCGAAGATGCAACATGTAATTACCAATTTCAAAATAAACCAATTGCCGAACTCATAAATGAGGGTACCTTATTCTTAACTAACTACTACGGCAATCTTTCATACAGTCGAACCAATAGAATCCTTAACGGCACTTTCCTAATTAATTTTCAAAATGAATCAATTGAATTAGATAACATTAAATACACAAATTGGGAAAGTCGATCATACCATATTTTACCTCCATTACTATATAATAACCTGACGGAAAGTGGTATGAGATTAGATCTCCAGTATCTTCACAAACTTCATTTGGACAACGTTAAGAAATTATCCCATTTTTCATCTTATACGGCTCTCTCAATAGGCTCAGATATAACCATCCTATTAATTAGTATATTGCTAAATCTTATTCTAATCTTTTGTTTGAAATTTAAAAAACAAAATGAACCCCTTGATGCCACTTTTAAAATTTCAAATCTAGAACCCATTAAGATAAACTTTTGATCAGCGGGACGCTGATACTTAAGAAGGGGGGAGTTAACACAAATATCGGTCGTTGCCCTTTACACAATCCCACACTGCGTTTCCACACAATACCTTTTACCGATGACACTGCACAATATTTCACCTGCCCAGACACCCAATTTCCCGTGTTGCAATATTGTTTTGCTGTAGACTGTAGAGTAAGCATAATTTGCAGAAGTAATATTCTTGCTTTAATAATTCTTAGAATAAGAATTATTAAAACTAAAACAATAGCATAAGCATAATTTGTAATTCCTAGAATAAGTATTATTGAAAGCAAATTTGTTAAATTATAAATATACGCAATAAATAAATTATCAGTAGTTCTGATTCAACCTCTAACTGCACGTGTTGTATTTTTTTTGGAGCTGCGCGACTCAAATACCTTAACTTGGATCATAATGTGGAGAGTTTAGCAGAGCCTTTCACATACGTGATGTACGGCTATAAAACGAATCTCTGAACTAAACTGTACGTCCAAAAATGGGCTTGAGGGTAAACTGATGAGCATTTAAAGCGCCACGAGTATTGTGGTTGGTAGCATGCAGCTGGCTATTTCTCTTGAGCACCGCTGGTAGAAGAAGCAATAAAAGAGTGACAAGCGGAAAACGTTCCTGCGGTGTTCAAGCCAATCTATTGATTTCACAAGATAAGAGCATGGTTTCTGAGCAAGAGGTTCGTGGTTCGAAATCCCAATAAGACCAAAAGTATTTTTCATTGTGTCCCACTATTCGTGAAAGTCTGACAAACGTCCGAGAGTAATAATTTGTCACGAAAAGCTTCTCAATTCGCCGTTCGGATCCGGCATCCCCTCCATTAGTGTGCAAAAATATACATGCTCAACACAAAAGGTTGCGAGAAGCTAGGCCTTGGACCGCATTGGTGTGTCGCGCTGAATATTATTATTATTATTATAAATAGTAGCCAGGGAGTAAAAATTTCTTGCACCGGGTTAGAAAACCTAAACATTTCGCAGCATTTTGCCGACGGTGAATATGTGGTCATTCCAACGAAGCTTCTTGTTAACGTACATACCAATGATTGTGAGTTTTTCAGTTTTAGTTATTTTATACTTTTTATTTCTTTTGAAAAACGTTTAATTAAACAGTTTTTTTATTCAAATAATTATTTTCTTCTTTTTCTTTTAGTCTTGTGTGATTTTTTTTTGAATTTTCAATGTTCACCCAGTTCTGAGCTATGTTGGAATTTTCAAAGCTCTAGCTCACCGGAAAGTAAGTTTAATATCAATTACGAAATTCCACCCGAACAGACATACAACAAAGCGAAGCGAGCTAATAAAAATGTTTTAAAAAGGTATGCACAACTATCAAAATCCAGCTTATAAAACAAACTAAAAAATGTTGCGAATTCCACAATATCAATGTGTTATCTCTTCAAAAGAGTTCTTTCACGATTCTCTGTGGTTTTTCGTGGTTTGGCCAAGTCCTCTGGAGCAAGATTTTTAATAAAGATTTCCCATTTCGGTTTTTTCGTTTATATTTTTCTGTGTCGCTTTAGGCATAAGGAAACCTGGATTTTGCTCGCCTTATTTGATGAAAAACCACATACTTCCAAGCGCTGACAAAAGATATTATATCTGCATCTATACCCAGCCACTAAACCGCGGACATAGCTAATGATTTTATTCTAGCAACCCTTACATTCTTTTAATGCAACACGCGCCTAATACTTTGTCTTTTCTAGCCTCCGGTATGACTTATTGGTTTCCGTAAAACAAACAGCCGTCTTCTATTGAAAATGCAGACTGCCTTTGGAAGTACCATTTAAGTTGACCTGGAAGTGGATTTTTCCATTCTTCAGTCTCTTAAAATTTATTCACTTTTTATAAATTTCTATCAGCTTTAGTAAAGTTAGCAATTTCTTTTCTTAAAACATTTACTACAGAAAAAAAATATTTTGAGTAACTTCAATGACGGTGAGTGCATGAATGGAAGTCGACTGCTGTCTTAATCGATTTCATCTCTTTGTTTGTAATTCATGTCTACAGTAGTCTCTGACTCTTCCAGCTCTCGTTTCCAAAATTTATACCATTCGGCCACCACAATACTTTTTTGGTTTAAGATTTTGCAATGATTTGAACGTCATATCGACGTATTTTTTTTTTTTATAATTCGCGCACGCTTCAAGGGGTTCGCACCCTTATAATGCTCGGCTATATGCTTGGCACAGCGTGGGCGTTTTGGAAGAGGAGGAGAAAAGAGGAGATGTCTATGAGCTTGTGTTTTGAATGTCTGTGGATCATAGTGATGTGGGAAGACAGAGCTTGGCAAAGCATTCCACATACGTGTTGTACGGCTGAAGAACGAATCCCTGAACTTAACTGTACGTCCGAAGATGGGCTTGATGGTAAACTGATGACCATTTAGAGCGCCACGAGTATTGCGGTTGAATTCAAGGAGAGGTGGCATGCAGCTGGCTATTTCTCTTGAGCACCGCTGGTAGAAGAAGCGATAAAACAGTGACAAGCAAGAAACGTTCCTGCGGTGTTCAAGCGAATCTATTGATTTCGCTATATTTCCCTCACCGATAAGTTTTATCGCGCGGTTTTGTATTCCATCTAGCTGATGCAAAGTAGTCTTAAGCGCACCAGACCAGATATGGCAATTGTACTCAAGTTTAGGGCGAATAAAAGCCTTGTATATAGTAGCCAGATCAGAGGGAGTGAAATATTTCTTGCACCGGGCTAGAAAACCTAAACATTTCGCAGCATTTTTAGCAACGGTAAATATGTGGTCATTCCAACGAAGCTTGTCGTTAACGCACATACCGAGAATTGCGAGATTTTCAGTTTCCTCGATGCAAGTGCCATTCATGGATAATGGCATGGGATTTAGGATTCGCTTGGACGACAGGAGACAGCATTGGGTTTTGGATGCGTGAAATTATACTCGGTCAATATCAAAACTAGTCGTGAATTACGTCAGTTGTCGGCTGTGTTATCGGTGCTAGCGTCGAGTATAAATGTTATTTGTGTCGTAAGATGTCAATTAAAAATTTTTACTGTCCTTTTGACAGTTATTAGTATTTGCAAAACTAGTAACATAGGGATAAATAATATATAATTTCTGTTGATTAAGGAAAATAAAAGTCACTGCATTAATACGGTGACACAATTAATCTATCAAAGTTTATTGGTTATTAATCGTATTTTGAAGCATTTCAACTCTTAACACACGCAATATTTATAAAAAAAATAAAAATATCCACAATGCCACCATCCTTATGGAGCCACTCGCAACCAGAAAGAATACGTGTTGATAGACCGTCGCCACAACCCGAACCGATGACGGTACGAGCGTACCGAAGTGCCAACGTCGACTCGGACCACTATCACATGTATAAATCAACTTCCAAACTGTTCGTGTTTTTCCTTCGCTCCCGGCTTGCTAGTTAAGCGTAATTCAATATTGATTATTGCAACTATTCCATTTCTGCCAAATTGCAATATTCGGTCATCGCCGTAATTTCGTGTGCTTACGTGACCTACTTTTAATTCTGTTTACTTGCAAGTTTCGATCATCGCCGTTATTTTCCAAATAATGTCGCAGTTCTGTGGATACTACAATTGTGCAGTTAATGATACCAATGTGGAACTAATAAAGTGCAATGGCCTTTGTGGTATATCTTTCCACCCCACTTGTGTTGGACTGAGCAAACGGGCTATCGTTTACGTCAAGGATCTATCAGTTAACTTTTTGTTTTTTGCTATGAATGCAATAACATTTCCTCCTCGAACCACTCTCTTAGAAAAGACTTGCTATCTGCCCTCGACTCACGTCTGCCCTTAATAAGAGATAACTTAATAAACGATAACTTTAAATCATACGTTCAGTCTTCTATAATATCCCATTTATCAACATTCAATGAATCGTTAAAATCCCTTTACTCTGATCTGGAAGTGCATTTCCAAAACCCCAGTGCTGCTCAACGCCTACTAGAATTAGCACGTAGAATCGATGACTTAGGCATTGTAGTCGCTGCTTCCCGAGAAATCAAAGTTACATCAAACAAAATTGATGACATTCATCAACCGCACTCCAATTCTATCTACAATCCTTCTATCCTCACTGAGATGTTAGAAACTGCGTGCATCACCCCGTCAGAACCGCATTCTACTACTTCAGCTTCAATCATGCCACAACACACCTGCCATTCCATGGGAATCGTAATTTGTCCACCATCGTCTCTGCAATCTACCACACTGCCAGCTCCACAACATGCACCGCAACATTCACCCACAATTATGCGTCTCGGTACAACATGGACCCTTGTCGAATAGAATCAAAGGATTGATAAACTTAATAACGACAACAAAAGCAATCCGAAAAATACATTGATTTTACCGTCAGCGGATCTTCTCGACAAGCTGATACCATCTGGATGGCACAATTCTTTCACCGGAAGTTCACCATCATTATCAAAGACTGTAAAAAAATCTTTCCACCAAATTCCAAGAACTCCAGCTCTTTTAGCCTTAAAATTTCAAAGAAATACGGATGGCTTTTTGCCAACCCATCCGGCAATGCTTTTCACCTGGATAAGATGAGGATGAGAAGATTGATCTCAGAAGCTGACGATGTTAAGTCTAATCGTAATTTCAATTCCAATTCTTCTCAATCCCTCTTTCAACACAAACTTAGTCATAATACTACCCACTCCCCTTCTCAAACTATACTATACCCTAGTTGGAGCTTCAAGAGGGGAATCTTCCCCAACGTCACCCATCTGCTTTGCCCACCATCTCAACCCCACTACAAATTCACTAATGTATCTACTAATCCGTTAAACACTCTTTTCCCTTCTCGGACTAGTTCAAGGCCCAAAGCTCATCAACGTAACCGCGTCTCATTTAATCTGACGTCCGTCTCCGCTCCCTCTACTAACAAAAAACCCCACCATCTATTAGACCAGCTTCCGCTAATTACTCGAACTTTATTCTCTCCCACATTCTCAATCCTTCTCCATCCTCTTACTCTTCTTCTCACTTAGGCTATCGTAAGGCTATCGTAACACCTCTGCCCCTACCACATTCACTGATTCTCGTAGCAATTCCTCCGCCCTCGCTCCGCCCTTTTCTGCCGATTTGCAACCTAATGCTTCGATCCACTGCTTCCTCCCACCGTTAAACTCATATCTAAACTTAAGAACCCTATATTATGTCTAGACTGCGTGATCACCAGCTTTTCGAAAATGTCCACCTTTATCTTGACTATTTATATGACAAGCCCGACTCCGTCTGCATAGACGGCAAGACAAAGACGAATGTTATAGTTTTGATTCAAAAGGAGGACCTCCCAACCGACCCTGTGGCCCTGAGAAATATCTACCAATTGTTCCTTCTCTCATAGTTGGTAGCGACCGCAGTTAATTTCCCTTTACTATTAGAATGTTAGGGGACTTGGCACCAAAACCTCAATGGTTCACCTTAACTCACAAACACTTCCTTATGACATTTTTGCCCTTACCGAAACCAACCTCTGTCCCAATTTGACGGCGCTGATCCCGGTAACGATCTTATAATTGTTGGTGACTTCAACCTCCCCCTTTTGCAATGGGCTCCTTCAAGGGACGAATCATCTTTTGTTTCTACTAATTACTCTTCAGCAACGTAAACCCTTCTTACTGATCCTCTTTTTGACTCCGGCACTTTTCATATTAGTGGTGTCACCGACAACCTTGGTAGGCAGCTAGATCTCATTTTCTAATCTGACGCTCATAATTTCCTGGTTACCGGAAGTGCCCGTCTTCTCTCCTCCCTTGACCACTATCACCCCCCTCTGGCTCTTACCTTTTCGTTTGAAAATGACATCATTACTGGTGCTTCTGAGAGCTCTCTTTCTTTAAACTTTCTTAAAGCAGACTTCGTCAAACTTAACAACCTAGTCAATAACTTAAACTTCAGCCTCTTTCTAAACAATAACACTCCCATTGACATCGCTCTCGTATACTTCTACGCAGCAACTTTTGACTGTCTTCTCCAATCTGTCCCTTATGTATCATGTAAAAACTGCTCATCCTCCCCTCCCTGGTATAATAAAGAATTACGAACTCTTCGCAATGCCAGAAACAAATTATAGAAAACTTGACATCCAGATCTGCCTTAGACTATTCATTCTACCAACAAGCTTACTTCCGCTTTTCCATCCTCTGCGAATCACTCTACCACGAATACCTCGACAGAATGCAATTTAACCCTATCACTGATCCTAGACGTTTATACCAATTTATTACCGTCAAAAGAAGGTCCGATGGATTCTCTTCCACTCTAAAATTATTTAAAACTTCATCTGCAAACCCTAAAGTAATAACCAACCTCTTTGCCACCTTCTTCAGCCAATCGTTTAGTGACCATCAGCACGAACCGGAACTTGACTATTTCAACTACATGAATAACGGCCCTCTAACCTCCCTCGTCTCTGTCGATATAAGGATTAATATAGTGCGCGATAAGATTAATCGGCTCAAGGATGACTTTTCCCAAGGTCCCGATGTTCTGCCCGCCATATTCTTAAAAAAAATGCGTAAATGCTATAAGTCAACCCCTTACAACTCTGTTTCGACTCTCACTCTCTCAAACCGTCTTCCCAAAATTATGGAAGGACTCCTTTATTTTCCCTTTCCATAAAAAATGTAGTAAAAGCGAGATATCAAACTACCAACCCATAGCCAAACTCTCTCCAATTCCAAGCTCTTCGAAAGCATTGTTTACGACTCCCTGTATTTGCACTGCAAATCCATCTTTTCCCCAAAACAGCACGGTTTCTTAAAGGGTAGGTCCACTACGACTAACCTTACCGAATTCGTCTCTAACACCCTACAAGCATTAGAGAAAGATAAGTGAGTGGATGTCACTACCACCGACTATAGCAAGGCTTTTGATAAATCTGATCTGATCTGTCTATTCTCATTACATCTACCCCCACCCATTCTCTGTTACTTCAAAACTACCTAAATTCATTCTACACCTGGTTCGATAAAAACTTTTCAGAACTTAATGTTACTAAATGACAATCCATTAACTTCTCCCACCCCCCAGAACCTATTATTTCCGGAACGAACCAGTTCATAAAGTGTCTTATATTCGTATCGGAGACAAAACAGAGCCTTGGGGAACACCGGCGTTTATGCGGTGAACATTGGATTTGAAACCGTCCAATACAACCTGGATTGAACGGCCAGAAAGGTTGTTACTAGTCCTATCAAGCAGGGCCTTATCAACTCCATAGGCATTAACTTTCCACAAAAGAGCCTGATGCCAGACTCTGTCAAATGCCTTGGAAATATCGAGTGCAACAACTTTGCTTTCACCAAAGGAGGAAAGAGATGAGGGTTCGCAATTTTTAGGAGCAGGCTGGATAAACGCTGTTTTCCAATTCCTTAAGGCGACTCCAGTAGAATAAGAGAAATGGAAAAGCCTGCGCAGGGCAATGCCAACGTTTAAGAACACCTCTTCAAAACTATAGCGGGAATACCACCAGGCCCAACAGATTTATGAATGTTGAGATCATTTAATACTCTAGCCACTTGAAGAAAGTAAATCTATCCCATAGAGCATTCGACTCTTGCAAATACCGGCGGCGAAAACGCGCTATCTGATAGCGTGGAGCTAGCTGCGAAATTTGAAACAAACAGATTCGCCTTGTCTATAGGAGCTGACTGTTGGAATGTCATTGTGAATGAGCGTTGGAATTGAAGACGAGGCAGTATTTTTAATTCGGTTGCTGATACTATATAATGGTCTGAAGAGCTTAAGAGATGATAATACACTGACGGTGTATTTGTTTTTGTTAGGATGAGAGGTAAGGAACGAGTCAATGGTATTAGCGTTATGACTTACAATGTCTGGAATTCTTGTAGGTTCACTCACAAGTTGAGTGAGAATGGTTAAATCAGCAAATAACTCAACAGCCCTTCCCTGTGGTGGTGTTAAGCCTGAATGGCGAAGCCAACTAGAATTGTGTACATTAAAATCGCCTGCAATGGAGAAAAAGGATCAAGCGAAAAATTCTAGTTATTGTAGTGAGTTAACAAGATGAGGCACTATCTAAATTAGGGCTTCTGTATATGAAGCAGTAGTGAATGTCATGCTTACGCACTTTGACTTTGAGCCAAATGAAATTAAATTTCGCGTTGGAACAAAATCCGCGATGAGAAAAAAAACTGGCACCAAGTTGTAACCAGGCCACCTAAAATCCGAAACGTCGGAATCAGCATTAACCTGCGTTTCTGTTAGTGCCAGTATGTATGTGTGTACGTATGTTTGTCTGTATGTATTACTTATACAAAGCTCATGTTTTTTATGAAGGGTTCTGAAATTTGGCACATCCGTTTGGTATTTAAAGAAAATAAGAACCGCCATATTTGAAAGGGGTTGGACACTTTGGCCATCTTTAAAATCTTATTTTTATACATTGTCCAGAATTTGTCTCTTTCAATTTTGTTTGGTTCTTGGTTGTCATGAGGCTTACCGTTAGGTTAGGTTAAGTTATGGTGGCTGTCAGTGGCACCGTAACACTTAGACCAATAATGGTCCATTGTGATACCACGTAAATCAGGAAAATTTTTTCCACCTACTCGTTGAACCAATTAAAGCTTCGTATAAAGCGTAGGAGACGGCTAATGTCACTGTTGATTAGATCAATAGTGTCGTTGTAGAAGAAAGCTCCCATATGGAGTTAAAGTTTTTGGGAGAGGGCTATACAAGTACAGAGAAGATGGATAATGGTCTCCTCCTCCTCCTCATCCATGCAGCTTCTGCAGAATCATTCGAGAACTCTTTCTGCATGCTTGCATATGAGACAGTGTCCAGTGATGACACCTAAAATAGCACCAATTTTTTATCTTTGTAGAGAGATCAAACACTTGGAGCGTTTCGGATCCAGTTTGGGCCATATCTGCTTTGTCGCTATGCAAGTTATACCGTTTAACCAGCTACGATTAGTGTCTTCATTAGCATCCCACTTTAACATGAGTTTGCATGTAGTGATTGGCATGCCTAGAGAACCATACTCAGGTAATATGGGTAGTGTAAGCGTCTTGTTCCTTGTTTGGCGAGTTCGTCAGCCATTCAGTTTCCCGGAATGTGTCTGTGCCACGGCACCCAACACAGGTGGATATTGAACTGCTCCGGCATCTCCATAAGAGATGATCGGCAGTAAAGGGCTAGAATTGAATTTGTAGAGACTAATTCCAGGGATTTCAATGCAGCTTGGCTATTCGAGAATATACGGATATCCTTAGCGGATATGACGATAAGGCTTCATTGGTCGCCATAATTTCGGCATGGAAAACACTACAGTGATTAGGAAGACGGAAAGAGAGGCTAAGATTTAGCCTTTTTAAGAAAACACCTCCGCCAACTCCGTCATCAGTTTTTGACCCGTGTAAAAATGCATATGTTCATCATCCAAGTAAGCGTCTTGTTCCCAGAATGATCTGGAGGGGAAGGTGACCTATAAGTTTTTATTGAAATGGAGTTGCGTGGTCTATGTTGTCCGGAATCCAGACTAAATTCAAGATAGATGAGTGTGTGATTTCGTTTTTTGTCCACTGGGAGATATCATTGAGGCGAATAGGCGAGTGGTGTAAGGTTGAACAGAATGTCAAGTGCGGCGGAGGGGGTTGTCTGAAGTGCTCCGCTCATACATAGACTAGCTGATCTTTGGACTTTGCTTAGTTTTCAAGATTTAATTTCTTATCAATGTCAGTCCACCATACAGTCACACCATATAGAAGAGTGGATCTTATTAACGCCGTATAAAGGGTGGACAATCTACTGGTTTGTTATTAAATCATAGGCTATGCCAACTTTTTTTTAACGATTTGCTTGAAATTTTAACAATTTCAGCAACGTAAACCCTCCTTACTGATCCTCTTTTTGACTCCGGCACTTTTCATATTAGTGGTGTCACCGACAACCTTGGTAGGCAGCTAGATCTCATTTTCTAATCTGACGCTCATAATTTCCTGGTTACCGGAAGTGCCCGTCTTCTCTCCTCCCTTGACCACTATCACCCCCCTCTGGCTCTTACCTTTTCGTTTGAAAATGACATCATTACTGGTGCTTCTGAGAGCTCTCTTTCTTTAAACTTTCTTAAAGCAGACTTCGTCAAACTTAACAACCTAGTCAATAACTTAAACTTCAGCCTCTTTCTAAACAATAACACTCCCATTGACATCGCTCTCGTATACTTCTACGCAGCAACTTTTGACTGTCTTCTCCAATCTGTCCCTTATGTATCATGTAAAAACTGCTCATCCTCCCCTCCCTGGTATAATAAAGAATTACGAACTCTTCGCAATGCCAGAAACAAATTATAGAAAACTTGACATCCAGATCTGCCTTAGACTATTCATTCTACCAACAAGCTTACTTCCGCTTTTCCATCCTCTGCGAATCACTCTACCACGAATACCTCGACAGAATGCAATTTAACCCTATCACTGATCCTAGACGTTTATACCAATTTATTACCGTCAAAAGAAGGTCCGATGGATTCTCTTCCACTCTAAAATTATTTAAAACTTCATCTGCAAACCCTAAAGTAATAACCAACCTCTTTGCCACCTTCTTCAGCCAATCGTTTAGTGACCATCAGCACGAACCGGAACTTGACTATTTCAACTACATGAATAACGGCCCTCTAACCTCCCTCGTCTCTGTCGATATAAGGATTAATATAGTGCGCGATAAGATTAATCGGCTCAAGGATGACTTTTCCCAAGGTCCCGATGTTCTGCCCGCCATATTCTTAAAAAAAATGCGTAAATGCTATAAGTCAACCCCTTACAACTCTGTTTCGACTCTCACTCTCTCAAACCGTCTTCCCAAAATTATGGAAGGACTCCTTTATTTTCCCTTTCCATAAAAAATGTAGTAAAAGCGAGATATCAAACTACCAACCCATAGCCAAACTCTCTCCAATTCCAAGCTCTTCGAAAGCATTGTTTACGACTCCCTGTATTTGCACTGCAAATCCATCTTTTCCCCAAAACAGCACGGTTTCTTAAAGGGTAGGTCCACTACGACTAACCTTACCGAATTCGTCTCTAACACCCTACAAGCATTAGAGAAAGATAAGTGAGTGGATGTCACTACCACCGACTATAGCAAGGCTTTTGATAAATCTGATCTGATCTGTCTATTCTCATTACATCTACCCCCACCCATTCTCTGTTACTTCAAAACTACCTAAATTCATTCTACACCTGGTTCGATAAAAACTTTTCAGAACTTAATGTTACTAAATGACAATCCATTAACTTCTCCCACCCCCCAGAACCTATTATTTCCGGAACGAACCAGTTCATAAAGTGTCTTATATTCGTATCGGAGACAAAACAGAGCCTTGGGGAACACCGGCGTTTATGCGGTGAACATTGGATTTGAAACCGTCCAATACAACCTGGATTGAACGGCCAGAAAGGTTGTTACTAGTCCTATCAAGCAGGGCCTTATCAACTCCATAGGCATTAACTTTCCACAAAAGAGCCTGATGCCAGACTCTGTCAAATGCCTTGGAAATATCGAGTGCAACAACTTTGCTTTCACCAAAGGAGGAAAGAGATGAGGGTTCGCAATTTTTAGGAGCAGGCTGGATAAACGCTGTTTTCCAATTCCTTAAGGCGACTCCAGTAGAATAAGAGAAATGGAAAAGCCTGCGCAGGGCAATGCCAACGTTTAAGAACACCTCTTCAAAACTATAGCGGGAATACCACCAGGCCCAACAGATTTATGAATGTTGAGATCATTTAATACTCTAGCCACTTGAAGAAAGTAAATCTATCCCATAGAGCATTCGACTCTTGCAAATACCGGCGGCGAAAACGCGCTATCTGATAGCGTGGAGCTAGCTGCGAAATTTGAAACAAACAGATTCGCCTTGTCTATAGGAGCTGACTGTTGGAATGTCATTGTGAATGAGCGTTGGAATTGAAGACGAGGCAGTATTTTTAATTCGGTTGCTGATACTATATAATGGTCTGAAGAGCTTAAGAGATGATAATACACTGACGGTGTATTTGTTTTTGTTAGGATGAGAGGTAAGGAACGAGTCAATGGTATTAGCGTTATGACTTACAATGTCTGGAATTCTTGTAGGTTCACTCACAAGTTGAGTGAGAATGGTTAAATCAGCAAATAACTCAACAGCCCTTCCCTGTGGTGGTGTTAAGCCTGAATGGCGAAGCCAACTAGAATTGTGTACATTAAAATCGCCTGCAATGGAGAAAAAGGATCAAGCGAAAAATTCTAGTTATTGTAGTGAGTTAACAAGATGAGGCACTATCTAAATTAGGGCTTCTGTATATGAAGCAGTAGTGAATGTCATGCTTACGCACTTTGACTTTGAGCCAAATGAAATTAAATTTCGCGTTGGAACAAAATCCGCGATGAGAAAAAAAACTGGCACCAAGTTGTAACCAGGCCACCTAAAATCCGAAACGTCGGAATCAGCATTAACCTGCGTTTCTGTTAGTGCCAGTATGTATGTGTGTACGTATGTTTGTCTGTATGTATTACTTATACAAAGCTCATGTTTTTTATGAAGGGTTCTGAAATTTGGCACATCCGTTTGGTATTTAAAGAAAATAAGAACCGCCATATTTGAAAGGGGTTGGACACTTTGGCCATCTTTAAAATCTTATTTTTATACATTGTCCAGAATTTGTCTCTTTCAATTTTGTTTGGTTCTTGGTTGTCATGAGGCTTACCGTTAGGTTAGGTTAAGTTATGGTGGCTGTCAGTGGCACCGTAACACTTAGACCAATAATGGTCCATTGTGATACCACGTGGATCAGGAAAATTTTTTCCACCTACTCGTTGAACCAATTAAAGCTTCGTATAAAGCGTAGGAGACGGCTAATGTCACTGTTGATTAGATCAATAGTGTCGTTGTAGAAGAAAGCTCCCATATGGAGTTAAAGTTTTTGGGAGAGGGCTATACAAGTACAGAGAAGATGGATAATGGTCTCCTCCTCCTCCTCATCCATGCAGCTTCTGCAGAATCATTCGAGAACTCTTTCTGCATGCTTGCATATGAGACAGTGTCCAGTGATGACACCTAAAATAGCACCAATTTTTTATCTTTGTAGAGAGATCAAACACTTGGAGCGTTTCGGATCCAGTTTGGGCCATATCTGCTTTGTCGCTATGCAAGTTATACCGTTTAACCAGCTACGATTAGTGTCTTCATTAGCATCCCACTTTAACATGAGTTTGCATGTAGTGATTGGCATGCCTAGAGAACCATACTCAGGTAATATGGGTAGTGTAAGCGTCTTGTTCCTTGTTTGGCGAGTTCGTCAGCCATTCAGTTTCCCGGAATGTGTCTGTGCCACGGCACCCAACACAGGTGGATATTGAACTGCTCCGGCATCTCCATAAGAGATGATCGGCAGTAAAGGGCTAGAATTGAATTTGTAGAGACTAATTCCAGGGATTTCAATGCAGCTTGGCTATTCGAGAATATACGGATATCCTTAGCGGATATGACGATAAGGCTTCATTGGTCGCCATAATTTCGGCATGGAAAACACTACAGTGATTAGGAAGACGGAAAGAGAGGCTAAGATTTAGCCTTTTTAAGAAAACACCTCCGCCAACTCCGTCATCAGTTTTTGACCCGTGTAAAAATGCATATGTTCATCATCCAAGTAAGCGTCTTGTTCCCAGAATGATCTGGAGGGGAAGGTGACCTATAAGTTTTTATTGAAATGGAGTTGCGTGGTCTATGTTGTCCGGAATCCAGACTAAATTCAAGATAGATGAGTGTGTGATTTCGTTTTTTGTCCACTGGGAGATATCATTGAGGCGAATAGGCGAGTGGTGTAAGGTTGAACAGAATGTCAAGTGCGGCGGAGGGGGTTGTCTGAAGTGCTCCGCTCATACATAGACTAGCTGATCTTTGGACTTTGCTTAGTTTTCAAGATTTAATTTCTTATCAATGTCAGTCCACCATACAGTCACACCATATAGAAGAGTGGATCTTATTAACGCCGTATAAAGGGTGGACAATCTACTGGTTTGTTATTAAATCATAGGCTATGCCAACTTTTTTTTAACGATTTGCTTGAAATTTTAACAGCCTGTCAGTCTGATATTCCGCGGCACGACACAATCATGTTTTCGCTTGAGAAGCTTTTCGAAATATATAAAATTTAATTTCAATGTCAGTGTTGTAGCCGAAACCGTGCGAATTTTGAAAATAAATATGGGTCGTGAAAGAGCGCCAAGCGTAACCGCTGTTGAAATTGGAGAATAAAGTTCGTGAAAAAGGTTTGGTATTGGCTAAAGAAGAGGTCCTTGAGCTCCGACAGGTGGTACGCCCGAGAATATTGCAGTTGTGGCCCATAGTGTGGGATAGAACCCATCGACCTCAACTCGACGCCAATCGCAGCAACTGGCCATTAGTAGGACTAGCCTGAGCAGAATACTGCACCTCGGATTATTCGCTTGAAAGGTTCATATGACTCAGGAGTTGAAAGCAAATGACCATCCGCTTTGATATCAGTTCTCTGCGTGGATCATAGACCAGCTTAATAATGACGTCGATTTTGGTCGAAAAATCATCTTTTTAGGCGAAATGCATTTCCATGTCCAGGGGCTATGTAAAACAACTGCAAGATTTGTGGTTCGGAACAGCCACACGTAATCGTAGAGAAGCCAATACATCTACCATGAGTGACAGTTTTGTTTGGATTTTGGAGTGGAGGCCCAGTTTTCGCTGGAACGCTGCTGGAAACGCTGTTACCGTCAATGCCGACCGTTACAGAGCCAGCTGACTAACTTTTTATGGCCTTAAATCGACCCAATGAATGTGGACTACCTTGGGTTTCAACAAAATGGCGCCACATTCAATACAAGCCGACTCCCAATCGATTTCTTGCGCGCCAAATTTGGCAACCGAATAATCAGTCGTTTTGGATATGTCAATTGTCCTGCACGAAGCTGCGATTTGACTCCAATGGACTTTTTGCTATGGGGTGCCGTTAAGGATAGATGTTAGAGTCGAAGACAGCCCAATGTCTTTTTGCATCATTCTTAGCCTAGAAACCTCGGATGATTCTTCTATTTTACTACAGAAGAGTCTCCAAGAAGAGCGCTTGCCTGTCCTTAATTTTTTTTATAAAGTTTGGGGGGATACTTTGTTAGCATCCCAGTCAGTTTCAATTTGGTTGCTTTGGCACCGTTGAATAGCTTTCTGCAGCTGTTTATAATATGACCCAGCTCTGAAGTCCACCAATGTCTTCTTGCCTCTTGGACGAATAAGAGCGCAGGAAGCAGACAACGCTTTATTAAAAGCCCAGGTGAAGGCCTTGACCTTGTTGTCGAGTTCATTAGTGCTAGGTGGAATAATAAGGTCAGAGTTTAAGTTTAAATAGCGTTTAAAAGTTTCTTTGTGTTTGATCTAGTCAGTTTTCCTATGATTTCTATAGGCTGATTGGCGGGGCGGTGTAACATCTAAGCTGAATTGAATGTACCGGCATTCGGAGGAAAAATGTGTAGGCAACACCTTCCAGTCTAGAATTCTTTAGTTCAGAGAGTCGGTGACAATATCTGAAACTTCTTATCGACTCCTGATTACGAAGGTTGGTTCACCGCCCACGCCTACCTGGTCTTGGGCGCGATAAGCCGATGCCAGTCATGCCACCCGATGTCACAATTGGGATATCAAAATTGGTCCCTGACATTGAGCTGCTCACCTTAAAGAAGTCGAAAAACAAATTTTTCAACCCATCACACGCGCCACAAGCGGAATAAAAAAAATGCTATTTGGGACTTCAAAAGTGACTACATTTTAGATCTCTAGGTCATTTGGAAGGTGGTTAAAAAGGACCTCAACTCAAACTATTCGGAAATACAGACAAATAACAAAAAAACAAATAAAAGTTTTTAAAAATACATTTAGACTAAGTTTCACTAATATGCAGGATTTAGGGTTACCTTTATCTTCTACATATAGCGAGTAATATCCAGGAATCATAAGTCCGCAAACCAGGTTGTTAAAAATCCATGTTTCTTGGATGAGGAAATTATCCTCTCCGCCTTTAAGCAGATGGAGTGAATGGCAGGCCAAGATGCCCCTAAGGATATCGCTGAAGGACCTCTGAGATGTAACGGTGGAGAGACTAAGTGTGCTGGTGTTATGCACTTTAAGTCTTTTAGAAACCGAAGCGGTTTCCTTCACCGATCACTGAAGCTTAGACGTAGAGTCATCGCTGGTCCGTTTTCTGTCTTTGTTGCTAAGGGCTTGGGCCCATTTAAGCTTGGCGACCTGCCTCGGTGTCCTTTTGGGTTCCGAAATTGCTCCGAGGGCCTTCAGTGTCCAAACAGCATTACGCCGATCCTTGTACAGATGGAGCGCGTTGTCGCGAACATCCACCAGAAGCCTAGAAAGCTCGCTGAGGTGATAGGGAGATCTTTACTTCCTTCTTTAAATACATTCCTACCGCTGTTAGTAGAAGGCTCAGCCATCGTAGCCGCCCTGCGCTTGTCTGCAGTCGATAAATTACTAATCACCGTTGCAGGAGCATTTCCGATAGACATCAATGGCACCGTGCTACCGTCCGGTCGTGATAAAGTACCGGTCTTCGAATGGTTTGTGCTAGTTTTACTAAAACTAGCAAAAGAAAAATGGTTTTTTGTTTTAAAAATGGGCTCACAGCCAGGCTGATTCTCCGGACGGTATGTATAACACCTCAATCCAGCCCAGCGGATGAGAAGATGTTGGTGAGGAAAGAAAGGGGATGATGGTGGAGGGGAGAGGGTGAAGAGTGACCTTTGGTTTCAGGACTCATCCCAAGAATCTTTGACCCTACTTAGCCCCTACAATTTGGCAAGTTTGATGCTTAGGTAGGAGATGTTTACCTTTACATCACATGAAAAAAAATCACGTGCTTACAGGAAAAGAACTATAACAAGAGAATCAAAGAATTCATACTCGAAGAAACAAGATTGAAGATTTATCGGTCATCTTATATAATCGATACTACTTTCATTTTGATTAGTTTAGTGCGGACTTTTGGACAGTGCGGTTGTTCTTTCGCTGTGCGCTATATAGTTCTGAGGGGATTCTATGCGTAAACGATGTTTTTCTATGTTTGTCAGATGTTACAGTCATCTTATATTATCCTTACCGCGAAAACCGGTCCTTTTCTGAACCTACCATGGGCCCACTGATTTTAATAGGGCCCTCTCGAGGTATTACCTACTTGTACTGACCTCTACAGATCCACTTATATAGAAAATTGTAAACGTTGATTCACACAATTCATTTAGTCCTTTTCTTAAATTATTTACGAGGTATATATAATTAGAGCCCTGCATCGGATAGTAATATCCGCGGATATCCGCAATTATCCGCTATCCGCGGATTAAAGCGGATATAACCGCAATAGTTTTTAGCGGATGAGTGCGGATGCAGATTTAGAAATCTTATCCGCATATTGCGGATATTCCATTGTATCCGCATGCATTATAACAAATACAAATACAAATATCTCAATATTGAGTATTGGAAGAAAAAGCTATTGTGGATAGTGAAATGTGTGTGTGTGTAATGTGTAATACATAGACATACTGTATACTTACTCGTTATCTTTCTTTTTATTTCTACACATACATCAATTTCTATTACTATACGTACGAAAGACGTATAGTATAGTGTAATGCAAATGCATTAGGCTCTAGAGTCTAGACAGAGACACACAATTTGCGACATATTTTTATTGTGCAATATGATTGAATCAACATTTGCACTTAAACGATCGCCTTTTTTCTACATCAGGTAACATTATGACCGATAAAAGATGTGCGATTGATGCTGATCTTGTGGATGATATCCTAATAGGTAAAAGCTATTGGGACTTATTATAAATTAATTTAAGGTTATAAATTTAAATATAATATAAAAAATTGAATTAAAGAATTTTAACTAACCCTTTTAATTATTTTACAACTTGAAATAACAATTACTGATAAAAAATACAAACCAGATTGTTTTTTTTTTACTTTCTAAATCAAGTAAGTTAGATCGAGTAATCTTCTTAGTATTGTTCAGAACTATAGAGGACAACGATATTAAAAGAAAACTACGAAACTTTTATGAAGTGTTTTTTTTGTTATACTTAGAAGACTATATGATCTTATTTATTTGTTTGAAAAAAAAAAATCTATTTTGCGGATGCGGATGAGTGCGGATGCGCATTTTAAGATTTTTCGCGAGTGCGGATGCGGATTTTTTTTTATTTTTTTTGCGGATGCGGATCGGATGCGGATACGAAAAAACATATCCGCGCAGGGCTCTAATATTTACTGAATACTGAAATATTAATATACATTCATTATAATAGTTCACGGAACCAACTGCTTCTTCACATTTAAAAGGACACCATGTCTGTTACTCCAATGATAAATTATGTAAGCAAAACAATATCTGTATATCTGTAAGTGTAATATACTTGGATAAGGAGTAATTTTATTTTCTGGAATTAGAAATACAAAAAAGTATAAAAAAAAATAAAAGTGTATCTAAACATGTAACATGACAACAGTGCAGCATTGGGACGTTTATTCGCCCCAAACCTGAGTCCTTGCATCTGCAAGATAGAATTCAAAAGCGAGATTTAAAGCTTATCGGTGATGAAAACATTGCGAAGTCAACAGATTTGCTTGAACACCGCAGGAACGTTTCCGGCTTGTAACTGTGTTATCGCTTCTTCCATCAGCGGTGCTCAATAAAAAAATACTTGCATGCCACGTCTCCTGGAATTCAATCGTAATACTCATGGCGCTCTAAATGCTATCAGTTTACCCTCAAGCCGTTCTTCGGTCGTTCAGTTAAGTTCAGGCGTACACCTGCTCTGTCAAGTTCTGTCTTTTCACATCGCTATGGTCCACAGGCATTCAAAGAACAGGCTCATAGCATATAGCCGAGCATTACAACTATCTTATCGGCAATTTACCTGCTGACGATAAGAAATATTCTAGTTGTCAAACATTCGATTGGGATTGTATATCGCGTTGCCTCCGATGACAACACTTTCTGTAAAAATTTGGCCCCAGGGTCGAGGGCTCCCATTTTTTTTTTTTCAAAATTAACCCGATTTTGCTCAAAATTTGCACGTGTATCTCCAAAATTTACATGAGCAAACACTTTAAAATAATTTTCATATTTCAGACAAATACGATGCAGCCTCCTATACCAAGATTGACCAGTGCCGCTGTAAATCGGAAAAAGCAACAACGAAAAATCGATTCTGATAATCAAGTTTTGAAAAAAAAAATAGAAGCAATTTCATTCCGTAGGCCACGAAAAATTTAATGAAATTGTAGTTTATTATATAAATTAGAAATAAATTTTGTATTGCAGAACATAATTACGTTTCCATTTCATTTTTTCGTTTGGCTTTAGAGTTGTGTTTATGTATGTGTTTAAACACTTTTAGGCAACCGACGTAAATGCTCGATGTCTCCGTTTTTCAACAGTTTTAATTTAATTTATATGGGGATAATTCGGTATACATATTGTTACGAAATTTTAGGCTTTCGAGTTCGTAGAGGATTTTGCAAATAAAACACAACACAAGTTTATAAATTCACAAATTACAACTTTAATTACCGAAAAGTTTGGCTAAACTATGGTATAACCCAGAATATGGGTTAGAGCTCTCGGACACGCCTTCCCTGAAAGCAAAGTTTTGAGTTTTTTTAGAAGCGTGCATCTATTTAATTGCTTTGAAAAAGGTTTGGTACCAAATGATAGGTAATAAAAAATTCCCCCTCCCTTCCAATTCAACAGAGTTAAAGTCTAAAAACGTTCTTTTTAATAATAGTCAAAAAGGAGGCGTGTTTTAAAGTGGGAGGGCGTAAGTATTGGAGATGTTACATTTCACCGCTGTTAGTAGAAGGCTCAGCAATTGTAGCCGCCCTGCGCTTGTCTGCAGTGGATAAATTACTAATCACTGTTGCAGGAGCATTTCCGATAGACATCAATGGCACCGTGCTACCGTCCGGTCGTGATAAAGTACCGGTCTTCGAATGGTTTGTGCTAGTTTTACTAAAACTAGCAAAAGAAAAATGGGTTTTTGTTTTAAAAATGGGCTCACAGCCAGGCTGATTCTCCGGACGGTATGTATAACACCTTAATCCAGCCCAGCGGATTAGGAGATGTTGGTGAGGAAAGAAAGGGGCTGATGGTGGAGGGGAGAGGGTGAGGAGTGACCTTTGGTTTTAGGACTCATCCCAAGAATCTTTGACCCTACTTAGCCCCTACAACTCGGCAAGTTTGATGCTCAGGTAGGAGATGTTTACCTTTACATCACATAAAAAAAATCACGTGTTTACAGGAAAAGAACTATAACAAGAGAATCAAAGAATTCATACACGAAGAAACAAGATTGAAGATTTATCGGTCATCTTATATAATCGATACTACTTTCATTTTAATTAGTTTAGTGCGGACTTTTGGACAGTGCGGTTGTTTCCTGTGCCAATTCCAATTCAACAGAGTTAAAGTCTAAAAACATTCTTTTTAATAAAAGTCAAAAAGGAGGCGTGTTTTAAAGTGGGAGGGCGTAAGTATTGGTGTCAAATGAAAGGTGAAAACTAGCTCTACACAGCCTAGTTGGCGTGGCCCAATTTAAACGGAAGTTAGATCAATTTATATTTCATAGTATGTATATGATTGAGTTTTCCGTACAAAAAGAGGTGATATGATTCACTCGGACTATAAAATGCGCTCAATTTATTTATGTTTAGATATGAGTTTTCCTTAAATTAAAAATTATGGAAAATAGAACCCCCCCCCCCCCGCCTATACGATTTTTTTCACGAAATTAACCAAGTAATTGCCACCTAAACACCCTGTAAAGTTGAGGTTCTATTGATTGAGCAGCTAAAGGTGGTTGTGATGCTGTTAAGATTCTGTAAGTAGAGGCTGTAAATGAGATGGTTAGGGTCAACTGAGGTGAAAACGATGTAGGTGTAGATGAATTCTCTGTAGGTATACTTGTTTCTTTTTCTTTCTCTCTTTCAACAGGTTTTTTAGAATTTTTAGATTCAGAGGCAAATTTTGAGTCAAACAAATAGCTTTTGTCAATTGGATATAAAATTAAGAAGTATTAAATTCTTTTTAAAAAATAATGGATAGCATAGCTTAGACTGCCAATTCCCACCTTTACTATAATAGAAAGGATTTCACAGCATAAATGTAAGTGATAATTTGAGAAACATAAATTGAAAGGACAGGAAAGTAATCATTTTTCTTTTTAGATTTGTGATCATAAGTTATGGATACGGTGCATTGACGCAAGGTTCCCAGGATGTAACCACGATTCGTTTATATGGAATGCCAGTGATGCATCTACATATTTTGAAAATATGTACACTAGGGGAAATACAAGTACAAGGCTTCTGCGTAAGTACAACTTACTTTTTATGTTTATTAGATACTTTTTCGTTGTTTTTGTAGCTGATGCTGGCTATCCCCTTTTACCTTGGCTGTTGACACCATTTCGATCAGTAGATTTGAAAAGTCAGGAAAGCAGATTTAGCCAGCACCACTCCAATGTCAGTAAGATCACTTCACTACGAACCCAACAAAGCGGCACAAATAGTAAATGTATGCTACGCCGTGCACAACAATTGTATGCAATTCAATGTGTTTTTAAAAAAACCCGAGGAAGTGGAGGATAACTTAGCAAGTTAACCAGCAAAAGGAAATGTACAACCAGAAACCAATAAAGCCGTACAAATAAGAAATCAAATAATGCAAACTTTCTAGTTACATCTATGTATTGATTCCATCAAGATACAATGGAAATAAATTAAAAAATATCACAATTCATTTTTTGGTTAATAAAAAATAAAAATCACAATTCAGTTGTGGTAGAAAAATAAATAAAAAAACAATTCAGTTGTGGTATGAAAATAAATAAAAATCACATGATGTGTCAAAGGATTAAAATTCATAATGAAAAACTCAGTGTGATATTAAGTTGTCGAGCTTCTCGATTTCACATTCAAGCATCTTTTGTTTAAGTTTTAACTTTTCTTGGGCAATTCTTTCCAATTCTTTCTGATGGTTATGGATTTTTTGAGCAAAACTCTCCATTTCTCTGTTATGCCTTCTTTCTTCTTCCGCTATGCGTAAATGGTCCTTATTTTGATCAACCAATTTGTCCAGCGACCTGTATATTCTTATCGAACGGTGAAGGTTTAAACGCACACATTTAAATACATTGATAGATAAAGTTATTTTTGTCACGATTTTTGTGAAAATAGACGCGAAAATTATTTGTGATTTTGGTGCAAATGAAAATATAAAAAAAAATACTTTCAATGCAGTTCAATCGAATCGGGATTTGTTTTTGGTAAGTTGTTTGAAGTTGTGTTTTAATAATTTGTTGCTAGTTTTATTTGTGATGCCTGTCACATCAAAGTCTCGGATCACTTTCTCCGAATCCAGGTTGAAGAGGACGAAGGCCAGCCCAACCCCTTCTCGCAGCCCTTTATAGAAATTTAATGGGCTTGATATGTCGGATATTTTTACTTGGCTTATAACACGGGTCATGGCTAACCTACACAGTCGTGTCAGTTTATTTGCGATGCCGAATTCTCTTATGGCTTTATAAAGTTCTACCGTGGCTATGCTATCAAAGGCGGCTATAAAGTCTAAGTCTATAACAGTGTGTAGTGAGTTTTAAAACTAGTCTTTTTTCCATCACCAGCCTATGGGTGAAAATCTGATCAGTTGTTGATTTGCCTGGGATGAAGCCACACAGGTTGAACGAACGATGATGATAATCGGATATCCTGCCTTGAAAGATAGAGGAAAAAATCTTATACGCGGTACTCAACCACATTATACGACGATAATTGCTGCACGCTGCGATATCTCCCTTCTTATGTATGGGCCACAGGATGCCTTTTCTCCAATCATCTCGCATCGCTCCTTATCTCATACTTCAGCGGTGCTCAAGAGATATAGCCAGTTGCATGTCTCCACTCTTTCAATTCAACCGCAATACTGGTGGCAATCTAAATACTCATCAGTTTACCCCTAAGCTTATCTTAGGACATACAGTTAAGTTTAGACATTCGTTCTTGAGCCGTACAACACGTATGTGGATGCACTGCCAACCTTTGTCTTTCCACATCGCTATGATCCCCTTTTCTCGTCCTTTTCTTAACGTCCAAGCTTGGACATGCATATAGCCAACCATTATAAGGGCGCGAACCTCTTTACGCGTGCCCAAATTATAAAAAAAAAATTGATCAGATCTGCTGGGATCCATCTCATCCCGAAACCTTATTATTCTTGAGTCGATTTATCGCTCTGCTAACAACGTATATGCTTGGTGGCGGCAGTATACCTGGCTATTTAATAAACTCATAAAAAAGCTCTTTTTCGCTCCAATATGCTTTTGAAATCGGCGGTCTTTGCAGTATGCAAAAATGCGGTGTATATTGCGTAAAACCATGGACTATGTTGTAGAACATCCACGGCTGGTGCAGGCCTTGTTTTCTGTATTATTCAAGTTCACGGACAAGATTCTTCTCCCACCTATCCCGGTGAACTAACTATTATATTATTATCTAATATATTATATGTATTTGCTGAGCTCATGATGAGTCTGAGATGGAGTCAGCTGTACTTCAGTATTTTGCTATGGTAGTTCAACCGGCGGGGGGCTATCAACACGTGTTCTATCTGGTTGCATCCGAATTATTTTAATCGTATAGAAAAGGAGAAGGCATGGGGACAAATAAGCACCGAGAATAACAAAACAGTTAACATCATATTTTCTCTTAAAACTATGAGCTCTGAGTTTGTTTATTTTAATTTTAGTTAATGAGTGCAAGGAAAAATGGAAGGCTTTGCGGGAAAGATATGCACGAGAGTTAAAAAAGATGAACCAGCCGTCCGCTAGTGGTCTTATCTGCGAGAAAAGTGAGTTTTTAAAAGACAATGAAAGCACGAAGGTAAAACAGTGTTTTTTGTGCTTCGAACTAATTAAATTTGTGTTTTTTTTCAGAACAATATGTAACGAAAATATATATAACCGCCAACCTGAAAACAACGCATCCACAAACAAAAAAAAAAAAATAAGGAGTGAGGCTTTTGGCGACGTTTGCCTTCGTTTTGGAAACGCAATTACAAAATTTGAAGAACAGTTAGCAATTCCAGCTAGGTCAGCTGCAGTTGGTTAAAGCGCCGATCAGCTGTTTTTGATGATGGCGATGGAATTACTAAAAGATCTGCCAAGAGCCGTTTCTGCTAACTTTAAGACAGAAATGCTCGCAAAAATCGTAGAACTGCGGAACATACATTTAGAGTTTTCCTTGCAATCATTACCTAAAATTAAAATAAACAAAGTCAAAATACTATTATAATACTATCCTTAAAAATAAAAAATGTAAATATTTGATATAAAATAGTTTTTTGTTATTTTAAAAAAAAGTTTTTTCAATTATTCATTAGAAATTCACAGAGGGTATTTCTTATATTAATTGAAGTTCTGCCGCTGTAGTGATTGGTATTAGCAGATGGTGCAATTGATGGAATGTTATGGTCAACTTCACTTCGCTACAGTCCATTGTGTAAATCACCGTCAGGATCTTCCCAGTCAACATAATTATTGGGACAATAATATGACGAATTTGTTTCATTCGTTTACATTAAGAAATTATCAGCTAACATATGCTAATCTCGCAAATCTCCCGGAATCTAAAGCTAATGATCTTCAGATCTAAAGTTCTCTCAGTACTCTTGTATGGCTGCGAAACGTGGAAAGTCACAGAGTCAATTGCGACGCGCCTCCAAGTTTTCGTCAACAATTGCTTAAGGAGGATACTGAGAATAAGATGGCCGGACATTATCACCTATCAAGACTTGCGGAGAGTAACACAGCAGGAATCAATCGCGCTCACCATCAGACGACGAAAATGGAGCTGGATTGGCCACACTTTGAGAAAGCCAGCGGACGACATTACGAAACTAGCGCTCGACTGGAATCCACAAGGAAGCCGTCGAGTTGGCCGTCCTAGCAAGACATGGAAAAGGACAATAGAAGAGGAAGCAAGATCCCAGGGGACCGAGTGGCGTCTCTTGAAACCTCAGGCGTTAAATCGAGTTCGTTGGCGGGCGTTTGTAGAAGCCCTATGCTCCCCCGCGGAGTAAAGGAAAGCAAGAAGAAAGACATATGCTAGCACAATTTTTTCTGCATTATCTTGTGAGGAACAAAATTCTTGTGGCCGAATTTTGTTTACACAAAACATGGTTTTTTCCCCAAATTCGGGTGCACCCTGTACCCACACAGTGCCGCCAACAAACTTATATAAAAGTAAAATAGCTAAAACAACATCACGCCACCGGACTGGCCAATCACATCGCAGCACGTGACTTAGAGATTTTGCAACGCAAAATGCTAAAAAAGGGCGAGCACGCAGGCTCAGCTTTTCTCTGCCGACGTCACTGTATTCATAGTCGTACGACGTAACTTTGCCGGGTGATTTCCCCTCGGGTGGTTACGCTGGTACATCTGCGCTTACTGCTGCCAACGTTTTGCTGTGCTTTTCTCTGCCGACGTCACTGTATTCATCGTTGACCATACGGTTCGTCTAACGCTCGCTACGCTTACGCATCGCCTAGGGCGCACGCTCGTCTTAGGCTCACGCCCACAAGTCGCTCAGGATTCTTGCTTGTCTAAGTCTTACGCATCGCTCAGGATTCTTGCTTGTCTCAGGCCCACGCCCACAAGTCGCTCAGGATTGACGCTAGTCGCAAGCCCACGCCAACACATCGCTCAGGATTTACGCTCGTCTAAGGCAAGCGCATCGCTCAGGACTTACGCTCGTCTCAGGCTAACAAATCGTTCAGGAAATACGCTCGTCCCAGGCTCACGTTAAATTATAAGAAAAAGAGAAATAAAGAAAAATAATTGGAAGAGTTATTGTAACGACCCCTTTCCTCTGAACTCTGGTCACGCTGAGTTTAACCCGGCTGGGAAAACTCCGTTACAATCTGGGAACATGTGAATAGTTGTTAGCAAAATCCGCCAACGGGAAACTAATATTCCAAATGCATTCTCAATTGTGCGACGAGCCGTTGATAACCGCTTATTGAAATTTATTTTTTTTGCTTGCAAAAGTGTCCCCGAATATGGGCGCATTATCGATTTGTCCAACGGGAAGGCAGCATCGGCAACAAAATAATGCGGAATTTTAATATTTGTATTCGGCAGTTTTTTTTTCGTCCGGAATAGAAAGTGTTTTGCCCAATATTCTTTTTCCAAAGCGACTTACTTGGAAAATACCTACACATTGAAAAATAATATAACGTGAAAATTATAAATTATTGTAATTATTTTTTTTACCTCCATCGCTCTGACTACCATATGCTCTAATATCCACGCACATGAAGCGATACTTTGCATCACAAGCGTCCATCAGCACAATGCTAAAATACTTTTTGTAGCAGAAGTATTAGCTTCCACTTTTCGGCGGGCATCTGATGGCATTGTGCTTACCATCGATGGAGCCTAAACAATTGGGCATATTCCACATCGTCCAAAAGTCATTTCTTATTTCAATAAAATCTTCGGAACTCAGTTCAGATACATATAAAGGGTATAATGCATTCCACATTATACCGGCTGTTTCCAAAACTATCTGACGAACCGTTTTCTTGCCTTATTTAAACGACCAGGCGATAGACTGAATGGAAGTTCCCTGCGTTAAACAAAACAAGTTAGTGAGTATTACACTTTTTAAAATAAGTATATCTATTATTTACAGTAAGAGCACAGCCAGACGACATTCTGTGGATTGACCGGCTCTCTAATCTATGTTTTGATCATATATGGCCGTATAAGGACGACATTCTGTGGATTGACCGGCTCTCTAATCGATGTTTTGATCATATATGGCCATATGAGGTTCAAAAGAACTCCATATAGATTTTTATTCATTCTTGTATAAATGAAAAATTGTTGGCTGTCTAGTTCCTTTATTTTTAGGAACGTTATTCGATTCCGATTGCGATTTATTGGCCGTACGATTTGATCCATAAATTCTTTTAATTCTGCTAGCATGTTGAATGAACATTGCATCATCTTTGCCGCTAATAAATTTAAAGATGTTTGATTCATTTTTAGAGGTGAGACGAATATATTAGTATTCGTTAAAATATAACTAATATTTGTACATATTACGTATCACTAATACGAATAACAAAGATATTATGATACGTTGATATTCACCAAACGTATTAGATTACACTATTCCAGTAAGAATCCAATCGAGAACTAATATTCATATGCATGTGTAGGTATTCAGTATACATATGTGTGATACGAAAGCGCAAAGATGAAGTGATTTGGAGTGAGACAGAAAGCATCTCATGGTCTTATAGTACTATTCAGTTTCATAGCTCAAAATACGGACGGATATCGGTCATTTGACTCGGCAATTGATGCTGATCATAAATATAATTTTTCTATGTTACATGTTCAGTCATGTATCAAACTTAAATATCCTATGGGAATCTAAAGAACTTATTCTTTTATTCTATGTGCTTCTATGTACATAATAGTATTGACAACATAATTTAATATACATATGTAACATAAACAGATATGTATGTATTTTAAAAAAAATAGATGTCTAAATACTGTACTCTCAAATGTAATACCATAGCTTTGTTACTATGAGAGATACCAGTATTAGTGATATTTTCGTATCGGTTAAGATATTATAATATTAAATAACGAATATATTCATATCAGGTGATATCTACAAATATTAGTATTAACCCATGCCTATTCATTTTTAGTACCACTATATATTTTATCACTTATAAAGTACATACTAAATAAAAAACAACCCATAAAAATTAAAATTTTTCATCTAAATTCTATAATCGCAGAAGTTGATATGGGAGCCCCTCGATCCTGGGTTTTTTTATTGTAGGAGAAAATAATCGAAAGTGACATTTGACATCAGATGTCAAATTTGAAAATGCACGGATCATTTCATTCTGAGAACATACTCTGAGAAAATAAGAAACACCAGCATTTTTCTTGAGAACTCTTTGACTGCTCTGAACTAATTTATGAAAACGCCAAATGACAGAATATTGTGAAAACTTGTTGTTCTATCTGTTAGTTGATATCGACAACAAAAAACGACATCAATAAAAATACAATTCAGTAAATAAGTAAGTAAGTTGAATTAAGCATAAAACATGTATGTCTCGTTTCATTTGCTGGGTTCATTTGTGCGTGAGCTAAGATTTCTCTCTCTCTCTCCACCACCAAAACCATGCAGCGCAGCCGACTGCGCAGCACACACCGCACACAGTCCATAAAGGGCGACGAATATCTGATGCCAGTAAAAAAGTATTGTTTATTGGGTATACACATGTGTGTAAAATTTAAAAAAAATCGGGTAATTTTTATTTTAAATTTGTATGGGAGCCCCACGAACCCGGGGCCCGATCACTTCCAAATTTTAAAAGAAAGTATTGTCACGGAAAATCGGGCTTTAGGAAGTGCGTTAAAAATTGATAATTAAAAAGAAATTGTATGGGAGCCCCCCGACCCAGGGGCCCGATCGCTTCAAAAATTTTAAAAAAAGTTTTGTCCATCGGAGATACACATGCGTATAAAATTTGAAGAAAATCGGGAACTTTTTTCATAAAATTTGTATGGGTGCCCCCCCGACCCAGGGGCCCGATCACTTCCAAATTTTTATAGAAAGTGTTGTCTATCAAAGATACACATGCGTATAAGATTTGAAGAAAATCGGGTAAATTTTTTAAAATTTTTGTATGGTTGCCCCTCGACCCGCGGCCTTAGGGGCCTCAAATTTTAATAGAATGTGTTATCTCCGGATATACACATGTGTGCATAATTTCAATAAAATCGGGCCTTGGGAAGTGGGTTAAAAATTGATCGCAAGATTCCACGACAAACAAAGCCACAAACACACGGGCACGCAAAGTTAATATAAAGAATTTAAAAAAATGATTTCAAATGATAGATAGTCAAGGTGACAAAATTACATTATGGTCGGATGAGAAACTTTAGAAACTTTGGAAAGCATTTCGACGGATTTTGACTTTAACGTAAGAGGCGAAATTGAGTTGAGCCTTAAGTTGTAGGGTAAATTTGTATTGCGTGTGTTTAAAACATGTAAAATAAATAAAAGCCTTAAAAACTAAGGCTACCTATTACAATGGATTCTATATTTATTTGTGAATTTTATTTATTTAAATTTTGCTAACTATTTATAGGAAAATGTATATTTTTATTTGTTGTAAAATTCAATAAGTTAATCGATTAAATGAAATTTTTTAAACTAGTTTTGCAGTTTTTAGTTTTGTGCATATGATTTGATATTTTTTGTTTTTATATTAGTATTTCGCGACAGAATTACAAACCGATCTAAAATATTAATAGTGTATTTATTATATTTTTTATGTCATATTTTCTATAAATAAAAGTATGTAGTCTGTTGGAGCAAGTTTAACAAGTAATTTGTTTCCGGTTTATTTTTAAAAAATTACCTTTGATTTTTTTTAAGTGGTAGCAATATTACCGATGCTGCCGTGCATAAATTTAATAAGTTAAATGTTAATTTTGCATGATAAGTTTATTTTTTTAAAGTTACATTTTAAATTACTAATATTCTTTCGAGTACGTGCGTTCAAATATTGAAGCAACCAAAATTAGTCAGATAAAGGCATATTTCGAAGACAGTTTGACCGCAAAAATTTACGGCGTAATACGAGTATTTTCAGAAACAAAAAGTTTGTAACTTAAAATATTGCGACAAAGAAAACACAGATTTGAATCTGTGCAAAATTGTATTTATCTACACTATAAAAGGTTTGAGGTAAGAAAATCCTAAACGAATTAATTTATCTAATACTAATTTTTTTTAATTTTTTATGTATAGTTCTACTACTTTTTACAGTTGATAGAGTTTTATTTCTATATTCTTCTTTAAATTCATATCACTAATAAGCATTTTTGTCGACATTTTAACTCTAATTCTGATAACCTAACAATTGTGTTTGTTTGATCAAAATTCTCGGAAATAATGCCTTTATTTTATATTATTACTTTTGTGTTATACATCTATTTTTTGTTTGTTTTGTATTTTTAAAATTGGGTTTAAAATATAAATTAAAAACAAGGCAACGCTAAACACTGTTTTTACTTTATGTATTTGTTTTAATTATTAGTTTGAAATTGTAATTACTGTTTTATTTCGTTTGGAAAATAATTGGATACCCTAAGAAAAATAGAATCTTTTCATGAAATTAATATTTGTCTTGTTCAATACCTACCTGATAGAAAGACATTTCTACATATTACTACATTTCAGGTTTTACGTTATTGTTGACTAAAACATTATTTTATTTTAATAGTCATTATAATAAATAATAAAAAATGTAAATGCTGTGCATTTTAAATGACCTTTTAAAATATATTTCTCTTTTACACATTTTGAATTTAGGAGTTAGTAATTGTTGGTAGATAAATTCTCTAGTTCTGGTATTTGCTCCACCAAGTTACGTATTCTAAAGAATTGGTGTACGAATCTGAAAATATAAGTAAATTTTTTAAACATTACATTAAATATATATATATATATATATATTGTATATATATATATATAGTTTGTTAATACCTCATTAGTAATATATTTATTTTTCTTTTTCATTTATTATTTTCTTAAAAAATCTTAAAAAGAATACCTTGAAGATTAAATAAATAAAATAAACTAGTTAAAGGTGGGGTTTTTAGTAGTAGTTGTTGAGTTTAACAATTTTTGATCCCCAAAAGAATCAATTTTAATCATTGGCAAATCCGAAAAAGCGTCTAAAACATTCATGATTAGTACAGTAGGTTACTGATTAAAATAAATTTCTAGTTTGCTTTATTAGACAACATGTACATTTTAGTTAAAAACAGTTATAAAATTCAAACACAATTTCTGTCGCAAACCATAATTCCCCAAAAACCAAAAAATTATGAGTTACGATTGCTTTTAATGTGTAGTGGCGACATTGTCATAGAGCACCATATTTCTTGGGTGTAGGCAAAACCTTCTCTATAGAAAGCGCAACTGTTCCGATCGTACACAGATCCATGCTTAGATTTAGACCAAACGTGTTTGTATTAGTAATCAACTAAAGAGCAAAATTCATATACAATTTTTCTGTTTCCCACTACCACATCTTACGTTTCTCGCTCTTTGTGTCTACTTATTTTTTGTACACTGTATTCACATCCCACAAACACACATGCGTTTGGTCTTTGTTTACAGCATTAGTATGCGTAGAGTTGGGCTTTCTATAGAGAAGGTTTTGGGTGTAGGCAAAACCTTCTCTATAGAAAGCCCAACTGTTCCGATCGTACACAGATACATGCTTAGATTGAGACCAAACGTATTTGTATTTAGTAATCAACTAAAGAGCAAAATCCATATAAAATATTTCTGTTTCCCACTACCACATCTTACGTTTCTCGCTCTTTGCGACTTCTTATTTTTTGTACACCGTATTCACATCCCACAAACACACATGCGTTTGGTGTTGGTTTACAGCATTAGTATGCGTAGAGTTGGGCTTTCTATAGGGAAGGTTTTGATTCACATCCCACAAACACACATGCGTTTTGGATTGGTTTACAGCATTAGTATGCGTTGAGTTGGGCTTTCTATAGAGAAGGTTTTGGCCCAACTGTTCCGGTGATACACAGATCCATGCTTGGAAAAATCACAAATGTTTATGTATTGATAATCAACTAAAGAGCAAAATCCATATACAATTTTTCTGTTTCCCACTACCACATCTTACGTTTCTCGCTCTTTGCGACTTCTTATTTTTTGTACACCGTATTCACATCCCACAAACACACATGCGTTTGGTGTTGGTTTACAGCATTAGTATGCGTAGAGTTGGGCTTTCTATAGAGAAGGTTTTGATTCACATCCAAAACCTTCTCTATAGAAAGCCCGACTGTTCCGATCGTACACAGATACATGCTTAGGTTTCATCCAAAACGTATTTGTATTAGTAATCAACTAAAGAGCAAAATCCATATAAAATTTTTCTGTTTCCCACTACCACATCTTACGTTTCTCGCTCTTTGCGACTACTTATTTTTTGTACACTATTCACATTCCAAAATACAGACGCGTTTCGGATTGGTTTACAGCATTAGTATGCATTTAGTTGGGCTTTCTATAGAGAAGGTTTTGTTCACATCCCACAAACACACATGCGTTTTGGATTGGTTACAGCATTAGTATGCGTAGAGTTGGGCTTTCTATAGAGGTTTTGGTGTAGGGCAGAATGATACGAGTATATAAAATTCTTGTAACATGCGATGCACACATACTTTGGTACAAACCGTTTGTTAACAAAAATTCCAGTTCAGGAAATGTGCCGCAAATACATCTTACTTGTCTTTTAACATGTATTAGCGTATGAGCTATATCAAAACCTTCTCTATAGCTCTTTGCGACTGATTATTTTTTTTGTACACTGTATTCACATCCAACAAACCCAGCCGCGTTTGGGATTGTTCAGTGCATTAGTATGCATACAGTTGGGCTTTCTATAGAAAAGGTTTTGGCTATATGCGTTCTGGCTGTGCGCTATCTCATTCTACCTTCGTTAAACGAAATTCCTACCCAACAAGATTGCCTCGGCTCGTATGCGAGATGTCTTGAACTACGTACACACACGCAGATTCGTAGTACTCAGCACATACAGTGTCAAAACCTTCTCTATAGAAAGCCCAACTCTACGCATACTAATGCTGTAAACCAACACCAAACGCATGTGTGTTTGTGGGATGTGAATACGGTGTACAAAAAATAAGAAGTCGCAAAGAGCGAGAAACGTAAGATGTGGTAGTGGGAAACAGAAAAATTGTATATGGATTTTGCTCTTTAGTTGATTACCAATACAAATACGTTTGGTCTCAATCTAAGCATTTATCTGTGTACGATCGGAACAGTTGGGCTTTCTATAGAGAAGGTTTTGTACAGTGTACAAAAAATAAGCAGTCGCAAAGAGCGAGAAACGTAAGATGTGGTAGTGGGAAACAGAAAAATTGTATATGGATTTTGCTCTTTAGTTGATTACCAATACAAATACGTTTGGTCTCAATCTAAGCATTTATCTGTGTACGATCGGAACAGTTGGGCTTTCTATAGAGAAGGTTTTGGTTTGTTGGATGGGAATACAGTGTACAAAAAAAATAATCAGTCGCAAAGAGCTATAGAGAAGGTTTTGATATAGCTCATACGCTAATACATGTTAAAAGACAAGTAAGATGTATTTGCGGCACATTTCCTGAACTGGAATTTTTGTTAACAAACGGTTTGTACCAAAGTATGTGTGCATCGCATGTTACAAGAAATTTATATACTCGTATCATTCTGCCCTACACCAAAACCTTCTCTATAGAAAGCCCAACTCTACGCATACTAATGCTGTAACCAATCCAAAACGCATGTGTGTTTGTGGGATGTGAATACAGTGTACAAAAAATAAGCAGTGGCAAAGAGCGAGAAACGTAAGGTGTGGTAGTTGGAAACAGAAAAATTTTATATGGATTTTGCTCTTTAGTTGATTACCAATACAAATACGTTTGGTCTCAATCTAAGCATTTATCTGTGTACGATCGGAACAGTTGGGCTTTCTATAGAGAAGGTTTTGGTTTGTTGGATGTGAATACAGTGTACAAAAAAAATAATCAGTCGCAAAGAGCTATAGAGAAGGTTTTGATATAGCTCATACGCTAATACATGTTAAAAGACAAGTAAGATGTATTTGCGGCACATTTCCTGAACTGGAATTTTTGTTAACAAACGGTTTGTACCAAAGTATGTGTGCATCGCATGTTACAAGAAATTTATATACTCGTATCATTCTGCCCTACACCAAAACCTTCTCTATAGAAAGCCCAACTCTACGCATACTAATGCTGTAACCAATCCAAAACGCATGTGTGTTTGTGGGATGTGAATACAGTGTACAAAAAATAAGCAGTGGCAAAGAGCGAGAAACGTAAGGTGTGGTAGTTGGAAACAGAAAAATTTTATATGGATTTTGCTCTTTAGTTGATTACCAATACAAATACGTTTGGTCTCAATCTAAGCATTTATCTGTGTACGATCGGAACAGTTGGGCTTTCTATAGAGAAGGTTTTGGTTTGTTGGATGTGAATACAGTGTACAAAAAAAATAATCAGTCGCAAAGAGCTATAGAGAAGGTTTTGATATAGCTCATACGCTAATACATGTTAAAAGACAAGTAAGATGTATTTGCGGCACATTTCCTGAACTGGAATTTTTGTTAACAAACGGTTTGTACCAAAGTATGTGTGCATCGCATGTTACAAGAAATTTATATACTCGTATCATTCTGCCCTACACCAAAACCTTCTCTATAGAAAGCCCAACTCTACGCATACTAATGCTGTAACCAATCCAAAACGCATGTGTGTTTGTGGGATGTGAATACAGTGTACAAAAAATAAGCAGTGGCAAAGAGCGAGAAACGTAAGGTGTGGTAGTTGGAAACAGAAAAATTTTATATGGATTTTGCTCTTTAGTTGATTACCAATACAAATACGTTTGGTCTCAATCTAAGCATTTATCTGTGTACGATCGGAACAGTTGGGCTTTCTATAGAGAAGGTTTTGGTTTGTTGGATGTGAATACAGTGTACAAAAAAAATAATCAGTCGCAAAGAGCTATAGAGAAGGTTTTGATATAGCTCATACGCTAATACATGTTAAAAGACAAGTAAGATGTATTTGCGGCACATTTCCTGAACTGGAATTTTTGTTAACAAACGGTTTGTACCAAAGTATGTGTGCATCGCATGTTACAAGAAATTTATATACTCGTATCATTCTGCCCTACACCAAAACCTTCTCTATAGAAAGCCCAACTCTACGCATACTAATGCTGTAACCAATCCAAAACGCATGTGTGTTTGTGGGATGTGAATACAGTGTACAAAAAATAAGCAGTGGCAAAGAGCGAGAAACGTAAGGTGTGGTAGTTGGAAACAGAAAAATTTTATATGGATTTTGCTCTTTAGTTGATTACTAATACAAATACGTTTTGGATGAATCCAAAACCTTCTCTATAGAAAGCCCAACTCTACGCATACTAATGCTGTAAACCAACACCAAACGCATGTGTGTTTGTGGGATGTGAATACAGTGTACAAAAAAGAAGAAGTCGCAAAGAGCGAGAAACGTAAGATGTGGTAGTGGGAAACAGAAATATTTTATATGGATTTTGCTCTTTAGTTGATTACTAAATACAAATACGTTTGGTCTCAATCTAAGCATGTATCTGTGTACGATCGGAACAGTTGGGCTTTCTATAGAGAAGGTTTTGGATGAATCTAAGCATGTTTCTGTGTACGATCGGAACAGTTGGGCTTTCTATAGAGAAGGTTTTGGTTGGGCTTTCTGTAGAGAAGGTTTTGAACGCCGAGGGAGACGATGGCAATAATGAATAACGATTGGAATAGAGGCAGTCGATGGAAAATCATAGCGGTCGAGATTGGCTCTCGGTCCCTGGCGCTCGGCGACTCAACGAAATGTTTGTAGTCAAAGTGACGAATTTTTCTTTTATCTGTGATGCCATAAGTGCCGTCCGTGAAGTGTCCGCAAATTTCGCTAAAGAATTTCGTCGAGAAGAAAAAATTGAAAGTTACAGGAAAAGTTTCCCGTGAACAGCTTCATTGTTGAAATTTAGTTTTTTTGCATCGCCCGCACACAACCGCGCTGAATAAAAATTCACCCACAAAATTTTATTGGCACTCTACGTTGAATTTTTTTTCCAGCAGTCGATTTTTTTTCATGAAGATTTTAGCCTGCGATAAAATGAAAAAATAAAAAGTATAGACCGCACAAATTTCAATGCTGACCCGAGTTGGTGGAAACATATTTTTTTTGTTGAAACTTTGCGCTGCTTAAATCTGCCGAACGAGACTTGAATTTTTGGCCATACTGACATTTAACGTGGAACATTTTTCATATACACTCATCGTCTGATCCTAATGTCGCCTGATGTGGATATGGATACCCTTCGTTTCTTTATCTGTCTCCGACAATGCACACTTGTGATAAACATTTGCATCGTGGAACCTTGATACGTTATATTATAAGTTATATTATAGTATAAGTATTATAAACAAATCGCTATTTAAATGTAAACAATACAGAATTTATTTTCCGCAGTCAAAATGCTGCGTTAGCAATTAAGCAATATAAGAAAACAACCCATAAAAATTAAAATTTTTCATGTAAATTCTCTAATAGGAGATGGGTATGTGTTAAAGTTTGAAGAAAATCGGGCTAATTTTTAAAAAAATTACATGGACACCACACGGGTCTCAGGGCCCGATCACTCCAACAAACTTGGAAAAAAATTTGTCCATCAGTGATAACCATGTGTATTAAATTTGAAGAAAATCGGGTTGATTTTTTTAAAAAAAATTTATGGGGCCCCATGAACCCGGGGCCTGGGGTCTCCGAAATTTTTACAAAAAGTGTTTTTCATCGGAGATACACATGTGTATTAAATTTGAAGGAAATCGGGTTAGTTTTTTTAAAAAAAAATGTATGGGGCCCGGGGTCTCTAAAGTTTTTACAAAAAGTGTTGTCCACCGGAGATACACATACGTATAAAATTTGAAGAAAATCGGGTAAATTTTGTAAAATATTTGTATGGGAGCCCCGTGGCCCGAGGGGCCTCAAATTTTAATAGAAATACACATGTGTGCAAAATTTCAATAAAACCGGGCCTTGGGAAGTGGGTTGAAAATTTATCGCAAGATTCCACGACAGACGTCCGACTGCCGACCGACATCCGGGCCACGGGCCAGTGAAGTTAATATAGAGAATTTAAAAAGGGATCGCTTGATCTCAATTAATTCTGTCTTTAAACAGTCACCACTTATAGCTGACGATTTCCCCCCGCCAGTGGTAAGGGATCCGAAGCTCTAGTTTTAAATACTCTTAATAATGTCAGGCAGGAAGACGACAATAGTCAATATGGAGGAATGAAAAAAATAGACTTTATTTAAAAAAAAACATATATATGAATACAAGTGTCAGGACTGAAAACAATGAACTGCTCGCGACGACAGTTCAACCAACACTGCTCGCAATCATTCGTGACAGCTCGGCTCTTCCTGAAGTGTAGACGTCCCGGCTACAGATTCGTCGTCATCGGTGTTGTCCTCATCATCATTAAGTTCCGGAGAGAGACTGCACCACGGCTTCATCCGTCCAGCCTCAAAGATGGAACTAAATCGACGTCGGGTTCGGCTGACGTCGTCGAGATCTTCGATCAAATATCGATCATGACCAATTACCTTTTTAACTTGGTAAGGTCCTTTGAATTTCGGCTCGATCTTCCTGGATTCTCCTGTCGCCGGAGGTATACTTTCAATCACGACAAGGTCGCCTTCCTGGTAGCAATGCGGCAACTTATGTCGTGAGTCGAAACGTTGTTTTCATTTAGCCCGCTCCTCTTCGATATTGTCAGCGGCTTGATTCCGTCGATTAGTTATGTCGGTTTTGGGAACATCATCGCTGTGTAACGCTTGAATTAGATGATTCTGAAGCCGGTCACGGAGTCGAAAATCGAACACCAATTCATTGGGCGAGAAGCGTGAAGTATCGTTCTTGCTTGAGTTGATCGACCAGTGGAGATCATTGAGGTTGGCGTCCCATAAGTTAGACTTCTCTGTCGTACATCGAATGAAGTTGAGGATCGATTGATTGACCCGCTCAACTTGGTCGTTTGCTCGTGGGGTACGAACATTCAGCGAACATGAGTAATTTGGTTTTTGCAGCAATATTCTTAGAACTTCTTGGCGGTGAAGGCAGTTCCTCGGTCAGTAATCACTCGTGCCGGAAGTCCAAAGAAACACGTCAAATCATTTAACGCAGCAATAACGGGCTGAGTTTTGGTACTTGGTCGTGGGGTCCATCTGTAGCATAATATCTAACAGTTATGTTGCAGGACTGAAAGCGATTTAATAAGAAATGGGTTACTCCTAATGGAGGACTGCAAAATAGTACTTATTATCAAGAGTATGCTTAATGGCGCAAGCTAGGCAAGTGCAAGGCTCAATCCCCAACTCTACAGACACTCGATGTGTTTTGGTACTTTTTACTGGTTTGAGGATCACAAACTTTTCAAAGGCGTCAACGATAGCCAATACGTAGTGATTTCCCAAACGACTTCTATTGAATGGTCCCAGGTGGTCCAAGTTCCGAATGGTCCGAATGATATCAGAAAAATCGGCTCTACATAAAGTTGACCTTCCTTTCTACCGGACACAGACTTACTGTAGCAACATTCCAAGCACGACAACAAGTAGGATTTGGCATCACTCGTTGTATGGTTTTCTCGAGCCCCAAATGGCCAACATCGTCGTGACATGTTTTCAGGATACGCCAGCGAATGGCTCGGGGAACAAAGAACAGCAACATGTTGTCTTCTTTCTTGAAAATTCGGTTGTCTTGTAGCACAAACTCATTCTTCCACTGCTTTAGCTTCAGTCGACTTCAATTTTAAAAATGTGGTCAGCATCAGTTTTTGGTTCACTCAGGGGATCATATGGTGCCCGACTCATGGCATCCACATACGGAATTTTCACTCCAGAAGAGCCATTCACCAGCGAGCTACGCGTGAAAGTAATGGCTTGATCGATTTCATTGTCGTTATGGCAGCACAATCAGTAACGATACGTCCACTGGAAAGGCATCTGCTCCTTTGTCTTAAGCAGATAAGTTAAAGGACGAGATATAACTGCGAAGTTCTCGATGAATTTCCGAAAAAATCCCGTAAGTCCCAAGAATAGGCGAACATCGTGGACATTATCTGGCCTTGTGAAGTTCCTTATTGCAGCTGTTTCGACATCACCAGGCTGAACTCCTCCACCCTTAACACGATGGCCAAAATAAGCAATTTCTTCGCAAAGGAAAGCGAATTTTTTTAATTTTACCGTTAACCCAGCTTCCCGCAATACCTGTAGAAATTCTGCTAGACGTTCGAGTCCTTCCTTGGAATTTTGGCTTTTGATGATGAAATAGTCGATGAAGGCAGATACACATCCGTTTCCTGGAATACACTCGGGACATTGGCCAACCCAAATGGCATATAATTATACTCAAAATGCCCGTCATGAGTCACAAACGCTGTGTATTTCTTTGAATATTCCTCCAACGGAATCTGGTGATATCCGGACATCATGTCTAATGTTGTACAACACGCATATCCGCTCAACTTCGCCAACTCTTCCTCTACAACTGGCATTACGAATGGCCGTTTCACCGTAATGGAATTGAGTTTCCTGTAATCGACACAGAATCGCTCATCACCATCTGCCTTCTGTAGTGGCGACATTGTCAGGTGTCACCCCATGAACCATGATTTGGAAAATAATAATTCAAACAGAATGTGCCAACAATATACACATTCCGTTGGTTACCAAAAATTCCAATGCAGGAATTGCGCCGTAAAATCTTGTGATACATATTCCATGTAACACCACAAAGAAAAAAAACTAAATCACGAATAGCTACGCATGCAATACTCATTGCATGTTACACATGCCGTTCGTCAGTGAAAATTCCAATGCGGGAATTGCACCGCAAAAACATGCGATGTATTGCGCTTACGTTCTGCCTACTAGCCTTGGTTGAACGCGTTCTCTGTCGGCTGATCTTTCCATTTGGTTTAGCGTGGTAGACCAGCAAGAGAAAAAGTTAGTCACTAGACAGTCGATAGAAAACAGCACTGAGTGCCGGTCGGCATTCGACTTCCCTGCTGCATTAACGTCTGTCGGCTCAGTATTTAAACACATACATACCTTCTTCGACAAAAGGAATTTTTGCGTTTTTTTGTTGTAAAGTGATAGAACCACGCGTATAATAAGTGTTTTCTGTCAAAGATAAAAAAGGAGCTTTTTGGTTATTGCGTGAGAAGAAAAAATATATATCACGGTTAAACTTTTTCGAATTAATTGAATTTTTGGTTGCGTGATCCATCACAACACGAAGACCGTGGTCCTAGACCCATAAATTTTGTTCTGTGTGTGAGCGAAACAAAGCGGATAATACTGTGCAAAAGAAAATATAAAGACAATCCGCTTTGAAGGAAAGTAGAGTCTCGAGACAGGCAATTAGCACCAGTACCCATAACTACGATTTACACCGCCATTCGTCGAAAGAGTAAAGGAAAAATTGGATGCTACACCCCCCCCCCCCCACGCTGGAAAAGGAGGCGGGAAGTTTTTTTTTCCATACAGCAGCGTCTCGGCTCGTCAGGATGCCTGGGAAACGAACCAAGATACGCCCGTTTCCAGGGCCTAGAACAAACACATAGCCAAGGAGTAGTTCTATATGTATAATTGTATGAATTCCTGTAGAGTAGTTTGGAGATACCTAAAAGTATAGTTTATGCGTTTGTTTTATTTTTGTTCAAAACAAGAAATGGGATTGCTAAGTATCATAATGGATGAAAACCCGAGTGAGCGTGGTACTCATTTCGTCTTCGTTTTTTTTTTGCTCGGTGTCTTCGCGCGGTAACGCCCCTGTATCGGGTGTGAAATGACTATTAATCATCAAACATTAAATTTCAGCAACCTCATAACGTCAGCGCTGTCGAGGAGGAGGATTTGTATTCCGTAAGTTGTTTTGATTTTCTTTCTAATATAATACAACCAATATATTTTTTTTTGATTAATATGTTTCGATTATAAAATCGATTAATATAAAAATTACTACTTTACTTACTGGTTTATTCAATACAAACGATGAAATGTTTTGATTTATATTGTTCGATTATAAAATCGATTAATATAAGAACAAATAACTTACCTTTACTTACATACTTATTGAATGCAACCAATATTTTTTTTGATTAATATGTTTTGATTATAAAATCGATTAATATAAAAATTACTACTTTACTTACTGGTTTATTCAATACAAACGATGAAATACTTTGATTTATATTGTTCGATTATAAAATCGATTAATATAAGAACAAATAACTTACCTTTACTTACATACTTATTGAATACAACCAATATTTTTTTTGATTAATATGTTTCGATTATAAAATCGATTAATATAAAAAAATTACTTTCTTTACTTACTTGTTTATTCAATACAAACCATGCAATGTTTTGATTTATATTGTTCGATTATAAAATCGATTAATATAAAAAAAATAAATAACTTACCTTTACTTACATACTTATTGAATACCACCGAAATATTTTTTGTATCGATTATGAAATTCGGTTGACATCCACTATACTTGCTTTCTCTTACTTGTTCCTTCAATACCAACGATAAAATGGTTGATTGATATTGCTCGATTACAAAATCGATTAATACTTACTCATACTTAAAAGTTTATTCAATTCACTCGATAGTTTTAATTAATATTGTTCGATTATAAAATCGACTAGTATAAAAATAACTTACCTTCACTTACATGTTTATTCAACACAAACAATATATTTTTTTTTGATTAATATGTATAGATTATGAAATTCGATTGACATCAAATATACTTACTTTTAATTATTTGTATATATTCAATACAAACGATAATTGTTGTTTGATTAATACTGTTCGATTATGAACTCAATTAATTTAAAAGGTACTTAACTCTACTTACATGTTTATACAAGTCACTCGATAGTTTTGTTATTATGTAATGGTAATGGTGTTGTTGTTGGTTTAAGAAACGGAACTGGATGTTTTCAAGTTCCAACCCGCCACCCAATGCGAGCTCGGCCTTAGTGCCTTTCGTATCCGCTCCCATTTCAAGAAGATCACATCTCAGTTCGCTAACTGAGCTCATCGATTTGTTTTTTTTGGCATTTTAAAACTCACAATAATAAAATACAAACGCAGGTTATCAGATCAACAGCGCAGTTGCAACACCCAACGACTGTAGACACACAACGTATATATCCCAGCCACCACTGTATATATATCTACCGAATACCGATATACACAACAAAACCCTTCGGACGCACACGGCTGTCGGCACACAACGTGTATATAACCGAACAACTACCGTTTCGGCCTTTCCATATGCGCAGACAAGACCAAAAAAACAAAAAACCGTCGCAACAATACGACTCAGGGCCCAATCACTCGGAAACTGTTAAAAATAAGTTTTGTCCATCGGAGATACACAAGTGTTTAAAATTTGAAGAAAATCGGGTTAATTTTAAAAAACTTAAATGGGCACCTCGAGCCATATCATCGGCTCCAAATCACTCCGATCACTCCAAAAAATTTAACAAAGAGTTTTGTTAATCAGAGATGCACATGTGTTTAACATTTGTAGACAATCGGGCTAATTTTTTAAAAATTAAACGGGTCCCCCTCGAGTCTTAGGGCCCGATCACTCCCAAAATTTTACAAACACTTTTGGCCATCGGAGTTACACATATGTTTGAAATTTCAAGAAAATCGGGCTAATTTTTAAAAAAAATTATATGGGCACCCATCGGGGCCATTCGCTCAAAAAATGTTCAAAAATTTTGTCCATCGAAGATACACATATGTTTAAAATTTAAAGTAAATCGGGCTAATTTTTAAAAAATTTATATGGGCACCCCTCGGGCCTCCGGGCCCATTTGCTCAAGAAATGTCCAAAACGTTTTGTCCATCTGAGATAGACATGTGTATAAAACTTTAAGAAAATCGGGTAAATTTTATTTTAAATTTGAATCCCCACGACCCCGGGTCCCGACGTCTGTAAATTTTTTACAATAAGTGTTGTCCATAGGAGATACACACGTGTATAAAATTTGAAGAAAGTCGGGTTCATTTTTTTAAAAAATAGGTATGTATGGTAAATGTGGTAAAATATTTGTATGGGATGCTTCACTGAGGTGTGGAAAGAACAAATACTTCTTGGAGGGTTTAAAATTGCGTTTCATTTATAATCTACACACAAGTTTTTAGCTGTACTTGGCAAGGTATATTTTCTTTTTATATAAATTTGAAACTGTTTGTAATTTTTGCCAAAAATAGTATCGATATATGTTGTGTAGTTGAGGTGTTCCATTGTTGGAGGTGGGTCAATGGGAGGGTGGTCATTAGGCGGATGGACGTATGTATATTACTGGTTTTTGGGTAAATTCCACTTCTGAATTGTCAGGCAGGAAGACGACAATAGTCAATATGGAAGAATGAAAAAAAAAGATGTAGACTTTATTTAAAAAAATATATCTTTATATATAATTCTTCTGTTGTCACTAAACTCGTCCTAAACGGCTGGACCGATTTGAATTAATTTTTTTGTATGCGTTTGGGTGACACTCTGGATGGTTTAGATTCACAAATCAGCCCGGAAGATGGCGCTGGTATCGTTTTTGTCCGAAAATTCTTATTTATGGAACGATTTGGCTCAAATTCACACCACAGAATATTTAAATAAAAAGAAAGTCGTTGACAAAATTTGGACCCGATAGGTGGCGCTGGGGTGGAAAATGTAGTTTTCCCTGTATATAATCTTCATATAAAGAATATTCGAACAAGTGTACATTTTTTGCCTGTATAAGTGTCGATTGTATAGTTTTCTGTATTGGTGAGTTGGTTAGTTATTGAGGTGTAAGTGGGCGTGGTGTCAGTGGGCGGGGTCAGTTGGATGGGGCAGCCGGGAAACGCGGGTGTAAGTGGGCGTGGCGTCAGTGGGCGGGGGTCAGTGGGATAGGACAGCCGGGAAACACCGGGTATTTCTGCTAATACTGATGTGACTAATACTATGACGCGATATCGCAAAACAAATAGCTTTTCACAAGTTCACAAAACGATCACAAACAAATTTATTGATAGTGGGACAGGACAACGTCTGTCGAGTCAGCTAGTATATATAAAGGGTGTATCCGTTAAGGTGGCAAATACTTAAAGGGATGATTCCTTGGTTAATTTCGTGAAAAAATCGTATGGGAGGGGGGTCTATTTTCACCCCCTGCGGTGTACGTAGCGTTTTAATGCGAAGAGATGTAATTTTGACCTGACATCACTTCACACCCTGTAGCTCTTGAACGCTTCTAGCTACAAGGCCACTGTTGGTCATTTTTGAAAGAAAATTAAATTTATACCGCAGGGGGTGAAAATAGACGAAAAAACGACTCACGAAATTAACCAAGGAATCATCCCTTTAAGTATTTGCCACCTTAACGGATACACCCTGTATATGAATACAAGTGTCAGGACTGAAAACAATGAACTGCTCGCGACGACGGTTCAACCAACACTGCTCGTAATCATTCGTGACAATAATAAAGATCCGTTTTGAAAAATTAAAAATATTGTTTTTTTTAAATAAACGTGAATCCTTTATTAAAATTGGCGCAGTCGGTAGGATTGACTCAATATAACGAATATCTTTTAATTTAAAAAGTCAATCCGTGAAACGAACAAAAACGCGAAAATTTGCAAAACGCGTAAAACATTGAAAGTGAAAATTGTTCAACTGATGAACGAATATCATCAATTACATTTAACAAATTCAATCTTTAAACACTAAATAAAGTGAAAAGTGAAAACCACTTGACCGAATTTAGTGATAAAAAATTATTCGAACGAAAATCGAAACATAAATTATTTAGTAAATTATAAGATAAGCTAAAATAATTAATGTTACGAAACCCCATAGAGGGGAAATAATTTAAAGCAAAGTGCAGAAAATTATGAATACGAACAATAATAAAACAAATACAAAAATAATTTCATAAACATTGAGGGAAATTATGAACAATCAATAAAAAATCAAAACAACAAAAACAAACTGAAAAAAAGTGGTATAATCTAATGCCCCAACGTAATCGACAAATGAAGAGGATTAAAGAACAATTAAGGAAACAACGTTAATTCAACCCTTACAAACAGCAACAGTTATCTAATAATTCAAGCTCAGAAGAGGACGACGCAGGCATCATGAAAAATAATCAACACGACCAACAACAACCACAACTAGGAAATAATAATAATATTAATAATAATAATGTAGTTTTAATAAGTCTACAATTAAACCCATTAAAATACATAGAAAGACTTAATACTGTTGATGAAAGAACGGAAGATCTTCCAATTTTTATTCAAAATATCGATGACATTATTCCGACTTTATTATGTCGGAATAATAACAAAATAATAACAATTATAACAGAAACTATAACCCCAACAACTATAGACCTCAACCCCAAAAATTTGAGCCTATGAATGTAGATCCTACATCTTCTCAAATCAAACGAATACCAAAAGCTAATTATGCGGAAGACACAGGAGGTAATACAAATTTTCGGTATGCAGCCTCGGAACAAGAAGCGGAATGCCCTTTATTAAATTAAAAAAAAGGACAAACAACTTTTAGAATGCTCATTGATACAGGAGCAACTAATAGCCTTCTTAGAGAAGTAGATGCTCCAAAGAAATTTATTAAAATAAGAAAAAATCCTCTAATTATAAAAACTTGTGGGAACCCAGTAACTATAAATAAAGAAATTATTATACCTAAGGATCAATTTATTTTTTCAGTCATTGAAGATTGTGAATTCCAAATCCAAACATTCAGTTCAGAATACAACGGAATAATAGGGAATAATATTTTAATTCCAAATAATTGTGCAATCAATTACAAAAATAAAATATTAAAGTTGAACGGTAATAGCATACCTTTCTTTCTCAACAGAAATGAAGAAGAAGAATATGAAAGTACAATCAATCACTTTAATAATATTTCACCTTTTAATACAATTATTGATCATTCTTTTACAAATGAACTTAGGACTGAGCATTTGAACTCAGAAGAAAAAAAATATATTAATAAAATTATTAAAAACACACAAAAATTCTTTTTACCATAAAGGTGACGATTTAAGTTTCACCAACCACGTAAAACACAACATACCAACGGAAAATACTTCCGCTATATATACAAGAATATACAGATATCCTGAAATCCACAACAAAGAAGTGGATAGGCAAATAAAAGAAATGCTTGAATCAAAAATAATTCAGCATTCGACTTCGCCTTATAACGCCGCAATCTGGGTCGTACCCAAAAAAGAAGACCACGCTGGTAATAAAGAGTGGCTAATCGTAATAGACTGGGGATCTGCATTGTGATTGATCGGGAAACTACTGACTGCTCAAAACTTGGTTTGGGCCAGTAGCGTAACAATCAAGTTCGTGATGTAGTGCTTGCTCTACCTCCTCGTGGTGGTCCCCGGGCAACTATGTGTATAAATCCTTATACATGTAGGCTAAAACTGCAAGTGCGAACGGTCTAGCGTTTCTAGTCTAGGTAACGTGGGCTAGCACCCTGCGGTACCGAAAAATACCCGCTACTGAAACTGACACAACGCCTCGGATAAGTAATGATCGAATAATGACGACTTTTGGCTATTGTACCCGGACTAAGATTGGTTTCTGGAATGTGAGGACGCTCCTTGACTCTGGAAGTGAAGGACCTCATAATGCCAGATTTCTTCAACTGGAACGTGAGTTTCTTCGATATAATTTGGACATACTGGGAGTGAGTGAAGTAAGATGGTTCGACGCGGGAGAGTACCAATCCCCAACGTGTAACACTGTGCTACTCTACTCTGGCAAACCCTCCGGCAGTACTCGTGAATCTGGAGTGGGTCTGCTGCTAACGCCAACAGCACGTAGAGGCCTAATTTCCTGGCACCCGCATAGTGATAGGATCATATCGGCCAGATTTCGGACTAGAGTACGGCGCGTCACGATCATACAGTGCTACGCCCCAACGAATCCCTCGACTGAGGATGAAAAGGACAGCTTCTATTTACAATCAACTAAACGCAGTATTCAGCGCAACGCCGAACGGAGATATCGTCATCGTGATGGGGGATTTGAATGCCAAGGTTGGCAACGACAATGAAGGACTCAAGCATGTGATTGGGAAGCACACCACGGCGAACGAAATGACAATGGTGAAATATTTGTTGATTTCTGCAACACCAACAACCTTGTTATAGGAGGCACCATGTTTGAGCATAAGACTTGCCACAAGGTCAGCTGGGTGTCAACTGACAGGCAATCATCATCCAACCAAATCGACCATGTGGCGATCAGCAGACGTTTTAGGAGCTGTCTGTTAGACGTCCGAAACAGACGAGGATCCGACATGGGTATGGTACGTGATCATCACCTTATGGTAGCTACTGTCCAGTTACGTACTGCATCAGTTCATAGAATCCGCAATATCATCCGAATGCCTAGGTATAACATCGACCGGCTAAAGATCCCCTCAGTACGCCAACAATTAAGGGATCATTTATCGCAAGGAGTGGAAGCAATCAGCAGCTCACTGCCGACAACCATCCAGGAACATTGGAAGGCTGTGAAAAATGTTTTCACATCTGGAGCGGAAAGTATTGTTGGTAGAAGCCAGGCAAGGCACAGCACGTGGCTTACCGAAGATACCTGGAGGCGGATTGAAGAACGTAAACTACTTAAAGCTCGTATTGTAGATATCCCAGCAGTAGCGAGGAGCGAGCTAGAGTCCATGTATCGAAGAAAAATGAGAGAAGTGCAGCGTAGTGTAAGACGTGACAAGCGTAACTATATTAACAACCTGGCCTCAGAAGCAGAGGAAGCAGCGAGCCGGTGCGATAGCAGAACCGTTTACAGAATCACCAAAGAGCTGACAGGTGGTCACCGCTCTAGCCAACATCCGGTGAAAGGCCTAGATGGTACCGTACTCGTTTCAGATGAGGATCAGCTCAAGCGATGGAAGGAGCATTTCTCTACGGTCCTTAACCGTGTATTTGCTAACGATATGCACCTAAATCAAGCGGAAATGCCGGAAGTAACAATTTCCCGAATTCGCACCTCAACTCCCAGTAAAGACGAGATCGCTACCGCGATTAACGCACTAAAGAACAACAAGTCGGTAGGACTAGATGGTATACCCGCAGAGCTTCTGCGTGCAGCTCCAACGACATCAGCAGAGCTTTTATATCCTCTTGTAGAGAGAGCTTGGGAGGTAGAAAGTTTCCCCGAAGAGTGGAAGAAGGGAATGATTGTCAAGCTCCCTAAAAAAGGTAGTCTTATGGAGTGCGAAAACTGGAGAGGCATTTGCGTTCTCCCTGCAGTTGCAAAAGTAATAGCCAAAGTAGTACTTGAACGTATTAAGGAAAATCTGGAAGATACACTCGATGCCGAACAAGCAGGTTTCCGCACTGGATCCTCCTGTGTAGACCACATAAACACCCTGCGGATCATTATTGAACAGTGCGTTGATTTCCGGTCACCACTGCACCTGCTGTTCATCGATTTTGAGAAGGCGTTTGACAGTGTCAACAGACAGTTTATCTGGCTAGCCTTGCGCAGGAGAGCTATACCAGATAAACTAATAGCTATTATTAAAGCAACCTATGATGGCTCTAAATGTCATGTGCTGCATAGAGGAAAGCTGTCAGAGGAATTCGAGATCCTAAGTGGGGTACGACAAGGTTGCATTCTATCGCCGATACTTTTTTTGTTGGTGATTAGCGATGTACTTCGCGCAGCTTTATCTACTGGAAACGGAGGAATTCGTTGGACTCTTACATCTCAACTCAAACATCTGGATTACGCTGACGACGTTTGTTTACTCTCACATAGAATTATGGAGCTGCACCAAATGACAACAAATGTGGAGAGGGAGGCAAATGTTGCGGGTTTGAAGATTAATACTGCCAAAACCAAAATCATCAACCTCGGCACTAACTCAGTTACTCATGTTAACATTGCTGGACAGCCGGTAGAGAGGGTAGAGAGTTTCCAATATCTTGGGAGTATTGTCTCGACCGAAGGTGGAACCGAACAGGACATTGCCAACCGAATCGGCAAAGCAAAATCGGTGTTTGGAATGATGTCCATGATATGGCGAAGCAACGCGATCAGCTTAAACACCAAGCTGCGACTGTTCCGCTCAAATATTGAATCTGTGCTGTTGTATGGGTGCAGCACTTGGAAGGTGACCGCTACTATCACAAAAAGATTACAAACATTTGTAAATAGGTGCCTACGGAACATCATAAGGGTTTTCTGGCCTAACCGTATCTCTAACGAACATCTTTACCAGAGAACGGGTCAGGAACCAATAGGCACAACCATCCAACGACGGAAGTGGCAGTGGATTGGTCATACACTCCGAAAAGGCGACAGTTCCATAGCAAACTACGCAATGCAATGGAACCCGTTATCTCAGGATGGTAGAAGAACGGGTCGTCCGAGAAATACATGGCGCAGAAAAGTTGAGGAGGAGGCACGGCAATTGGGGAAGAGTTGGAGAGAGCTGAAGCTCATTGCCAGGAACCGCACGCGATGGCGCGTAGGCGTAGTAGAGGCCCTAGGACCCATAAGGGGATACAGGACATAAAGAAGAAAGAATCGTAATAGACTACAGAAAATTAAAAAATGTTACCAAAGAAGATAAATATCCCATCCCAAACATGGATTCGATATTAGATAAACTAGGACAAGCAGTATATTTTACAATATTAGATCTCACAAAAGGATTTTTTCAAATAGAAGTTGATGCTAAAGATAGAGAAAAACAGCATTTAGCACATTAACGGGACACTATGAGTTTTTACGAATGCCATTCGGTTTAAAGAATGCACTCGCAACCTTTCAAAGACTCATGAATGAAGTCTTGAAAGACTACATAGGAAAAGTATGCTACGTCTATTTAGATGATATTATAATATTTTCCTCTAGCCTACAAGAACATATGGATACACTCCATAAAATCTTATTGACACTTAAGAACGCAAATCTTAAAGTATCATTAAACAAATCTGAATTTCTACGTACAGAAACAGAATTTTTAGGGCATGTAGTGACTCCAAATTGTGTAAAACAAAACCCAAAGAAAATAGAAACTAACTATAAAGAATTTTCCTATCCCAAAAACAGTAAAAGAAATCCAAAGCTTTTTAGGTTTAACAGGGCACTACAGAAAATTTATAGATGACTATGCAAAAATAATTAAACCTTTAACTTTATGCCTAAAGAAAGATAGTAAAATAAATATAAACGATCAAGATTACAAAGAATCCTTTCATAAATTAAAATCGTTAATGACAAATGATTTAATAAATAGACACCCAGACTTTTTAAAAGTATTTACACTAACAACTGATGCAAGCAATTTTGCTATTGGAGCTGTATTAAGTCAATCTCATGGTCCCTTTGTTTCGCTTCACGCACATTAAACAAACATGAGTGCAAATATAGCACAATAGAAAAGGAATTATTAGCCATTGTCTGGGCTACCGCTCAATTCCGACATTATTCGTACGGAAGAAAGTTCGTCATTAAGACTGAACACAGGCCATTAGTATGGCTTAGCAATTTAAAAGAAACAAACAGCAAATTACAACGCTGGAAAATCAAACTCGAAGAGTACGATTTTGAGATACAATATATTCAAGGAAAAGAGAATAAAGTGGCTGACGCCCTATCTCGAGTAAAAATAAATATCCTACAACAAGATGACTTAGAAACCATCCACAGTGCTGAATCAGATAGTTCACATCTTATTCCTAATAGTGACAAACCGGTTAATTTATTTAATCGACAAATAATACTTGAAATCAATGAAAATGATCGTCAAGAAATTTTGTATCCACAATATACACAAAAAATATAATCATATAGAAATAGGAAAAGTTTATTTAGAGATATCCAAAGAAAATTATATACCCAATCTAAAACTCATGATAAATAAAATTTTAAATAACTGTGCAATATGCATGACCAAAGTTGATAGAAATCCTGTTAAACTACTAATTTGAGCAGACATCCACACCAACAGGACCCAGGCAGCATTACCACATTGATATATGGTTCTTAAACAAAAAGAAGAAATATGTTACATGTGTAGACAAATTTAGCAAAAATGCTGCAGCAGAACCTATAAAATATAAAATTCACATAGATACTATAAAAGCGTTAACAAAGATTTTCTCATATATGGGATCACCAAATTTTATAACTCTCGACAACGAGAATGCTTTTGCTTCAGATTCCCTCAAACCCTATTTAACAAATAAAGACATACAAATACATTTTATCATCAATCGAACAAATTGGTAAACAACTTTATGCAAGTGATCATACGGTTCAAGCTCTAAATGCTTATAATAATATTATCCACCTAGCAACTCGAGAAAAACCTTTCGATATCCATTTTGGTGTCATAAATAAGGAAATAATTTTTAAACGAATAGAAGATAGTAAAAAAACAACCCATAAAACATAACAACGCTCATACTCTGAGCAAATAAGAAACACGAACATTTTTCTTGAGAAGTCTTTGACTGCTCTGAACTAATTTATGAAAACGCCAAATTACAGAATATTGTGAAAACTTGTTGTTCTATCTGTAAGTTGATATCGACAGAAAACGACATCAATAAAAATACAATTTAGTAAATAAGTAAGTAAGTTTAATTAAGCATAAAACATTTATGTCTTGTTTCATTTGCTGGGTTCATTTGTGCGTGAGCTAAGATTTCTCTCTCTCTCCAAAACCAAACCAAGCAGCGCAGCCGACTGCGCAGCACACACCGCACACAGTCATTAAAGTACGACGGTATCTGATGCCACTATAAGATATTTAAAAAAATGTATAAGGGCCTTGCGGCCGAACCCGGTGCCCGATCACTAACAAATTTTAGAAAAAGTATTGTTTATTGGGTATACACATGTGTGTAAAATTTGAAAAAATAAATCGGGTAATTTATATTTTAAATTTGTATGGGAGCCTCACGAACCCGGGGCCCGATCACTTCCAAATTTTAAAAGAAAGTATTGTCACCGGCAATACACATGTGTACAAAATTTCAGGAAAATCGGGCTTTAGGAAGTGCGTTAAAAGTTGATAGTTAAAAAAAAAAGGAATGGGAGCCCGGGGCCCGATCAATTTAAAAAGTTTTGTCCACCGGAGATACACATGCGTATAAAATTTGAAGAAAATCGGAAACTTTTTTCATAAAATTCGTATGGGTCCCCCCGGAACCAGGGGCCCGATCTCTCCAACATTTTTACAAGAAGTGTTTTCTGTTGGAGATACACATTTGTATAAAATTTTAAGAAAATCGGGTAAATTTTTTAAAATATTTGTAGTGGAGCCCTCCGACCCCGAGGTCCGAGGGGCCTCAAATTTTAATAGAAAGTATTGTCACCGGAAATATACATGTGTGCAAAATTTCACTAAAATCGGGCTAAGGGAAGTGGGTGAAAAATTGATCAGGAAATCTTACCAGCCAGCCACCCAGCACCGTGCACGCGAAGTTAATATAGAGAATTTAAAAACAAGGTAATTAACCAATTAAATGAAAAACGTAAGAATATTGAAATATACGAATACGTGAAAACAACCGATCCCGATAAATTAAAAAACAAATTGACCCCTAAATATAAAAAAATAAACGTAACAAATAAAGAAGGAACAAAATATACTCTTGAAGAAGGCAGATTCAAAAAGAAACCCAACAGAACCTTACATAAAGATAAATTCCATATATTAAAGAAATTCACAGAAAATATTCCTGTTCACAGGGACGACACTTCATCAAAAGAAGCCACTTGCGGATCTTCATCTGATCAACCCACTACTTCTAAGGGTAACCATCATAATTATCCTCATTCTTCCAATAATTAAAACCCAAGAAATTCAAATAACATATTTAAACCATTGTAATGGTTCAACAGTTATACAGCTACAGCAGATGCAAATAATAGAAAACTTCACTAAAATACTACACATATAAATTTAACTAATTACGAAATAAATTAAAATATATTAGAAGACCACGTAAGACTTTTACCCAAACAAAATATGGACATTATTAATCTAATGAAACACACAAGAAAAGAATTTGAAACTTTAATACCACACGCTAGACATAAAAGAGGACTTTTTAATATTTAAGGTACAGGAATGAAATTTTTTACGGAACTATGGGTGACGAAGATAGAAAAGAAATAGAAGAAAGGTTAATATTAATAGAAACAAATACACCTAACGTAATAGAAAATTAAAACTTACAAATACAAATAAATAATCATTTTAACGAACAAATCGCATTACTAACTAATACATTTAATAAAAAAAAGTATGCAGAAAAACTTACTCGCTCAGAACACGATTTAGAAAGAGACTTTCACAAATTAAAATTGGAAATAGAAATTAAAGAAATATAAAATACCTAATAAGCAAGGATATTTTTTAAGAAGCAGAACTTGACGAAAACAATATAACAATAGAAAACCTTTCACAGGTTAAATTAGAACTTGCTCTATATCAAAAATAAATAATCAAAATACCAAACTTTTGAAATGAAACATACAAACAAATCTATATCCAATCCATACCAAATTTAGAAGATAAGCAACAATTAGATATTAGTAATAAAATGTATTTGACTAAAAAGCAAACAATTTATAATAATACCAAAATGAAAAAATATTTATCAGACGACAATTGTTTACAAAATTTATTTAAAAATCAAATGAATTGTAAATTAATAAAAAATACAAGTAAACAATATCAATTATACCAAATCAAATGGTTTAACTTTCCAAGAATTATCAAACTATAAAAAACTTAAAAGAAATTCAAGAATTAAAATACAAACACAACTATACAAATTTAACTATGTATATGATAATTTTAACAATTATATTGATCATAATCTTTTATATCTATGTTAAGTGTAAAAAAAAAAATGAAAATTATAAATAATGTCAATCCACGAGTCGCTTTTCGACCCACAGAAGACTTTAAAGGGGGAGGTGTTATGCCAGAGCCATCCTGTACGCCCCAACAAATACCAACAAACCAAGATAAAAAAATCCTAGACTTTAAACTCAATCAATAAATGCTGCGTGTTAAGTATTATAAACAAATCGCTATTTAAATGTAACCAATACAGAGTTTATTGTCCGCAGTCAAAATGCTGCGTTAGCAATTAAGCAATATAAAAAAGCAACCCATAAAAATTTTCATGCAAATTCTCTAATAGGGGATACATATGTGTGCAAAGTTTGAACCGGGTTAATTTGAAAATTATACGGGCACCCCTCGGGCCTCAGGTCCCATTAGCTCAAAGTTTTGTCCATCGGAGATAACCATGTGAATAAAATTTTACCAAAATCGGTTTAATTTTTATTTTAAATTTGTATGAGGCCCCACGACCCCAGGGCCCGGCGTCTGTAAAATTTTTACAAAAAGTGTTCTCTATAGAAGATAGACGCGTATATAAAATTTGAAGAAAACCGGATTAATTTTTTTAAAAAAGTTGTTGGTACCCCACGACCCCGGGCCCGGGTTATCCAAAATTTTTACAAAAAGTGTTGTTCATCGGAGATACACACGCATATAAAATTTGAAGAAAATCGGGTTAAGCTTTTAAAAAATTTGTTGGGGCCCCATGACCCTGGGCCCGGGGTGTCCAAAATGTTTACAAAAAGTATTCTCTATCGGAGATACACGCGTATATAAAATTTGAAGAAAACCGGATTAATTTTTTTAAAAAAGTTGTTGGGACCCCACGACCCCGTGGCCCGGGGTCTCAAAAAGTTTTACAAAAAGTGTTCCATCGGAGATACACATTTGTGTAAACTTTTAAGAAAATCGGATAAATTTTGTAAAATATTTGTATGGGAGCACCCGAGGTCCGAGGGGCCCCAAATCTTTTATTAAAATGTGTATATATATATGCATATAGATATACATAAAAAGGGGAGAGAGAACAAGAAAAGAAGAGCGAAAGAAAATATTCCTTTAAAATCCATTGCATTGGAGATGCTCGAATCCCAAATAAAGCAATTGACATGGTCAAGAACATTTTTTTTTCTCAAGAAAAGCTTGATTTTGATCCTCTTGAAGTGACCGGGGTTTTTTTTGTTGTTTCCAAATTTCGCGCGATAGTTAATTAATTATTTATATATATGTTTATTAGTAGGCGCATTTCGATCTACGGAGCACCACTTAGATGTAGTACCCTGGCCATAGCCCCACGTGTAATATAATTATAATAACATTTTATTTTTAAATTCTCTATATTAACTTCACTTGCCCGTGGCACGGCAGTCGGTCGTCTGTCGTGGAATCTTGCGATCAATTTTTAACCCACTTCCCAAAGCCCAATTTTATTGAAATTTTTCACACATGTGTTTTCGGGGGGCTCCCATACAAATAATTTACAAAATTTTACTCGATTTTCTTCAAATTTTTAACACATGTGTATCACTGATGGACATAACGTTTTGTAAATTTGTTGGAGTGATAGGGCCCTGAGACCCGTGTGGTGTCCATGTAATTTTTTTAAAAATGAGCCCGATTTTCTTCAAATTTTAACACATACCCATCTCCTATTAGAGAATTTACATTAAAAATTTTAATTTTTATGGGCTGTTTTTTTCTTGATTAGTTTCCAAGAATTATTGATAATACTGGAAAGAAGGAATTCCTTGTCAAGATTTTTTTTTCTTTCTTCCGTTGGTATATGAACCTGAAGAATTTAAAAATCGTTCCAATAGCCATATGTGCTAAAATAAAAACGTTTGATACTTTCCTTATTGTGTAAGGTTACCCATGGTTTTTAAAAAAATTAACCCGATTGTATTCAAATTATATATACGCGTGTATCTCCGATGGACAACACTTTTTGTAAAAATTTTGGATACCCCTAGCCACGGGGTGGTGGTGTCCCAAAAACTTTTTTAAAAAAATTAACCCGATTTTCTTCAAATTATATATACGCGTGTATCTCCGATGGACAACACTTTTTGTACAAATTTTGGAGACCCCAGGGTCATGGGGCCCTAACAATTTTTTTTTAAAAAATTAACCCGATTTTGGTAAAATTTTAAACACATGTGTAATGTGTATCTCCGATGGATAACTTTTTGGACATTTTTTGAGCGAATGGCCCTGAGACCCGTATAAATTTTTTAAAAATTTGCCCGATTTTCTTCAAATTTGAAACATATGTTTATCCCGATGGACAAAAGTTTTTGTAAAATTTTTGGAGCAAATGGGCCCTGAAGCCCGGGGACGGGGCCATACAATTTTTTTTTAAAATTAGCCCGATTTACTTTAAATTTTAAACATATGTGTATCTCCGATAGACCGAACTTTTTGTAAAAATTTTTGAGTTTTTGATTTGAATTTTTTCCCATACAATTTTTTTTACACTTGTGTATCTCCGGAGAGAATAGTTTTTGAAAAAATTTTGAAGTGAAGAGGGCTCTAATATTATTTTTTCCAAAAATACCCGGTTAAAACTTACGTATCCCCTATTTGGGAATTTACATGAAAAATTTTTTTATTTGAATTTAAATCGGCATGTATAATAACTAATTATATTTTGATAAGGTTTATATTCTATACTGCTACTAATGTCATTAATACAACCAACAAAAAATTAATTAAATTTCGAAGCAATGTCCATACTAATTATAGTTCTAGAATTATTAAAAATTATTTCACTGATTTCAGATTTTGGCTTTTTTAAAACGTAAGTCTTAACAGCTTTCCACATGGATTTTTGATCATATGCACCATCAATTTCATTACATATATATATTTTTTTAGCACTAACGAGTTTAATAGAATAAATATTTCTAATACGCTCATATTTATTCCATTCATTATGATTGTTATATATTGCCGCAGTTCAAAATTGATTTACTATTTCATTGATTTACTATATTTCTTAAATTTTGCAATTCATTTTTATACCTTTTTTTTTATTATTATTTTTTACTGATTTTAGTTCTATAAATTGATTTACAATAGATTTCAAATTACTACTGAATATTGCTGCTTTTTCATTACAATTTATACTTTAATAAACAGTTAGTAGATCACTTCTTTTTTTTCTTAATTCATTCATATTATGTTTAACCACTTTAAACGTTTTTTTTTTCTTCAAATTATTGATCTCTGAATTATTTTTAATTTTAAATACTAATGTTACATGGTCACTAATTTTAAAATTATTATCCACTAATACATGAATAAATAAAATAAAGTGAAACTCACTCTGAGTGTTACCTTAGACACGCACACACACACTCACATACTCCTTTTTACATTAACCAAATTTAAGTTAAGTGCAACATAAAAAAGTGTTGTTATCTTGTTGGCAAGCCAAAATACAACATTCTAAAGTTTAGAATTGAATTATACAGTTCTTTTAAATAAATAAGCAAAATCTTGTCCCAGGTATCTCGGACAGGTTTAGATACTTTTGGGGATAGATAGGTTCAAACGTTTTCGATGGTTCTTAAGTCCGGCTACCATGGCAAAAGTTCCATGTTTTCCGACTAAATTCAGCCTCTAGCTACCGTGGAAGTGTGGATGGGTGAATTGTCTTCTTGAAAAATCCAGGAAAGATATCTAAAAAGATTCTTCAGCTTTGGAAATGCATGTTCCAACACACATTTGTAGCTATTTCCGTTCATTGTAGTCAGCTAACATTTGTAGCTATTAATGTTCATTGTAGTAGTTAAAAACTCCAATTCGATTGTACCATAGTATTGAGATCCTCTTCCTCCTGCGAGCTAGGTGTCCTGACCACCGGAGCCTACAGAGCTTATTTCTCTTCACTATGTCGACTTCGTGGTAATGCTCGTAGATCCTTCCTCACATACCAACAAGCCAACAATTCCCCGTATAACTTTTCTCTCGAACGAGGCTAAGAGGTATGGGGCTATCCTGTCTTGAAGGATAGAGGAGAAAATCTTATACGCGGTACTCAAAAACGTTATAACACGATAATTTCTGCATGTTGTGATATCTCCCTATGGGGCACAGGATGCCTCTTCGTCAGTCTTCTGGCATCGCTTCTTCCTCCCATAGTTGCACTATTATTTCATGAATTGCTTTGTGTAATATGGGGCTTCCTATTTTAATCAGTTTCGCTGGGATCCCATCTGATCCCGGGCCCTTATTATTTTTTATCCGATTTATCGCTCCGCTAACTTCGTCTATACTAGGTGGCGGCAGTATAGTATGTGCTTCGGTCATTGGTGGGACCTTCAATTCCTCAGTTAGCTGGCCATTTAGCAACTCATGCAAGACTGGATGACATCGGCTCAAAATAGGGACCGGTTAAGAGGCTTTTTGCGGGAGGCCAGGACCACCAGACCCCGGTTGTAGAGCTAAATATGATAATGATTGTGATAGCTCCCCACACCATAACACCTGATGTACGGCTGTGATGTCTTGACAGAATAAGTTATTCTTTTCTTATATCGCGTAAAATTAAAGTTGTTCAAGGAGTCTGTCAAGATTAAACTTTTTTCACGAAAAGTCATTAGACAAAAATTGAGCGTTTGGTGCGGGTTTCATGCTGGTGGGGTCGTTGGTTTATACTTCTTATTCAATGATGCTGCCAACGCACTTAATGGATATCGCTAAAGGAATAAATTGGAAAAGGTTGACTTGGAGCATATATGGTATCAAGTTATTAAATTCAAAATTGACCAGTCAATTCGCGAAGTCGTTCGTGTGATTTAACGCCTTTCTCAAATCCACGAACTATCCCAATAAACAAAATTTTTAGACGAACTCAGGACTAACATCGAAAATCAAATTGTAGGCATTCGCCCGACTTATGCGACATTCCATGAAATTATGTTCCATAATTAATGGTATGCAACTTATCAACGATAGCTCCTTACGACACCTCATAACATTTCATGTTAATTCACCTTCCCACAGAGAATTGCCATTCCATCAAATTTTATCTACCTACACTTGAATCGTGTGAACGAACAACGAATGTTCGTTCAACGTACTTGCCTTCTGCATAGATTTGCTACTTCAGCATTCGCTCAACGGATGTAATGAAATACGATAACCAAATAATGTAACCTCTACTTTTAAGATATTGTTATCTAATTAATGTTATAAATATAGAAAAAATAGTTTTTAACCCGACTAATTATCCTTCATAATAAATAAAATTAAAACTGAAGATTTTTCTCGTGATACCGTGACAGCCTTAAACAAAAATTATAGAATCAGATCTCTTGATTTATTCATTAGAGGTCTTAACGAAGACCTTTGCAAAATGTTAATCATCCAAAGATCGAAAACACTACCAGAAGCGTATTTAGAATTTCAGGAACCAAACGATTCACCAGAGCAACATAGAACATAGTGTCTCAGTCCCAATAAATCAAGTTTTATACCTAGACATCAGACCAAACCACCAAATCCTGCACCACGGCCGCTATCTGCCTACTATGCCGGCTTGAGGAAATCAAAGGACTCTTCAATTTTGGCCCGAAAGACTCGACGACTTTTCAACTTAGGAAACTGGACAATCACATACTGACGATAAATTACGCGAACATTACCCGACCGATGATGATACGAACATATATTATGAAGAAGATACTTATGACACACGTTCACAAGGCAAAATTGATGTGCCGCTCTAGCATACCATACTTAGAACACATTGACCACACATTGACATTGGATCGAATAAAAATTTCGTTTCCACATCTTCAATCAATTGGAGGTATGTAACAATCACTAATAAGGTGAGCGGAGCGTTTTTAAAGAGTGTCGGAAACGACACTGTTTGGATTAGTAAAAAATTCAGGTGCAACGGACAACATTAAAGGAACGAACTACACCAGGGCCAACATAGCATTCAAATTGCTGACCTTGTGTCTACAACGAAAAAAACCGTTGGAATCGCTTGTCGCTGCATCGTCAGTGGATCCTATTGCAGCACAACAGCAAGCACTGCAGTTATAGGTGACTCAACAATTTTTGTATTTTTTTTATGTTTTTTGCACCTTAATTACTCATATTACAGCACGACGGCGAAGACAATTATTTGCCGCATCATCACAAATGTCTATTGTTGTTATTTTTATTGTAATTGATTGTACTCGTATATTGTTATTGTAAGCATTTATTTGTGTATAAAAGACACCAACATTTTAATAAATAAATAATATCAAAGTAAACCCTTCGAGAGTATTGGTTAAAATGCTTTTACTCGCTCCATCGCTGGTTTGGTTTTTCACTAAATCAGAAACATACGATCCACCCTTTTTGAGTATTTGTTAAAGTACTGATACTCGTCTCAACTTCTTATTTGTTTTGCACCAAATTAGAATCTGTAGTAAGCTACATTTTGGTGACCCCGAGGTGATCAGGATATCACGGTTGGCGCTTCTGCAAGGAGCCTCATTGGCCAAATTCCTAGTTGGACACACTCTTACACCACATCATGGACGACTTATTCACACAGCAGTCTCATCTTGGGGACGAGATTGAAAAAATAATTTGAAATTTTTAGAAAGATTCCGAAGAGCGGAAAAACTTAAAATACTACAAGCTGCGACTCAGTCAGCTACAATCAATCATTGCCAAGTTCGTGGCAAATGACACAGAGCTACGTAAATTGGAAGATCGTCAATACTTTATGCAGGACTACTATGTCCAAACGACAACGTTATGCGATACATATATGAAACGTTTTCAACAAGAAATGCAAACGTTAGATGCAAGCTGCTTTTACACAAATAAAGCCAAACAAACTGAAGAAGCGTGCATTTCAAAAATCGATGGCTTATTTAGAAAGGCACATCGAAAAATTGCAATACTGGATGCCAGACTTTCAAACATATTGCTCTTGGAGAAACAATCCGGACAATACTACGACTTGAAGGTGAATTTCATCAATGAACTTTGGCAGGACATAGTTATAGTCGTTGATATCATTTGGGAGTAATCATCCGATCCAACATCATCAGGCTACGATATGCAAAGATTTGAAGATCTGGAACAACGGGTGCATCAAAAAATCACCGATATCACTCTAATGCGTATGGAAACAGCGTTCCCATCTCATCAACATCATCAATCAACACGAATTTCTCTACCGATTCCAACCGTAAAAATTCCAATATTCGATTTGGATTATATAAATTGGAATCAATTTCACGATATTTTTTAAGAGTTGGTTCACAAACAGCCACTCTCAAATGTAGGGAAAATGTGACATTTCAGACGCAACTGGTTGGCGAAGCAGCAAGTCTCATCAATCATCTTTCAACCACACGCGAAAATTATGTAGCATCCTGGAAACTATTAGAGGAGCGCTATAGTAACAAAAGAATACTGGCATAAAAACAAGTCAAACATCTGCATGATACTACAAAAGAGTACTTACTTGCATTAAACAATTTAAGCATTGAAACGAGTTCATGGGATCCGTTGCAGATAAAAAATGGATCGACCTACCTATATCCGGCATGAACAGTCACTATCAAAACCAAAGGAGCTACCGACAGTTAAAGAATTTTTATCGTTTTTGGAATTGCAGAAAGGGCAACTATTCCTTAATCATCAACAAAGATTTGCACCTCGGCAACATCAACCCATGAAGTAAAGAACCTCTGTCTGAAAGGAAGTTTCACCCGTTTTTCTCATGCGACCAGTTTCTTAAACAAAAAGTGAATGACCGCATAAAGTTCTTCCAGAAGCACAAACTGTGCATGAATTGTTTGAAGCCGGGACCCATGGCTAATCATGTGCTTGGCGACATTGCACTAAAAAAAAACACATTACTTCATTTGGAGCATCAAAGGACTGAAATATCTGCAACTGTAGCAACAATAAACCATAAAGGGAAGTCATAAATACGTTCTTTAGCAACCGCTTAGGCAACAATAGTAGCGAATAAGGGGAAAGCCTGCGAAGCACGTGCGGTACTCGACTCTGGTTCACAAGTCAATTTAGTGACAGAGATTAATCAACAAATTATCATTGGCCACAACAAGATCAAGCTTATCAATTGAAGGAATCGGGCTACGTACTGGAAATTCGAAATCCCGAGTTAACTTTAACCTGAAGTCATCCGTATGAAGTTTCTCAACAAGATTCGAAGCTTTCGTTCTGCCACAATTAATCTCAGCGCAACCATCACGAGATTTAGATGTCACTTCAAATATGGAAGGATTGATCTCTTATTTGGAGCAGAATTTTACCATAACTTACTCCGCCCAGAATAGCTGAAAGTAGGAAAACACTTACCATTACAACAAAATACAGCTCTTGGATGGATCGTCATTGGCAAAACAGAAACCGTTACAACAGTTTCTGCAACATGTGCTGTATCTACACAAGGAGACTGTACGATTTCAGCGGGTAGCTTTATTGTACATCTACCATTCTCTGAGAATCCAATAGCTCTTGGAAGGTCTCGAGACATGGCTATAAATCGATGTTTGTCAATGGAAAAACGCTTCCAAAGGGACACAACGTTCAGAGTACATCAATTTCATGGACGAATATGAAGCGTTGGGACACATGGAAAGGTTACGTTCAGCAGATGTTCCGGATGCCAATTATTTAATTCCTAATCATTGTGTTGTGAATCCCGACAGTAGTACCACGAAACTAAGAGTGGTATTTGACGCATCAGCCAAAACATCACGCTTTGAACGACATTTTGCACAAGGGTCCAACAGTTCAGAGCGATCTTTTCAATTCTATTGCTCTTCAGAACACGCCGTTTTGTTTTCACAGCGGACATTGAGAAAATGTATCGGCAAATTCGCATGCGCGAAGAAGACACCGCTCAACAACTCATTGTGTGGCGGAAGGATCCAACCAAATTTATATAGTTTTATCGTCTTAAAACCGTCCCTTATGGAACAACGTCAGCACCATATCTTGCAACTAAATGCTAGAGCTATCGTGCAAAACAGAACATGCATAAGTACCTACAAGCTGCATCAACATTAGATGACGATTTTTATGTAGACGATTGCCTAAGCGATGACAACGACATCAACACGGCGCTTCACACCCAAAATCAACTCACAACTATTCTTCATGAGGTTGGATTCAAGCACAGGAAATGGTGCGCTAATCATCAAAAGCTAGTGGCAGACATACCATACCTTCGGAAATCAATTAAGATTTAGATGACTTATCAAACGAGGCAACAAAAACATAACGAATCATTTGGTTACCAAAAACTGATGAACTGTGCGGATGAGCGCAAGTGTCATCCGGAAAATCTATCACCAAGCGAGTAGTATCATCAGATTTAGCTTGAATTTTTTATCCTTTGGGAATATTTGGCCCCGTAACAGTATCAGCAAAGATATTTATGCAGGACTTATGGCAGCAAAAATATACGTGGGATGAGCAACAAAAATGGACTCGTTTTTTGAAATGTATATTAGCACTTAATACTTTGAAAGTTCAAAGACACGTCTTCAACGCAAAGGTACCAGTTTCTGTTCAACTACATACATTTTCTAATGCTTCGGAAAAGGCATATTGAGCAGCTGTTTATGTGCGAGCAAGTTATAAAGACAGAACTAAACATCAAGGTTGCTCTGCATCCAGAATAGCACCTTTGAAGAAACAAACACTTCCTCGATTAGAATTATGCGCAGCCCTTTTGGGAGCCGAACTAACCGAAAGAGTGAAGCAGGAATTAAATACCCAGACATGCTTGCATTTTTTTGGTTCGACTCTGAAATTGTTTTATCCTGGATCAAGTCATCAGCTTCATCACTACACACATTCATATCAAATCGGGTAAGCAGAATTCAAGAGCTTTCACACGCTGTTCAATGGCACCATGTTTCATCCAAAATGAATCCTACTGACATAATCTCCCGTGGTAATAATCCTGAAAAATTCAGTTCATGCTCCATATGGTTTTTTGGACCACTGAATTTTAGCTAAATCAAGAAATAAAGACGTTTGACATACAAATGAGTTCGAAAGAAAAAGGCAATCAACTGTGGCAGCAGCAATACCAGCTTCAGCATCATGTGAAGCATTAATATATGGAATAAACCACAGAAACTCGTTTCGATTTCTACAACGTACGGTCGGATATGTGCTTTGCTTCAATGCAAATCTCAAAGGGGGGAAAGCGAAAGGGCCAAGTCATAAATCTTTAGGCGCGTAGGAAATGGAGAAATCATTGAGAGCCAGTAAATCAAACCAACTTGCAAGTCTCTGCCCTCTGCTAGACCATCAGCAAATACTTCGTGTGGGATGGCGACTGGAAGCTTCAACATTGTCGTTCGATGCCAAGCATCTAATGATTTTACCATACAATGACCCGTTGACAAAACTTATTTTAAAAATGATTCATGAAGAAAACCAACACTGCGCCCGAAGGCTTTATTGGCCACCTCTCGGCAACAATTTTGGATATTAGGAAGAAAAACAGTAGCACGCAACATTGTGCAAAACTGTGTACGCTGTACAAAGGCAAAACCGAAGTTATTTACTGAAATGAAGCGTTGGGACACATGGAAAGGTTACGTTCAGCAGATGTTCCGGATGCCAATTATTTAATTCCTAATCATTGTGTTGTGAATCCCGACAGTAGTACCACGAAACTAAGAGTGGTATTTGACGCATCAGCCAAAACATCACGCTTTGAACGACATTTTGCACAAGGGTCCAACAGTTCAGAGCGATCTTTTCAATTCTATTGCTCTTCAGAACACGCCGTTTTGTTTTCACAGCGGACATTGAGAAAATGTATCGGCAAATTCGCATGCGCGAAGAAGACACCGCTCAACAACTCATTGTGTGGCGGAAGGATCCAACCAAATTTATATAGTTTTATCGTCTTAAAACCGTCCCTTATGGAACAACGTCAGCACCATATCTTGCAACTAAATGCTAGAGCTATCGTGCAAAACAGAACATGCATAAGTACCTACAAGCTGCATCAACATTAGATGACGATTTTTATGTAGACGATTGCCTAAGCGATGACAACGACATCAACACGGCGCTTCACACCCAAAATCAACTCACAACTATTCTTCATGAGGTTGGATTCAAGCACAGGAAATGGTGCGCTAATCATCAAAAGCTAGTGGCAGACATACCATACCTTCGGAAATCAATTAAGATTTAGATGACTTATCAAACGAGGCAACAAAAACATAACGAATCATTTGGTTACCAAAAACTGATGAACTGTGCGGATGAGCGCAAGTGTCATCCGGAAAATCTATCACCAAGCGAGTAGTATCATCAGATTTAGCTTGAATTTTTTATCCTTTGGGAATATTTGGCCCCGTAACAGTATCAGCAAAGATATTTATGCAGGACTTATGGCAGCAAAAATATACGTGGGATGAGCAACAAAAATGGACTCGTTTTTTGAAATGTATATTAGCACTTAATACTTTGAAAGTTCAAAGACACGTCTTCAACGCAAAGGTACCAGTTTCTGTTCAACTACATACATTTTCTAATGCTTCGGAAAAGGCATATTGAGCAGCTGTTTATGTGCGAGCAAGTTATAAAGACAGAACTAAACATCAAGGTTGCTCTGCATCCAGAATAGCACCTTTGAAGAAACAAACACTTCCTCGATTAGAATTATGCGCAGCCCTTTTGGGAGCCGAACTAACCGAAAGAGTGAAGCAGGAATTAAATACCCAGACATGCTTGCATTTTTTTGGTTCGACTCTGAAATTGTTTTATCCTGGATCAAGTCATCAGCTTCATCACTACACACATTCATATCAAATCGGGTAAGCAGAATTCAAGAGCTTTCACACGCTGTTCAATGGCACCATGTTTCATCCAAAATGAATCCTACTGACATAATCTCCCGTGGTAATAATCCTGAAAAATTCAGTTCATGCTCCATATGGTTTTTTGGACCACTGAATTTTAGCTAAATCAAGAAATAAAGACGTTTGACATACAAATGAGTTCGAAAGAAAAAGGCAATCAACTGTGGCAGCAGCAATACCAGCTTCAGCATCATGTGAAGCATTAATATATGGAATAAACCACAGAAACTCGTTTCGATTTCTACAACGTACGGTCGGATATGTGCTTTGCTTCAATGCAAATCTCAAAGGGGGGAAAGCGAAAGGGCCAAGTCATAAATCTTTAGGCGCGTAGGAAATGGAGAAATCATTGAGAGCCAGTAAATCAAACCAACTTGCAAGTCTCTGCCCTCTGCTAGACCATCAGCAAATACTTCGTGTGGGATGGCGACTGGAAGCTTCAACATTGTCGTTCGATGCCAAGCATCTAATGATTTTACCATACAATGACCCGTTGACAAAACTTATTTTAAAAATGATTCATGAAGAAAACCAACACTGCGCCCGAAGGCTTTATTGGCCACCTCTCGGCAACAATTTTGGATATTAGGAAGAAAAACAGTAGCACGCAACATTGTGCAAAACTGTGTACGCTGTACAAAGGCAAAACCGAAGTTATTTACTGAAATCATGGGCAATCTACCAGCTGATCGAGTGACAGAATCACGCCCATTTTTGATATCAGGCGTAGATTATTGTGGTCCCGTTTGGGTACATCATAAAATCCGAGCAAAAAGACCACATAAGGCCTACATTGCAGTCTTTTGCTGTTTTGCCACAAAGGCCGTTCACATGGAAATCGTATCAGACCTAACTACAGAAGCCTTCATCGGAGCACTCAAAAGATTCATTAGTCGTAAAGGAAGGTGCAAAACGTTGTACTCCGACAATGCTACGAACTTTGTTGGTGCAAAAAATCAATTAGTTGAGCTGCAAGAAGCTATTTTTTCGAACAACTCCAAGAAAGGATCATCAAATCGTGCAGTGATAAAGGAATATAATTCAAATTCATTCCACCCAGAGCCCCACATTTTGGTATACTATGGGAAGCAGGTATTAAATCCGCTAAGTATCATCTGCTTCGAAATGTGTTAACCTCATCATTGACATAAAGAATTGGAAATGGTGGTAATAGAAATAGAGGCAATCTTGAATTCTCGACCACTCACACCATTGTCATCAAACCCAAATGACTTAGGAGCTCTTACAACAGCTCATTTCATTATCGGTGAGCCTTTAACGACGCCAGTCGACTCAAGATCTTCAGCGAATAAAGCATTATTGAACACTAGATGGAAACTTGTGTCAGAATTGAAACACACATTCTGGAAAAGATGGTATGAAGAATATCTACACGAACTTCAATCAAGATCTAAATGGAAGAGCTAATCAATGAATGTGAAGGAAGGTATGTTGGTAATTCTGAAGGAAGACAACGTACTAGTTCTACAAAGGCCTCTTGGACGAATCACTAGAATTTACAAAAGAGATGATGAAATTGTTCGAGTGGTTGATGTTAAAACAAAGTCGGGTATACTCAAGCGATCAATACATAGATTGACACTCTTCAGTCCAAGATGAGGGAGTCAAGAAAAGGAGATCAGTGACCAGTGGTCCAATACATACTATCATGCTTTTTAATAACTACTACACTACACTACTACACTACTCTTTCTACCATTGGCATTGGCATCTCAAATTCAAATATCCAAATTTGAGGCAAACCCCGGGATTTACTTCGAAGGAATAAGTACTGCACGCCTATCAACTGGTGTTTGGAAAATCATTGTGTACTACGATTTGGTGCAATTTAATCATCAAGTTCATGTACTATCAGACGGAATCCAAGCTTTGTAAAGGTGTTAGCCTCGGTAAGCGAGATATAGCGCTCTATATCTCGACACTATAGGGTAAGGTTTCGCGGCGGGATCTTACGCTGACGTTGCGCATTCCCAACTGGGGTCGGATGGTGCCACACAACTGGGGGTGGGTATGGGTGACGTGTCACTTGTACCGCTTTTGGTTAGCAGCTAGCCTTATCCGATGGCACGCGGGAGAAGCTTGGTGACGACCAGGCTACCGAGTTGTGAAGTCGAACAAGTCGTAGGTTCAACAGTAGTGGCCCCGTCTAGCGAGCGGCGTGCCTCTAATGGTGTTCCGAACTTGGACGGACGGTTAAGTTTCAGTCACACAAGTTGCAGATTTAGCAGTAGTGGCCCCGTCTAGCGAGCGGCGTGCCTCTAATGTTATTTCTGGACTTGGACGATAAAGTTTGAGTCAAACAAGTTGTAGATCAAACAGTAGTGGCCCCGTCTAACGAGCGGCGTGCCTCTAATGTTATTTCTGGACTTGGACGGTAAAGTTTGAGTCAAACAAGTTGTAGATCAAACAGTAGTGGCCCCGTCTAACGAGCGGCGTGTCTCTAATGTTCTTTCCGGACTTGGACGAACGGTTGATTACTGGAAGAGTGACGCGGAATTTATCGGACTGAATTGTCCCTGATGCTCTCGGTGAAGAGTGCGGATATTGGAATAGAGTTCCTCGTGGTGTGAATAAATGGCCTTGGCAATAAACTTCAGTCAGGGTTACTCCACCTCAACTTCAGTGGTTCGTGGCGGTCTTGATACGTTTATATTTTTGACGACCGATGGGGAATTATATTGGAAAATATAATTTGTTGCTTTTCTCAGCTCTTATATTGCTATACCATTCTTCCCTTCATTTGTCAAAAACAAATGCACGACCACACCCTTGAACCTGTGATTTGGTGTTCGGTCGGTATCTTGGCTGGAGACTTCTCCGTGGCGCTCATAACGGATATATTTTGACCGAGCGATCGGTGTACATACCCCCTGATGTTCGCTAGTTTTTATGAAAAAAATATTTCTCCTCGCCTGGACAAGATCTCGGGCATGTTGACTTTCCGGCCAATCGCTCATGCTATGTGCTATTGGGTCCGATGTGGTAGGCGACGGCAATATGCCTTTATATGCTCGTACGGGAATTTGATCCCACGTACTTCGGATCGGCGGCTTGGAGTATCTTCATGGCGCTACTGAGCTACATGTCAGACATAGTGCTAAACGTGTAACTTATGTGTAGTATGTTAATCGTATGGTTTGTGGCGAAGTGTTTTTGCTGTCGGCGTAGAAAAACACTTCGTTACAAAATGTCAAACACAATCAACAAAGTTAAATCGAACGAAGAATATCTGCGACAGCTGCTCAAAAATCAAACATCAACTATCGACTTTACAATCAACATTATAAAACAGGATGAGAAAGATGCATCCTTACGCCTAGCTGAAGTCCAACATATGATCACGGAAAATTTGAAAAGCATTAACAACTCAGTTACTCAATTTCGACGATTATAGCGGTTTACTGTCCTAATCGTTCAACTATCAGCGATAGTCACAGACTTACAACACATCCAATCAGAATTAATAAACATTCTGACACATACCAGTCACGGAAAAATAAGCCCGCAAATTCTCACGCCACAACTCGCAAAGGAGGTTATTCTTATAAAAGGGCATCTGTCACCTACACGAGCTCTACCAATAACCGCGACAAACCTATTATTATTGAACATATTCCAACACAACTCAATGACACTCTCGAGGTTATCACACCAAACACCGAAATACTCGGAATCAGCGGGCAGCAATTCGTTGCCTTAAGCCAGAGCGATCTTACAGCAGCTACCACAATTGAAGATTTGATTGACAGAAAACAATTGAAATTTGCAAGAAAGTCTGGCAAATTTGCTTGTGAGACTCAATTATTAAACAACAAAACCTCTCAGAGCTGCAAATTCAGAAGTATGGGAGAGAAGATATCATTCACACCAAGGTATCGTCCCAACCAGTGGATTTTCGCCACGACTATTACTACCGAAATGATGGCAGTATGCGGAAACGATACTGTTCAATTAACATTGATGGGTTCAGGATTTCTTACAATTGGTCAGCACTGCGTGTTGAAAAATGGCGCCATTAACATCCAAGGGAACGCGGAGATTTCCAGTTGTGTATATTCATCGTATACTGGATTTGGAAACATATCATCTATTAGTTCACCAAGTGGTTAAATCCTCTTTTGAAATTTAACTTTGAGCACTTTGACACTAACTGGGAACCACTCACCAATCTCCAGTCAAAGTTGCTGCACGAAAATTTTGACAATCTACCTGAACGACTTCATTCATCAAACACTTCATGTTTCATCATCATGTGGTCAGCTACCTTGCACTCACGCTAATCACGGTAGTTATTATCCTGCTCACTACTTGAAAGTTTATCAAGTACTGCCAACCAAAACCGACACACAACATCGCAACAAATCAAACGACACCACGTCAACAACCTTCAAATTTTATGATTCGTGTGACATAAGTTGAGTCAGGCACTGAACGGGGGGAGAATGTTTAGATCAGCATAAAATTCAGGTGCAACGGACAACATTAAAGGAACGAACTACATCAAGGCCAACATATCATTCAAATTGCTGACCTTGTGTCTACAGCGAAAAAACACCGTTGGAATCGCTTGTCGCTGCATCGTCAGTGGATCCTATTGCAGCACAACAGCAAGCACTGCAGTTATTGGCGACTAACAATTTTTGTATTTTCTTTTGTTTTCTGCATCTTCATTCTCATATTACAGCACGAAGGCGAAGACAATTATTTGCCGCATCATCATAAATGTCTATTGTTGTTATTATTATTGTAATATATTGTACTCGTATATTGTTATTGTAAAAAATTTTTTTGTGTATAAAAGACACCAAAATTTTAATAAATAAATCATATCAAACTTAACAATTCGAGAGTATTGGTTAAAGTGCTTTTACTCGCTCCATCGCCTGGTTTAGTTTTGTACTAAATCAGAAACATACGATACATCCTTTTTGAGTATTTGTTAAAGTACTGATATGTATAAAAGACACCAAAATTTTAATAAATAAATCATATCAAACTTAACAATTCGAGAGTATTGGTTAAAGTGCTTTTACTCGCTCCATCGCTTGGTTTAGTTTTGTACTAAATCAGAAACATACGATACATCCTTTTTGAGTATTTGTTAAAGTACTGATATTTGAGTATTTGTTAAAGTACTGATACTCGTCTCAACTTCTGTTTTGTTTTGCACCAAATCAGAATCTGTAGTAAGTTACAGACACGATCATATATTTTTTGTTTTACCAGGATTGAAGTCCTTCTATAGAATAATAGGCGATGATACATTGAGAACTTTCGATGCAGACAGTGGTACAATTGACACTTCTATCCGCGTTGAAATTGCAACAACGACGGATATTTCCATTTACAAAATCATATCCCTATCCCACACATTTGCGGTCGGAAGTTAACACACAAATCCAAAAAATGTTAGATAATTGCGTGATAATAACATCGAAGAGTCCTTACAAATGCTCCTTTGTGAATAGTACCAAGCTATCCATAAAGCTATTATTTATAAAGAAAGCTGGTGCATTGGGAGGAAAACAATACCGCATTGTTATTGACTACAAACGATTAAACTCTGTCACAATAGCCGACTCCTCTCCTATTCCAGATATCTATAATACTGTTACGAAATTCAGGGTTTCGAGTTCGTAAAGGGTTTTGCAAATAAAACAGAACACAAGTTTATTAATTAACAAATAACAATTTTAATAATCAAACAGTAAAAATAACACAAGTTCACAATTTATACTGGTGATAACTTTAAATGTACACAAAAACACTTATTACTTGTACTTTACAATAATTCTCTTAGGTTACTTAATCGCTTTGCAAGAATTTTTACAACTTCACTGTTTAAATTCCTATTAACTGCAGTGAACACCACCTTTTATACTCATTGAAAAGGTTCCAGAAACGTTCAATGTTATAGACAGAAATATCGAGAAAAGTCCAGAAAATTCTAGCCTTATTCCCTTATTTACAACTAACGATACTTATATGCAATGAGTCATCTTCCTAAAATAAACAACATGTTCAATCATGTCCTTTTACAAAAACCGGGCAAACCGCACAAACCGGTTGGACTACACTTTTGACCAGTACGTAATGATTCAAACTTACAGGCGGTTACATTTCAAATTTCGATTAATATAATAGTCTTACAGCCTAAAAGTATGCTACATAAAAGTGCTTAATTTTAGTATCCAGTATGTACTGTAAGGGAGTTTTCCCAGCCGGGGTAATTTCAGCGTGACCAGGGTTTAGAGGGGTGGTTACAATAAAATTTGGTGACTCTTCGAATTATTTTCTTTATTTTCCTTATTACTTATAACTTATTGGTTTACCGATGCGCTAGCCTGAGACGAGCGTAAATCCTGAGCGACTTGTGGGCGTGAGCCAGAGACGATCGTGCGCCCTAGGCGAAGCGTATGCGTAAGCCTGAGACAAGCGAGAATCCAGAGCGATGCGTGAGCGTGGGACGAGCGTAAATCCTCGGCGATGCGTTGGCGTGAGCCTGAGACGAGCGTAAATCCTGAGCGATGCGTGGGCATGAGCCTGAGACAAGCGTGAATCCTGAGCGATGCGTGAGCGTGAACTTGCGACGAGCGTAAACCCTCAGCGATGCGTGGGCGTGAGCCTGAGATGAGCGTCAATCCTGAGCGATTTGTGGGCGTGAGTCTGAGACGGGCGGACGGACAGAGTTGTGACGAATGCAGGTAGACGACGTCGGCAGCGATATGCTATGATGTACCAGCGTACCAACCTGCGGGGCAACCACTCAGCGATGTTACGTTGTACGACGGCAAGAATTGTGACGGACGCAGTGGACGACGTCGGCAGCGATATGCAAGTGACGCCGGCAGCGGATGAGCAGTGACGTCGTCATCGGATGAGTAGTGACTACGACAGCGAGTATGTAACTGACGTCGGCAGCGAAATGCAAAGCAAATGTTGTATGTAGATTAAATTTATAAATTAAAGAATTAAATTATAGTTTTTCTAGTGCAATCTGTTGTTCTCCAGATTAACTGGCATTGCCTTTGCTGTGTCTGTGGCTGTTGTTGAACAATTTTTGCTGCTGCGATCATTGTTGTTGCACCTTTTACATGGTGGCTTTTGTTGTTGTTGTAGCAACTCCAGGTTTGGGAGTGGATCCAAGTGATCCAATCTCAAACCTGTTGTTGTGTTGACGATCTTTGGCCCAATGTCTTGATAGGTATTGGGGTCCTTTCGGTGCGTAGAACCAATCGTCGTGGAAAGGTGTTGTTGCGCTTGCTGTTGTGATCATTCCGCTGCCGTTGTTGGTTTTGTGGTTGAGTTACTGTTGTCGACTTCTTGCAGTGCTGGCTCTTGGGGCGTCTGTGGCAATTTCTGATGGGAGTCTTCACTGGAGTTGCTTCAATCGGAGCTGGTAACACTTGTATCACGCCAACTGTAGCACCGTGCTGTTTTGGTTCGTGGAGTTGGTTGTACGTCGGACGTTTAACCAGCCGTGCTGACCCAGTTTGGAAGGTTATGCACTCACCCCCGAACCTTAAAGTTTCTCTGGACCTTGCAAGGAAGTACATGCCCAGTGTAAGGGCAGTCGGTACCACTAGCAGGCGCAGTGAACATGATGACTCCCCAAAACGAACGTTGACGTTCAACCCTTCGCGGACTGTTGTCCGACTCCCGTTGGCCATTTGAATTGGGATGTGCAGTGGGATTGGGTTGCCTAAATTTCGAAGCCTTTCTAACAAATTTTCATGATGCGGGCAAGAATTCGCTGTCGGTCCTGGATCAGAGCTGCCCTTTTGTTGAACTGGACAGAATGACGCTGCTCAACGTGGGAAGTATGTTGACGGCAGCAGTCTATTGTTCTGATTGCTCGTTGTCCGCAATCCCAACAGAACAACAATTTTTGTCGCTGATGCTGATGCGCTCCTCTTGACTTTCTGTGATCATAAGGTTCCTCTCGGTCCAGCAGAGATGTTCTCCAGGTCTTTTGCTAACCCAATTAGCTCCTGCAGATCTTGGAAGTGTCTTCTCCGTATGTAAAGTTGGTATTCCTGACGACATTTTTGCAATAGCCGCTCCAACTGTTGTGCCCTAGAATATCCGGCATGCCAAGTGAGGTTTTGCATGGCGATGACGAAATCCTCAAAATGAAATATCTAACTTAAGCTGGATTAAAGGCGTAGAAATTAACACAATTAATAATACGGACGCAGTGGACGACGTCGGCAGCGATATGCAAGTGACGCCGGCAGCGGATGAGCAGTGACGTCGTCATCGGATGAGTAGTGACTACGACAGCGAGTATGTAACTGACGTCGGCAGCGAAATGCAAAGCAAATGTTGTATGTAGATTAAATTTATAAATTAAAGAATTAAATTATAGTTTTTCTAGTGCAATCTGTTGTTCTCCAGATTAACTGGCATTGCCTTTGCTGTGTCTGTGGCTGTTGTTGAACAATTTTTGCTGCTGCGATCATTGTTGTTGCACCTTTTACATGGTGGCTTTTGTTGTTGTTGTAGCAACTCCAGGTTTGGGAGTGGATCCAAGTGATCCAATCTCAAACCTGTTGTTGTGTTGACGATCTTTGGCCCAATGTCTTGATAGGTATTGGGGTCCTTTCGGTGCGTAGAACCAATCGTCGTGGAAAGGTGTTGTTGCGCTTGCTGTTGTGATCATTCCGCTGCCGTTGTTGGTTTTGTGGTTGAGTTACTGTTGTCGACTTCTTGCAGTGCTGGCTCTTGGGGCGTCTGTGGCAATTTCTGATGGGAGTCTTCACTGGAGTTGCTTCAATCGGAGCTGGTAACACTTGTATCACGCCAACTGTAGCACCGTGCTGTTTTGGTTCGTGGAGTTGGTTGTACGTCGGACGTTTAACCAGCCGTGCTGACCCAGTTTGGAAGGTTATGCACTCACCCCCGAACCTTAAAGTTTCTCTGGACCTTGCAAGGAAGTACATGCCCAGTGTAAGGGCAGTCGGTACCACTAGCAGGCGCAGTGAACATGATGACTCCCCAAAACGAACGTTGACGTTCAACCCTTCGCGGACTGTTGTCCGACTCCCGTTGGCCATTTGAATTGGGATGTGCAGTGGGATTGGGTTGCCTAAATTTCGAAGCCTTTCTAACAAATTTTCATGATGCGGGCAAGAATTCGCTGTCGGTCCTGGATCAGAGCTGCCCTTTTGTTGAACTGGACAGAATGACGCTGCTCAACGTGGGAAGTATGTTGACGGCAGCAGTCTATTGTTCTGATTGCTCGTTGTCCGCAATCCCAACAGAACAACAATTTTTGTCGCTGATGCTGATGCGCTCCTCTTGACTTTCTGTGATCATAAGGTTCCTCTCGGTCCAGCAGAGATGTTCTCCAGGTCTTCTGCTAACCCAATTAGCTCCTGCAGATCTTGGAAGTGTCTTCTCCGTATGTAAAGTTGGTATTCCTGACGACATTTTTGCAATAGCCGCTCCAACTGTTGTGCCCTAGAATATCCGGCATGCCAAGTGAGGTTTTGCATGGCGATGACGAAATCCTCAAAATGAAATATCTAACTTAAGCTGGATTAAAGGCGTAGAAATTAATACAAATAACTTGCTTATATAAAAAAGCTTTATATAATGAAATATTTAATCGATATTAAAGGAAGATATAGTGAATCTTTATGAATTTATTTTTAGTTGTTCCTGGTACCTTGCAGGGAGGAAGAAGCGCAGAAAGTCTTCCTTGAATTTATGCTAGTTCGACCACCGCCATCATAACGGACGGACCATTTCCTCACCGCGTCGATAACCATCGGGTATGACGCCACAGATGTCTTCTTTGGGATCCGAGTGGTGGTTGTATCATGGGGTGCTAGAGGCGCCGTTACACTTATAGTTATTGGTGGCACTGGTCACAGTCTGCGTCTTTGCTGCGATTTAAGCTCTCTCAGACTGGTTTCGTTCTCTGATGTAACGTCCGGTCCGGTAATGAAATCCCAATAACGTTGCCTGAGCTGGTCTATGCTACCTATGTTATCCAGTCAGAACTCATCCAGATAATTTTGCAGCTCCTCCTTCGAGAGGGTATATACCCAGCCAGTCTTGACCATCTTGTCTTATTGTTTCTATTTTTATTTTTGTTGTTTTGTTTTACGTTATCGAAGAGTCCCTGCTCGGGCGCCAATTTTAAGGTAGTTTTCCCAGCCGGGGTAAACTCAGCGTGACCAGGGTTCAGAGGAAGATTTCTATTTGGTGATTCTTCGAATTATTTTCTTTATATTCCTTATTACTTATAATTTATTGGTTTAGCGAAGCGTTAGCCTGAGCGATGCGTGAGCGTGAGCCTGAGACGAGCGTAAATCCTGAGCGACTTGTGGGCGTGAGCCTGAGACGAGCGTGCGTCCTAGGCGAAGCGTAAGCCTGAGACAAGCTAGAATCCTGAGCGATGCCCGAGCGTGAGACGAGCGTAAACCCTCGGCGATGCGTGGGCGTGAGCCTGAGACGAGCGTGCGCCCTAGGCGAAGCGTAAGCCTGAGAAAGCTAGAATCTTGAACGATGCCCTGAGGGATCGCACCAGCGACCACATAAATAACATGCCTAAAAGCATACAACGTTTTTGACCCTACATCGACTCTAGTAAAAGCATACACAAATCAGTACTACGTATTAATTAATAGCACACTTGGTGCATGAAAACAAAAGTAAACAAAAATAACCCATACGGCACACTCGGTGCATAGGAACAAAAAATATAAGACATCTCCAATAGCATAATTTATGACCGGCGGTCGTTCGCCTATGAAAATAAATATGAAATCTTAGCATCATGGGCAAACGAGCGCCGGCCGCTTAGAACGTTAAATACCCTTTCCATGCATTGCGCTGAGTAAGCGGCGCAAGGAAATTGTAATGAAATAATAAGGTCGTTCGCTTGTGGAAACAAATATGTCAACGCAGCAGCATAGGCGAACGAACCCAAAAACACTTGACGCGGTCGGTCATATATTACATACGTACATACATACACTATGTTGATAAAGCGATATTATGTTAAATATGAATATCGATGAGTAGGCATTTTAAAAAATATTGTTTAAAAATAAACAATACCAAAAAAAAAGACAATGTAAATACGTCGGGCCCCTATTGTTGAGCCGACACATATTAATATTAGTTATAAGTTTAGTTTTAAATCAAAATTGTATATTACTTTAATGTTTAATAAAAAAATTTGTATATGAGTAGGCATTCCAGAGTCGATGCATGGTCGAAAATCGATCAATTTTTTTTGTACAAAAGAAGGGAAAATTCACCTAATGTTGAACAATAATCATCGAGTTTTCATTTATTAAAGCATCATACCAATTCGGTATTCTGACTCCCTAGAGAGCTCCGGCTTTTGAGTTTACGTTGACACGGCAACACGCCCAACGAGTCAGATATCGAGCTTGGTATCTAAATCCTTCAAAAAATTAACAGCAAAGTTGTTTCAACAAATTAGGACAACTTTACATGGCGATCCTGCCAGATTCTGGCTTAATACTGAGTACTGAAATAATTTTTCATATAAGTATTTTTTTATCATCGAGCAAGAATAATTTTTCTTAGTCGTTATTCATCAAGAAAAATAATTTTTCGTAGTTATTTATCAAAGTCTTTTAAATCATCGTACATGTCGTCCAACGAACGACAGCAAGAGAAACCTGCACTTGCACGATTACATCAGGGAAGCACAAGCCCTGCTCCAGCCCGAGGTTCCTGTCGCAGTCGAAGCCTATACTATACTATCACCACCAAAGAAACGAGGAGGCAGATAAGCGCGACAGAAGCAACAACTAGTTGAGTTGAAAAGACTGACAAACATTCCAAACCAGTCAAAGGAAACAAGAAAAGAATTCCTACGGCAAATAAAGGATTTAAAAAAGGCCAGCACCAGTAAGATGGAAAAGAAGAGGAACAACCAATCAGAGAAACAGGCGTTCGACAAATTATTCGATGACACCTTAAGCAGAGCTAGACAAAACTACTACAAGCGAAACTACCACAAATGGACAACGAAAGTAACAGGGATACCGATGAATTTATATTGGAAGACGTATCCGACAATAGAAAACCAGACTCATAAATGCCAAAGTAGACAAGTTCCCACATTTAGTAGAAATGTTTAGAATAGAAAATTGGGAAACAGACGAGGAGGAATAATACATAAAATTTAGATTTAATAATTTTCTTCAAAAAAAAATAAATAATAAATAAATAAAATTTTATATATATACTAGCTGACCCGACAGACGTTGTCCTGTCCCGCTTTCAATAAATTTGTTTGTGATCGTTTTGTGAACTTGTGAAAAGCTATTTGTTTTGCGATATCGCGTCACAGTATTAGTCACATCATTGTGTTACATTTTTTAACACAACACTGAACTCACACCCAGTGACCTCCCGCCCACTGACCTCTCGCCCACTGACCACCCACCCATTGACCTCACACCCACTGACGCCACGCCCACTTACACCCGCGTTTCCCGGCTGCCCATCCCACTGACCCCCGACCACTGACGCCATGCCCACTTACACCCACGTTTCCCGGCTGCCCCATCCCGCTGACCACCGCCCACTGACGCCACGCCCACTTACACCCCAATTACTAACCAACTTACCAATCCAGAAAACTATAGAATCGACGTGAATTTGAGCCAAATCGTTCCATAAATAAGAATTTTCGGAAAAAAAAGACAAAAAAAAGACACCAGCGCCTACTATCGGGTCCAAATTTTGTCAACGACTTTCTTTTTATTTAAATATTATATGGTGTGAATTTGAGCCATAAATAAGAATTTTCAGAAAAAAACTATACCAGCGCCACCTAGCCGGTGTTTTAATAGTTCGGTCCAGCCGTTCTCGAGTTATAAATGGTGTAACTAACCCGACTTTGTTTTATAAATATAGATTAACTATCATTTTAAACAGTTTTAATAAGAATAAAAAATGGGAAAAACCCAGTCAAAAGTCGAAGAGGTCATTGTGAATAACAATGGACCTCAGACCAATAAAAATATTAAGATATTAAGCAAAAAAGTAAATAAGGTCATTAAAAAAGAGATAATAAAACAAAACATAATAGGTAGGAGACTATCAGTATAAAAAAAATTTATTCACTTTCATATCTTACGGTACTCTAAAAATGTATTAAAACTCTATGGAAAAAACTCTGTATAAAATAGTAAAAAACCTTAGAAAAGATGGCCCTAACAGAAAAAGATCTAAGGAATTAGCTGAGCCAAGATTAGAACAAATTCATGAAATTTTTGAACAAGCACAAACTACAGCTACAGATCTAGGTGAAACTCTTTTCGATAACAAGGACTTTCAAATAATATGTGAAAGATTGCACAGATACAAAACAGAAGCAATAGATAGAATAGCAAAAAGCATAATACAGGAAGAAATAACGGAAGAAACAAAACTTACACCAAACGAAACACTAACAGACGTAGGCTAAACGACGGACAAATTTAGTTTCAGCTTCGCTCAGAAGCTACCAGCCCTTACGTGTGAAGAGGAAATTTAAATACTGGAAAACACTAGGGACTTTTTAAACAGTATCGAGTTCTATTACGATACACTCACCCCGACCGCAAAACAAACCTTAATAAAGATCGTACTTAAATGCAAAATTCAATGTAGGGCACTCACCGAGTTGAGAAGTCAAAAACCAGAAGATTTTGCACAACTAAAAAAATACTTAACGGAATAATGCGGACCAAAAGAAACCATAGAACATAGAACTAATACAAACAAAATTTAGTAGGACACATCAGGGAAACCGACCTATACGAGAATTCGTCACGGACATCGACACATTAGTAACCAATATGAATTAATGGAAATAGCTTGCCATGGTGAGAGCACCCGAGCAACCTTAACCACAGCCAATGATCGTAGGGGATTAGCCTTCCTAAAAAAGGGCGTGAATGACAGGCTACGTATTATACTTGACAGCGCCAGACACACGACTTTTCAAGAAGCGGCACAGCACTTGCTGGAAATAGACCAAGGGTCAACAAATTCCTCGGTTAACTATCTCAACTTTAACCAGAACATTAGAGACCAGAACTTTAAAGGACACAACTTTAGAGTACAAAACTTTAGAGGAGACAACTTTAGAGGACAAAACTATAGAGAGCAAAATTTCAGAGGACAAAACTCTAGGGGACGGAACGACAATTACATGACCAACAATTACAACTCTAACCATAATAATAATAACAGAGTAATTCTACAGAGCAATTCTGATAAACGCAATAGAGCAAGCTACCAGAATAACAACTACCGACAGGGTTACGATAATAGAAACTACGTCCCGAATAGAAATATAAATAATGATAATAGTAGGACAACCAATGGTAACCCAACTAACAACCAAAGGGTAAAAGCATTGGGAAACGAACAACCCACCGAGGGGACAGACGACCCTTCGGAGGATGTAGTACCCAATTTCTTCCCAATACCCGTCGATCGTATTTTTGGAGCAAACTTCTTAATGGAGTTTGGGGCGGTAATCGATCTAGAAATCTTACATTTAAATTTTAAAATTAATACACCGATATGTGTACAACATAGTTTAAATAACATAACCGTGTCTCCAAGATGTGAAGCTATTGGGTTAATACAAAGCATATAGATTCCAGAATATTCTATCCTCAAGAATGGTGCAAAGGTGTTTACATGGCTGGATCCATATCTACGGCTTCTCAACACTCGCGAAACTGCTGTTAACCTTAAATGGGCAGAACCAATATCATTCCCAGTATCTGAACACTACGTTTTACAGTACAAAAAGGAGGACGCTGTACCAAGCACGAGAATAAAGAAGTTACAAAGCGAAATTAATTTCGATACACTAAATAATGAGGAGAGAACTGAAATCGAGTCAATATGCACAAAATTCCACGATATTTTTCACTTGGAAGGAGACAAGCTTACTTACACTCGCATAGGACAAGCAGATATAACACTAAAAGAGGGAGCGACACCAAAATATACCATACCCTACCGACTACCACATACACAAAAACAGGATATAAAAAACGAAATAGACAACATGCTAGAAAATGACATAATAGAACCATCAGTATCTGCTTGGAACTCTCCGATACTCGTAGTACGAAAAAAGAGAGATCCCGTTACCAATCTGCAAAAATTCCGAATGGTTATAGATTACAGGAACGTAAATGAGAATAGAAGACGATAAATTCCCGTTAACCAATATTAGTGACATTTACGACATGGTAGGAGGAGCAGTATATTTTTCATGTATTGATTTAAGTCAAGGATACTACCAAATGGAATTGGAACCAAAAAGTACCCCTATGACAGCATTTTCAACGGAGAACGGTCACTATCAGCTAAAACGACTACCAATGGGACTAAAAATCTCACCAAGCAAATTCTCAAGGTGCTGTATTGTCCAATTTCGATGACAAACCTATTGCTTATGCGAGTAAAACTCTGAGTAGTGCCGAGAAGAATTATAGCACTATCGAAAAAGAGTTACTGGCAATAGTATGGGCGATAAAACACTACCGACCATATTTGTTTGGACGGAAATTCAAAATTATAACAGACCACAGACCATTAGTTTACCTTTTTTCCCTTAAAGAAGTAGATTAACAAAATTCAGACTGCTACTAGAAGAATATAATTTTCACATTGAATATACACCCGGAAAAGATAATTGCACAGCTGACGCTTTAAGTCGCATCAGATGGGATTCTGACCAACTTAAAGAACTACACGTATGTATGTGTCATAACAAGATCTAAAACACAAGCAGAGAAGTCAATTAAGAAAAATCTAACGGACAGACAGGAAACAGAAACAGAAGAAAATAATCGTATAATTACAGAGCTACTCAAGCCACCAGAGCATGGAATAAAATAACTGAGTTTTGAGGAAGAGGAATATCAAATAAAAGATAAAGATATAATCCTGGGACTCAACAAAGTTTTGGCATACGTCCCAGTGAAGAATTGTATACTCCTAAGAAGAGACAAGGATGGCAATACAGCCCGATCGACATCATTTTGCGATTTGTTGTCGAGGGACGTGCATCGCATCTGGGGACCGTTATCAATTAATAAATTATAAATTACAAATGAAGAAATTAAGAAACTCGAAGACGGCCGTCGAGAATACAATATTCGCGAGTTGCGAGTTGAGATATGTTTACAAAAATAATAATGTAAAGGTGCACCTAATAAATAAATGTATAGAAATTACCGATCCTCATAAAAAGAAAATATTGCTCAACGATTATCATATATTACCAACAAGTGGACATGCAGGAATAAACCGCATGATAAAAACGATTAAACAAAAATACTTGTGGACAGGAATGCAGAACGATATAGCTACATATGTAAATCATTGTACAATATGTCAGAAGCATATAACACCCAAAATAACTGCCAATGTAAATAACTTCAACTGCAGAATGAAGTTTCGACAAAATATATTTGGACTTAGTAGGTCCTTTAGACGAATCGGTGAACGGATATAGGTACGTACTGACTTTACAAGACGAACTGACCAAATTCACGGAAGCTAAAGATCTAGCAGAATGTTTCATCCTTAGATATGGAGTTCCAAAAACTGTGGCCTCTGATCAAGGAACAGAATTTATAAACAAAATTTTTAAGGATATGTGCAAATTATTGAAAATAGAACAATTACAATCTAAAGCCTACCATCACGAAAGTATAGGAGCGTTAGAAAATTCCCATAAGTTTCTCGGAGCTCAGGAGCTATGTATCCGATAAGCATACCGACTAGTGTACTTGGTTACCATATTACGTATTTTGTTACAACACCACAGTACATACAGAAACAGGGTATACACCATTTGAATTAGTATTCGGTCGACGATGTACATTACCTTCAAACTTAACAAGACATGTAGAACCAAGATACAACTACGAGGATTTGGTAATTGACTTAAGAGAAATGTTACAAATCGCTCATAGAGATACGAGAGATACACTTCTAGACAGAAAAAATGATAGGAAGGCTAGAAGTAAACAAACTAGTTTTGAAGTAGGTAGTTTAGTTTTGTTAAGAAATGAGAATAGAAGAAAATTGGATCCTATTTACATAGGTCCATAGTGTTATCTGAAGAAGGAGTAAACTGCGTAATTAAATACAAGGGAAAGAAAACGAAGGTCCATAAAAACCGATTGAAGAAATTTTATGTATATGTATATATTAAAACAATTTTTATTCAGTTTAGACTAAAATTTAATTGTTTTTTTCTTCCAAAAAAAAAGAGGTAGAGAGCATGCGCATGCCATAGAATAGGATAGAAATAAGTATTTTTAGAATTAATATCATAAACATTAGGAAGTATTAGGAATACGAATAATCAATAGAATAGGAATAAGTACATACTAGAATTAGAGACCACAATAATAACGATCAAATTACTTCTATGCCCCAGTAATTAAGAAGCATTATGAATGCTAACAAGCTAAGCTCAACCATTTATTAATACTATTATAAAAAAAATTTAATAAAATTAATGTAAGTTATTTGTTCGTAGTAAAAATTAAATAATAAACCTAAATTTATTTAAAATTAAGACATTGGGCTTGTAGGACCAATGAACACTTCACGTCTTAGTGTGAACGCCAGCCACAATGACATTTTCAATGTATAAAATTCGACCAGGTTGAATACCATACACTCTAAAATATGAGCAAAAAACGTCAGCGACAATGAATCAACATGCTGAAGAAAAAGGAATTCTTTTTGTGCCATCCATGCAAACGGATGTTTTTTATAATTGTTAAATTGAATAAAATTAAGTTTTTTTGTATTTATTAAATTTGGTGCATCTTTTATTTCGAAAATACCTTCGCCTTTTGATATAGGACTAATGAACCTAAATCTGGTGACCCCTAAAAAGTATACGCGTGGAAAAAGGTGTGAAAGTAAAGAAAAATACTACATATATACGCAAGTATAAAATCATCAGAGGTAGCTATATTATCGGCATCGCATAATTAGCGTGGCCGAACCAAAAAATATATGGTACAGTCAAGCAGTGCGGTTATAAAAACGGCATATAAGGATATATACGCAGTGCAGCAATCTTTTTAAAAGGTACGACTAAAATAATCAAATTCACAAGTAAAATATTTTACGTACGCAAGTGGAATCACAAGGCGCAGTTTATTTTATTAAAATAAAAGTTTTTTTGAAAGTTGCGTTTGGGTTTGTTATAATGACGAATGATACGGACAAAGGTGAAATATCGCACGCTGGCGAATTAAAAGTGACGGCAGCCATTAAAATTCCACCATTTTGGACAGACCGCCCAGAATTATGGTTTGCGCAAATTGAGGCACAGTTTGCATTATATCGCATCACAAATGATACAGCTAAATTTAATCATGTTATCGCTAATTTGGAGACAAAAATTTTACAGTATATATCGGATGCAGTTACTGATCCACCTGTGGCAGATAAATATATTTCCCTAAAAAGGAAAATTATCGACTGTTTCGCAGAAAGTGGTCAAACAAAAATTAAAAAATTGTTATCTGAACTCCAACTGGGAGATAAAAAACCATCTCAGTTGCTGGCAATGCAAAAAGAGTTGGCAGGTACTACTGTAAATCAAGAATTTTTAAAAACCTTATGGTTGCGACAGCTGCCAGTGCCTGTTCAATCAATTTTAACTGTCAGTTCTGGTGATGTAGACGACCTGGCTAAGTTAGCTGACAAAATAATGGAGGTTAATCAAAACACTTCAAATGTTGCTACGACTTCAATTGAACCACGTAGTAGCGCATCAATTCAAACTCTGGAAGCAAAAATTAACGAACTGACCGCCAAAATTAATCAACTTCAACGTCGTAATAGAAGCCGATCAAGGTCAAGAACGTCTCAAGCACGAAGCAACACACCAGCAAAAAAACAGTACGATAACTGCTGGTATCATTATAGGTTTGGTGAAAAGGCCAGTAAATGTGTTCAACCATGCAAATTTTCAAAAAACAATTAGACCAATCGCCTACTGGGGGAAGTGTGATTGGTCAAAGGTCAATTAATCGCATAATCGTCAGTGATCTTGCTAGCTCTCTTAAATTTTTAGTCGACACAGGAGCTGACGTGTCAACAATACCCCCCGCCCCAAATGAAAGAAAAAATTCATCTTTATCATCAATTTCACTTTTCGCCGCCAATGGATCTTCTATAAAGACTTTTGGTGAAAAACGGCTCACTTTAAATTTGGGCTTGCGTCGACCATTCCAATGGAATTTTATCATAGCGGATATCAAAACACCCCTCATTGGTGCAGATTTTCTCAGACATTTCGATTTATTAGTGGATGCAAAACGCGAAAAACTAATAGACAAGATGACCAATATTGCAACTAATGTCACAAAAGCAGAATTCAGTAATATTACTCGAGCAACAACATACAACGTTCACAATAAATTCGAGTCAATATTACAAGAATTTGTTGACATTACTGTTTTTCCAAATTCTCCGAAACCAACAAATTCCCCAGTAACTCATCAAATAGTAACAAAAGGTTCACCTGTGTTTGCAAGACCAAGACGATTATCGCCAGAATTGCTGAAAATAGCAAGGCAAGAATTTCAATTTATGATGGAACATGGTATATGCCGACCTTCCACGAGCAGTTGGGCCAGTCCATTGCATATGGTAAAAAAGTCCGATGGAACATATAGGCCATGTGGGGACTATCGAGCTCTAAATAACATAACCGTACCCGATAGATATCCCGTCCCATTTATTCAGGATTTTACCCACATCCTCCACGGTAAGAAAATATTTTCAACAATCGATATGCATAGGGCATATAATCAAATACCTGTGGAACCTGAAGACATACCGAAAACTGCCATAACCACACCATTCGGTCTTTTTGAATTTACTGTCATGACATTTGGTATGCGTAATGCAGCACAAACAATGCAGCGTAGATTACATGAAGCATTACGAGGTTTGGATTTTGTCTTTGGTTACATTGATGACGTTTGTATAGCATCGGAGTCAGAAGAAGAACATCGACAACATCTTCGTCAAGTATTTCAACGGCTGCGTGAATTTCAACTAACCATTAAAGTCAGCAAATGCAATTTGGGTAAGTCTGCTGTAAATTTTCTTGGGCATTGTATAACAGAAAAAGGCATAGAACCGTTACCGGAGAAATTAGAAGTTATTTCGAAGTATGAACTTCCCAAAACCGCACGAGAATTAAAAAGTTTCCTGGCTACAATCAATTTCTATCGCCGATTCATCGCAAGTGCTGTAAAAAATCAACAAATTTTGCAGAAACTTATAATGGGAAATAAGAAGAACGACAAAACTCCTATTATATGGACCCCTGATACCATTCAATGTTTTACAGCGTGCAAAAAGGATTTGGTAAATGCTGTAGCACTTGCACATCCAGCGGCAGATGCCGATTTAATATTGCAAGTGGATGCCTCAGATAATGCAGTAGGTGCAGTATTAAACCAAATAGTAAATGATGGTGTACAACAGCCATTAGGGTTTTATTCAAAAAAATTATCGAGTGCTCAACAAAAATATAGTA